>CM063263.1:1668285-2268285 GCA_032158295.1 Pycnopodia helianthoides
TTCTTGTGTACCCATGTTCCATCGAGCTCACGATGAGATTCAATCAGGGTGATAGAGCGTCCGTCCGGCTAACCGAGTAACAGAGACGTACATTAGTCGCTGCGTAAAAGTCTGCACGATGCCGGCCTCAACCAGTAAAAGTCACTATCTTTTATAGACTGAAGACAAAAAAGGGTCACAGTGTATTTTAAAATGGATCTCACGATCGGGCAGCCGGCAGTATATAGCTCGTGTCAGGATACGCACACCGAGAGCTGTCGACGATCGACAGAGATGTGTTTTAACAAACGGAATGTATTTGATTTGGTGATTCTTTAACACTAAAATCGCTTCGTATATAGTAATATAGTACCCCCTCCCGAGTGAAGAACGATTTGAGAAGGTTCATATACGATTTGAACCTGGACACCACCACACTGACAACTTATTTTGTGTGAACCACTTTCCGGATTTCAGGCGTGAGTGAGTGAGTGTGGATACGCCGTCAGATCGGTCCCGGGGAAGCGTACGATTCTTAAACAGCTCTAAAAACGCATTGGGAACTCTTTGAGCACACCGTGCATTTTGCGAAGGATGTATCTCTCGGCTTAGGATACATTGGACTCCAGTGCTACTCTTCACTGACGACATTTTTGAACAATTTTATAGTTGGTTTCAGCGGCCAGATGCCTACATGGACTACTGATGCCAATCTTTGAAACTCTTTTAAACTATACGCGTATAGTGTATTATCTGCTTTTGTTTTAACATTTTCGGATGGAGCAGACTTATCTATACTTGGGCAGGAAACACAACTCAATGGACATTGTAAGCACATCACATGACGACATTGAATGTTTACTCAGTTTTTCCTCACAATGGAGATCAGATGTACAGGAATCCCTAACACAGGAAGGATGTAGTTGATGAAGACCAACAATAAAAATCAAATTGATTTTGCCATTTCCTTAATGTTGCATTTCCCTTCTGACTTTGGCACTACCGGCATAGGCCTATATAGCTCGACTTGATCGACAGGTCGAACAAAGTTATTTTTCCTCACTCTGTAAATACTACCCATGTCGAACTACTACAACTGTTTCCTCGCCACTCACTTTATATTATTATACAAGCACAGTGTAACAGGACACGCTAGTGAGAAGCGCTTATTCGATCAGCGAACATTTCCGAAAGTTCGGAGCGTAACCGCATTGTTTTACTTTCAATCGAATGGATCAATTTGCTAGGATACGAAACTAAGATTCACGCTTCATCACCAGGATGGTTTTCTATTTCTTCTTTATACTTCAATACTACAATATTGGCCACGATTGTAGAATGATGACCACTGACTTTTCCTGATAATTTGGCGATCAGTTTCGATACACTGTTGTCTTGAAAATGTCATATCAGGTAAATTGGTTTCTGAGGTAAACACTGCAGTCTAACTTTGCAGCTAGCTGTGACCAACCGATGAGGTGATACAAGTTTACAACAAACGAATACAGGAAGTGCGATATTTCAACAAGGTTAACTTTTGAAACCAAAGGAAGCAAGAAACACCTTGACAAAATTATTGATATAAAAACAAGTTATTACAACTTTGAAGCAGTTTACACTATTCGAAATGGATCGCTGTGCCGAACCTCACATTCCGAGGAATTCTTCCCCGGTGGTCGAATTTGAGTTTGAATTTTGTGATTACACGCAGAGGCTAATCGTCGCAACTCTCATAGCCGTGTGGTCCCTTATAGCTATGCTAGATAACAGTATAGTCATCCTTGCAGTGGTACTATCCAAGCGTCTGAGGACACCAACGAATGTGTTCATCGTGAATTTAAGTGTGGCAGACTTACTTACCGGGTTCTTCTTCGCCTGGCAAGTCCCGGCGTTGGTCGCCCCGGCCGGTTGGCCCTTACCGGCGTGGCTCTGCTCCGTCGTGTCCGTGGGGAGTACAACCGGGGTCGGTTGCAGCATCCACTCCCTGGCGTTCATCGCCCTGAACCGGCTGCTTCTCGTCACCAAACCGCTCTCGGTATATCAGCGTGTCTACACATGTAGGAAAATGACAGCAATGGTTATTCTGACGTGGTTGATACCCCTACTGACAGCGTCGCTGCCGGGCATCTTCGGACTCGTGGAACTCGGTTACGACTGCCGGTACAAGTTCTGCACCTTTGTTGACCGCAACAACATGGCGGTGTGGTATGACTTCATCATAGTCTTCACCAACTATCCCATCCCCCTCCTGGTTTTGATTGCATGTTACTATCAAATTTACAGGCACATCAAGAAACATTCGGCAAGGCAGGCCGTGTATGTCAATGCGGCGTGGAAGACGGTGGGGACAAGACAGCAGAACGGGAACCAGCTGCAGATGGAGATCACCAAGAACACTTTCTACATCGTGTGTGCCTTCATCTTGTGCCTGACACCATACTCTATTTGCATTCTTGTGGACTCCCTACAACCAGCAGTCCCGTACGCCGTCACCGTACTCCTCCTAAATAGCTGGATCAACCCGATCATCTACGCCACAAAACATCCACACTTCAAGACCGTTTTCCGGTCCATACTTTTCTGCAAGTGCACGGAGATACCGGAAGCAGCGGATTTCATTCGGGCCATAAGGGCGAAATCTTCGGCTGACTTCAGTTGTGATCTTCAATATGAGAAAGTAAAAGTGACCACTCTGTAAGTTTGATGCATCGTACTCAGTTTGACAACCTGGTGACCCGAGGTGACCAGACTGGCTAGGACAGCCATGAACCCCCCTCGCTTCCTTCCATCATCGGACAAGTGTTATCCTTACAAATAGTTGTTGTGGTGGTTTTTTTTATGATTAATTACATCGTGTGTGATACAGGTCACTGAAATTTTTGGCGAAGAAGGAGGATAAGGGGGGATAAAGAATAAACGATTAGAAGCTTCTTATTAATATCTTTACTCAGACACTGTAGACTTAATCGCATCAGAATTAGTAATAATTACAATCAAACTGTGCATATAAACTGTGAATCGCATTAAAGGGGGGTGTTCGTTATGATCAAAGCAGGCTGTGTCTGTGCATAGAATAATGATGAACTCTCACCCAGATGATACGAGGGACGGCGGCGTGCGATTTTGTTTTCTTCTGCAGCACACGTCCGCTATGGAGTCAACAGTTAAGTGATAGGCTGTTCTTCCTTATCCCTTAAATGTTGACTCCGTAGCCAGCGTGTGCTGCAGAACATAAATTTGGGTGAGAGTTCGTAAAGGAGCTTTCCCATGAAATATGCTAATTATATTTACGCATGCGTACAGACACTATTTAATGGCGAACGCCGTAGAGTTGTGCACTAGGCAGACGCACAAACGCGTGTGCATCACGCCACCGTCAGTCCCATACAAAAAGGCGCGATATTCACTCATTTTGCCAATCAGTATAGGAAGATGCGCACGCGCGATGTTCAATTTACATATTTCATGGGAAGGGTCTTTTCCATGTACAGCCACAGGCCTGGGCCCAATTTCATAGAGCTGCCTCAGCACAAAAAATTGATTAAAAATTGTCTGCTAAGCATAAATGAGCAGGATACCAGTCACATATTGTACATGTGACATTATAGTTTGGCTGGTAACCTTATTCTGGTAAGCATAATTTTGTCGTGCTTAGCTACTTTTTATGCTTAAGCAGCTCTATGAAATTGGGCCCTGCTTTGATCATGACACAGCCCAATTAACTTTAACAAAAGTGCACGTGGACAAAATTTAATTTTCAACAGCTGGCATACAACTGAGAAAAGTATGTTTAAAGAACAGTAACTGAATCCCTTCAATTTAATTAATTGAAACTTTTCATGTTATTAATTATTAGCTTCTAATCAGGGCCCAATTTCATAAAGCTGCTTATTTTAACGGCCGATTGTGTGCTTACTATGCAAGTTTCCATTTCATAGCGCTGCTAACCGTAAGCGAACGAAAGGGCATGCTTACCTTCCAGTGCTTACTGTATGAAAATGAATGAAGCAACAATGCAAATCCATGGTGAACGCGCAGGCTGGGCGCTCAATTTTCTTGCTAACCTGTGAAATACGCTTATGCTTAAGCAAATTTTTCTGCTACAGTAAGCACGAAAAATTGCTTACCGTTAAGTAGCGCTATGAAATTGGGCCCTGTTCAACCGTGGCATAAATAATAACATGGGTTTGTTATTCATTAGTATGCACCTGTCATTTAAACGTTTTGAGATCATTTTCATTTTCATGTATTTCATAAACAAAAGGTTTTAAATGAATGTGGGCAATCAGGGGGAAAAAATGCAGTTCATCAAGTTGAACAAACAATTGAACACGTGATTTGCAAATTATTCTTAAACCAATTACACTGTTTTATTTCACAGTTACTTTCAATAGTGAAAGACTTGTACAAAATTATCTTCCTTTTATTTATTAGTAGATGAAAGATGCACAATTCAATTAATGGGGGAAACAAAATCAAATTAGCACAAAACCCAAAAGTAGGCCTAACTGTTCCGACAAAAACAATGAGAAGAAACAAAGTATGTTTCTGAAACTTTTGGAAGACTCTGGAACTTCCTCGTTCTAAAAAGAAGCTCTATCAACTTCATTCAGTTGTAAGTTGATCAGCTTGTATAGCTGAACAACGCTATATTGTTTTTCTACCTCTTAGGTCTTCTCTTGTTTTTGTGGGAACATTGCACTTGTGAAGAAACCAATAATGATAAATGCGAATTCAACATAACGCAAAATTGTGTTATTATAAACAAGCTGTTAATCAACAATGAATGGTAGAACATGGTTAAGCAATATGAACTTGCAAACACAAAATCAAATTATATGTGAAACTAATCATGTAATAAGAAGGTCTAAACCAGTGACATTGTATTTCAAATGAAAAAGAATATGAAAATAACCAATCAAAAGAAAAACAATGTAAGAAGGAACTAATGTTATTTGCAGTGGTTAGTTTCATTCACATTTCTTCGTATTAATGTTGCAACCGAAGCCATTATCTCGATTGAAGGCTTGACTATAGATAATAAGTCCTTACTTAAATACCCAGGACCTTGTCACATGAGGCTATTTCTGAGGGCAACCAGTTTCAGGAAATCTCAAAGGTGAAAAGGTATTCCCTTTCATTTTCACTTCAAATTTATCAGGGATAAAAGAGCCACCGATGGAAAAAATGCATCTTATGGTGTCAACATTCTTCTTTTACATGCTTTGTTGCCTCTTAAAGGTATTGTACACTTTTGGTAACAGCTCAAAATCAGTGTCCACATTTTGTGTGATTAAACATATGCATGAACAAACAAACCTGTGAAAGTTTGAGCTCAATTGGTCATCGAGGTCACGAGAAAATAGTGAAAAGAGATCTTATGTGTTTTCTGTTTTTTCAAATTATCGCGCGCGATAATTACTATTGTTTTAATCGTTTCTCAGAAACGATAGCATTTTAGGCAGAAATATTTTAAGGAACCCTTTCTACCATTACTTACTTTAAATCATGTAATTTATGTGTGAATCTGCGAACATTGTGTTTTTCTATCTTACCAATAGTGTACAGGGCCTTTAAGTTACTAAAAAATTGACTTTTGTGACAAGGCCCTTGATAATTGCTAGTCTTCATTCAGGCCTGAGAGAACACATTTTGCTAGGGGTGCATGAACTGGACCCAGTGGTGAATTGTGGGTAGTTAGGGTGTCAACATTTGTATATAATGACTCGTACAGTATATGAAGTGAACAAATACTTCATGCAATGATGGTTAATTACCATGCAGTAATGGACTTTAAACTCTAGCTCTAAATGGACGTTGTTTAAAAGTTGCTCAAACATGGCGCCTCACCTCAAGGTTTCGCAATACCAGGTAAACCAGGGGTGAGAGTCATGCTAATAAAAAAGGTCTTGGAAGTAGGAATCCAAAGTTTAGGAGGTATACATGTATGTTGAAATGATGGCGTTTCCACCTTTTGGTAACCCCTTTAGTTACAGATTTCAAGGGACTTTTGAGAACAAAGTATCCTCAGCACTAAAGCAGTAGATCAGACTGAGCAGAATTTTGTTATATATATATGAAAAAAATAACAGCTTCAAGTTTGTTCAGGCATAAAAAAGTCTGAATTCCAATAAAAGTCTGAAATTTCTCATCCCTGGTAAACCTTAATCTGCACTGCCATCAACAATGATGAAACAATAGAAATGCATAGCTAAGTATGCCCATGGTCGGCCAAAGGGCAATCTTTATTTGACCCTATCAGAGAGGGCGCCCTACTTAAACGATGTCATGTGCATAAAGGTCTCTATAAACCAATTCAGTCGAAACACAGTCGACTTGTACACTGTATTATTTTCTTATTCAAATAATATGGTGAGACAAATCTGAGATACACCAAATCCTGTACACAGGTACATTGATGGTTTTTTAACGCTTTGTCCTAACTCTTCATCCAGCATGTACAGTGTACACTGTAGTGTTTTTTCTTATACAAATTTGTGTTAAGTGCTATGCCAGTGCTCCATAACCTCCAGTGTGAAATTCATAAACTCGGTTCTACTAGCTTTATATCCACTCTGAACACAATGTAAATCCGCACATACAGGGCCCAATTTCATGGCTCTGCTTATCGTCGAATTCCAGTGTGCTTGCCATCACCATTCTTCGCTTAATACAGGGTTAGCAAGGAATGCCTAGTATCTTGGAGTACACACGCCCACAAGCAAAATTCCCTGCTAACCTGTGAAATACGCTTGACGTTAGCGCCGATTTCCCAGCTTCCGTAAGCGCGATTCTTTGCTTATGGTAAGCAGAGCCATGAAAATTGGGCCCAGGTCAGTAGGAACACAGCCTCCAGACAGATGACGATATCATTTTGAACGTCTTTCAGAGTAAACTACCAGAGCTTCGGCCACAACACCGGAGTGTTCTGAAGGTAGTTCTGATACATGAGGTTGCTCCCCCACTTCTTCTGACCGTACTTCTCAAGCAGGGGGATGCCGCTCACCCTAGTGAGGAGGAAGTAGACGAAGATGGGGGAGATGACGCTAAGGTACTGCTTACCGGACATGACTGACGAGGCCGAGATGTAGAGACCCGACCAGATCAGGATCTCTCCAAGGTAGTTGGGGTGACGGCTGATGCTCCATAGGCCAGAGCTGATGAACTTGCCCTGTTTCATATAACAGAGTGTAAAACAACTTAATATACTTTAAAATGAAAACACAATTCTGCATAGAAAGCGAAGAATTTGTGCACAAGCTCTGCCACATCTTTTTACTCTCTTAAGAAAAATTCCCAAACAATTCACCTTTTCACATGTAGAACTTAAAAAGCTTCTAAACATTATTTTGGTTACACATTAAATAGAGCGACCACCAACATAGGGCTAGATAGCTCAGTTGGTAGAGCGCCAGCACGTTAATCCGGAGGTCGTTGGTTCAAATCCCGCTCTAGTTCAACCCAAAATTAAACATACACCAGAAAAATGTTAGGTATTGTAAAAACATATTTCTGGTTTAGTGACAGTGCTGAGCGACAAGAACTAGCCGTGGTTATGCGGAGATGTCCTTGAAATTCTAGCTTTGGTACATAAACATGGAAAGAGTACCTCACCATACTCCAATGACCATCCAATAAACCTTATGCACATGACTTTATTTTAGTAGGGCGCCCTCCGCTGGAGGTCAAAAGAATGTTGCCCATTGGCCCATCCAGCACGCCCCTGTACACGGTCTGCATTTGCCATTGTTTGTTCTCTAAGATGGTGGCGTGATGACGTCAATGCATAAGCTCTATATTTGTGTACACACATGATTAAAACTCTATTTTAGTCAGGGATCAGGCTGGCTCAGTGGCTTCTTTCCCTGCCTTTCACCTCTATGGACCCCGGTTCGAATCGCACCTCAGACGGGAGCCTTGCATATGGATTGGATTTTCAGTCCCTACATGATTGCATGGCGTTTTTCCCATCGAAGTTTTCATCCCATGTCTAAAACTTATCATTTCTTCTCAGTTCCTATTTATGTTATCGACGCCGTTTGTGCTGTTGGATGTATAATAAAATAAATAAATCAAACTGAAGTATGCCAACCACATACCACATTGTTAGGATTTTGTCTGAAAGCTGCTTTCTGGTAGTCTGCCGTCGCTTCCAGGATGAAGCCAACCACGAAGAGTCCCCATCCGATGTAATCTCTGATTCCGAGGGGTTTGTCATCTCTCTCAGCGTTCAGTATCTGTGTGGGAAGTAGGGTGATCCACACCCAAATGGCTGCAAATAAATTGAACAATCAAACAAGGCAAAACTGAAATATTATCAGGAAAAAATGAGTGATGGTATTTTCTTTGTTACTTAGAGATGTTGCAATCTTTTAAATTAAAGATTAGCCCTCATGTTGGCCTATCGGTATCTCTCCTTGACTCCCACTTCTTGGAACCCGGTTCACATCCTGCTGGGGGCACTATGTGGATTGGCTTTTCAGTCCCTACCTGATTACCTGATTGCCCTAGAATAATAGGGGTTTTCCTCCCACATCTAAAACTTGAATTTCCCTCGTTGTCTTCTCTCCATCCTTGGCTAGTTTAGTGATTAAGTTTGCTTTTCTGAGAGTCCTTGGCTTCAACACCAGAATCAATAAATGAAATGAAAAATTGTTTTTTGAATCTAAGCCCACTTGCTCACGGTCACATTACTTGAGGAAATTTCACTTTGATGCTTTTGAGAGTAAAGTAAACAACAGTTTTACCTTGGACTGTCCAGAAAACGAAGAAAAGACCCAAGTTTTCCTTTGCTTTTCTGAAGCGACGATCCTCACCATCACCAAGGATGCGGGAAAATAAATACATCCCAAGTCTGAAACAGAAATTTAAAAGTCAGTTAATGAAAACCCTAATACAGGCCTCGACGCTTCATTTTTTGGAAGGCCAAAGGCCTCAAGGCATTTTCTCCTTGGTAAAGGGCACCTCTATGACTACGAGTAACATTATAGATTTATATTTCAAGGGGCACCAAGGCAATGACCAGGGGCTAACGGAGGCAATTGCCTCCATCAAGTAACAGGCCGACCAGCACCCCTTGGCCAGAGCTGTGCATTGGGAGAGTTGCAACAGTGGAGGGACCAGTTTTCTTCGGACACCTGGTTGAAGGATGCCATTTTGGGTCCAAACGTAACACAACCCAATGTGCAGTCTAGTCTAGTACCCTGTGTGCTCACATGCATTTCTTGGACCTAATTGCAATGTGTCGCAACTCTTTCAATACACAGCTCTTTCCTTGGTTAGAGCCCCCTCCTCCCTCCTCCCTCCTCCCCCTCCTCCTCCTCCTCCTCCTCCTCCCCCCCCTTCCCCCCCCCTCCTTCCTCCCTCCTCCCCCCCCCCCCGAATTCTCCATTATCCTCCACTCTCTGCCACATGTAACTCCTTTTGGCAAGGGGCAGATCTGGCATTGGCATTGATGTAATTTAACCTACCTCAGGGCCCAAACACCAACCATTCCGCTCTGGACAGTCTGCCGAAAGTGTTGTGTCCCTCCCCATTTCAGGGTCTGGTAGGTGAGAAGAAGAAAAGTGCTACTGCCTGTAGGATGAGAAGACAATAATTCAGTAAGAATTTAAAAAACGAGAAACACTGGCACACATCAGAGTCAAACTAACTGAATGAAAATTGCCCTTTCCGTATGATTGGATAATGATGGAGCTTGTGGCTGACTCTATGATTCATAAAAAAAACTGTGTAAAGGCCAAAGAAAAGGCCGCGGTCAGCATGCAGGTTGGGATCACTTCAATGTCCTTTACGCCAACCCCTCAATGTCCTTTGACTACCCCCCCTACCCCATAAGTAATCATCAACCACTATTCAGAAGTGATACTACTCGTACCACAGCACAACTAATGTGATTTACACTTGCAGCAGGATAGGTCTTATATTGGCCATTTCTTCTTGGAAAATTGTTCCAGGATTTGGTGATTAAAAAATAACTACTGCGTAGCTCACAAGGGAGTGAGAACCAGAAAAATATTTCCAACTAATTTAATATTGTTTCTATTTATAATTTTCTTCAAACAATAGCATTTGAAGTTCCTTCACATTTAAAATTGTTAGTAAACTATTAGTGTTTAGTAAACTATTACTAATTATTAGTGTTACTTATTCCGTGGAGGTAGACCTAGTAACTGGGGCACTTTATCCCTTAAAAACAAAAATTGTCATCTCCGGTCGTACGACGACCGAAGATGACATAAATTGTTTTAAAAGGAGTACAGTGACCCAGCTGCTTTCTGGGTCTACCCATGGAGGTATAATTTCTACTCCATGCAATTCTACTTCAATTGCTGCTACTACTATCAAAATAACCATACATGCAGTGATAAGATTAACGTGATTTTGAATGGAGCACAAATCTCTGACAAAACATGAACCCCATTTTCGTTGTTTTCACTGATAATAAAAACGTCAACCCCAATAAAAATCATGGTAAAATACTTCAATACTATAGAGCAACAAATAAAACACATTCACCACCATAGTAAAGCAAACAACAAGCATAAGCTAATGGCTTTGTAAAAACAAAACAAAAACATGTTATTTCAATATTTGTGTAGCTCTTGCCCGACATGCCCGGGGGCTGACTCGGCGGTCCAGCTTGCTCTCACCTGCTAAATCGTAAAATTTTTCTGTTTTAAGTGCGGCTGCGAGGGCGAACAGTCCCCACTGAATGGCAAAATCCCATTTGGCACTCCTCGCTAAAATGCTCATTGTAGACCCCATACTGGAAAACATGCTTTCTCCTCCAGTTTAGGTCTTCCAAATTCCTTAAACTTTCAGCCTAAGTGGGAAAGAAAATATGCACAGCACAGCTCACACAGTCCACACTGCATGCCGTGATGATGAGGAGGCCGAAGTCCAAAAATTGTTGCAGACGATTCAATCCTATATATTTTGCATAACATAATCCGGAAATACAATCCTCTTTCTCAGAAATGTTGTGCGTTTTTTCCATTAACCTCAAGGTAGCTGAAAATAAGTGGATGCAAGGTTGAAAAACACTTTGACTAGCCTTAACTTCCAGTCACCTAGTTTTATTTATAGTTATGTAACTTGTTGTTTTTAATTTAAAATAAATGTAAATTTGCCCCCGTTAGAAAAAATGCCCCACTTCCAGTTAGAAATGGGTTAATAATGACTTCAAATTCAATTACGGAGTCATAAGGTTCTGTCTTTTTGTAGAGATTTGATCCTTAAAAATAATTAAGCACGATCCATTTTCATTGGTAAAGTACACGGTAACTATTTGTTTTACTTTGTTTGGCAACTGCACTACGCCTGCGCGTACAGGGTCCTTAGCGACCCAACATCATTGTGTGTTTTGATACGTAGAAACGTGTGGTAAAATTCTGTGTGTACACACACGTCATTGCATTTTACATCGAAGTCGCAGCGAAACGGCAGCTTTATTTCAACGCAAAATACCCGATATTTGCGTATCAACTCTTTAGAATCAACCCATCCAAATCGTCACGATGTCTACCCAAGTTATGTCGGAGAGTATCTACAATCTTATCCCTCGGGAGGCGGTGAAGCCACCGAAAAATCCACGGTAAGAACCACTGCCCATTTATCGTGTTCTTCCGTCCCTGGGACCCGCCCGATCAGCGTGTCAAATTCTCCCACAAACAAATTGCCACCGACACGCCTAGTGCAAAAACGTAAACTACACTACACCATGCATGGTGAAGGAAATTATATTCACGAGCTGGGGGCCTAAGTTTCTGTGATCTTTTGATATAACCATAAACAATTAATCCAGTAAAGAAACGACATTTTTTACCAACAACTGCCTTTTTTATTAATATAATTTATACCAAATTTCAGCATGTACAAAAATTAATCTTATTTTTAAATATTATCTTTTGTATGTGTCGAATTCAAATGGACATGTTCCCATTGATTCAGAAGGCAAGCAAAATCAAATTGCAGACAAAACAATTTACAATATTATTTTACACCGAAAACTTGGCCTTTTCCCCCGTTTTACCTCCACTCAACTGTACTACGCTAGTCTAGTCTCTTCAATTGTAATCTATTATTATTGTAGAAAAGTTGCTCACAAACTTATTTCTAAAGTTGTACCTTTTTCCCATTTAATTCATGACAGATATCAGTCAAAGTTTCGTTCCGATGTGAAAGAAGAAAAAAAGTCCAACAAATCGCCCAACAAGACCATGGGCCCAGCCAAGGTGGATCTCAATGCACCAAGGGAGTACCTTGCCAAGCGCTCCAAGGAGCCAGTGCTGCCGGGTAAAACCTCCTTCAGGTACCCTGACGAGGAGACACGCAAACCCATGGTACCGAAGAAAGAAGACCGTCCCTTGATGGGCCTGAAATCTAACAAGAATTTCATCACGACAAACGCCGTGGAGAACATCATGTCCGTTCCAAAGAAACCAGCTGCGAATTTTGTGGATACAGCAAAGGGGTCGACTCATCCTCTTGAACCTTCTGGTCTCGTCCCAAAGTTTTTGAACAAAAAGGTGGGTGTCAGATCACAAACTTTCCATTCTGCAAATATTTATTTGGAGATCTCTTTGACTTTTGTTTTCTCAAAACACGCAAACAGATTTTTGAAACCCTTTCACAAAAAGCAAGCAATGTGATGTCAAATGTCAATAGAACTAGCAGATTGAACTTTTGATGTCACATTTAGCAATTAAAACCCTCCTATACACTGGTACCACAGACAGCCACAAAGTACCATACCTTCCAGGCTAGCAATAGCATCTGGGTGCATGGGTTTTTTCTGTTTGTACAGCTCTGTTATGTGGAAACGCCGCCGGCTTGTGTCTGTGGACTTAAACTCCACAGTCTCCTGTGGACTTTTGTGGGATTAGGGTGGACATAATATTTGTCACAATCCTGGCAGAGATTTGAGTTTGAATGGTAACATACTAGTTTCTAGTGTTATTAGTTCATCAGGAAATGCTTCACTTGACCTTTTGAAAGCAAACCTAACAATTTGACATTATTTTTTGTTTACACAGGGCTACGGTGATGTGCCAGACTACTTGCGCCGAAGAAACGCTGAAGTGAAACAAGCCCAAGAGGAGTATGATGACTACATCAAAGAGCACTACAGACGAGGGGCCATGAAACAGCTGACCGATGGAGAACGTCAACTGGTCCTCGACGGCCTCAAGAAGAACTGGGAGGAGATCCATCACCAGTACCAAGGCCTGTCTGTTGTGACGGATACAGCGCCGAAGAAGGCACGCAAGGAGAGAATGGAGGCCGAGATGAAACAGCTAGAGAGAGACATTGAGCTCTTGGAGAAACACAAAATCATTTACATCTCCAACCACTAGGACTTTTTAATATTAAAGAGAACACATACATTACCCCAGATGCGACGACCGATCCAGTGAAGAGCTACATGGCATGAATGTTATACATCATTAACCCTAACTTTGTGGATTGATTTAAGGATTCTCCCTGACTTTCTCACAAAATCCAACTCCATATTATGAAAACACCCTAAACTGTTGGACTCCAATTATGGCGGTATGCCTGATCCGATTAGAGTCAAAATCAGGTGACTAGTGCAGTACTCAATCCAACAGAATCCAAAAAAACCTGCTGTTGGATTTCGATGACTAGCAGGGTTGTTAGGGTTAATGATCAATAAGTGTTTCTGGACTCAATGTGTTGGGCATTTTTTATTAATTTTTTTCTTCTTCAAATGTTGAAGCCTTTCTGGATCTTCCCTTTCCAGATGGGGATTGTTGAATAGTCACCCTATGTAAACAGAAGAGCCATCATGATCTGGAGATGATTTGTGAGGCTTTAAAGTAAGGGTCAATTACCATGTGGCCCATCTTGGAGTATTAATATTTAAGCCAATGTAATGTAGATCCGTTTTTAAAACAGGCTGGTGCCTATATCTCCCTTATCAATGCAATGGTCATCTATTGGGTACTAGACAAAATGGCTTCATTGTGAATTCAGATATTTTGTTCCAAAACTTAAAAATTTTTTAGTGGGCATTTCCCAAATGCCTTTGGTAACATACACTAAATATGGAACAGCTAGTTTAAATATGAGCCAAAAAAAGTATTTTGTTAGAGCAAGAGTCGATTCTCATTAAAAGTGAAATTAAAAGTGGCTTGTTTGGAATAAGATTCGGTAAATCTAAGGTTCAACCCAAATTGCTGTCTTTCTTGTAATCATTTGCATACAACATTATACATTTACTTGTCTCTACTTGCAAAGTTGATCGTGAACCCTTACAATTTGAAAATCATTTTTATGAACTTAACTTTAATTGGAATGATTATCATATCACATTCGTCCATTTTCACTGTTTAGTTGTTACTTTTTTATCAAGT
Organism: Pycnopodia helianthoides; assembly: GCA_032158295.1. Taxonomy (NCBI): domain Eukaryota; kingdom Metazoa; phylum Echinodermata; class Asteroidea; order Forcipulatida; family Asteriidae; genus Pycnopodia; species Pycnopodia helianthoides. The sequence continues at coordinate 1,682,643 of CM063263.1, forward strand.
CCATCCATGTCATTAAGTGTATTAAACTTGAGCCGGTATTGGTGCCTTTTTGTTGTTGTAAATAGATGAAATAACTGATGCTTGTAAATACAGGAATGTTCTTAAATAAATGTTTTTAAAGTAACAACTTTGAATTTCTTTTGAGTTTTATTGTTTGATTCTAAGCAGTTTTTAATCAGTAGAGTTGTAGGAAAATAGTGTTAATCTTGCAGCGATGCGCCCAACCACAGAGCACAGAGAACAAGTTTCAAAGCATGCATTGGTACATTTCCAATTCCTGAAAATAAATTCAAGTCTATTTTCGTTTTTCTGTATTTTAGAAGCTAAACTTGGTCAACTCCCTAATGGCGCCATTTTATTGTTATTTTTGCTCCGTAGGTTTAACTGCATCTATGTTTTTACTATTAAACCAAGGAACCGATTCATTTAAACTTGTAACAATCTACAAGATATCACAGTTGGACAAGAATGTTGAAACCAATATAGCAAACTGATAACACCTTTGATATTGGGGGAAATATAATGATGTTTCAACTTCAGTAAACACAAGAAATTGGGTTTAGTGGAATGCTGTGTTTGATTTGATTTGATTACATTGATATGTTTTTTCATTTCATTTTATTCGTCAGCAAACATTAACAAAAAAAATAAGTTCACATTCAAAGGATCTGTAACACGACCAACACATACCCATAGAAAAGAATGGTTTCAATTGTTTAAATTATCCATAACTCTTTGAGTGACCGACAAAAACAACCTCAATGCAATAATCAAAGGTCACCTGGAAACAATGGCTTTTGAAAATGACAAGCTTGATCGTCGCTACAGCAACCTAATAATTTCGACAGTCAATTAGCACTGGTCACGTTTCAACATGTGGTGGCGCTGTTGTAGAAATGAACTTCTCGCCACCTTGAAGTTTCTAGACGTCTCTATATGTGATAACCAAATGTAAAGGGTGCAGCACCACCCTTAGTGGAGTTCAAAAGTTCACGAAATATTTCCCGCCAATGCATGCAGTATGTGTGCGTGATGACGAGTAGTTGGTGTTGATGTTGGAATAGGTGACCTGTCCTTATTATCGGTCAAACATCTGGTTACAGCAGGCCAGTGTGTCTTTTCAGACAATTGAATAGTTCATTGGTGTGTGCCGAACTTAGTCCGTCCAAGGTATGTCTTTCTTGCTCTGGTATTTTTACACGTGTGGATGAATCAAAATGCTACTTTACTTTGATTGAAATGGTGCGCTCCTGCACAGCGGCGGCGCTACGGGGGGGCAAATGCTCCCCCAGTAATTTGTTTTGCCCCCCCCCCAGTTTGCACCCCCCCATTTTTTCCCCGATGGCGGAAATTGAGTTTAATCCCAAACGATTGCACCCAATTTGTTACAATGTTGTTTGCGCTGTAAATAATAAACTCAATTTCATCCATAGCTGGCACCATCAAAAAAGCCCAGTACACTTTCCATCTCCGGCAATGTGTGGATTTATTTATCTGTACTACTACTAAAGCTTGGAAACTTGCTATAAATAGAAATGCATTGTCTGCCCAAAACCGTATGTAAGCGGCCATTGTACAAGCGGCCATTGTACACGCAGTTCGCACAACACGTCACATTCACACAGTGCTAGGCTTATACAGTAGTCAGTACATTAATAGACTTTTGTTTGCCCCCCCTAAATTGAAGTTTGCCCCCCTCTTGCCCCCCTCGCAGATTAACAGGTCTGGTGCCGCCACCGCTCCTGCAGTCAGCAGTGCCAGTTTTAATGTCTATATAATGTAATAATTAATAATTTCTTGTTTGGATTTCAGAAGAGTTGGACAAATAGTTTGCCGAAGTGTTAGGAAACTTTTAAGAGCACAAGTATGGCAGATTTCATAAAGGTAAAACAGTAACTTACTACCAACTACGGTGGAGTAATAAACTTGCTCCATTCAATTCTATACACAAATATTATTAATAATATTAATAATTAAAAATATTGATAAAAATGACCTGTGTAAACTGGTGTTGAGCCCTGTCATGCCTGGTTGGCTGTAACCACAGGGTTTTGCTATCAATTTAAAGTACAACTTGGCTAAACAAGATTCAACCCTGAGTTTGTTTGTTTATGTGGTTGCATTCATCCTGTACTCGTGGTACTAGCACCATTTATTTATTTAGCCTTGATTTCTTCCTTCCAGATCGAGGATGATTACAAAGGATATGATCTGAACATGTTCTGTGTCCCTCGTCACTATGAACAAGACTTGGAGTCCATCTTAATCCCATATGGTGTGATCTCAGACAGGTCTGTAGCCATAAACACTTTGGGTTTGGTTCATCTTTTATCTTAAAACTTTACCCTTTCATTTCATTTCATTTATTTCATTAATTCCAGTTGTGAAGCCAATCAGAAAGCGAACTTAATCACAGGCCTACAGTACTACTAGCCAAGAACCCCGTGGAGAGAAGACAATGAAGGAAGTTTCAGTTTGGGAGTAAAACCCCAGAGAAATATTTCAGGCAATCAGGCACTGAAAAACCCAATCCACGTAGTGTGCCCCGGTGTGATTTGAACCGGAGTCCCCAGAGGTGGAAGGCAAGGCAAGATACCACTATGCCAACCTGACTGCTTTTACCACAGACCCTTTAGGCCTTCAAATAATGTCCACACCTAACATGTATCAAGATTAGAATTTCATCTTTGAGAGGGCAGGGCGTTTTCAACTGCGTAGGCCTCTTGCATTGGAAAATCTTAAATGTCTATTGGCGACTTGAAGGGGCACCAAGGCCAAGACGAGGACAACGCCATGGCCTTGGTGGCCAGTGGGAAGTTCCAGGCCTGCTGCTTGCAGGCATTAGGCTCCCCCTGGGGCAACGAGGCTAATTCATGCCCAGATCTTTGCCTTTATGCCTCGTTAAACACATCCCCTGAGACTGACAGAGACATGCCTCTGGTTTTTGCCAAAGTACCCTTAAGGTGATCGCACTGAAACTCGGCAAAAGCATATGCCCAAATCTATGCCTCGTTAAACACATTCCCTGAGACTGACAGAGACATGCCTCTGGTTTTTGCCAAAGTACCCTTAAGGTGATCGCCCTGAAACTCGGCAAAAGCATATGCCCAAATCTTAGCTTTTGTACCCCTTTAAGTTAACTCTTCAGAGATGTGTTATGTCCTACCAAGAAAAACATCGATTTACAAGGTCTACTCAAACGATTCACACACAGCAACATAATGCCATTCTTTGTAAAAAAATACTACAACGCCAAGAACTGTTTGAAATCTCTTCAATTCTGTTTGCAGGACAGAGAGGTTAGCCAGAGACATTGTAAGCAGCATGGGGCAAGACTCTCTGGCGGTTCTGTGTGTGCTCAAAGGCGGCTACAAATTCTGCTCCGATCTTCTAGACTACATCAAGGCATTGAACAGAAACTCAAAACGATCTATCCAGCTACGGGTTGACTTCATCCGACTGAAGAGCTACGAGGTATGAGTAGAAAATTCACACACGGGATTCGATCAAGCTAGTCGCTTTCGATTGATTAATTGTTCACTGATAATAATAGATTGTGGAAAAAAAATCAATCAAGAGGATGATCAGATATCTTATCAATCTATTCTTTGTCAAGAACTTTTCGCTGCTGAATAAGTGTTTGTCATGGATCATCCAGGTAGGTCAATTGGGGTCAAAGGTCATCCTAGTATCAGTCGATACAAAGGTAAGGCCCAGGCCGAGTTATGCAACTTCGCTATGACTATGGCTTATGGTTACAGTGGTAATAATGAAGTGTAGGAGGTTAAGGCAGTGATTGCAGTTAGCCATAGCCATCCTAGAGGATGATACCCATACCTACATCCTTACGGACTGTAAAGGGGTATAACCCTGTTTCAGCCCCAGGAGTAGGTGGCAACGTGCCTGTGATGACAGTGGATTTGGGTTGACAGCCCAAATCAGTAAAGTGTAGCCCTCGCCTTGAAGTGGCCTCTGGCCTTGTGAGTTAGACGATATCTCATTAAAAAAAGTATTAAAAAAAATATTAAAAAACAAGTTAATCACTAAAGTCAGGGCTCGAATTTGGGGGGAAAATCCGCAAGACCACAGGACTTGTATCTCAAAATGTTTACTGGACCAGAAATAATTTTACAAGACCAGATTCAAACTGAGAAAAGACTTCCTTGGTCAGTTTAACTTGCATTTAATTGAACAAGCACAAGATATATAAGAGAAGATTTACTTTATTTGTCTTTTAGGGTATTAAGTATATTTCAAATCATTACTCAAAGTCAACATTTGAACGTAATTTTTTCTGCTCAAGATATTATAGAGTGAGGTACATGAATTGTTATTGAATTGAAAACACAAGACCGCCGGACTTGTCCAGTCATGAGTTTACTGGCCCAATGAAAAACACCGGCCTCGGGCCTGCGGTTCAGTGTCAAATTCGAGCCCTGAAAGTGCTACAATTTATGTTCCTTTCTGCAACTACCTGACTAACACAGCTACCCACCACTTATAAACTACTTGTACATGTACACCCTGTGACATTTGTTTGCCAGAATGACCAATCAACTGGAGAAATCAAAATTGTTGGAGGTGACGACCTCTCGGATCTTCAAGGCAAGGATGTTCTCATTGTAGAGGTAAGATGAGAGAGAGTACTGAAGGGTTGTCTCTAGCCGTGTTCACAGTGAGGATTAAACTAGGGCGGAGGAGGGGGGGGTAAATTATTGAGCAAATGAGTAACTTCACCTTTTAAATCCAGTGAGAACACAGCCTAGGAAAAAGTTCACCCAGGTAACTAACCGAGGCCAATGGGTAGTTTAAAGGTATTGTACACTTTTGGTAACAGCTCAAAATCAGTGTCCACATTTTGTGTGATTAAACATATGCATGAACAAACAAACCTGTGAAAGTTTGAGCTCAATTGGTCATCGAGGTCACGAGAAAATAGTGAAAAGAGATCTTATGTGTTTTCTGTTTTTTCAAATTATCGCGCGTGATAATTACTATTGTTTTAACTCGTTTCTAAGAAACGATAGCATTTTAGGCAGAAATATTTGAAGGAACCCTTTCTACCATTACTTACTTTAAATCATGTAAGTTATGTGTGAATCTGTGAAGATTTTGTTTTTCGATCTTACCAATAGTGCATAGGGCCTTTAACCGGCCACCTTCTGCCCAAGTAAACTAACCTGGTCAAACTAACCGAGCCAAAAGTGCGGTGCGGGGAAATCATCTCGCTTCACTATCGTCTCGGTTAGTTTACCCCATCAAATAATCCAAGTGCGGACGCCAGTAAGATTTATCCATTGGAATCTTACCTATGGTCTCCAAGTTAAAATTGAGTCCAGTGCGAACATGGCTTTTTGTTCCCCCACCAAGTCTGCTTAAATTTCAAACCGATGTAATATTTATTTACCAGACTGTTAAACGGTAAGATAGACTGGTACTTCATCTGTATAGCTGGAACCAGTAGGGATGTTTACTATTGCTATGTAGGGAACATGACAAAGTTAGCAGCATAAAAGTGTTAACCTCATTTTAAGAAACTCGCCCTGCCCAAACTACAATTGGGACCATCCAACCATAGTTGGAACTGTCCAACTATAGTTGGGACTGTCCAACTATAGTTGGGACTGTCCATTTACAGTTGGGATTTACCAAACAATAGTATGGACTGTACTAAAACTAGAGCGGGATAGGCCCGACTATAGCGGGGCAACAATTTAAGAATCTCTCCACTTCACCACATGTAGGACATTGTTGATACTGGAAATACTATGAAGAGGCTGCTCAAGCTGATTGCGGATCATAAACCATCTAGTGTTAAAGTCGTCAGCCTCCTGGTCAAGAGGACACCAAGGAGTGTTGGTTACCGCCCGGACTGTAAGTACCTAGCAGGAGCTGATTTTACAAAGCTCAAAGATTCATCTTAAAGGATCATTACAGAATTGGTTTTTGCTAACAAAACAGTTGCTGGCAGTGTAAGCACTTTATGTAATCCACCATATACATAAACTGACAAACCTGTAGAAGTTTGAGATCGATCGGCCATCTGGGTCACGAGAAAATAGTGAAAAACCGATTACACATTTTGCATGAAATCATATAGATTCAACAAATGAATAAAACGCTCACTGAGCGATAAACTCCAATCGGAAAATTAGTTTATTCATTTCTCATCAAGTATGGCATTTCAGACAGAAATATTTCAAGGGATGTTTTCTACTATCGTCTTTAGACCATGTAAGTTTTGTGTAAATCTGTGATCAAAAGTATATTTTACAAGTTTTTTTCTTACCAATTATGTAATGTTCCTTTAAAGAGGTTGTTTTGTCATAATCAAAGCAGGCCTGTGGCTGTACATAGAGTTATGATCTCTCACCCAGTTATTGTACGTACGCATGCGCTCTCCATAGATATGATACGGAGGGAGGGCGTGCACGTGTAGGAACTGGGTGAGAGTTCATAATGCCATGTACAGCCACAGACCTGCTTTGATCATGATGACACAGCCCCTTTAAAGCTAAGTTTCTAGTATTACCATAGTGATCTGTATTGTGACATCACACTTTGTTCAGCTAATAATATTGATTTGCAGTTAAGATTAATCTTAGCTCTTTGTGAAAACGACCCCTGGAATTACACAGAGGCCATGGATTTCTGTTGCCCTGGTCTTGGCCTTGGTGCCCCTTCAAAAGTTTCCCATAGACTTTAAGGTTTTCCAATGAAAGTGCCCTTTAGCGAAATGAAAAAGTGCCCTACCCCCCACTAAGATGAAATTCAAGTACTGATCTACACATGTAGTTACCCCTATTAAATTTTAGGTGTTCTACATGCTTCCTGAGACCTGTGGATTATTTGTTCTTCTTTTTACCTATGATAATCTGATTTAATTTTGTTTTTTGTGCAGTCATTGGTTTTGAAGTTCCAGACAAGTTTGTGGTCGGTTACGCATTAGATTACAACGAGTACTTCAGAGATCTTAGCGTAAGTGTTAATTTTAATTAATTTTTTCCACCCTTTTAACCCCCTACTTTCTGAACATTCAAGATCATCCACTGGGATTTTGAATTTTAAATATATATATAAACTATGCCAACCTGCTATATGTGTGGTAAATGCATCAACACAGTATATAGTCAACCCTCCTACTGTCTAACCATTCATCGGCATCCACTGTGTGTATATATATATAAACTATGCCAACCTGCTTTATGATATCATGTGGGGAATGCATCTACACAAAACACAGTCAACCCTCGTACTCTCTGATCATTCAATATCATCTCCTTTGGTTTTGAATAAAAATTATAAACTGTGCCAGCCAACAATATGGTATCATGTAAACGGCTGCATAAACGGTCAACCCTCCTAACGTCTGACCATCCAATAGCATCCACTGCCGTTCTGAATGAAACTTCGCTAGCCTGAAATATAATATCATGTGAGGAATGCATCTACATGGTACACAGTCAACCCTCCTATTGTCTGACCATTCATTATCATCCACTGTGATTTTGAATGAGAGATAAACTATGCCTGCCTCGTTAGTTAGCACAATTTGTGCCGTTGAATTGTTTCAGAAGCTCGGTCAACTTCCTGGAAAATGTTTTCAAGTGTGGGCGGGTTGAAAGAAGTTGATTGGCTCGTTCATACTTTGTTGCACTCATCCAGCACACATAAAATTTGTTTAATTTCCATTCAGTGAAAACAGCGCCCTCAATTGTCTTATTTGTTTAATTTCCATTCAGTGAAAACAGCGCCCTCAATTGTCTTATTTGTAACCAGTGAATTTCTGTATTTTTTTTTTTACAGCACATCTGTATCATCAATGACAATGGCAAGAAGAAATTTGCTGTTTGAGATTGTACCAGTGACAGGTCTAACAGTATATTAATCAGCACACATCCCTGTACGGGTCAAGATGCATTGATCTAAATAAAATTTCGTATTCAAGTATATTCCTTTATAAGGAAGAGCTTTTAAATTTAATTTGAAAAATTAATAAGCATGTGGGTAATGCCAGAGTTATAATTGGACAAATTTAAAATAATTTGAAATATTTTTGTTAACATGATTTTTTTAAACTACATTTTGTCTGACCATGGCTATGAAGGGAAATTTGCACAGACAAAGGAATTCTAAAGGTCACACAAATTTGCCAAAAGCTGAAGATCCTTACTAGCCAAGTATGGGTTACCAGCCAAAATGTAATGTATCTTAATGTATATTGTTTGCGACTGGTTCCCCTGCAAGATTTTGCAGAGCAGATCCAATTTGCTTAGTAAATCTGATCACACTACTCTGGCTACACAAAAAATTACGCATTATGAAAAACACGCATTTTCGCAAATCATGGTCAAATGTCAAATTTTTGCGTAATGTTTTTGTTAGTATGGGGTATAATTTAGATTTTATGATGTCAAATGTGGGCCATTTCAAGAGCTTTAAAATGATGTAAATATTATCTCAGTGGATGCTTTACTTTTGGAGATATGATTGTCCACACATAGCAGGTCATGCTAATTAGTCGAAAGTTTGTTAACCCGTATCTCAAAAAATAATGAGTCGAATGACATAAAATTTTGGTTCTGGGGGTTTCTTCAGGGAGTCCAATCAGCACGCCAAATTTCATTTTCAATCCGTGATGGTCAGGTCCAAAAGCGTGTTGAATTGACACGGAATGACCCCAGTGGCTACCTCAATTAATCATTCAACAAACAGAACATTTTAATAAACAAAAATTAATTGATCAATTTTGTTTGTATAACCATAGAGCAAGGACTACTCTATGGTATAACATGTACATGTACATCAAGTATTCCTCATAGAAATTTGAAACAAAACATCTACCGGTAGAAGTTTCGAGTCAGTTCTTTAAGTAAGCCAGAACTTGTTTAAAGACAATTTCAGCACCTTTGAAGTATTTTATTGTTCAGCAAAAAAACTTAAAGACAACTAGAACTTTGTCAAGTAGAAGGTTTAAACTTCGAAGTATTAAAAATAAATACAATTTTAAATATAAAACCGAAAGAGCATGAACATTGTCTGTCTGTCATGTGATTCTTAATATAAGCGAGAGACCAACCAAGGATGAATAATATCGACCCCCTTGAGGAACCGTTGAGGGCGTCCTAGTTCGTTCTGGCTTTGCGTACCTACAGTTCACGCAGTACGCAAGATTTTTAAATAATACTGTTGTAAATAACGACCAAGGCCCAATTTCATGTAGCTGTTTATAGTTATTTTATTTTTGTTGGCTAAGTAACAATGAGCAGGATACCAGTCACAGATAGCACATGTGACATGGTATTTTGGCTGGTAAACTTATTCTGGTAAGCATAATTTTGTTGTGCCTACAGCTATTTTCCAGTCCCAGCTCTACTAAGAAATTGGGCCCAGCTTTGTAGTGAAGCTCAATAATGCTATGGTCCATAATGTTTGCCTGTGAGACCGCCTCTATGAAACAGTACACGGGTGGCAGTCACAACCCGACGGCTGTTGAAACTCTTCGACAAACTCTGCTCCCGCGATGAGGTCGCCGCTATCGACGTTGAAGCACGGCGACAAGACTACGGTGTGTGACGTCATCTGTTTCTCCCGACAACAGGTGCAGTTCTGGCGGGAAGGAGGTGTCGGGGGAGATGGGGGGGGGGGGTGAAGGAGAAAATATTATTATTCAATGAAAAAGCGTAGGCGAAGTTAAAAACAGGTGTTACGGACGAGAGCGACGCACACCCGATTATTGGCTGTTATGTTATACGAGTCGCTCAATAGACCTTATGCACATGACGTCATTTGAGTAGGGCGCCCTCGTCTAGAGGTCAAAAGAAGATTGCTCATTGGCTCATTCTCTGCGCCGCGCGTACAAAATGTACTTTTCCCATTGTTTCGTCATCGTTTTACCTCTAAGATGGCGGCGTGATGACGTCAATTCATAAGGTCTATAATGTTAACCCACACAGTAGCATCGACTTCGTTGACTTATACACGTGTCTCCGATTATTGAACACCTACGTCTACTCTACAGTTTATTTAATGCCCTCCATCTAGGATTTCTTTGTGAATCGTCAAAAACAAGCAAGTGTGTGCCCCCCCCCCCACATAAAAATGTATAATATTTGTAAAAGTTTGCGTTAGTGTTAGAGATTAATTTACTTTCCTCTATAAAATAATATTAACCATGCATATGGATTCCAGTTACATATTACGCACAAAACGGGGCCAGCCTATTTTTGTCCGTCCAGCCTCGGTTTGGATACATTAATTTGAGTATTGAAAAAAAATAAGATCACAGCTCCATGATGGAGATTTTGTTGTCGTTATGGATGCTATAAAGACAACCGTCACCCGGACACACCGACCGCCTCTCTTCTTGTCTTGAAAACAACAGATGCGACAACGTGGAAGTTGAAGTCGTTCTGTTTTACAAACTGAAGTGTTCGTCGCAAATTGTAAAAGTTCACCGATCGCTTTGTTTGTGTGTTGAAAATTTACCGCATGGTTCAGGCATCACACTCGTGCCAATCCTCTACAACACATTCAATACGAAATCAACATGGCTGAGTTCGTCATAATAAATATTTAAAAAATGGCTTTCTTGAAGTAGAGGAGAGGGAACATTGCGTCTGCGATCACGTCATCAGCCGAATTATGTTCTCGAAAACCGTTCTTTTTGCATTTACAAAGTTTAGGTACATTGATCTTTAAAGGAACATTACAGAATTGGTAAGAAAAAACTTGTAAAATATATTTTTGATCACAGATTTACATAAAACTTACACTGTCTAATGATGATGATAGTAGAAAATACCCCTGAAATATTTCTGTCTGAAATGCCATATTTTCCTATTGGAGTTTATCGCTCAGTGAGCGTTTTATAATTCATTTGTTGAATCTATATGATTTCATGCAAATGTGTAATCGGTTTTTCACTATTTTCTCGTTCCCAGATGGCCGATCGATCTCAAACTTCTACAGGTTTGTCAGTTTATGTACATGTTTATGGTGGATTATATAAAGTGCTTACACTGCCAGAAACTGTTTTGTTAGCAAAAACCAATTCTGTAATGTTCCTGTAAGCGATACATTTATAAACACAAAGCCTACCTTTCAGCCCCTATATTAAAACAATTAAATTGATTTTGTTTACCATATTGGTAAACAAGACTAGTAGAAGCTTTACACCTTGTTTGGTAAAAGGTTTGAGATGAAATTCAAATTTCTCTGCTTACATTATTTGGCATTTATTTTACCTTGATAAAACCCGTTGGGCTGTGTAGAGTGGACAGCGACGAGGATACACACTCCCCTTCGCACGCCGACGCCGTCACGGTACCGTAACAAATCGCCAGTCCCCCGCTCGCCAACTCCACCTCGCGCTGGACCTCGATATCGTGGAACGTCAAGGCGCAGCGTCCGGGGCGATGACGCCAGGCATCCCCGACGACGCCGCGTGAAGGACCCGTTGACGGTGATTGGGATTGGGCGGTGATGACCACAATTAGACACTGGAGAAGACCAATGACTAGGATGGGTTTAGTTCTAGCACACTCCATGGTGAGATAGGAGTTCACAAGTTCACAAAATCTTTTTTTAAAAGAGAGAAAAATATATACTCAGTTTGGACGAAAGCATGACCATGCGTTCGACTGTTCATAAATTATGTATATTCCCGATGAAATTGGAGGTTCGACCGTTCATAAATTATGCATAATAATGATATATCCCGAAAAAAAAATTTCCTTTGAACGATTGGTGATATTAAATAAACCAAACTGCTATTCCACATTGTGTTTTCTCGTTCATATGGTTATCAGTGTAAATGCCAATTGGAAAATATAATTCTTAAAGTACGTGGCTGTTTCGGGAGGGACGAGCGAACGTAGGAAATTATCTTTTTAAAAACGAACAAAATGCCTCATTTTGACTGCGCCGTATAATGCGCTTTACGTAAATCGGGTATTTCATCCATCGATCGAATTCACGATCGGTTCCCTTATTACAAAATTAAGGTTTATTCCAGTTCACCACCTGAGAGGAAAACCTGATACTAAAATAACCTATCACATGTTTACACGTACTTAGCAAATCAAAACATATGACAATATCACTATAGTGAACACACTCTATACTTACAAATAATTCAGTTGCTGCTGCCAGCGTGTTGCTTCCCGTCTTCTCCCCGTATGCTCGCCAAAGAAAAGAACCAAATAATCTCTATCCACAAGTACGTTCACAACCTCCTCCTCGTTTTCTTTTCTCTCCCCCCCCCCCGTGACGGGACGTCCCATGTCACATCGTTATCGCACGCGGTTGCTTCCTGATAAAAGGCAAAGGACAATCTCCCCCTCTCTATTGTGATGAATTAAATAGAGAACTAAAACCGAAAAGATATAGCGTTGCAAAAAAAAAAAAAAAAAAAAAAAAGAAGAAGAAGAAGAAAAGGAAAAAAAAAAACCGAGAGTAGATTTCGCGAACCGACTGATGAAAACATAAGTGCTATATCTCGCTGGGTAAAAAGCGGGGGAAACTGATTAGACGGCGTTGTTCGGTAGACGATAATCCCCGTGTTAAAGATGCATTCCTGAAAAGTTAAACGTCTCAAGAAAACTGCAATATTTTTTTGGAAAATGACCTCGGTTATAATTCAATCAACACTGGCACTTGCTGGTGTTCCCCTCATTAAAATCTCTTTTTTCCCCCAATTGTAATGTAGAATTAGCGCATATAGAACAGAGCTTCGGTTCTGTATGTCATGTGAAAGTTTGTCGAGAAAGGTAACAAACCAACCGCATGTTATTGAAAAAATAACTGGTTTGGGGTTGAACAAAGAAAAATTGACTAGAGCGGCATTTGAACCAACGACCTCCGGATTAACGTACCGGCGCTCTACCAACTGAGCTACCCAGCCCTATGTTGGCGGTCTCCCTATTTTGTCAATATCTTTGTTCAATTTACCCAGTCAGTTTCCCTTGTGGTTTATTACTTGACATAAAAAAATAACTGCTAAAATCACGAGAATAATGCGCCGTCTCAATAGGCTTCATATCGTAATATCTAGTCTTGCTTTAGGTACACTGTGTAAGAGAATAAATTAAACTTTCATTCACTAACTTGTTTTCACATATTTTTTTTCATAATGTAAGTTCTGAAAACTAATATAAAATAACCTTTGCAATTATAAAACAGTTCATTTTGTTTTTGTCGTCTTTGATAGTCATTTTCAATTTTGAGATTACACCCCGGCAAGAAATTTTCCCAAATTAAATCTCGGCAAGAAATATTTCCCAACTCCGAGCTACTTGGGTCTCTTTAAAAGACTTGCGTACCCCAGAGACACCGACGAAGTCGGGTAAAGGAGACCGTGCACCATTATGCGCATCCGGAATGCCCTCTGGACGAACGAGGGAATGGGATGTGTTAAAAATACACGGATTGATTATGCAAGATATTTTGTCAGAATGTTACTCGGAGGTTTTTTCTTCTTCTCTCGAGTGTGTATTTCTGAGAGCCGTTGTTACGCGACAGAGTGTACTATACAAGTCCCCCCGGAACGAGCTTATTATTTTTTTTTCTGCTGTCGTGAAATTCTGCATCCACAATGAGGGGTTGAGATGGAAGCTAGACGTTGGGCAAGGAGTTGGTCCAACGAGAGAAGGATTATAGTCGAAGGACGAACTGATGGAGAATATTTTTCATTACAACTCTATAAGTCAACGGAAAGAAGACGAATGCTCGTATATTTGTTCCTACAAAGACTTTAAAAAGGGACGGTAATTAACGACGTGTACTTTTTTAATTGAAAAAACTAATCTGGTGATTGTTTCAACTGTCATGGGATTAACGAGACAAAAAGGGTTTCTGAAAGTGACTTCAATCAAATTTGAAAAAAAATTGTTTTGTTTATATACATATATTTATACATTTATATTTGTATGTCCTTTTCAATCTGTTCATATGACTTTCAGATAAGTTAGTGATTATCAAGATCATTTTACGTACAGAAGGACGAGATCTCGTGAAACAGGCAAGATATCACCGCCAATTTGTGCCCTTGATATACGGGTTATTCAAATGTTTGTTTTAGCAGCTATTCCAAGATTGAACCTGTTGCTATAATATCCATGTTCAGACAGGGTTAAATCAGCCAAATTACTTTATTTGACCATCTTATTAAAATTCGCTCTAAACAAGGTTAAAAGCCACTCTTGTAAGGCTACTAGTGGACAAATTATTATGAAAACAATTCATCGGGGAAAACCAGCTGAAGGTAGTAACTGATATTTCTCCTACAACAGAGGGATAAAACATGCACCAGTCAGCAGCGAGTTAAGTTACACAAACATGAATGAGATGCTAAAGCATATGAGTTTTTTGCAAACTGTGTTACATTACATTTGGCAGGTGACATGATCATGTTTACCCAAAAGAGTCCGTGCATATAACACCGTGCTAAGCAAGGAACTTACACCTATTTGAAGACGAAGTACAGCTGATATGAATAGCACGGGCAAAAACAAAAAGCAGAAGAGATTTTGGTAAGAAAATAAATAAATAAATAAATACAAATTGCAGCTCAATGGTGAAGTTGCTGTACATGAACATCGAATTCACATTATTAATAAGCCTACACGTTTACCGTATGGTACAGCACTATAGCCAAGCCGAGTCTTGTCGCAATCGGTTACAATTCTCAAGTGGCACGTATAGGCTAATGAATCAGTCTGGTGCCCCCATTACTACACGGCACCCACTTCTCGACTTCACCATTAAAGACGGCAGATCTAAGTGATTGATCGCTTCAAGAGAGGGCGCTATACACCCATACCACTGTGATCAACTTCCCAATAATAGTATTTACAGTTGGGGGTGAGATTACACTATTGTTGATATAAGTACTACAAACCATAGGAATGGTACGTCATTGATTTTTAGCACAGTCCGTTCAGTGACACCGTTTGTCATGCAATAAAAGAAACCCCCGAAAAAAGAAAGTGGAAAGTAGGCCTATTATATAATAATATTATAATATTGCCAATCTCTGTATCGCTATCGATGCTATTATATTATAATAGGCCTACTTAAATATTTTTGTTCTTAAGTTAAACTTATGAACACAAATATTTAAATTTAGTATAATAATCACGCCCCCCCCCCACACACACACAAATATGTGTAAACACTTGCAATCGGGACCTCCTATTGGCCCTCTTCCGTTTGTACTCTTGTTGGCAACAGCTCCCATTGGTTTAGGTACACACTTTCCAACTGGGGACCTTCACTAAACCAGGGACCCTGTTTTTCTCCATTGTTACAGGTCCCCCCCCCCCCCGGGTTGAATGTGTGTACCTGTTGGCCAACACGCACACACGTTTGTCGAACGGATGAATCGAGGACTTTTCTTTATTCTCCCATTGTTTGGACTTACATTTTTGTTTTATCAACGTCTCCATTTTGGGGTTAGATTGGCCAATATCGCCGGATCTAGCATTTTTAACGTCTTCCATGTCATCGGGTAGATACGCTAACTTGTACCTGTCTCAAGGCTTATTACCCCATCACCCATTCCACCGAGATTTAATTATCTAATTGATTAATTGATTCAATAATTACTTATGTTTATTTGCATTCATTTATTTATTACTGCTATTATTCTTATTACTATTATTATTAATATTATTTTATACTAGTTATACTTATTTATTTATATATACTGTTTTAATTCATTTGTGTTTATCTATTTAATTTTAAGGATACTGTTATGGGGGGGGGGGATCTGAGACCTGGGAGCTCCCTCTACAAAGTTTGTCTGAGTTGCCAGTTTAGTCTCACAGTTACCATTGATAATAACAAATAACTACCAAAACAATCATTGCCATTCTCTGTATCGCTATTAGATGCTAGCGGTATACCACACACGGGGTCATTACACGGCCGTGCAGT
This sequence comes from Pycnopodia helianthoides, assembly GCA_032158295.1. Lineage (NCBI taxonomy): Eukaryota > Metazoa > Echinodermata > Asteroidea > Forcipulatida > Asteriidae > Pycnopodia > Pycnopodia helianthoides. Next base: position 1,698,579 of record CM063263.1, read on the forward strand.
ACACGCCCCTCACCGCCCACGCTCAAAATGGTAAATTACCCAAAACTTCATTAACCATTCGCCCCTGTCGTCTAAAGTAAATTGCCTCTTGTCCCAATCCTCTCGGACGCCCACTGACTTGATCTCTACTTCGCTCGGCCCCAGCGGCCTATCCAGGACCGCTGGGATGGGCTAATCAGCTTGCACAGATTCTTGTTCAGGAAGTACGTCATGCGTGCAGTGCTTGCAGTGTGAGTGTGATGCATGATGGGACTGAGCATGGGACTGAGCATTAACGTTAACGATACGTTTGCCCATCCCAGCGCCTTTGGTTTTAAGGCAAGGCGCTGGGGACGAGCGAAGATCTCTACAAGCCTGGGGACGAGCGAAGATCTCTACAAGCCTATAAATCTAGGGGAGTGTTCCCCAAAGCTCTTCTTCAACGTGTTGCAAACATCTTCTTGGCATTATTCAATACAAGACAATTTCAACAGTCCGTATAAATATAATTAGATAAAGCCGAGTCGAATCACAGATGTTGTATTTTGAAGGGGGTAATCATTGACAGTAGATGGAGACCCTTGGGTGTAAATGATATGGGGGGGGGGGACACTGGACAATGAAGTGCATTACGTAGGCGTGGGACAACAGCTGCTAAGTCAGTTCGATTGCTGTATGAGCACTGCAGCGAAATATTCCCAAAGAGAAACAAGGGACAACACCTCTCTACAGAACTGCTTAAAGACTTGCTTAATAGCGTAGAATATCAGCAAGAATGAATAAATAATACAACCACTCAATCAATCAATCAATCAATCGGGCAATCAATCAATTATTCAATAAATCAATCAACCAACCAGTCAATCAATCAGTCGATCAACCACTCACTACTCAGTAGACCAGCAGAGTCACTTACTTATGAAGGGGTACCCAAGCAATACTAGCGGGCGGTGTGTCAATAATTCTACCTTGGGTCCTCAAAATGCCACTCTCTCAAGCTATAATTCCTATCCGCATTCGTTGTGATACACCAGTAATACAAAATATTGAAATTTATTCTTTACTTGACAGAGAGAGAGATTTATTTGTTTGTTTTCATTCTAACCACAGACAGTAGGCCTACGCCAGAAACTGAAATGTCAAAAAGACGCGATAGTGTCGCGTACTTGAACTTGAAATCTAGCGAACCTGATTTTAATTAAAACCTTACACGCGTATCGGGGATGCCATAATCCGGATTTGGTATGCACGTAGTGTCTGTACTTCGGCGCTTGTTTGTCATCTAGGTTTTATTTATTTATTTTTTGTCTTGAGTAATATTAGTATGCATGTAATTTTGAAAACAGTGTTGGGTTCGACTTGAGCGGCTTTACGGAACGATGTTCATCTACTGCTGGCCAGCAGGTGTAAGTGCATAGCATTGTTTACTTACGATAAACGAATTAAGACCGGCTTGCTGGACGCTACTGGCGGCGAGGAGGCACCGCCGTTTTCGCTCTCCACAAGGTCATCGAATCATCCCGTACACCAACCCACTCCTTAACATAACTCATCATCGTCGGTCTTCGTTTTGTTTTTTTGTCTCCTTTGAGTGCGTGTGTGTGTTGTTCTCTTTTTTCTTCTTCTTCACCTCGCCGTCCGAGGGGCATCCTGTAATCTATAAAAGGTCATCCACGCGCGAACGCAATTTGTATCTTGTATTTAAGGGGTCCTCGCACGTATGCTTGTTTCATAGATCACGGGTTTTTTGTTTAGTCTCGTCTCATTTGACCAGCAATCTAAACCGCGAAGAAGTATTTTTCATCCATAATGTAAACATTTATCGCCACAGCCTTAGTCTTCAAGGGGATGGTCAGTGAGGGGCAAAGCTTCAACATCTTTCACTAGTTTGAGTAGGTCGTTTCACGCTCTGCCGCACGGACAAATTATTCATTGTACAAAGAACCAATGGGTGGTTATCAGACGGTTGTGAGAATGTTGGCTCGTCACCGGAACCAGCCTACTCTGTCCAACACGGGCGGACGTCTAATGTTCCTATGCTTAATACTACTGACTGCCTTCCAGCACCAGCAGCAGCGGGCCGGCCTGGTCTCCGCCTCTCTGGTGGAGTTTTGCGGACTGGAGACCATCGGGATCGAACTTGACCGGAGCTTTGTCGATGTGGACACGGGTGATTATTTACGATGCCGCGGTAACGTGACGCTGACGAGTTGCGAGGGACAATGCGTGTCGTCCGTGGCTCCCAGCGTGGTTGCCTCGGTCGGTTTTGTAAAGGTAAGACTATTATAGCCAATGGAATACAAATACAACCGAACCTGCTGCAAACTCACCCTCTAAAAGAAATTGATACCACTGTCCTAAAAATGTTTCTGTTTGTTTAAGCGCCTTGAGTATCTTCCCTTTATTGGTAAATAATATATTATATTATTAAATACTATTAATATTGGGTTAAACCTTGGCTTACGCAACCAATGCATACCATTCACTGTGGTTAAAACCTAACAACCTAAAAAACAGTATTGCAAATGCTCCCAGAAACGTATCCTAGATTTAGCACTTCTGTAAAAAAAAAAGTATTTCTGAGTTTCAAATCATATTTTACCTTTTATTTTTTGATTTTCCCTTCAACAGCTACGATGGGCGTCTAGCCCTCGTAATCCCGTCCCTAATGTTGCCCCAACACTGTACCTACAAAATGTGTAGCCCGATGTAGGTCCGGGCTATGGTACAGGATTTGGGCTACATTTAGGTACACGATTTGGCTACGATTTAGGTACATAGTTTTGGGCAACATATCAGTACAAGATTTGGGCTACATTTAGGTACAGAGTTTAAGGCTACACTTATTAGGTACATGATTTCGGCTAAAGTTAGGTACAGTGTTTTGGGCTACAACTTTATGTACAGGGTTTTAGGCCACACTAAGTACAAGATTTCGGCTAAATTTAAGTACAGGGTTTTGGGCTACATTTAGGTACATTATTTGGGTTAAATTGAGGTGCAGGATTTAGGCTTCACTTAGGGAGCGGACATGTGCTACAAAAATAATTCAATTCCAAAACATATGTTTTTTTCACGATATACAGTTGTCATGTTTTCGAGAATATTAACGAAACTACAAAATAGAAGAACCACGTTGTTTATTTCTGCAGTTGATATTGACGGCCGGGCATCTCACCAGCAGTATAGACTCCGCAAGTCTCGTGCGTATTCGTAAAGTACACGACTTTGCTTCCTGCGCGTGTTAAAGCAATGTAACCAAAGTGGTCCTAAAAAAATGTTCGAATACGCGCGAGACTTGCACGGTCTAGAGACCATGTATATGCACATGACGTCATTTGAGTAGGGCGCCCTCGTCTAGAGGTCAAAAGAAGATTGCTCATTGGCTCATTCTCTGCGCCGCGCGTACAAAATGTACTTTTTCCATTGTTTTGTCATCGTTTTACCTCTAAGATGGCGGCGTGATGACGTCAATGCATAAGGTCTATTGGGATATTCAAACGTACACGCGTGTCTCCTCGTGTACAGTTACAACGACACGCCACATCACATGACATTGTTTTTTTGCAAGCGGTTTTGGTTACTGATTTTGTGTATTAATGATGCAGTCATCTTGACTGCCACTCATTCAAATCAATGTTTACAAAATTCTGCGGCTAGACTTGTCACCAGAACTCGCACCCAGGAATCCACCACACACATTCTAAATTACTTACATTGGCTACCAATACGGGCTAGAATAGTTTTCAAAGTTTTGGTTTTCACTTATCAGTGTATCCATGGCATTGCCCCCTGTTTATCTTCAAAGTTTAGTTCAGGAGTATAAACCAGCTAGAATCTTCGATCTTCACATAAATCCCTTCTGACTCCCCCAGTTATCAAAACCAAGTCGTATGGTTCCCGCTCTTTCCAATATGCAGCAGTTCAGTTATGGAACACAGTCTTCCAGATGTTGTTAAACAGGCTGAGACATCAGAACAATTCAAAACCCTGGTGAAAACATATCTGTTTACTCTGTACAAATTGTTAATTTCCCCTTTACTGCGCATAGGGACCTCACGGTGATATGCGCTTTATAAGATTGGTTTTTATTATGTTTTATATTCATGTAACCAACCGAGGCTGTGAGGGACTTTTTTATCCTGGCCCCGTATATCATGACAATCACAGTATCCATAGCTGCTACGGGCGTGAAGGGAACGCGACATAAAGATAGCAGCTTTGGAGTAAACCGACAATTTTGTTTATCCGATTGTTTGCTTGTATAATGTCGTCGGACACCATGACTACTTTTTGGAAATAACTCTATCAAACATGTATGAAACAATCTCCACGAAATTGACAGCTTCTCTGAAAATCTCCGCTCCATGTGAGATGGATTAAGCGGGTGGATACTTTCAGTTTCTTAACCTATACGTATTCATCAATTTTGAAGACATTTTATCCTACCTTCTGGGTGTATGTTTCACCTGCGCCGACCCTCACCCAAAACGTTGTTAAAAATATATCACTCATATTATAGCTTGTCGATTTATACATTCAAAAATAATCACGAGAAAATACGACACCGCAGGAATTTCTCGGTATAGAAGATACGGAGCGCCGCCAACGGCGACTTAAGAGCAAAGCTTTCAACTGCACTTTTTTTCTTCTTCTGGATGTGGTTAAATTGTTGTTGAAGCTACTGGTATCAACATTATGCGACTCCATCCACATTCACTGTTTCAATTCGGAAAAAGCAAAAGCATATGTGCGTGGCCAGCAAAAAAAAAAGTGCAAACCTATTTACGTGACACTCTAAATGTGAGACAATTTTTTTTCCCCGTGTCGGCAATTTATAATATCAATACAAAATGATTTTTTTCGCATCGGAAAAGGTCAATTTGGGATTCGATTGTTAAATTAATTTGGACGAGTTGTTTGCGTCCGAGGTACGTTAACCCCGTAGCCCTTTCGCTCAAGCCTGAAAAACAAGGGCGACTGTTTAATAAACCGATCCGTAGCGTGAAAGAGAAGCTGTAATATTGTTTTGTGAATTACCCAGATGAGTTCTGCCTAGAACCAGGTTGTATTTAATTTTGGTTAGGGATTGATACTGAGCCTTCATAATAATTTTTGCTTTAGTAGTCAGGCTAGATATGGCTGACAGTCCTGCGAGAACAGGTGGCCCTTACATGGCCAGATTAAGACCGCCAATCTTCGTTTCTATACACATTGACTAGAATCACCTGTTTGTCCTCATTTTGCCACCACCCACTGTCATTTTTTTAGCCAGTATTTTTTCTCGGTGTGTCTTATTCCCATCCCAAGCTCTAGGTCAACGATTGCCGAAGCCGTGGTGTTGTGTACTTTAACCTGGTTGGTTTTAAGATTACGAAAACACGTCCTTTTTCTCTGCATATTCTGCATCGCATTGTACGATTATTACTTGCTATCTCATGTACATAGGTTTACCGTTAGAAGCGATATCTCCAGTTTTCTGTTGACCGTTTATCGAAAACCCTTTTGCCTGCCTTGCTGTGCTCGTTTTATGAATGCTGAGTGTACATTTGTGTTTTATTTTATAAGTCCAAAAGGTTTGGAAAAATGATGTTAAATGCCTAAGTTTCCAAGCCAAGACCTGTTTTCTACCTGAAGAACGTTCCAGGCAGAAATTCTTAGATGGCTTTTATGATTCTTCCATTAAGTCGTTAAGAATCTAGTTTGAAACATTTACCTTGTTTGTTTCTATTCATATCATGTAGAAGTGTACCTGTTGTAGAGAGGTCGACTTGAGGTCCATCAAAATCCAACTTGCTCACTGTGTCACCGCTGAGGGCGTCTGCGTCTCGAACTACATCCGGGAGATGGTCATACAAGAACCTTCGAGGTGTGCATGCAAATCCTGCAATCCATAACAAACAGACATGAGAAAAAAAGCTAAGTTGTAAAGTTATCAATCGCTTCTCGTCTGCGTGCGTATAGTGTATCTACCATCCTGTTATCAATGGTTACCGGCTAGAACGAGTGCTGTCACCAGCCGTCACCATACTGTTATTACTATCAACTTATCAACCTGGCTAACAGATTACTCGAGTTTATAATAACAGTAATCTTACTATGGTTATAGTAGGCCATACTCTTGGCAAGTTAAACATTGGTACATCACATGTCATTGGGGGGATTTAACTTTGTATGAACCACATTTTATGTTATTCTCACGTAAACAACTTTTTACCGTTTACTTATAACAACAATTCTATGCTACAATTGATCGGTGTTAACTGAACACCTACTGTTTACTGTATTAATTGTAACCAAACAGTTCAGAAAGTATAGTTTGGTATCGAACAGCAAAACGAGCAGTTTTTTTGAAACATGCGGGATCCCAACACGGAAGAAAATAATATGGGCTTGGATCATGGCGAGGCCATCTAGTTTGTCCTGCCCATTCAAAGCGGCGTCACCAAAACGAGGCTTGGAGAGATTATAGTCTCGCCTCACTTGGGGATCAGTACAGTATCCATGGCTGCTTTGACGTACAGGGAACACGACAAAATGGCGACATGATATAGGTCTCATACCCACGATGCACCACGATTCGGTTAAAGTGCCCTGTAGCGGCCACCAAGCACGTAGATTTAGTATCGATATCGTTAGAAACAAATAAATAGCATGTGTTCCCAGTAGAACCATGTTTCATTGGCCCTTTAAAGCTATATACAAATATTTTACATTTTTTTTTTAATATAATAAATAAATGTAAATAAAAAACTGTGGTAAATATTAATTCTGTTTTCAACCAGGTAGCTAAATATATCTAGGAGGGGGGGGGGGTCGATGATAAAAAAGATAGGGTTGAAAGCTCACCAGTACAATTTGACAATATTTTTACCAGTATTTCATGGATTGTTGGAAAGTTCTTAAATTCATCAAGTGTTTGAAAAAGGGAATGAGTTAATACCACTCGTCTTATTCGTGTGTATAATCTTAAAGTTCTGTTGGTTTTCATTTTTTTTTCATGAAGTGCACTTATATCCCGACGGTGAGAGAAGTACACAGACCCGTTCCACTTTGATCAGAAAAAGTAACTGATACTGTCTGATTGATTTTACTTTTGTAGGGGAAAAACGAATTAAAAGGCCATGAAGTTTTCCAAAGGGCGCACTTTTATATTGACATTTTGGGTGTTTTCTCTGGAAAAGGGGTACCCATTCATTCATTTTGAACAATTATTCTCAGAAATCAGGGTCTTCGTTGTAGAGTGGCCAGGATAATCTCACACACAAAAAAAGAGCAAAGAAAAGATTATTTTTGTGATATTTGCATTGATTTTTTCTTCTTAAAGCACCCAAAGAAAAGGTGTCTCTTCCCGAGTGGCGCACTTTACTCCATTGTATCTCGCTGCATTGTTGTATCGTACATCCTTCACATTTCACGAACACCGTCCCCGGAGGCCAATTATTGGACATGTACGATTTGCAGGCGGTTTCAATGGAAACCGGTGTTTAAGCTTCATCTGCAGAATGTGTTGCCTTGCCAACGGGGGGGTTTATACCATTCAGTTTTGAGCTCTTTGCGAATGTTGACAAAACCGCGCTGGCATTTGCCGCTGGACAAAAAACGTAAAGTCGCCATTCAAGCGCTCCGCCCATTCTCCGCGGACCATTCAGAGTCAACATTGGCGATGACGTGCGGGGGACCAGCCTGACAAAAGGTTCGCAGTTCAACACCGATCAAGATAACATTCTCTTGACATTTCGGCGGATTAATATGTGATCTTACAAACCATTGGCTTATTTGCTGATTGCTTGGGTTTATCTGTACGGTGTGGACACCGAACGCTCATCAAGGACACAAAGATTGTTTTCCTCGTGGCGTGCAGTCGACTAAAAATAGACTATTATAGCTGAGGGATCCATGGGCGGGGATAGAAAGAAGAGGGGTGAAATTAATTGATATCTCTTTCACGGTGGTAACGCCATTAGGTGACGTATCCAGTGGTCACACACTCTCTCCCAGGGTTTAGCTGAGGCTATTTTTGTGGTGACGATGACACATTTTAAAAGCGCGCCAGAGCAAGGCCACCACTTGCATTCCACAGGTGTGAATAAACAGCGTTCAAGTACACGCTGCTATTTTCGGGCGAGAATTTTGCCAGCATTGACTCTTCTCTCGCAAGTTTGTATTCTTTTTAATAATTCAGGGCAGGAGATCCAAGGACATTCCCAGAAATATCTCCTTGTGTATGTTTGTATATGCATTTAAAAAGGTAAACATTGGCAAGCTTGTTTTGATGACTCACACCGTGGTCAAGTGCGTCTCTTAATAGGTAGGGTGACGAAGTTTTTAAAGAAATGTAAAATGCCTGTGGATTGTCTCCAGGCTTCGTACAAGTGCTGAGTATGTAAAGTGTTTAAAGGTATTGTACACTTTTGGTGACGGCTCAAAATCAGTGTCCACATTTTATGTGATTCAACATTGACCTGTGAAAGTTTGAGCTCAATTGGTCATCGAGGTCACGAGAAAATAGTGAAAAGAGACCTTATGTGTTTTCTGTGTTTTTTTTTTAAATCGAGTTTTTATCACGCGTGATAAAAACCTAGTGTTTTACTAATTTGTCAGAAACGATAGCATTTTAGGCAGAAATATTTTGAGGGAACCCTTTCTACCATTACTTACTTTAAATCATTTAAGTTATGTGTGAATCTGTGAACATTTGTGTTTTTCGATCTTACCAATAGTGTAGAGGGCCTTTATTCAACACAGTAAAAATGAAGCACTGTGTGTTTAATTACTAGATTTCTGATTGTGTTTTAAAAACTTTGTTTTACCCAGAAAGATCGTGGTATTTTTTATAGATGGCAAGCTGAACTTTGTTAGCCATGTAATACTCATTATAGTGAAGAAAGTTAAAGGAACATTACAGAATTGGTAAGAAAAAAACTTGTATAATATACTTATTTTTTTCCCCACAGATTTACATAAAACATACATTGTCTAATGATGATGATAGTAGAAAACATCCCTTGAAATATTTCTGTCTGAAATGCCATATTTGATGAGAAATGAATAAACTAATTTTCCGATTGGAGTTTATCGCTCAGTGAGCGTTTTATTCATTTGTTGAATCTATATGATTTCATGCAAATGTGTAATCGGTTTTTCACTATTTTCTCGTGACCCAGATGTCCGATCGATCTCAAACTTCTACAGGTTTGTCAGTTTATGTATATGGTGGATTACATAAAGTGCTTACACTGCCAGCAACTGTTTTGTTAGCAAAAACCAATTCTGCAATGTTCCTTTAATCGTATGATTGGTTAGTGTGGCAAAACCTTAGATGCTGTACAAATGAAGGTGTACTTCTAACTTTGTATTGTTCTCTGGTTAGACCTCGACTGGAGTTTTGTACTGCGGTTTTTTAATTCAATCTCTCAATCACAATGTGACCTACTCGAAGGACCACAAAGGCGTTACTTGTTAATTATGTACAAAGTCCTTTTCAAGAATGAAATTTTGTCATGTTATTGTGCAATTGTAATTTAACTTATATTACATATTATTAATGTATTAATAAAAAACATAGGGTAATAATTATTGGTGATGTGAACAAAATAAAGCGTATAAGAAAATAAACAAACACTGATGATTTTTGATTAGTATCACTTTTGTGTAGTTTCATTGGGTGCAGTTTCTAAAATATATTGTGCCCCTCGGCAGTTGACTTTCAACCCGGAGCATTTGGGGGTAAACCAGCCCTCTAAAAATGGCGCTACTTTGCTGCAGAAGGTCACACGTAGGTTAATTTTTCCCAAGTTGGAGTCTGGCCAGTTTAGTTGTTTAAGGGTGTTTTAATTATATTGGATGAACCTATCTCAAAAGCTACACGGCTGACCCATCAAAAGTTGAAAAGAAGTGTTAAGTTTAGTTGTCGGAAAATATATGGTTTTTTTTCAGGAAGCTGAGAAACTGTTGAATATTTTTTTATATTTAGCAATTAGCGTTACGGTTGCTATGGGGAGATTTTTTTTAGTGTGGTGCACCCATAGGGGTAATGCTCCGATGGCGTAGCGCCCTCTGTTGTCAATAATGTCCCAAGCATCATGTTACACCGAGTCTTACAATGTGATTGGCCAGTTTTCCAACCTCATTGTGTGCCGAGGTAAAAAGGATAATTAGCATAACACGCAAGGCTCATTTATCATGGTGTGAACTTTCATTGGCTTGCAAAAAATCATTTTGTGGGTTATTCGTATGTACCATCAAGCAGGAAAAAAGCTTAATAAGACCTTGTCATACAACACAATTTGATGGTTCAATATAGACTGCAAAGACGCAGTCCAAATGTGTTCTTTCTCTGCTGAAGACAATCGGTGCATATACTGATCGAAACGTCGATTTGTTAAAATACCGGCTCTTTTCAGAACCCCACAGTTCATAAAGAGAGAGAGAGAGAGAGATTTTACAGCAATTCTTACTAGGTTTATTTCATCATGCAAAGTTCCCAATCCTTCCGTTTTAAGTTACTACGGACCCTTTTCATACGCCGTCATCTCTGAGGTCGAGCGTAGAAACGCGCACGTGTACACGCACCCAAGTACAAACTCAAGTGAGGGCGCTGTTTGAGCTCGTGACGTCATATGCAAGGAGGATCTATGTACACCGAAGCGCATTAAACATCATCTGGTGATTCTAAAATCACCAATAACTCTTTTAGGTTCAAATGCGAAACTTTCACCGTAATCAAAAGCACATTTCGATTCTAAAAACGTGAAGCACGTCTCATCGAAAGTTCATCATGGAAGCGTACTGAGTCCACCGTGACTCTGATGTAGTTCGTCGTCATCAAACGGCACATAGGAAACGTGTCGCTGAAGTAGAACTTTGAACAGGGGCCGCACTCATGAGACAAGAACGGGGCCAAAACCACGACCGAACAAACACCTCATGCAATGAACAAAGCCCGTTTTGATTAATACTACCCGTCTACTACCTCGAGGCTCCAATGGGCGGGAAACTCACACATCAGGTCCTCGACTCGTCTGCTTTGAGTGAGCTGAAGGCTCTCTTTGAGTGAGAAAAAAAATACAAGCTGTGTTTTGGGTGTCTGAGTCGCCCGTATATAGCGGCATCAAGCGGAATTGATGAGGAAGATTTGTTAATGAAATTGCAATTGTTTAATGCCTACATACAAAACAGCGGTGTCAACCTGTTCAATATAACGATGATTAAAAAATGTTGCATTGTTATAGCGATGGGAGGGAGGGAGCATTTTGCATCGTTACAATAACATCGTTATCAATCATCTTATTTCCTTCTTCTTTCTTGGTTTTTAAAATAACAGTACACAGCGTCTGCAGCGTAGCTATAAAGATAAGTATTACAACGGCGCCCTCTTAAGATTAGAGGCCATTCTAAGAATAGACTGGTACGGCACACTGTGCATCGTGCACCAAGAACACAACACATCATGTAACCGTCAACATACAACTTTATGGGACGATAACAAACGTGAGAACCAGTTTAGTTTAGAAACCCCAACACGAATTATACAAAATATTTTAAGAACGAAAATTAAAAAAAAATTACAATAACGACAAGACAAGGACAAGGACAACTACAAAGAAAAGGACAACGACACAGACAAGGAAAGTACGAAGACAGCGACAGCGACAACATCAGCGACAGTGACACCGACGGCAGTGACAACGGTAGCGAAAGTGACAACGACAACGACAGGACAACGACACAAACAACAACAATAACAATTGTAAAGACAACACTAACGACTGGCAGTGACAACAATGAAAATGACAATGACAACAACAAAGACGACGATGACGATGACGATGACATGACAACACTGACAACAACACTCAACAACAACAACAACAACAACAACAACAACACAACAAACGTTCTGTTGACGATAAAAAAAGAAAACATCTTGTAGTTATATCGTCATCCGGTGGGCAGACATAACCACTGAGAGGTCACTAACAAAATAATGACAAGGTCGTTTTGTGGACTGTGGTGAGACCGGGACAACCGGGAACGAGGTTAAAAACACACCTCTTCACAATGGACAAGAGTCTTTATTTTCCAGGAAAAATACAAAAATTGATACAGATTGTAAACAAGAGAGACAGACCTAACCAACAATAAACAAAAACATGTTCTGTACAAAACAAGGCTTTTCAAAACATATTTCCCATAAAAAGAAGGGGGAAAACACCACACTGAAAAACAAATTGTCTAACAAAACTCATCTGAGGTCGTAACTTACACTAAACCAGGCAGAAACTACTGTACAAGCACACATGTCTCAGCTTATTGATCGCGTTTTGTGTTCTCAGCAATGTTACTTTAAGACGAGAGAGTAGTCTTTGTGGTAAATTCAGGAAACCCTTTCAGGCAAACTGCAAGATGGGCAAGGATTGCCAGGTTTTATCGTGACACAACAAGTCGGCGCCTTTTAAAACACCGTTCATGTTCAGTTCATTGTGATGAAAAGAGAGGGATAGAGCGCGCGCGAGAGAGAAAGAGACTACCGGAAATTAGTTTCTGAATGCCTCTATCTTCCATGTCAGAATCGCATAATCGCTTAGAGGTGCTTCAAAAAGAGATGACATCTTGTGACCCCTCCAGTTCGTCTTGTGATTTCAGGCGACAAGAGACAGTTAATAATTGCTATATAATGAAATTAGACAAATCAATATCGGTCATTCATTATTTTCATCAGCCATGGGGAGCATTAAACAATTTGGTTGGAAACCCGAGTCTCAATGCGTCCATAACTAAACATGTAATTCTCGTGCGGTATAAGTAAACGATTAGCTCAAAGTGCGAGAATTAATTTCCTTCCTCCGTTTATTAAGCAGTGTAGATTGAGAACCCCAAAATATTTCCTAATTCTTGCGAGACCTGCACGGCTTATTGAGTTAATAAGAGTCAGTTTTTCTTCTTATGCGTAACCGTCAAAGGTGCTATAACAGTTCGTCACATGTTCACGTTTGACCCGCTCTAAGAACGAGCTGAATTGACCCCTTGCAGTGACGTCACACGCGGCTATTCCACCCATGGTATGCCACGTTGGGAGTCAAAAGGCAGTGTAAAGATTATGATGTGAGTTTTTAACTGCACGTGCGTTAATGCACACTATAACAGGTGTAGGCCTGCGCTAAACGTCGCACTTTTGCCGTGTCGAACTCAAATAATTAGAAAATTAATTTCGATAAAAGAGCGACGTTTAGCGCAAACTTTCGATTTAAATTCGACACTGCCGTGTAGCACGGCAGGGCAGTTGCACGACGTGGTGACAAATGTCGCACTTTCGCCGTGCGAAAATCATTTGAGTTCGACACGGCAAAAGTGCGACGTTTAGCGCAGGCCTAACACACCGGGAAACTGACTCCCAAAATGGCGCAGTCGCGAATGATCGTGTGGTGACGTCAGCTGAAGTGGGCCAATCATGCGCCCGATTCGAAGGAGCGTACACCCTCATATGTAATTGCCCGTATTTTGATGCATCAAAATCAAAATCAACAACGAAACAACTTAAGACGAGTGGGTAATACGACACGACGTCATACGTCAAAGCCAAAATCCACAAACCAATACGTCACAGTATTGATTCATTGCGCCTCAAAGACACGCATCAGAGTCTGGCACCGATTATATCTTGCTACTATCAGGGGCTAAAATAAGTCAAGGACACACACACGGTCCAATTTACTGCGCTGACGGTAGGATCTAGGCCTCACTGATTACAATATAACACATGCAAGGGGAAATAAAAACCTTGTCATTATGTCAACACCTCCGTTGTGTCGAACATCGTCTTCGCGCCAAACCACACAATATTTCTAAACAACATTTTGAATGACAAATGACACACCCTAATGTATACAGACGGTGCAAGCCGTGCATTTCTACTCAGTAAGTCCATTAAATAAATAAACAAATCTGTCTCACCCCACGCTAAAAAAATGTCCACCACTCGACCGCCATCAATCGTAGAAGGTAATTACACAATGTGTCAGACAACGATTTCTAAATTCTACAAACCACACCGAATTATTTACGTTGAAAAGCGTGAAATAAAATTAAAAAACGTGGTTCTCACCGCAGTGGTGAAAAATCGATGATTGAAATGCTTTGAGATTATGTTTACCAGAAATTGTACGTTGGTTTTCTTAATGCGTGTTTTAAATTCGCTGCCTCGAAAACATAAACGCTCGGCTGATTGAACAATACTCGATTAATCTTCTCTCTTTTTTTCCTTTCTCAATTGTCATGCTCTTTTTCATTCCCTACGCTGTGCAGATAGGCCTAAATTTCTACAACACGAAATTGAGTTCAATTGAATGCAGTTAACCATTGAAAAACACTTTCCGCTTCCGTTTTATAAAAAAAAAATGTACAAAATATGAATCCGGCTCGTTTAGGTTACGAGAAACATTATTTCTTGTCTTCATGGCCCGGAAGCAATTGATATGAGATCGCCGATGAAGTGTCCTCTGCCATCTCGCGAGCGGGCCTGGTTTCCACTTCGTAACATAAAGAAAAGATTGCTATTAATCAAATGCAATCTGTATTAAATTATAGACAAAATTGTATAGGGGCCCTCTTCTTCTTGTTATCTGAATAAATAAAAGCACACCATCCAACTCAACATTTGAGACGATTGATTGATTTTCTATATTCTCCTCGACTCATCAAGTAACTGCATGTGTGCCCCCCTCCCGTATTCCAACCGCAAACCAGTCGGCTAGACTCCAGCTCCAGTCGCCCTGCCGCACATCCGAGTGCGCTATTGAATATAATTATAGCATTCGGTCAAACACAACAAAACCGATAGGGCCCCAGATCTAACTATCTTGCTCTAAATCTGGTGTACTTGATATATCACTCCATCAGCCTGTCTATAGCCGATTTTAGAAGAAAGAACAACAAAATGTTATTGCCGAGTTGATTTAGGTCTGCGATGCCGGTGTTTTCCCCCTCTTCTGCGAGAAATCGATCAAGAAGCCCCTGGCTCCCGGCAGAAGTCATTGATGCAGAGCCATAATGAGTATGAATAATGTATGGAACCAGCACAAAAGTTCCTTTGAAATTACTAAAATAACCGGCACTATTTTATCATCCATTTTCTTCCCGACGACTGCAAGATAATTATAAATAAAAATCATACATTTATACTTAATAAGAATGTGCTATTGGAAACATTTCCTTCGAAGGAATAATAACAGCAACATTATTTCTCAAAATTTAAAAGTATGAAAAGCTTCCTTTGGATCACTCCTACTGAGAAATATTTCCATTGGACAAAAATTGTAATTTTTAACAATGTTTTCCCGTGAGGTTTCACGTTTCTCGAAAAAAAAAACCTCGACGATTGGAAAAAATTTACGGCCTTCCGGAGTCGACTTTCTAAATTAACCCCACCTTTTCATTAGCATCAATATTTCACCTCGACCCTAGCTGCTGCGTGTAAAACAGACTGAACTATATCTCCACGATGACTTGTGTCATTCTGTATAAAAACGAACAAACAAACAAGCAAACAAACACCCCAACACCCCCAACAAACACCCCAACAACAAACAAACAAACAAAAACATACAATAAAAACATAACAATTAAAATACTTGCAAAAACTGACTTTAACTCGTAACGTCATACGCAATCAAGCTTAAATTATTGATCCCCAATCAGTTCAAGTTTCAATCAGTCGATAATTGGGCCATCCATTTTTGATTAATAATATGATATTCATCGAAGGCAAGGGAGCGCACCCGGCGCGGCGTAAACGATCTTGGCTTCCGCAAATCGTACGCAGAGTTTCCCCGAAAAAAAAAATGAGAGAGCAATCCGCACCCAACAGCCGAGAACGATTTTACGCTTCGGTAAATTAATGAAGAAATCAGCCCGGGGCGAGTTGCTAACCCAAGACACCCCAATAAATTGATACACATTAATAAAATATTTCAATGCTTCAGCACGTATATCATTTCTCTTTACAACCGTTCACGCGGTCTGGCCGCATTTCGTAAACGTACTACTCTTCTTTCCTTTTTTTAATTCCTTGATGAAGCACAGTTGAACGCGTGCGGTGTTTTTTTTTTTTTCTTCTCTACCTTTCGTCCACGTGGTAAAAACGGGAGAATTTAAACGTAGCCGGTGGCGGGTACTGGAGATCCCAATCGTTGATGCGTCGATTCTATAGCAACCGAGGTATCGTGGATTGTTAACTCTAAGGGGTAGGCTGGCAGTGTATAAGCCATTTTCATCTGATGCACAGCACCTGGGTTCTACTAACTACAGCTGACAGAGATTTCCATCAAGTTTTAGACGGCGGTCACATTTCTCACTCGTCTCCGGTTTTTTTTTATATAGGGGGGTTTTGGAGAGAAAGGTGCAGAGGCTCGCTCAACGCTGGACTGGAAGCGAGGTTTTTGTCTTGTTTTTGAAACAGCTCACTTGATTCGTGGGATTTGTGAGATTTGTTGCTGTTCAACGGGGGACGTCTGCGAATCAGAAGCATCGGTTGTCGATGATAAAAAAAACTGACCACGGTATTCAACGGGAGAAACATTACAGCCTGAAGGATGCTGCTTGCAAGCAGACGACATAACGAGGTAAGTGAAGCCACTTTAGGCGGGAAACAAAGCAAGGTGAAGAAAAACTTGCTCAGTAGTATTAGGGAACGCGGCGCAGGTGTGGAACGACTGTGTATATATCGCCGTTGGTTCTTTCGTCTATATCCCTTTGTAATCATGGTAGTTAATTGTCAATGAGGGCGCCCTGTACACCCTCTGTTCAATTTGAAAAAAAAATACCGTTTATAAAAGGTGTCATGTCAGCTGTTTCGCTTTGCCTGGTTTTAACGGTGAAGTAATTTAGTTAAGAATGTAGTTATGGTTTTGATAGCGTAATAGGGAAATATATGACATTGCGCCTTTTTGGTGACGGCAATTGTGAGCGGGAAAATTGTATTTTCATGTGACACAGTGACGACGACTGTTTTGAGTGACGACGACACGGGCGCCATTTGTCACAGAAGCGCAAGACAATGACAGTCGACGACGATGGCGAAGTAATGGAGATTGTCATGATCACAACGGCGATGACCACGACAAAGAAGATGACAGTGGTCCTTTTGCTATGTGGTACCAATCATGGATGGCGGTCAACGACAACGACGATGACAGTGGCTCAATGCCATGAATCAATGTGGCAGCCAACTATCAAGTTAAATATGAATAACATGCACCATCGCTCATCCTAAAAGCCGCAGCAGCACCACGACCCAACTCTCTCAGACACCCACAAGAATAAGCTTGATATTGGCCTTGGTAGCCAATTACGAGATACCACCATTGTAGTCTTTTATACACGCACCCATTAAACATCAGACGAACGGAAGCACCCTCCAGACTAATGAAATAATTCCGCTTTTAATAAAATTATGGATTTTCCCGAATCCATATTCTTCTGGCCTTGGGGTTCAAGAGTTTGGTGATGATAAGAGCTTACATGGGG
The DNA here is from genome assembly GCA_032158295.1 of Pycnopodia helianthoides. Lineage (NCBI taxonomy): Eukaryota > Metazoa > Echinodermata > Asteroidea > Forcipulatida > Asteriidae > Pycnopodia > Pycnopodia helianthoides. The sequence goes on from CM063263.1 coordinate 1,716,084, forward strand.
GGAACCCGCCTGAGATTACCGGGTGTAACACGTACTAATTTACGGTGTGGGGTTTGATGTCCGAGACGGCAATGTCATTCGCCAGTTGAGGGTGTAATCGACCTTGGGTTAAACGCAGCCGACGACCCCACTAATAATCATCCACTCCGTCCTGGTCCTTCAAACATTTGTCCTTGTTTGATCTGTACACTAATGCACAAGTGACGATACCAGATTCTCGGAAACTGCTCAGTTAATAATTTGTTGCAGACTGTTTGAGTCATTTTAATTAAAGACTCAAGATTAAAAAATTATATATATGTATATTTTTCATTGTTTTACTGCTAAACATGGCTTTGTTTGCATTTATAATACTGTAACAGCTTTTGTGTGACATAATCATTTCTAAGAAGTTCCACCGCGGTAAAAAATTATATCAAGTTTGCCAACAAACTGCAGCAGCATATCCTATAAAAAAAAAAACCTCGTCGTTATCAGACATTTTGCAATGTGGTGGTCACAATACTATGATACTATTATTAGGTTTGGGTAAATTCTGTCTGTATACACCCAAACCCCCCAAAAGTGCACTCCTGCAGTGTCCACGATATCGCCAAAAGGTTAATTGGTACAGTTCGGTTGACTGAACACGATATTTTTATCCACCCACTTCTTGGCAATAGCACATTAATTGTCACAGTAAATTAGTAGTAAATTCATTTTAAATCTATTTTAGAGGAAGAAATTGACTTTCTTCCGGATACACATTTATTTATATACTACTATTAAAAATAACGACAAGAACATGTAATTATGGAGTAAAGCCACACAAAAACAATAAGCAGCAAAAAAGCAGGACACACGTAATACATAGAGTATGGGGCTGTTTTGATAAGCAGAAGTCTGTAGAAAACAGCCAAACTTACAAACTATAAAACAAAACAAAAATCAGACACACACGCAAACATACAAAAGGACAGACAAACAATGGACATGACAAATAGCTACACTGACACAAGACACATAACATAGATCAGAGATAATACAATGGACTCATAATTAGCGAAAAGATGGAAGAACAGTTCAAGCAAAAGTGATTTTTTTTTAAAAGGTCAGAGGGATTAAGAGGTATTTGTGATCGGTTTACTTCGGAGAGGGGAAGCTAAGATGCACTTCACATTAATCTATAAAACACACCGAGGATATCTTGTCTTCCTTCAAACTGCCTATCGGTCAGAGAAGTCAAATTGGAATGACACGCCTTAAAATGTGTGGCAGGCGAACGCCAACAGTTCAAACTTAGAGACTGTCTCTTTTCATAAGATAATGCCCGACACAGTATAAGTCACCCATATAAGATTTATACCCGAACGATGTCATCCCCTGAGTGGGTTTGAATTTTAGATTTTGCGGACAATCCTCTCAACAACAAGGTTTTTTTTTTACCATGTTGAGGGTGGTTTGCTTAATGTTTATTTAGGGTCCATTCACAATAGGTCCTTCGATATCTTTTATATCCACGGATGACTTAGAGTCCGACAGCGCTGCGAAGTTACTTTTTAAGTTAAGCGCCACCGTTGGCAAATATCCCTATATCGAAGACGAAAGGAGAAGACACAAATCCCGCGGCCGTCTCTATAACTTGTAACGCATGGGATTTTGTATTCAAAACTCGTAGCTGTCAGATTGCCTAGATCGGAGTAGATACAGGGCGATGGGGGGGGGGGGCATTTAGCCGTTCGCTAAGATGCTATCTTGTAGAGGAAACTCGAGAAGCTGATGTCATTTTGCTCTTCTCTCCCGTCTTGACAGAGCATTAACCTACCAGAGAGCTCATCCACTCCGCGTACGGAGAAAGGCAACAAAAAATGGTTCCCGGTTACCATGGTAGCCATACTACACACAACTGCACACGAAGATAGAGCGTGTATCTCTTTACCTTGTTTAAACAGGAACAGTTTAGGTCTAGTTATTCTATATTCTAATTTAAATCTCAGGACATACCAATTAATGAGCAGGGAAGAGCAAAAGGGGAGAAAGTCATCAAAGAAATGTGCCCGCATAAAAAACAACAAAGACAAACAAACATCACCACCAACACCACAACCGCAAACAACAACAACAACAACAACAACAACAACAACAACATCAACATCTTCATCAACATCTTCATCAACTTCAACATCACAACAACAACAACAACAACATCAACATCAACAGCAACAACAACAAAACAACAACAACAAAACAACAACAAAACAACAACAACAACAAAACAACAACAACACCAACAACAAACAAAAAAGCAAACAATCAAACAATCACCAATCATGTCGTCCATTTAATAAGGATTGCAGATACCTAGAGTACTCACACATTGATGCGCCCCTAGACACAATTGACACCGAAACCTAGCAGCAGAATGAAGTCTCCTCCACTAGCATGGAACTATTTCTTTAAAGGAACATTACAGAAACATAGCAACAGTTTTTGTGTTGACTGTGAGCCGGTCGTGATGGACATTGTCCTGCGAGAATTATGATGTGGCACATGAGCCTAAAACTAAAGCAAACATTCTCTGGAATCCAGCAACACCGGTTTCATCCGAGACGGCTTTGATGGGATGAGGAGCTGGTACAAATTCTTGTTCAGGATGTAGTGATGCACGATGGGAGCGATTGTACTCCTGATTTGCGCAATGCGTACTTACGATAATACAATGAACGCTCCATGGATATTGTAAACGATTTGTTAAAACTCTTTCAAACCAAAGTAAGAATAACGATCGAGCCATATTTTTTAAAGATTGACATTAATTATTTGCAATGGATTTACACAACAGAGACACATTATTATTTAAAGTCGAATCTTTCGTAAACGGGAAGAAGTGACTGGGGGTTCTTGGGCCGGGGGGACGGTCTTCGTCAGCCCATCCAGTCGCCTCTTTGGACAAGGCCCTGGGACAAAGCGAACACTCAAAAAGGGGTCCGTGTAGCTTGCTCTCATTAGCAACGCATCCAGATTTCTTTTTTGCCCACAGACTTCACAAAATGGTAAAGGGTGGATGCCAGCGGAGATGTCACGAGGCGGAATCATGTCCACCCAAAGGGGCGATTTCCATGGTAACCGATAACAAATATTATGTTGACTCGTGGGCTGTCCTGACGTCTCACCATCTCATCAAAAATTTACAAATATTTCCCATTTAGTGAGACTCTCGCCAAAAAATCGTTTCAAAAATTGATGGCGGCAAAGCGTAAAGGTGACACTAAAAACCCGTGTAGACGTGAATGATTAATTGAAAAAAACGTTATCAAATGCATTAGGCGGCCATGTTCTCCCGATCGACTGACCTAGAAAATTGCCGGTCAATTTGCCAGCCCACAGAAACACCGACACGTCCTACGTGAATAATGTACACGTATAACATAGAAAGACTGTTGACCCTGTATGACGTTGGTTCGCGGTTTAAGTGTCTTGCGTAAAGGGTTTTCGGGGGTACATCTGTGGTCATGGTGGTTTAATAGTGGGAGCTGAGCGCTCGTTCCCACTCGTCCCAGTTTTCAAGAAAAGGCTACCAAAAGTGTTTCCTTGCCATGCAAGACCGGCTCTTTCGAGTAATTTAGCCAAGTGGCAGGATTTTAGACAATAAACGTCATCAAATGTGTAAACTTGTCGCTTAAAGGCAGTGGATACTTTTGGTATTTACTCAAGAAATGCATTACCATAAAAACGTACTTGGTAAGGAGTATCTGAGACCTGCTGAAAGTATATTGTGAGAAACGACCCCCCCCCCCCGAAGTTATGTAGTTTTAAAGGAACGTTACAGAATTGGTAAGAAAAAAACTTGTAAAATATACTTTTTGAACACAGATTTACATAAAACCTACACGGTCTAATGATGGTGATAGTAGAAAACATCCCTTGAAATATTTCTGTCTGAAATGCCACATTTGATGAGAAATGAATAACTAAACTATCACTTATCATCGGCGGATTGATTTGTACAATACCTCAAATGAAAGCTTACTACTCTCTAGAGTCTATAAAAAGTAGTTATTTAACAATTAAATATACACTTCGGGTCAAATTGGCCTCAAATCGGACTTGGCACTTTTAATGGATTCCGTTTTCAATCCCCCCTAAAATAAACAATGCATCTTTAACTCAACGCGCATTGCTTCCCTATACTCTCCCCAAGCCAAAGGGCTGTTTATGTTTTGGGCAGAGCGGGACAAAACGGCAGAGCCTTGAAGGAAGTATTACGCTAAAGCAAGGGTCATCCTCGAGTGGAAACACACACACAAAAACATCCGAATAAAGGAGGGTTTTTTCCCCCTTCCCTTTGAGCGTCAACATATCTTCTCCGTCATCGAGATTGTCGAAGCCTTGGCGGACCTCCAAAAAAAAAAAACACAAGCCGATCTTTTCCATTTTTATTTGGCCTACATTCCACGCGTTTTAAAGAAGGTTATAAGTTAACGGTATAAAAGATATAAGAGTGAATACAAAAAAAAAAAAAAAGCAAACAGCTTTATGAAAAATATATATACAGCAGGTTGAACTGTAATGAATAAAACCTTCATTTTTTAATATAAAGGCTTTTGTTTGCTTACTTACTGTTTTTATAGTCGAGGTTGTTGGGATGTTTGTTTGTTTTCAAACAATGTGTTTATCGAGCCAGCGACTTCATAATATCGCATTTAATCGAGTCCAATTTAGTAAACAAACATCAACCCATTCCATTTTTCCAATCTGATTTAGGCCTACCAAGTTTTTTTTCCTACAAGGGGAAATTGTTTGTTTATATATCTAGTTCTAGTTCTTACCACACACAAAAAAAAAAAAAACCCAAACAAAATCATTTTAAACCGAGGATTTCTTGTGAAACCAAACAATGAAACCAGGGTAAAACGCAAATAATCAGACAAGGTAAATATCACTGGGTTAGGGGGGTTGTCGTGACGTTCACATTGGCTTGCGGAATGTATTGTAAGTCTACCCCAAATTTTACCCACTTACTACTTTTAATCTCTATACGACCCCCAAACTGACTCAACCCCACCCAATAAAACAATTCCACAGCGCATTAAATGGTTTGAAAAATAGACCTGCTGTTTTCATAAACATGTTTATACATCCTCCAAAGTGTAAATCAAATGGAATAAAAGTATTTAAATACTAATTCTAACACTTTTCTGTATCAAGATACTTCTTTTTTGTTTTCTGTTTTTTTTGTGTTTTTTTTTCATAAATAACTTAAATAACCAAAACAAAATACAGTCTTCGAAATGGTGTTTTTATTGTAAAATTGACCCGTTTTCCGTACATGAAGAAGAAGACAAAACAAATCTATAAATAGGCGATCAGGGTAACCACTTCTAGAACTCGGGGAGAACTTTGGGGAAAACAAGGGCACTATCAAAACCCGAATCCCGCTAATGGCCGATACATTGGTCCCTGGGTAGTACGATAAGAACCGCGGATGACGGACGAGAAAACGAGGTGATGAGCGAGGATGACCTGATATATTGACCTCTCGACACCCCCCCTGACCCGATACTTTAAACGTGCTTTGTTGTGTCGTACGCGTTTCACTGAGTTTCTGACGAGGGGGGTTCGAGTTTGTCTTTGATGATAACGGACATAATTTGCGCAATTAAAATCATTAAACGCAAACAAAATATTAAAAAAAAATCGTTTCACTCTGAAAGCTCACTGAATATAAAACACAAACAAAATACTGGGGATCCATAGAATTATTTCCACCTGAAATAATGTCAAAAATGAGAAAATATCATATTCTGACCACACAGATCACCGTACCTTATTTTAATTGCCGCAATTAAAATAAACCATATACGAAGCCGCCATTATCCGAGGACAGTACTTAATTTCAATAGACCTGCCACAATCTTGTTCATGTTCCGTTATGGATGCTAATATTCATTATGCTCAAAGGGACCAGACTATTTGCCCTTCCAGCTTCGGTCTGATTACATTTATTTGAATGGGGAAGGAATCAAGATGGCCGCGCCGAGATAAATGTATATTATCATTGTTTTCACCAAAGTGGTGACCTGCGGTTGAATGGCGTGTTCATTTTAAAAGACTGCTAATACTAATAGTGGATGAGAAAAATTTTATGTAAATGGAATGCACATGACGTCACTGCCCACCATATTTGATGAAAAACAATGGATCTTATGTGTTGACGTCATTAAGCCGCCATCTTAGAGGTAATACTATGACGAAACAATGGAAAACGCGCAGCTACGTACGCACGGCGCACAGGATCAGCCAATGGGATATCTTCTTTTGACCTCTAGTCGAGGGCGCCCATAGAGCTATATGTATAGCTCTATGAGGGCGCCCTACTCAAATGACGTCATGTGCATAAGGTCTATGGAAACGTGTACGCACTGCCAACAACTCTCAGCCAATACTAGCCTTCCACGCGTGCCCGTTTCATCAACAGTGGCGCCAACGCAAGGGGGTCTACTAACTAAACCCAAAACATTTTCCCTTGCCGAACCTAACCTTCTGATATATTGATTGTTTTTCACGACCTTACCAAGACGTGCTGAGAGTTATTAACTTCCAAATGAGTAATCGATAATGTTCAGAATAGGTTCGATAGCCAAATAATCGGCCCCGAAGAGAGCATCAATAGCCTCAATTAGGTTACCAGCCGGGGGCAAAAATTCAAAAGGCTAAACCAACACTCTCAAAAAAAACTGACAAAGAATAATATACAAGTATGCTGATATTTTTGTCTACCTCAATACTGATTCTGCTTTTACGTATATACACAGATTCTAAAATAAATGTTATTTTGGGGGGTTGTGGGAGATATTCAATTCACAGAGGTATCGGTTTCCATGAAGATTGAAAAGGTTAATTTTAATAGATGCCTAGGGCGATATTATCGCAGTACTGGTTTGTTATTTAATATCTTCTTCCGTATCTTGGACGGTTAAAAAGAATGGTTATTCTGGAATGTTTTTGTTTGAATTTCTCTCGTCGCCACAACGAGTATTTTTTTTTATTTTTTTTTATTTTGTTCGCATCCAATATTCGTGGTCCGCCTTTTTCTCATCTTGTTTTGTGCCATTAACTGTTTTTTAAAGATTTATGCTAAAAATGACAATTATTTGTTTTAATTTTTTTTTACTATTATTTTTTTTAAATAAAAGTATATATTCAGGTTTTGCATAACTTAAATATTAAAGGCTTTTTCTACACGAAGGAAACGCACACCAAGAAAAACAAGAAGTTTACGTAATATACACAGATTCAGCTTGTATGTATAAAATGACAACTATACGTTTTTAATTTTTTTTTTTTTTTTATAATTAAAGTGTATATACAGGTTTTATGCATTACTTGAATATTATTATTATTATTAATGGTTTATTAAAATACTGCAATACAGAGGCTAAAAGCCGAAATGTACAGTTTACAAAAAAATCTGAATATCTATAACATTTGTTTTTTATATACTTGATTGACTACAAAAATAATTGTGCAAAGTTTGGACTTTAATGGAAGCATACACTTTGAATTTGTTAAGGTGCTCCCATAATTTCAAACAAAATTTCAGAGGGTAACACTTATCTGATGTTTGACCGTGAGGAATGTGTCACCTCGTTTTAAATGACATTCAAATATAAAGTGGAAAGAGGGACGTTGGACGTGTGAGTTCTCTCCGCAAAAGGTGTGTTTGACAAATTCGTTATCCAAAATGTTGTAAAGCATGGATTCCTTCAACTACCATGAAAATAAATAAATAAATAGATAGATAAATAAATAGCTACTAGCATCTCGAAAAGCCACCTATACAAATACCGCCCTTCAACACATTCATGCAATCGGAATATAAAGTACTGTTTCTAATTACAGTCAGCATAGTTTACTGTATACGCTGGAGTTAATAGAGTGACACGAAATGACGCTCTTTCCCGGTCGTTCTGTGAATGACGACAACTCACTTGAGTGGTCGTCTGAGATTACATCGTCAAATAAAGACGGTGCGTCGGGATGAAGATGTTATCTATTACGGCAAAATGAGATGCTGACGTGCGATTAGCCGCCGCTGCAATAAAGAATTACAAGATGACTGTCTCCGAATCTACACTTCAAAATCATATGAGTCATTTAAAAATACATCTTAATTAAGCGTCTGTTCTTTTTGTATTTGTCTCCAAATACAACTATATGAATTTTGAGTAATGAAACATGCCACTGGCAGCTGGAACAAACTGAACTGGTATCTATTTCGGGTATCTACGGATGTAACATAATATCCTCAGATTGACAAGTTCCTAATATTTTTTTGCAAACATGTTTGACACCTTGCTGCGTATAGGATGATACCAACGGCTGCAGAAAAACCTCTGCAGCTTTTGTGCTTTTACCGAGACTAACAAGAAACTTAATTCTTATAAATATAGCAACATCTGAATGATTCGTGTCTCAATATAACTTTTTTTGCGGCAGATGTAAAACATCACGACAGTTTGTTCAGATTTATTTTCAATCACAAACCATAGAAAGTGTTTTTCGTCACTCTAGACATTTGGCAGTTCCAAAACCGAACTAAAATTTTAGCGGGATTTTCAGTTGTTTTTGTTTGGAGCAGATGTGCCAAGTTCGGACTTGACTTTACCCTTCCGAGACAAACTTGCCCACGGGGGGAAAATTGTAACTTAACCCGTGTCTTAATCTAATCGCAAACCCGTACTATTCCCCCGGCGATGTTTGGGCACAAAAACATTGATTTTACAATTTTCAGAATATGAAAATCAAGGTTTCTCTTCTGTTTGTTTTAAAGAGCGCATATAATTTCACTGAGCGGCAGAATAAAATTGATGACCAAGAAGAAGATGTGAGGAAATTCATACTTTGTATCATTTGAAATTTAAGATAATGCACACAAACAAAGTGAAGACAGGTGAAGTTGAGGTGGTTTAGAGTAAGAAAACATTAGGGTAGAATCGGTTAAACGGACAACGTAACAGCAGCGTCATGTGAACGAGAAGAAAAACCTCGATTGTCTTAATAATATAGCATAATATAAACTCTAAAAACTCCTGGATCAGAGTTGACCCGAATGCCGGGTCCCCATGGACCTGACCTACAGTGGGTAAGGTTGACCCAGAAAATGTTTTAAGGAAGAAGAAAAAAAAGAAGAAGAGGGAATTTCAAAGGGGATTCTGCGTCAGTTTGACAATTGTTTTGGTCATTTTGACACAGATTTCGTGTCATACTGACCTAGGATTGGGTCCAGCCCCACTGTACCCAAATCCGGGTAAATTCTAACTAGGGAGGTGGGTTTTTTGTTATTAGTGTGTATATAGTTCTAGTTTTAGATCCGTTCCCTTGCAATATCTTACCCGTTCGTAATCGGTTTCCACCGAGCACATTTCTAACTCTCACGTAAATCTAAATGCATTCTTACAGTATCGTCATCATTGTGTTGCTGTACACCGTTGTTCTACTTATGAGAGTGTATACACCCCCAAAAACAACTGTTTTAGGAGACACGACATTCTACCCGAAGAAGTTGTTTCCGGGGTTCCTTTAAAAGATTGCTGACCCAGATGTTGATTTAACCCAATTTGGAAGGAAAAAACCTGTCAGGGACTCTACCTGATTATTGAACTGGTTTATCCAGGATAGGGAGTGTTTTACAAACTGAAGAAGTTGCCCCACGGCTGTGGGTGTAAGAGACCGAAGTTACAATCTAATACAGGATTCAAATTGTAATCCATCGTCTTTAACGGTAGTTTAAAATTCAATTGGAACAGCATTTTCATTAACTCCGGGACTTGGGCCTCTTTCAGAAGCCTAGATGGATGGATCGGTGCTCACAAACATTGGGATCTTTTCAGAATGTCTGTATTGCGTTCTTTCTTTTCTTTAAAGGTACTGATTACTAAGATGCCGCGTAAATAAAAATTCGTCTTTGGTAAATGTACTTTTCGCTGAATGCAAAGTTTATTTTTTTCACCAAATAAACTCCCAAACACCCAACCTCCAATTATAGTTCCTGCCCTAGAAGTACTCTAGAAACACCGACAACAATTATGGAGAACCATTCAAAGTTCTGATTATCTGATTACATCCCGTAAACCAAACTCAATTTGTTGACTTTAATAGTGTAAAGTATTGTGTCGAACTCACTGGAAAACACGAACGCACAACTTGGAGGAAATAAATCACTTCCTGGCCAAACTATTTTTTTTTTAAACCAGAACTAATTATTTAGGTGCATCTCATGGAACGATTACCGGAGGTACTTTCTTCCACAGGTCTCGCATCCAGTAGATGCATTAGAAGACAATAAACACAGACGAATCACTACGAATGTTTAGATTGTTTTTCTAAGCGATGTGGCCCATGATTGATCGTAAAACCCATTTCGTTGGAGGCGGGACGCAAAAAAAAAATAAAAAAAAATAGAAAGACCTATAAAACATCTTCAAGTTTTCCACGTGCTTCAGGAGTTACATAAATATTTATGGTGTTATAGTGTGAGAAATGTTGCACTCCGTAATGCCCGCAGGGGAGGCTTGATTAATTGTCCCATGTAAGCTAGTCAGTGTTATTTATAGTAATCGTGTTGCTATCGGGGGTAGATAGTAAACTGGTATCCATGTTTTTAAGACGGACGGTTTTTATACGGTCATTTTATATGTGGTCGGTTGAAGACCTTGTCTTTAATAATTCAAATCAATCAAAGGGTGGCGGTAAATATTACGTAGGATGGGAGGCCTTGGTGGCAATTTCTTTCCAGACCTTCAAAGCGGAACTTATTCCCTCCGTCCCCTTTATGAATAATTAAGTTTAGAAAAGATTTGATTCTATAAAAAAACTTCGACATTGCTGCAACCGCCCACTCACAAAAAACGAAACAAAAAAAAGAAAAAGAAAAAATCCCCAACGGTTATCTTCTATATTGAATAAAAAATCTTGTTATGTCTTTATTTAATTGTTTATGTTATTGTACTTATCCATCTATATTAAGTTTAACTTTAGAAAGCTAAAGATGAATTGATGTGTGTCTGTTTCCGAGACTAAAAGCATCCTTTGGGAGCCAAGAATACACACTCTTAAACAACCCGGTCAGAATTGACCCTGATTCCAGGTCCCACGTGGCCTGATTCATTTTTTTTTTGGAGCAGTTCGATCCGGAAGCTGTGTCAATGTGACTCTTAAATTGGTTAAAATCCGGACTTTTGACTCGGATTCCGGGGAACTTTGATACAGACTCCGGGTCAATTCTGAATCAGAAATGTATCAAGCTCCATGGGATCTGGAATCCGGATCAATTCTGACCCAGAGGTTTTATAGACCGTATTGAATAACCCCTTTGTTGCTATGAAAGTCGCCATCTTGTAGGGCAAACCGTATGCTCGTCTAAACGCGTACATCAATGAAGCACGCAGCGCGCAGCGTTCCCGGTTTGATTTCTACGGCACAGGTACGCACACACACACGCACACGCACACGCACACGCTCACAGACGCCATGTTGTAGGGCAGGTTTTTGAATGGTGACGTCATATTCAATACGGTCTATAGAGTACGATGGTTGGTATAACGTGCTTATACGTCCCATGCCACAACGATGTTTTTTACCCCAAAGTAACACGACAAAAGTGTGTCACGAATTAGGTTAGTTTGTGAGAAGGAATTCAGAAGCTTTGATTTATACCGGAAAAAACTTGAACTTGAAGGACAAAGATCAGCTCAGGTTAGTCAGAGGTCTGAAATGTTTTGTTTAAACAAGAAACCATCCAGAGATTTAAGGTTCGTAAATTTCCAGTATAATGACCGCGTGGGCAATAGTTCAACAGTATTTTACACATCAATATGTGTGTGTCTTTCGTTGGTAACGCTTCTTTCAAGTTAATTTTTCTTTTCACAAATTCTTGTGACGCGCCCCACCCAGGTTAAAGAACTACCGTGTGAACGGTAACTTTTCGGGCTTACGCTACGATTTAAGGATTCAACCTCAAGGCAGATTATTGTCACACAGAGAATTTGTTGTTATTGTTGTTGTTGTTTTTGTTTTTGTTGTGGTTTGTGGGAGGGGGTTTCTTTTGCTTCGTTTCGGCCAAGCAGGACTACACTTTTTTTTCTATAGACAAGATCATAGAAAAGCCCAAAAGGTCTGAAAGATAGTGAACGCCTCTTGATCATAATAATTATATAGATAGGTTGCAGTATGACGTAAATCGGCCATCTTTACGGGCAGTGTTTAGAACAAACAGTCGTGCGTTTCATGTGAGAACGGCGTGCAACACGCGCGCATTTCACGAAACTCATTGCAGGATTGGTCAGTGAACAACGCCGCTGCGTTAATAAGTTGAGCGTTTGACGCACCTGCAAGCCAAAAATGCAATTTGCCCGTAAAGATGGCGTCTACTGGGAACTATCTATACAGTATGCTTGCCAGTATCTGAAAGCTACAAAGCCTACAATTTGCTTAACACAAACATTTTTGTCAGCCACACACAAAGATCTTAAGGTTGTGGATGGTTTGAAGACAGCCCTGATCTACCAAAGCCGTAAGAGCGATAGAGAACAATGCTTGCCCAACGGCTCTTATCCAGCATCCCATCTTGCCAAAACCGTTAACACCGAAAAGCAGGTTTGAAGTCCACTGCGTATGTGAGATTACTGTCCTGCACAGAGATATGCCCGTAAACTTTAACATCACATGACTAAAACGGGTCGAGAAACCTGCCCCTGTACCTTTTTCTTTCAAATCAATAACTTGGATTCTAAGAGTGCTCCAGAAGCATCATAGGTAGAGTCCCTCATTCTGCGCGTTTAGTTTTATGTGTGAGAGTTTCATTCAAATGATTTTAAGAAGAAGAAAAAAAAAGTACAAAGCAAAATGGAGGAAACATAATTAGGTGCCGTTTCAATCTAGTTTGTTTTGGGACGTAATAAATAATCCGCACTACGTCATAACAAGACGGAGGATTGCGTCGTGGTCGATAATTACGATGGACGGAGAGGTATGAAATGATGCACTTGCACGTACACCAATAGTGACGTACACTATGTATGCAACACAACTGCAGGGGTAGAAGAAGAAAAGAGAGAAGAAAAAAATAAATCCACAAAACGAGGGCGGTATTTTTTCTTCACCATACAATAACCAGCGTCATTGCATGGTATATTTGGATAAGAGATAATATAAACTCATTCAAGGATTGTAGGTGTTTTTTTTTTCCTTCATTAAACGAAGGAAGGAAAAAAGAAATGAATCAAATTTGACACTTTTTATGGATTTAGGTCGAACAGCTTACGCGGTGAATGATACGCCGGGAGTCTATGAGTCTTAAAGAAGGTGGTCTGAGTCGGTGAATGCGAACACGGGCGGGGATCGACGCGCTGTATACGGCGGGGGTATAACATCACAGGGTGGTGACAGGGCGAGGCAGCCACCGACGTATATTAATAACACGCAGTGTTGGCTTAAGGCGATTTAACCTTGGACAAGTTGTGTGTGGTGATATCTTCATTGGGTTAGGACTTTGGTGAGGAGCAGGGACAATTGGAGAAGAAGAAGAAGAAACGATCTCATCAGCTTCAAACAACACTTAATCTCATCAGCGTTGAGTTATACCGCGGGTGAAGGCAGTGAACGTGAAATTCGACCAATTACTGGATTAAGAACATATTAAGGGTAAGCCACTTCTTAACTTTGACCTTTTTACGTATAACCTTCGTAAGTTTTATTGTCAGGCCAATAGCTAATATGAAGCCATGTATAGAAGTTGAAAAATATTTTGAAGTTGTTTGACAATTGTTGTTTAGTTATTTTACTTAATTAGAAGGTGCGATCGCTTATAACATAGGGATAAGTTAGTCTCGGGGCCATGCGTGGAGCATGTCTGCATGTTTCTACTACTCGTATGATTTTTAGTAGACTGTTCAGTGTTTCTGATGAGCAGTGGGACTATACAAGTGCATGTGCGGGAACGAGTCAATGTCCTCTAGGCTGAGCACGGGGCAGTGAGGCGGGTCACAGTCTTTCTGTTCTGGTAACCTTTTTAAGCATTTTCATGAAACACAAGGACAGTACAATCCACCGAAATTAATGTAAACACCTTCATGAACACTCTTAACTGATAATGACCATTAATGATGAAAGTAGGCTTTTAATTTATTCGAAAAAGTGGTCATACTCTCACTTAAAATCACTCCAATTTGCCTGGCGGTAAAAACTTATCTATAAAATAATATGTTCATACAAATTTACCGGTACGTGGTAGAACTACGAAGTTAAACAAGTTTAATTTTGAGTAATAGTCACTAAATGGTCTTCAACGGAGCCTTTTTAAATATTGTGCTTCATTTAATATTATGTTAACACTGTTCAGGTTGTTATTACATATACATATAATCGTTTTCTTCTGCAGGCTTGTTTCTTATAAAGTGTTATTTTTTTATCTACTAATTGGCTATTTCTTTTTACTTATAAGTGATTTGTTATTGCACATTTCCAGTTTAAATCACCTTTTAAGAAACACCTTAACCCCTTAATCCACGTTTTCTTACGCAAATATTTGTCTAAGTCAATGACCTCCGGTTGTTTTGTTTCTTCAAGAAACATTTTCACTTTTTTTTTTTTTCCACGATGGTGACACTTGCTGCGCTCTACTGGAACCAATTGCGAGACGAGACACGTCCTGTGTCCACACCCAAGACCAGCCGGCTGCATGTTTTTAGTAGTCAAATTTTTGCCGCTACCCTCCTTGGAACACTGCAGCGGCACACCCTTTGACTTTACAGTGATATATATGTTCAGACGATGTACTGTAACAGCGCGCAGTGCTGGAAAATCAATTGAAATTATATTAAGAGCTAACGATTGAAAACAAACCGGTGAGGTGAAGGGAAGAGATTGCCCCGCGGACGGAGTGGTCAAATTGCCGGGATGAGCTACCTTTAAAAACACGAAAATATTTTGTCTGGAAAACTGTTTTTTAAGCATAAATTACATGTTGCCTCCAGGCCTGTTGGTTATATTATATTATTTCTTGATAACAGATGAATTTACTATGATTAAAATCATCTTGTTGGTTTTGTGAACAATTTGTCTCCTTTTTTCTCTCTTTCTTGTTTTTTAAGACGGTTAACTTTTTGATCTTGTTTAACAAGATGATTTGAATGACAGCAACATACCAAGCAAAAATTAAATGTGTGGTCGTCATTTTAAATACAATTTGCATTTAAATTCCACTGGTTACTTTCACGCGGTGTTACTTATGCGTTGATGTGTATATTTTTCTTTGTTCAACCCCAAATTATATACCTTTTTTTCATAAACCATGATTTGAATAGTAGCACTTCAATCACCCTTTTGAAAGAGTTGTATCATTCCGTTTAAGTACGATCTGCATTATATTTCCAAGACATAAATTAAGGTATGAATTAAGAATGTTTTGGAAATCGGTCGCAACTGGTTCGAGGTGGCGACTTCTTGAAGATACAGAACAGTCTCATAACAACATCACGCCCCGTTTGTTTGTTTTGTGTGGGTCTACTTACAAGTTTCCTTGTGTACACGGTGTCGTGTCGCTTCGGTCACGTCCATGCCCTACAATAGCTTGGAGTATCAAGGACAGGGGAAGGCAGAATGACCATTTTGATATTAAAATGACTAACTTGTCCATCAATATTTATCTCTAAAAGTCAACCACTCCTTGAACACTAAAGCCGCGCCTGTTTTTTTGTTTTTTTTTCCAAATTTAACCCCGGAAAAGTAAACACGAATGAACATATTCATTCCTATCCTCAAAATTATTCATTTCATTATTAATTCAGAAACATAATTCAAAACACAAACAACAACAATTTAAGCTCAAATGACAGATTTTGGTTGACATTATTGGCTATATTTAGCAATAGTGTTTGCTATATTTTTTTACCGCAGATAAAACACATTTCAACAAAAACATCACGTTACAGTGATGTTCGTGTGAACCCAAGGCTTCTAAATACGTACAAATACTCGATCGAGAGACTTGGAAAGTCTATTACCAGAATACCAATCATCCTGTATTTAAGTGGCGTGTATGAAGGATACCCCTATTTACGGATAGTGTCTCATTCGTTTACTCGTGGGGGCGGGGGGGGGGTGGTGAGCAAAACTATAATTCATTGTAAGCAATCAAACACCATCTCGGAACTGACTGCATCCTGATCCCATCTGTCTTACGGCCACCTTCTCCCGTTAATCCACGTCTCGTCTCTCCGCACGAAACCTCAAGCCGCGTGGCTAGTCTATCGCTCGAGCCGTCAACTGATACCATCGATCTTCCGGAAACGGAGAACAAAAAAAGGGCGATCGGAAGGGCATTGGCCATAATTATCAATCGCTGAAAATTCTCACCTATTTTTAGGTAGTGTGCGTGTAGACTCGTGCTTCTTACTTCTCTACCCCCCCCCCCCCAATGTTATAATGGCAACTCCAATTATTAAAAGACATATGTGCACAGCCACAATCGTGGGTACACTTTTTGTTGCAAAGACACCAAATGAACAACACATAAATATTGAGTAACTCTTTTCAGATCTTGTATTCGACAAACTCAAGCACTTTCTGCTCTTTGTTCACACAGCGCTGGTTAATTAATTTACAAACAACATTGAAACAACTGTTACATCACTGGTTTTCAAACTGTTGGTCATAACATGGACACGAACAAAATGTGTGCTCATAATTGTGGCTGTGCACATTATACACTTATTATAAATATTTATTATAATTATGCTGGTACACGTTTCCCGTACAGCTCGCATATAATGAACCATACTCGTTGCAAATTGACTTTGGTAATTGGAAGTATGGAAAGGTCGCCCTTTTGGGCTTAGGCCTGGACTTGCATGCTCCGTCAGTTAGTCTATAAAAACGCACTCTTGTACAAACGGGGCTTCAAACTGTACGGGCAATAAAGCCGAAGCCAGAGCGGCAGAGCCGAAGCCCGAAGCCCGAAGCCGAAGCCTTGGTAGAGCCCAAGACTCACCCTTACAGAAACCGCTCTCAGAAAATGTGCTTGTAAAAAAACGGAATAAGTAGCTTTTGAATGTTGCCGTGTGTGGTGTAGACTGCATTTCTTAATTCATTCATTTCAGGTAGACGAAATTGGCTTTTTGAAGAAAATTTTTTCCACCTTGTCCAAATCAAGCGAACTAAAACCAATTTCTATGTTGACAGTAGATTCACACCCTTTTAGGGGTTAGATTGAGTTGTCTTACTAGTTGTTTCTTTTTTTGAGAAGGGCTGACGGCCTACATCTGCCAGACTTATGGATCGGGCATTCATCATTATTGACAGTCAATTTTCCTGTATGATTGTTTTTTTTATTGCTCTAGGTTGTTTTTGTGCTGTTTTCTAAATTTGTACAAATTGCTTTTTAGAACTGTCCCCCCTTTTCATATTTCCTACGCCTTCTCACACTTTTTTTCCAGCACCCCTTCTCCACCATTTTGTGCGTTTGTGAGTTTGTAGTGACATTCAAACTATAAGGACTTACAAAAAAAGGAACAATAGGTTCACGATTGCTATCACAAAGGAAAACAATGGGGGTCCATACTTGTCAGGCCAAAGAGTTGAACAAAGGAGGGTCCAAGATTGGAGGTCATTACACACTTGTGTTTGTGTGAGCGTGTCTACCCGTTGGAACCGAGGACTTTAACAAAAGAGTTCCGGATGTTTTGACAGAGCGATGACGTCCTCGCTTCGCTCTTTTGTGTACAAGACCAATGTCGCTAAAACATACCAAATGCAGACAATGGGAGAACAAAGAAAGTTCTCGATTTACGGGATTCACAAATATGTGTGTGTGCTGTTGTTTTTTAATGAGGTGGTTGGCATTTGAATGTCAGGGTTTCAAAATATGTAAGTAGACTGTATTTTTGTTATTGTTGTCGATCACTGAACAACATTATGACGACAGTTTCGATCAGCCCACTGTCGACAGTTTAAATTGAACCTTTGAGTACCGAATATATCACGACTTTCACAAGACCTCAGACAGGTTTCCTCACCGTCTGCCCAGAGGGTGTCGGGCAGTTACCGGGATGACCACGTGTTTGCGGAGTCGATCAACCTCATAGTGTCGACCGTAACTTCGATAATCATTGCAAACTAATACCTAATCCGTATAACAATTGGTGGACACAATTTTAAGCATTTCTCTAAAAATGCTCAGTATAATGAGCATGACAAAATACATATTTTCGCAGATGTTTAAACAATGTCAGCACCACCGTACTCCAAAGCTTGTTTTTGTTTTGCTTTGTTTATTTGTTTGTTTGTTTGTTTTTTTTTGGGGGGGGTGTCTCTTTGTTTGTCTGGCATTTTGTTGTTGGTTTGTCTGTGTCCGGTAAAACAAAGTCGCTTTAATGATAATCATAAGTGAGTGATTTACTTGTTTATTAGTTTAAGAGGCTACTTGTGTTTGAAATTACATTATACCTTCGGCGCCAGTAGCCTACCATTAAAATGTGCAAGTGTGGCAGAATACAAGCCGCTGGAAGTTGTTCTCTGTACAAAATCAACACAGAATGTCCTTCTAGGGCATTACACCCTGCGAGTTGTCACCGTGGAACGTCGCGTCCAAATGTGACAAGTCCCACCCTCAAACCGAAAAAAAAAAAAAAAACACCAGCCTCCCGCATCAAAACTTCAACTCTGTATGCCCTCTTGGCTAAAAATAGATCCCCGTGTCACAACCGATCAAGGGCTGAGCCCCTAATTGGACGCAATTTACCGGTTTATGGAGTCAGGGAAAGTTCACTGTGGAGACGGGGCCGTGTTGTGGAGTCGGTGTTTTTCGTGGAGGGGGTTTGACTCGTTGAACCCGGGCGGGTAGTCTTGTAAAGGCCTGGGGCAGTGTTTGTCCAGACATGGTGGACAAAAAGTGCAACAAATCCGGTGAAAAAGTGCAACAAATCCTTTTGCAAAGTTTGTCTCTCTTCAAACTTTTATAGAGTTTGAATTACACTAAGTAAAGACCTCGGTTAGCGAGCACTGTACGTTGCTAACTAGTGTTTGTTGGGACACAGTAGACTCAGTCCAAAGTAGGATCTGAACAGGAGTCCACTGCGGTGGTAGACAGGCATGAAATGTTTTCTTCTGTTTTCTTTATTAGATCAGACCCGGCATTCCGGATCCCGTGGGGGGCCTGACCCAGTTCTTGGTCAGTACGACCCGGAATCCACTTCAAAATAGCCGTTCATTTTTTTTTTTGCAAAACACATCCAGATATAGATAAGGATATGAACAGAAACTGACTTGTCAAGACTCAGTTTCCCAAGGTGGGATTCGAACCGAGTCCGGAACCGAACGACCGGGGGAAGAGGGGGGTAACTACAATAACCTTGCTCTACAGACTCCCGTAACACTTGATTGTCATCTTGTATGCATCCCCTTCTAGAAAGGGTGTGCCACGGCAGAATTTATCTTGACGTTTATTGCGTAAACTATAGAAGCATGCTTGTTGACATTTCGATGGCACCCATATCGAATTTCCACCCCCTTCGAGTGCACCAAATTGAAAGGTTGTTGGACATTATATCATATTAAAAATGCAAAACATCCTCATAATATCCCCCCTCAATTAAGTTGAGTGTCACTTTGTCCAGAATAACTACGTGAGATGCCCCTCAATGTCTTGAAGTGGGCCTTTTGCAATGTTGTTTGTTTCCTAATTCGTGGATGATATCTTGCGAAGTCATGCATCGTTTGAAAAAAAATAATAATAATAAATCAGCATTCGCCGGTTGAGATGTCAAAAAATTGAATATTTTGTTGTACCTTTTTCTTTTTCGCTCACAACCTGGGCCCAATTTCATAGAGCTGCTTAAGCAGAAAATGTTGCTTAACAATTGTCTGCTAAGCAGAAATAAGCAGGAAACCAGTCACAAATTGTACATGTGACATGGTAGTTTGGCTGGTAACCTTATTCCGGTAAGCATAAGTATGTTGTGCTTAGCTACTTTTTGTGCTTAAGCAGCTCTATGAAATTGGGCCCTGAACGTATCTGGCTGTGGTTTTTCACTTTGTATTGGCTCGAGACGCGACAGTGCGATCCAGTTCGAGGACGACATTCTAATGGAAAAACAACTCGGTCACATATTTACACTCCCGCCCAGTTAAAGACGATTTTGATCTTGAGTATTACGACAAATCCCTCAAGGTCGAAGTTCTTAATGTACTTCACAAATACACACCTCTTCGCATCTACCGAGCCCCCCCCCCCACACACACACACACAATCAGTATGCATGAACTCAGGAAGAGTGGCCTACTTTTTGGCGCCAAAGGCAACATTATTATGATGTGGATTATTTGTGTTCACTCGTTTCACTGGTCATTTTTTCATTTAATTTTATGATTTTTTTGTTTTGCACGGCCTGCATTCCGTTTACCTTTTGGTGCGTTTTGTTTCTGTTATCATTTGTATTTAAATGTCATTTCTTATAAACTTCACTCTAAACTAATACATTAATGAAAAGTTAAATCATATGAAAAATGTTTCCTTTATTTTTGTTTTTAATAATGTAGTTTTTTAGTAGGACTGTTTTATGTGACAGCATCCGGGCCCTTTCGAAACCACGTCTTATGTTTTGGGTTCCCGCTTTTAGGCCCATTCAGTTCAATTCCCCGACAGAGCAGCTAAACTCGTTTTCGCTGTTTTTCACTAATGCCCCTTTCACACACACACTTGAACTACTTAACCCGGTGAATTCCCATGAAAAAGCAATTTCCCGGGGAATAGCTATATACACCTGCTTGTGGAGTAGGGTTATAAGCCAGATAACACAAGGGTTTGTGCACAGTTTGTCCCCAAAATGATTGCATCAAGGTGTGAAACGGACCACGGGTTCTACACACGGTGGGGTTAAAATACCCCGGGAATTTGGGGGGTTTATCACCCGGGAGTTGACTCAGTCATGTGAACAGGGCTTGAGCGAGCGTCTCCATCGGATTCGGTTGACTGTGTGTATATTGAAACAAAGAGAACTAGCATTTTGGAGGTATAGTGAACAACCATATAGGAGTATGCACCGTTTGGTTTGGGTGTGCATACAGACTGACTTACCCGAACCAAAACAGAGCCATAATAATGTGTCCACCATTATCACAAAACGGTTTATATATGGAGAACAACCATATAGGAGTACACCGTTTTGTTTGGGTGTACATATACAGACTGACTTACCCGAACCAAAACAGTGCAATAATATTGTGTCCACCATTATCACTAAAACGGATTTATGAATGTTCGGCTCTTCCCAAACACAATGATGTCATTTCCCTTCTGTAATACCGGTAGCTGCGCAGCAGGTGTTTCCCGTCACCGCGTGTTTAGTTAAAACGTAGCCGAGAGCCAGGACACATTTTTGGTAATTTTCAAATCAAACAGAAATAACCACGAGTTCTAAACACGAAACAGACATGTTCCGAAGGTACAGTAATTGTTGTATCACATTTCGTTTTGACAGCTTGTTGCTCCGGGAAAAGTTTTAATTGTTGGTCGATAAAAACACATTTCGGAACATAAACGTCAGACTGAACTATAACAACGCCTTTGTGTCGCATTGTTTCAAATTCATAACCTGGTTTTGTACTTCTTTTTACTTAAGTTACATTTCAGTATCTTTTCAGAAAAATTTAGACAGTAATGTTATCGACATAATTAGCGATTTCTATTGCTGAGTGAAGGGCAAACCCATCCATCAATGCATCTGATCATTTGGGGCCCCCACTACATAAAAGTACATATAAACCACAATATACAATAGTGTCATTGATAACAATCGGGACTGTACCCCCAATAAAAACAGCAAATAAACGAAGCCTGAAACACATTTAAGAAAAACGTAATGATAACGTCAAAGTTTCGACTTTTCAAGTTGACCACAAAACACAAGACCACTTTCGCTTGTGTTTCTTGTCAAGCAAGAGTGATTGAAGACATTCATGCAAACTTCTACTCATAAAAGAGATCCGAAAACTGAACAGCACTATACATAAATTGACATGGGGAACATTGTATACTCCAAGGGCCAAAGAACACCGCACAGTACATAAAACGGCCCCGAACATAAACTCCCACTATTTTCTTAGCATCAAAAAACAGAACATTTTTAAATGGTTTTTGAGCGGCGAATCCCGTGTGGAATCGGAAAAGTTCCCGTGACTGACGGAACAACAACGGACGGGTGCCAAAAATATTCATAACAGTTTAATGGGTGATTTATACTAGATTTCATCCACGGGCTCTGAATGAGAGAGCAAGCGTTCGTTTCAATAATAGGCTGTTGATGTCTGACGTGTATACTCAAACTTGGAGGGAGCCTTTGGGAAAACCTCGTTTTATGAGTTTTTGAAGTGTGAAGGGGAGGAACATCGTGCACTTTTTTGCGGGTCGTAATTTCGAATTTCCCGCGAGATTTACACTCAGTCTCTTTCGATGTTTGACACCATCATCGAGACTCGAAAGCCTGATGGGCAGTAAATGACAATCTTGGTCATTGCGTGGGGGTCGAGCCGCGTGGTCATGAGGTAGGCGAAGGTAAACTTGTATCAACTTTAGCGGAAACACTCTCTTATAAAACATTATCTTTGTCTGCAGTACTATAATAATGGATACTGATTATATGTAAGTGCTCAGACTGTGTGTGTCCCCCGCCCCCCTTCAAGCCTCGCTTCGTTTATATTAGTTTCAAGTGGGAGAGCAATCAAGATGGCTGGTCAAAGGGTCTATATCTCCCATGAGCTGCAATGAAACTGGGTACTTCATTAGGCGCTGAGATAATCATAAAGATGAAGAGGGGGAAGAAAAAAGAAAACATCGCACGTTCTTTCTCAAAAAAGGGAGTAAACTCTCAGCGGACCCATAGCGGTATTAATGCTCGCCTTTGTTCAATCGCCAGCGTCCCTGCGGCACGGTGCACCATGGCGTGAATGAATTTCAAGAAATACTAAGACAGTAAATACCACGGGGTGTAATGAAAAGGGATTTGTGACGAAGGCATGGTCATGATTGTACGGGGGAAGACAAGGCGCTGGCTCGTCGCTTTTGTTAAAGAGAGTTATCACCGTGAAAATGTTATTGGATGGGTTAAAATGTGAGTGATATATCTTTCTTTGTTTATTGTGTTATAAATGAGATGAGGGATCACGTTTTCGTGTGATTTTTACGCAACAAGTGAATGTGATATTTCGAAGGTTGATATGCTGGAGGCGTAATAGTGTGAAGGCATGAACTGTATTCTCTAAAATGCCGAGTGGGGTGTCTCTTGCTGTTAGGCGCTGCTGCAGCTGCTGCTGTTGCTGTCAATGCTGCATGTTGCAGGTGCTTTTGAACGCAGCTGCTACTGCTGGTATTGTTGCATGCTGGTAGGTGGCGGTATTGCTGCACGCTGCTGCAAATACTGTGTGGTTGCTGTCGTGCGCATGCAGCTGCTGATGTTGCTGTCATTGCTGCATGTTGCAGGTGCTTTTGAACGCAGCTGCTACTGCTGGTATTGTTGGTGGCGGTATCGCTGCACGCTGCTGCAAATGCTGTGTGGTTGCTGTTGCATGCAGCTGCAGTTACTAGCTTCACCAGTTGCTGATGGCGTCTAATTGTGCTGTTGCATGCTTCTGCAGTCCTCTGCTGCTGTTACTGTTGTTGTTTGTTTGTTTGTTTGTTTGTTTGTTTGTTTGTTTGTTTGTTTGCTGTGGGTTTTTGCTGCAGTATTAGCTGCTTATTTGTATCATTTCCCTTATCGGTTAAAAATTCAGTCTGGCCCCCTTGTATAGTACACTTTCAATGTCGTAGATAGTTCACTGGTAACTAGACGATGAGTGTTGCTGCTGAGTGATTCTGTTTGACTCTTTATACGTAGATATTTTAGGTAAAGCTCTTTATCTTCCTACGTGTACATGTTTCACAGTTTTGATCATTAGCTCTCCTACTAATTTTACCGTTCGGAACAACTCACAAAACTATCCCATAAATATACTAAATTTTGCGTTTTGGAAAAAAAAATTATTAAAGAAAACATTATTTTTTTAATATGCCACTTCACGAAGCTCTACATCACCATACACCAAACTCCCTTCTGTGACAAAATCGAATAAACGTGATATGACGGTTTACGTCAAATCCATTCTTATCTAAGAGAAAAATCCACCTAATGTGATTTAGACGATCGGAGTGGAGGACTCCTTTAACGAGGCGGTGTGAGAAGATATGTCAATTTCTTGAATTACCTGCCGTCCAGGGTCTGTTGGGCCCCACCGTAAAGCACTTAGAAGGGAGGCCTGAAACGTAATAATGTTGCGCGGTTGAGCGGCTTGACAAAAGACTACACCCTCATCAGGGCCGTGGGGAAATAATATGAACAAGACTAGTCTCCTATGAAAATAGGATATCATAAAGACCAAAATCTGCTGACTCGGGAGAGACGGAGGATTTCTTTGTTGGGCGGCAATGTAGTCTAACGCACGCTGTTTTTCTAAGATCTGAGGCATCACTAGACCTTTGGCTCGATTTTTCCTTTGTCCCTTTACGATAGGGACCTCCTTCGGAATGAGGCTTGGAGGCAGAGGTGGTATTTACGCATTGTCATAAATTCTATGAAAACGAGGGAGAGTCCCACATAGGCAAGAAAGTGAGTGGACTTCGTGCCATTTGGGAGGGAACGGCGGGAAAAAGAAGAAAGTTTGTCTGTAGACTTTTCGTCAGGGTTGAGGTGGACAAACTCGTTCGTGTATCAACTCTTATGGTGTCATTGGCACTTTTGAGTCGAATTTGCATGGTCTAGTAATCTCCAAATACTGATTGACGCATTTGGAAGCTTTCAGAAGCTAAGCTTCGCTAAACTGATTACGACAACCTTTTTTTTTAAATAGGAAATATTGCGGGCCTTCAACAAAAATAGAAATTGCTGATTAGTTAAGAAATTGATACGTTTAGGTTTCACAAAAAAATGTTCAGTAGTCAAGATCTCTCACGCATCTCTCGTCGAGGCTGTTATTGAACCCATGGGCTTGCAGCAGGCGTGTCATCTTAGGATCAACAACAGGCCAATCAGGGTTAACAGAACCTCTTATTGATGGCGTCTAGTCACGAAACGGGATTAGCTCTAGCATACGGAATCTCAGGCATTGTCCGCGTCGTCTGTCACACAGTGGCACAGATCACTTTTCGTTGGAGGACTGTGTGTAGCTTGTCATTCAGACGAGGAGACAACACGGCCAAGGGAGGCTCGGGGCAGGAAATTGGAAGAGGCTCGCTTGAAAAGGAGAGAACCCCCGGACATTCGATAGAACCAATAACTTTTATTGACTCTCAAGAAAAGAAGATGAGAAAATCTGGCTCTTTCAAAATGAAGGCTTACGTTTGCGTGTGTCTGCGCAAAGAGAAAAATTCCAAATTTACGCAACACTTGTTTGGTGTCCCTGTTTTTCTGTAAATCTAACAAAAGCTCTCTCAAATTTACTTGATTTATCTTGTCATTGATTCGTGGAAAAAATATTTTTCTCAGACTAATAATTTTTTTGTAAATTTTAGGTCTAAATTGGATCGTTCTTAATCTTTAATATTTTGCGGTAGAAGTACAGCAGCATTAGTCGCGTCATGTGAAGATTCTGTTAGAGATTTGCGAAGTCATAGACTTTGTGTAATCTATCCCATGCAGTATATACCCTGACTTCAGAAATACAATTTACTTATCAACTTGTCCAACGTAATAGGACTTGAATCTTGACAACCATTCCTGAAGGGATCCAAGATCCCAAATTATAGGCCACCCAATCTGACAAAATGACCAGCGGGTGAAATGGCCCGGCGTAATAGACAAGTCCTTAAAAAGAAAAAAAAAACGAGAGAAAAAAACTTGCCAATTTGCAAGGTTAACAAGGCGAGGTGTTCACTTCACGCAGATAGGTGGATCATATTCCAACGGCAATAGCACGTCGGTTGTGCACCCTGTCAGCCACACAACGTTTGCTCGGTGCCGAGTCCGGGCCTTCAAAAAAACCTCCCTAAGTTTATTCAGCCCTACCCAGTGTTTGCGTATGAAATTACCCCGCGACGTACGGCGGGTAGCTCGCCCCCGGGGGTGTTTGAAAAATATCACCCGTACCCTCTCTATTCATTCTTGGGAATGAATGACTTCCACTGATGCAATTTCTAATCAAAATAATTTCAAGGGATGGGTTGTCTCTTCAGATCAGCGGTTTCCTCTCTTTCTTTCTTTTTATCCAGCGTGGGAACTCAAGTCTTTAGGGTGAGGGTTGGCCCGGTTTAGTTTCTTCCCGGTATAGGATTGCCTGGATTGGTGAAAAGGAGTGGCGGAAACCAACCACATGCTCGTTCCCAAAGTTTGTTAACCCTGAGATTAAGGTACGGTCGAACCCACTGGGTGCGATTGAGACACAAGGGGCCGATGTATATGATATATAGTTATTATAACTATGGTCATATTGTGTTGCACAGCCTGAAGCAGTAGTGACTACAAAGTTATCAATAACTGAAATGAGACACAATCAATACAGGACAAACCTCTGTTCAGTCATCACAAATAAAAAATCAAAAAAAATATTACAACAAAACTCAGGAAGTAAAAACTTCTGGAGGATTTTTTATATTTTTGTTTATACAAAATATCGCCTTACTCACATGGCCGGACGGCCACTTTAAGGTGAGGGCTACACTTAACTGATTTGGGGCTATCGTCCCAAATCAAATGTCACCAGGGGCACGTTGCCACTTACTCCTGGGGCTGAAACAGGGTTACCCCCTTCACAGTCCGTAAGGATGTAAACATGGGTACCATCAACTAGTAGAGCAGAATGCACTACCTTCCTAACTTTTTACGAAGCAATTTTGGTTAATAAGTGCCTTGCTCAAGGGCACAAATGTCATGACAGGGATTCGAACCCATACTACTCTGCTTCTGAGAACACCAGAGCTACGGTCCGGTAAACTAGACCGCTCGGCCAGCCACGACACCTTCACTATCAGCTCAAATCTAAGTCAATTGTATTGGTCTAAACTGTCCTCGAGTAACAACCTAACTGAATACTCTTTCTCCGTTAGATGCAATCCCAACTGGCCGTCGATACAACATTCAACCTCTCTAATCAGACGCCCTGCCACTTATTACGACCCTCTTGGTTCTAATTCCATCTTGCTCTAACACCAAAACATTACAGTCCTGCCCTTTAATATTGAATTCGGAAGAATCGACCGCTCGCCCGATTCACTCATTTTGGGGCCCAAATCACAAATTATCTCCCTCCCTTGCAAACCACCTGCCTGACGTCACAACTCTCGATGTGTGACGAGGATCTGTGACGAGGACCGATTTCGATCCCCCCCCCCCCCGCGTGACCAAGTTGGACGTCTGGTCCTGCAGTCGTTATTAGCTATAGAGCAAAAGGGTTTCGTCTATAGGGCCCTAAAACACAAGTAGAGCGAAGGTAAATCAATGCGTTGTAATGTATGGTATCGGTTCGGCTCCTGTGAGACCAACCAATCGGAGAATTTGGGGATACTTAGGTGGCAGCAGACTGACCAGGTAAATCAATTGTTCTCGGCAATGTGCGCATGCTTAGAACTACATAAACAATGGAATTTTACCTGGTATGGTAAAGCTTATTTTGGTTGTGCTTTTAACGGCTCTATAAAAATGGGCTCATCTCTAACATTACAAGAAGGATCTCTCATTTGGTAAATGTTTGGTAAATGGCCCAGGCCTGCTACCCCCTCCCGTTTTGTATAACAATGTTATCCACGAGTACGTCATTGAACTTGCCACCTCCCATCTCCGCCCACTCACCTCTACCTTCTTGCCTTTCTTTGCATCAAACATCAAGCCAAAATAACAAGTTCGTTAAAAAAAAATGTTTTCGATGCACCAAGCAATTTTAAGCATCAATCATGGCTCCAGGTAAAACCGTCCAAATACCACTACTTTTATGAAAAATGGAAATCTGAACAAATTAAAACATTGATAGTTTCTTTTATATGTCAATCGAAAAGACCAACGTGCCTCTATGGTGACGTAAGCTGTCCGGCGTACCATCGTGCGCGGGGGCCACACTTTTGCCTTTTGTCCAATTTGCCAAAGCGGCTCCGCTGAATAAGTAGGCGATAATTTAAATTGCCTGCGCGCTGTTTTCAGTTGATTAGTGCAGACACAGAGCGAGACTGTTATCTTGTTCGTAAGTGTGACGTAATTCCACTGTAAGCCACGCCCACTTGACACCAATCGGCTCCACTGATTTACCAGAACCCCATAGGAGCTGCATTGAGCTTGTTTTTCTTGGACGATTTACGCACGAGAGGGTTTAATAATTATAGACTTGGCTGTTTACACGCGTTCTTCAAAGAATCGAGGTCTTCTCAGAACTTTAAGTTTCTCTCATAAGTAATGCCTTTGAAATATTATGAAATGGGTGATTTTTGGTTATTACACGCTATCGTATCCCAGCTTTTCAGCCGATTTATCGACAACTTTGATCGTACAGTCAATGACTTGCCAACAGGATACCGGTGTTAACAGACTATAACATCAACAGACCTTATGCATATGACGTCATTTGAGAAGGGCGCCCGCGCCTAGAGTTCAAAAGAAAGATGCTCATATGCCAATCATGTGCGCAGCGCGTTGAAACCTGTGCGTTTCTATTGTTTCATCATCGGTTTACCTATAAGATGGCGGCTTGATGACGTCAATGCATAATGTCTTGAGAATCACACACGCTGTCTGTATATGCTCTCGGAGTCATAAGTACCTCCAAATCTTTCTGACAAAATGCGATCCTATCTTTTATGTCATCTGGGATTCAGATGAATATACCAACGAGAGGGGCAGACAATAGACATTTATGCACATGACGTCATTTGAATAGGGCGCCCTCGGCTAGAGGTTCAAGGAAGGCTACTAATTCGCCGATTCTGTTCGCCGCGCGTACTAATAGATGTGCGTTTTCCATGGTTACGTCATTTTTCTTACCTCTAAGATGGCGGCACGATGACGTCAGTGTATGAGGTCTATTGATCATAGATCGCAGTTCAGCCATCTTCTCACCACTTAAATCAATGTTAAACAAAACAGAAAGTAACAGGGCACGATAGCCCAGCTCCTAGCCACACAAAAGTCTTTTTGAAGAATTTTCGTTTCTTATACCTTCGGAAATTCAGGAAAGGAAATCAAACTTACAGTGTTTTGCTGAACTTGCGTCACTTGCGTGTTTCTTGAAGTTTATTCTCAAATCTTTACGCTTCTGTAGTTTTTTCCCTGTAGTTAAATAAAAGAAGAAAAGAAGAAAAAAAAGTTCGATTCAAGTTTCACAAGGCAGAAATTCTACAGATATCGCAACTTACTACTTATCCTACCTTTCTCAACCAAAATCTAATCAAATTAAGATTCAGTAAAATCAACAAAGCCGTGAGAAAAACATAAAAAACACAGTTCGCCCGAAAGCACGGTTACTATAACGGCGTCAAGGGCGACCCACAGGAATTCTCGACCCATTGGATTATCAATAACCTCGACCGGAGACTAGACAATCAAGCATTCTTAATACATCCGCTAATGCTGCTTTCAGAAATTGAATCCATATTTGGCGTGGGAGAAAGAATACTAGAAAACGTGTTTTTTTTGTATGTGGATGCAAACAATTTTTTCTTCTTCAATGTAACCACAGCGGCCAGTTTTGTAAAGGGGCTGCTTAGTGCTTTTGAACGAAAGGTGGTTTGAGCACAATGCAATTGGGTCGAGCAATTATGACGTCAGACAACATGGCGGCCGCTGGAATAAGCTTCACAACAAGCCTATGGAGAGACACTACGACTGCTATCCACTTTCTCCTTTAACTATAGTCCTCAAAAGTAGGTTAAAAACCAATGCATAATAATACTACGCAATTATTCCCTCATCCGGCGCACCTTTCCCCCTCCCCCGGACTCACCCCTTCCTCCCCCCTCATTGGGATACCGATTCGCCCTTGCAGAGAAACACAGGCTACGAGTCGTCACTGGACAACAAGTCAACACCTGGCATTATATTACGCTCATGATGAAAGTCAACCACACCAAGGCCAAGTGTAATCCATTGCTACTCTTACCAAATCAACCTTCGATAACAGAGTCAACCACGTGGCAGTTTATTAGTATTGAATTTCGGGGATTTTTTGGCGCGCAGGTGTGCTTAGGCGTGTGTGGGCGGTGTGCAGTGGCTTATGGCATTTGTTACAACGAGCGGTGAGAAGGCCTCGTGGGTATTGCCATTGTGGTCGAATGGTTTAAAGTAAAATTATGTCACCTGATGGAGGGCTTTATTTCATGCAACTTTAATGAGTTAAGATCCCACTCTCACGTAATTGTTGTCTCTCACTCTGAAAACTAAGGAGCTCCATGAGTGCCATTCCACATTATCTTATATTGCTAAGTCGACTACTGAAACCTAGGTGTCGACTTTCCTGTGATAGCTAATCTCGCCAAGTCGACTTACTGAAACTAAGGTTTCGACTTGTTGTGATAGTTAATCTCACCAAGTCGACTTAATAGTGAAAATGAGGTGTCGACTTGTCCTGAAAATTATATCGCCAAGACCGGGACAGTCGACTTTCTGAACCAGAAAATGTCGACTCACCGAGGTGACTTACTGAAACTAAGATGGTGAGTCGACTTCTTAGTGTCAGTAAGTCTAATATGCGTGATAAATTATAACGAAAAGACTTGACGAGATCTTGTTTTCTGGATAAGATGGCACCCCTTTGGGCTCCGTAGGAAGCAGCACCCTGTTCTGAATCTACTCAGACCCAACCTCGTCCCCATGGTTTACTTTATTTCCAACCATGTTTACAATAGTAAACCCTGGGAGGGAAACTCCTTACTTGGACCCTGATTGGACAGCGACTTTACAATATTAGCATATGTTCCATATTCATAGTTTCTAGAGGAATTACACCGTACAGTTATTAAATCTGGTACCGGACCACGAGACTAAGACGAAGATGTACACTTCGAAAAGCAGCCAGACTATTCTAATTTGCATACGTATCAAAAAAATTATGATACACAAATGATCCAATACCAGGGTGAGAGAGCGGTCAACCTGGTACTGCTCGACACACCCTCGGGACGAGGTTGACTCAGACTCGATGTCTCACGAGGCCCGACCGATAATTGAGTCAACCCGACCTAGGACTCCAGATCAAGATGACCCGGGGTCAGAGTAAAACGGATCTGACACACCGTGACCCACATTTCTGACATGGAGTGTCATAAAATGTAGACACTATGATGTGTACCATCATCGAATCTTATGCTTCTGGTTGAACTATTGCAACAGCTGATAAAACACTGATTTAGCGTTACCAATCGCAGTTGGCAGTTGGCTTACTAAGTCAGAGCTTTCCAAGTCCCGTCAAAATATTTTCGACTAAAATTTTCGGCCTTCCTTTTGTTTCATGTTAGTAAACTGGTTTTTTTTTTTAGTATGACGGTATTTATAGTCATGTTTACTAAATTATTTTAGATCTTAACTTCAGAACTGTACTGTGGATAAATCAATCTGAATAATGCACTAAATAAACGGGTTTCCCCACCCCCAAACCATTATGTCATGCATTATAAAAGGTATCTCTTTTACAGGAAATACTTTTTAGGCGAACGGTAAAATTAAAATCGTGTGTTTACTGGTGAATTCTTCCGGAGTCGGAGTCACTTGCGGACCCAAAAAGTCATTGCTGTGGAAAGCTCCTCTGTTAAGAGGACGTGCCCTTCTGCAGGGACACCCGGATTTTCCGGGTCTCTTGTGGTACACGTGCCTGCCTGACTGTCTGACCTTTGACACTCTAGACCAGGGCAGACTCACCAGTCTCTTCCCATGTGAATATTAATCATATCTGAGTGCGTGACAGGCCGACGGTATCAAACCCAGTGATGACTGACGTTGTTTATGTGTTCATTCATACAGATTATTATATATACACGGGATACATGGATCGGCTGGAATGTTTAACACTGTCGTCCTGTTTACAAACACATCAAAATGGATACATCAATCAAAAAAAAAGTCAGTTACACCGAATGAGTCAACGTGTTATTCCTGTAAGAGATGATTTTGCAAATCTACAAACGACTCCCAGTCCAGATATTATTACAAAAAATAAAGCAGAGAACAACTAAACCAAGTGGACCTTTTTTTTGACAATTTGTTGTATAGTTGTTTAACAATCTTTCGTACTCAACCCAATTTGAAACATACTTTATCAGAATATACCTACATCCTTACGGACTGTGAAGGGGGTATAACCCTGTTTCAGCCCCGTGAGAAGGTGACAACGTGCCCCTGGAGACAGTTGATTGGGGTTGACAACCCAAATCGGTTAAGTGTAGCCCTCACCTTGAAGTGGCCATCTGGCCTTGTGAGTTGGGCAATAATCTCATAAAAGAAAATTTAAAAAACCTTACACGATGCTTAATTTTTCTTCCATGGCACCCTGAGTGCCTGCATTGTCTTCTATTTCAGTTGTGTTGTTTTGTCTCACCTGTCATTTCACAAAGAGCCCCATAGCAATCGCGTCAACCGAACATTCAGTATACTTTCAAAGTAAGCTTTCGAACACTCCTTCCTGGGATGGGAAATTCAGTGTGGAAGCTGGGGGAGGTGAATCAGGGTTTTTAGATTCATAAGTCTGTTGTCAGATAACCCACGTTTCGAAATTGCTTCAAAAAAATATATATATATAGAAACTACACACTCTTCAATGGGTCTGAGAGTATTCTTATTTGAAAGTGAACAAAAATGAATGCCGGTTGAAACCGTAGTTTTTTTTTTCTTCCTCTTTTCGATTGTTGTCAATATTTCATGAATGGCCCTTCAGCTACGAGGAGGCGAGATCAACTTCGTGAGTAATTGCCCATCGCGTGTTACGAGGCAATGATATACCACTTTACTCTCAGCGCAACGTGCGAATCTGCACAGGCTCCCAGAGGAACCCAGACAGCGGTTGAAATCCAAACAACCCACGCCATTGCGCAAACGGGGCAGGAACTTGTTGAGAAAGACGAAAAAAGACGGTTCTCTGACTGAAGCCCAAAATAAGAATGATATCATCCTGATTGGCGGAAGTTAAAGTATGATGAAATTGTTTCCAATTGCCAATGGTGTGTATCTCAGAAAAAAATCTGACATTATTTTACAATATAAAAGGAAGATCGCGAGTTCATTATTAGCATAATATTAAAGTGCATCGTGATATCGCTGTAGCAGTACTCTTTTCTCGACTTGTGGGATTTTAAACGCTACTTTAAAGGTATATTGACAGGGCTCTGTCGAAATTGTCAACGTGCAACTTGTGTACGTCTTTATCATTTACGGAGTCGAATTACAAATAAGTTGACATGACAAGATGTGGGACTTGCAGTTTGTAGGATTTGAAGCTTTGCATGGTGGGAGTGTAACTAAGAGAGGTTTGCGGTAACACCATGTTAAAATCTCTTTTGAGTAACTGTTGGTTCTGAAAAGAACCGGTAGTTAACGACTCAACGTTTCGATCAGTGTGCTCTGATCGTCTTCAGGAGAATGCTGCATCCAGCAACAGAGTCCAGCATTCTCCTGAAGACGATCAGAGCATACTGATCGAAACGTTGAGTCGTTAACTACCGGTTCTTTTCAGAACCAACAGTTACTCAAAAGAGATTTTAACATGGTGTTACCGCAAACCTCTCTTATTTAAAGGTATTGACAGGGCTCTGCCGAAAATGTCAACGTACAACTTGTGTACGTCTTTATCATTTACGGAGTCGAATTACAAATAAGTTGACATAACAAGATGTGCGACTTGCAGTTTAACAGCTTTCATCTTCTGATTTAGACTGTTACACCTGACGTAAAAATGACATATCATCGATAATTTATGGAGTGTTTTTTTTTTCTTTTTCTTCACACATACACACAGGTAACTACTGTGAGCAGAATGGCACCGTTGCACCACCACCTTGCCGCCATTTCCCTATGCTGCGTATTGTCAATGTGTCTTCTGCCTGACCTGGTTCACGCCGTCCGAAGGCAGCCGGCGAGCTCATGCGCAGTCCGGACCAGCTCGATTACGGTACGCGAAGAGTTTGAGAGCAGCGACGGGGGGTCAGTGCTCTTCTGTAGGGGTACAACGACCGTCAATCAGTGCGAGGGCGAGTGCATTACCACGTCGACACCGAGTGTGACTGAACCAACTGGTTACTCCAAGGTAACATATTTATCATCAATCCGTTGACCAAATGAAACTAACCTGTCGGGGCCCCGCCAGCAATTTACTTTCACAGCATGAAATCCGTATATTATAAAGCTTGGCATCAGACTATTGAAACAGGTTTCCTCGTTTCCGTATAAGTCAAAAACATTTAACTTTTACAGCATGAAACCCCAATACAAAGCTGGATACCAGACTATTTTAAAATTGGTATCCTCGTTTCCAGTCAATTTCAGTCAAAGGCCATTTTTGAAGCCACAGCTTGGGCTTCGGTTCCGGCCTATAGACACCATCCGCCTGTTTGAGGTTCCGTGCCGAAATTGTACGGTTTCAAAATTTAAAGACGGAGCCCAAGCCGGAGCCTACACAGCCGCGGCGATGGTTCCGAATGGCGGATTTTTTATGGCGGAACAAATATTACAGCAAATCCTTATCCGACCCGTTAGAAAATCTGGAACACTTTCCATTTATAAATATATCTGCCTATTTTAGAGCGAGATCCAGGGCCCTAGTCATCCTCATATAATTACAGAAACCTTTAGCAATGACTTGGTAAATGCATGTTGTTACCCAACCATAGTTCCTGTACTAGCAAATTCTCCATTTACCTTTGGCGCGACACGTCGGTTTTTGTCAATGAGCGAGCAAACTAAAAAAAAAAAAAAAAAAAACGAAGTCCAAGCCCGAAGCCCGGGAGAGTCAAAAAGCTTTTATCGGCCACGAACACGGCGGGGCTATCGTCCAATTCGGCGGCTGAGAAACTCCGTAGTTCAGAACACATAGCGGTTACGGCTCAGTTAGTTTGGCCTCCCTAGCGGGATACTTCAGCCCCAGAAATGGTCCCTGGGCCCCCACCGTGAATAGAGTACATGCCTCTTAACGTATCTCCAACCATGCACTGGTTCACGCCTCTTCTTCTTCTTCTTTTAACACAGTCAGATGTTCCTCTTTGCTGTGTCAAATTTCATCTAATTTTATTTGAGCAGCTTCTCTTTTTTTTCCCCCTTTCTCATACGAACGCTCAACATGCGGCGTCACTGAAGTTTATGGGAGACATGATTCGTTGTTCCATTAAGCCAGTTTAGCGGGGTTTTTTGTGTACGCCCGACGGGTAATTATTAGACATCTACCGCTCAGGAGATGGCTTTCTTTCAAAAAAAGATAAGCATGAGCTTGAATATTTCATTTCTTTTTCGGCAACACAACTCTCAAAAAAAAGTAGGTAGGTATGATCGTCATGCCAGGGAGAGTTACATAAGTACAATTGCAAATCAAAACCGGGCGCCAATTTCATGGTACAGAAATCACCTTGGGATCGCAGATGGAACTAAAAAAAAAAGTGCAATGCTCATTTAAAGTGCGACTGTGACAGCATTACCCCCGTGTGTGACGTAAAGTCTAATTAAGTTGTGGACATAAAATAGCACCTTGTGGCAATTATATAGAAATTTGACTTGACATGCCATTCATTGAAGATTCAACGCTAAATGCACTTGAACTTTAACATATGACACTTTTATGTTTTTGTTCTTCTATTTTGTTAAGTATGACACCTACTTTTGGGAATTGTCATTTTTACTTTGGAGTTAAGATCATCCACAATTGGGATTTAACCATAATTTGGCACATAATCACAGAAGGTAGTTGAAGGCTGCGTGTCTGAATGGCTACAGTCATTCCGGCCATCACTGCAAAGGCATACATTGTTTTAACTTTGTATTCTGCAGCAACGGCAACCACAACCAAAACCTATTTCACTTCATTCTAACATCACCACGCCCCCCTCTCCACACGCACGTGTAATTGTCTCCAAACGTAGACCTTCCTTTGTTCAACTCTTTGTCCTGACAAAACGCGGTCCCCATTGTTTTTCTCTGGGACTGTAATTGTAGACCACTTGTTCCTTTTGTTACAAGTCCCTGGGGTTTTGAGTGTCGCCAGATACAAATACATCTTCGAGCTGCTGACAATGAGGATTGCCCGCAGCTCGTCTAAAACAGGAAGGGCGTTATAATGCACTCGTAACGCATGCCGAATACTCCGTTATGGGGTGCACGTTTTCCCGCTTGTGTACACATGCGCTAGTGCATGCTCGCTATAAGGCGGCCAGCAGAGGGCAAATATTGGGCTGCATTTTGTGAGGCAACTGGGGTGAAAAATTGCCAGTTTTTCCCCGGTCCAGTTCGTGACGGGGCTTTCTTCGTTTTATTTTTATCCCCCTGTGTTGACCAAGGCGCACGCGAAGTCAAGCACCTTTCGCAGACCGTGACATTGCCACCAGACACTGGACAGAGCTTAGACTGATTTCAGTATATTTTTCGGGGGCCGGTGGTGGTCAAATTCTCAACTTAATTTGAAATTATACTCCAAAGGCCCGACTTCAAAAAAAAAAACAAGTGCTGGTATTTGTGCTTTATGATTTTTATTAACTTTTATAAATTCACCATGATCAGATGTTTGTCATAATGTTCCTAGATGTTTGTGTTTGTAGATATTTGTTTTTTATTTATTGATTTATTCCTGTCACTTGTTTCGAAGTTTTTCCTCTTGTCGTGTGTCGGAGAAAAAATTAGTCAGAAATGTCACAATAAAATTCAGTACTCAAGATTGTTATTTTGTCTGTGTGTGTGAGGATAACTCAAGAATTAGTGACCAATTGCAAGCTTGCAAACTCGAGTAACCTTTTTTAAATTTGGTGCCGGTGGTAAAAAAAAAAAAAACGACCAAACTGTCAACATTTTCTCAATCGTGCAATGTAGCCGAGTAGATCGCCGAGGGCGTTACGCCGTGACGCAAAGTGCTACCCGACCCGTTCTGGGCCGTAATTGTAATTCCAATTGCGCCTCTTTAAGCACCCATGAGCTTGAGTTTCGCCACAGCAGGGAATCGATCAATGGGTAAAAAAAAAAAAAAAAAAAAAATAGGAGTACGTCGGACCGTCCAGCACGCCTGGCGTATCGAGACCGCTGCAAGGGGTGCTTTGAGCAAGATTTACGGGGCAACTTGTTTCAATTAGGCGGTGGTAACATGATAAGGCGGTTTAAAACACCTTGTGTAGTGTCCAATGTTGAATCTCGGCACTTGTTGACTTGATTGAGGCACATAATTGCTCCTCTCCACCCAGGAACGCAAATTGGCTTCCTTTGACATTAGAGTGTGGATAATTGTGTTCGAATATTTTAATAACAATTCGGCCTACACAAATTCCAACTTATTGCTGAGCTCGAGGAGAATGGCAATGACCAGAATTGACGTCGACTACGCAACGGCACTTCCTTGAGAATGAGTTGGGTTTGACTGGATTACATGTAGACCCACGTGGGATTACATAATAGGTCCAAATCATGATATCCCAGCTTCCGTTAAAGCACGCAATGGTAACGTCCCAACAATACCTTGAGTTGTCAAAACCAAGGGTTCTTCTCAGAACCGCCACAACTCATAAAGAGATTTATGTAATTGGTGTCACCGCAAACCTAACTTGATTGTACTGTCACCATGCACAGTTTCAAATCCTTCTTATTAAAAAAAAACCCTTTAAAACAGAAATTCCCGCTCATTAGGTAAAACACATACTGGTATCTCCGGTGACAACTTTCAACGGATTCTCTTCTGTGTGTATTGGAGCGTGTCTAAGGGCCTTGAGTCTGTCGTGGGTAGTCGAGCAGTGACCGCCCGGTAGCTGCCGCCCTTCGTACTCCCCCCATCTCCCCGTAAATTGATTTGATGGTGGGCGGCATGTCCGTCGATGAGTATTATTGGCCGCAGCACGAAGGGGGGAACCGTCTCTATTTGCCCATTTGCCTCCCTCACCATTGATTTCACGATAGTTCCGTACGGTACTTCATGAAAAATCGTCAGAAGGCTCTCTCAAATATGTTAAACCAAAGTACAGTTTGTTTTAGACGAGTGCTCTTTTATTTTATTTTATTACCTTGTGTATATTCCCAAGGAGGTCACGGGTCATCTACTCTAAACGCACCGGAAGTATATTCGATACGCCACCGACATTTTGTTTTCGTCAAAAAACATGTTTTTGCCGACTTGGAATAACATTTAGACGAATCGAAGAGTTCCAAAACAATTTGCAAAAGGAAGCTGAGTAAGGGCAAGTTTGTATCGACAGGGGTTTGCATTAGTTTGAGTACGGGCCGTGAATGATAGAAAATCAGACTGCAGTGCGGGTGACCACTTCAGCTGGAAACCAAGCGTGTGGCATCTATTTGATGTATCCCATTCAGGCAGATCTTTCTAAAACACCAAAAAGCAAAAAAATATGACCTCGACTTAAAATGCACTCGAAACCAAAAGCATGCGGCTTTTTTTTCTTTTTTTGTAAAGCATAATGGCTACTGACTGGAGAGGAAAACGTGGATCGCATGCGAGGCAGCCACGTCATGCTCTCGGATCATGCGTGCATTTTATTTGCAGTGCAATAAAAACGCAGCAGAAATTATGACTAGTGAAACAAAATGGCTGTCGATATGAATGGAACATTAATGCAAACCACGTGGTGGTCTGCAGTGTGTACAGTAGAGCACAGCTTGTATCGACAAGGCAAGAGAGATCCAGTGCGCACAAATACAATACGTAGAAGGGTCAGCATTTAAGGTACAATCTGTACATTGATAACTGGTATCTCCGTATGTTATTGTATAATTCCTTTGAATGTGCTTTGAAAAAAATACTGGTCACTTCGTGGCGTGGATATTTTACTTTACGGTTCAGAACATTGTCAAAGTACTTCATGATAAGTCGTTTGATTTTGAACAGAAACATTTGTGTTGTCTGTCTCAACACTTTTCTGCCAGTCTTCAAGAATGTTTGCATAGATTTTAGGTGTATGTTAAATGTGATTCCAATCTTTTATGTTATTCTTTTTGGGTGTACAGGTGTGCAAATGCTGCCAGGAACGAAGCCTGAGACCAAAGGAGGTGATTCTGACGGATTGTTATGACAGCGCCGGCAACGCCGTCACCGGTCAACAGTACCCAGTGTTCGTCTCGGAGCCGTCTTCGTGTAGTTGTCAAAGATGCTCTCTTTAACATGATTTGTGAATGCGT
Organism: Pycnopodia helianthoides; assembly: GCA_032158295.1. Lineage (NCBI taxonomy): Eukaryota > Metazoa > Echinodermata > Asteroidea > Forcipulatida > Asteriidae > Pycnopodia > Pycnopodia helianthoides. The sequence goes on from CM063263.1 coordinate 1,755,422, forward strand.
TGTCACGTGCTAGGGCCCGATTAGGAATCCGTAACTTTTGTCCATGTACGAATAATATGTGCATTAAACAAAACAGTATAGATTATGCAGGAGTGCAAGCTGTGTAGTGTTTATTTCTATTCAGATGCCAACAATTTACGCTATGTTTTTGTTTGGACATAAATCCAAACTAATTAGAACTTTCGTAGGCTCCACTAGACTTAAGTGGACTTAGAATAAAATGGAAATATCAAGCGAAAAGGATTTCCTGCTAAGAGTTAAATAGATTTTAGATTTTAGCCTTGGCTTGACTTGGGAAAAAGCTGGTGTCCTCTTCAAAGGCTGGTTACTTTTCTAGTCAAGGGATTTGAAAACCAGTTTAAGGGATGAATGTATAAAATTCGCAATCGGGCTGTAGGAGTCCATTTTGTTTCTTGATACTTTTCGCATTTTGACATGGTGGTCGTCATCGGTAGCCCTTTGTAAGGGGGCGTGAGACCAAATGTTCATTCAGCCCGACTGAAAAGTTCGTTTACCTGACTCTGCTAAACATTCGCTGTGCCTGTAGATGTTAGATTAATATATATAATGCCTGCAACATAATAGCACCCTAAGAATCCATGGAGCCCCAACAGACTGCTCGTGCGCGACAGCCACGTTGAGCTTCCGCCACGATGGGTTTCCATGCAATGTTTCGTTCGAGAAAGAGTATTCAGTAAAAATCCACAAGGGAAACTGACTGGGTAATTTTTTTTTTATAATTTGGGGGTTGAACAAAGAAAATTGGACTAGGGCAGGATTTGAACCAACGGCCTCCGAATTACCGTACCGGCGCTCTACCAACTGATCTATCTAGCCCTGCGTTGGCGGTCTCCATATTTTTCAACCCCAAAATTAGAAAAAATGTCGTACTAAGGAGGAATAAAGCTAACTATGTACAAAAAAAGCAGTCAAGCAATAGGGTGGAGGTGGATGATAGATAAGTAATATTAAAAGTATAATTGAGGTGTACTTAAACACTACGCTGGTGTGTATTTTAACTGTCAGCTGAATCTAATTTGATAATGTGACGTGTATAAAAAAACGATGACGTAAGGCCAGGGAGCCAACTACGGAGGCTTATGGGAGACAAAGTCAATTATTTTGTAACTAAAGTCACATTGTACGGACCAAACTAAAGTTAAGTGTAATATTTCCCACGGTGATTATTTATCAGAAGTAAGTTGTTGCAAAAGTCTTTCCTGCGAAGTACAATGGATGTGCATAATTTAAACCCTATTTATTGCTATTTATGTTAAGTATTGAAGCCTTAACCATGTCACACATACATGATAGTATTTACAAAACAAGTTTTAGAATGATGAGAAATAATGACTTGTTCTGACTTAATGTAGTTGTATTGATCTTAGTAGATTGTACTCTAAAACCTTCCGGTCAGTATAAACTTGAAATTTGTCATAAGAACCTAGAAAAGGATCAAACTGACGCAGAATCCAAGTTAAACAAAAAAATTTAAACCGCTTTTCGGGTCAGCCTGACCCAAATATGGGTCAGGCCAACTGGCACCTGGAACCTCGATTCTTCGAACCTTTTATCATTCGTTTCCATGGTTCCAAGTGTCAGTTTCCATGGTTCCAAGTGTCAGTTTTCATGGTTCCAATTGTCAGTTTCCATGGTTCCAAGTGTCAGTTTCCATGGTTCCAAGTGTCAGTTTGCATGGTTCCAAGTGTCGGTTTCCGTTCCAATTGTCAGTTTTCATGGTTCCAAGTGTCAGTTTTTATGGTTCCAAGTGTCAAATTTCATGGTTCCAAGTGTTAAATTTCATGGTTCCAAGTGTCAAATCAGTCATTGATGTTTTAAGACCCCCGCAGTGCACTTACCCACACGTGTTGCCGATCACCAATGTTAAATCCCGCATCCCATTGACTGCTTCGCCGTAAATTCCTTTAAAAAACCTAAAAGGAAGTTGAAATAAAGAAATGTAAAAAAAAACAAATTGAACCAACCAAATATATATTTTCCCGGCAGCGATTTTTTTTGTCTGCAGCACACGTCGGCTATGGAGTCAACAGTTAAGGGATAGGCTGTTCTTCCCTATCCCTTAACTGTTGGCTCCATAGCCGACGTGTGCTGCAGAACATAAATTTGCTTCCCGGCAGGGGAATACCATACCGCTAAATGTCCATTCAGTACTGAGCTTATTAAGTGTGAAAGAGTCAAACAAAGCGATCTGGGCCCAATTTTAATAAGCAGCTTCAGCAGAAATTACTGCATAACAATTTTCTGCTATACGGATACAACACATATAAATCAGTATACCACAGTCACAGTTGGAACATATGACATGGTATTTTGGCTGGTTACCTTATTCTGGTAAGCATAAACTGTGTTATGCTTAGCTACTTTTTGTGGTAAGAAGTTCTATGAAGCAAGGCCGTGCAAGTAAGCTTAAGTGACAACGATAAATGGGGCTATAGGAAATACACAGTGCTCTAACGGAAGTATTCTAATGACGAATTAGTGGGGAAAGGGTGAAATACAATTCGCACTCAAGTCTACTATTGCTATAGGAAAGTTATTCCGCATTTTTTAGAGTTCAACTTGTGAGGTGTTTAGCTATGTATCTGTAAGTAACTTATTGTGTAAATAAAACCACTGACTAATCCAATTGTCCTTTCAAACAACAGAACGCACTGTCTGGTTCATTTCATCTCTTTACCCCTTTAAAATTCGTTGTAAAATAAAACGCAATCCTTGTATCGAACCCAAAAGTAAAAAATGAAATTGTACAATTAGCGCACTGGCTGAACATCAATATATTCAACGGGCCCAAACTCCTCCGGCTTAAATTGAGGTTTCTAAAGGTCATTGAAAAAAATTGCCAAATTAATCAATCCTCGTTCTTTTTAAGTTTATTTTTGTCGTTTTTTGTTTTTCCTTTTTTTCATATGGTTTATATTGAGGGAAAAATACAGACCTCGACCCCTGAAAACTTGTACTTTTATTGCGACCTTTCCCGATGGCTTCATTCTTTTTAAATGTTGAAGATAAAAAAAATAAGGAACAAAACAAATTGAAAGAGTGGTTATTGAAAAAAAGGGGGGAAATTGTATGTGAACAGTAGACGTTTTATATGCAACGGCTTATTATTCAATACCAGGGGATAATATTACATTTCTGAAATCTGTTATTGTACGGAGGTATCGGTGAAATTGAATAAGGCAATTCCGCAATGAAAAGATATCGCCTTCGCGACCACCGTCAGCTCCGGGGGGATATCCCTGACTTCTTCCCCCCAATAATGATACCCCCCGAAAGCCCTGGCAAAGGCTCCCCGTTTTTGAATCAGTCTACCACGGCGAAATTTTCCCCCGTTCGATCTGCGAAAAAAAATTCCCAAGCAATTTCCATCGATTGGTGGATAAATTTCACGGGCAACAATCTTCCCAGCTGCCGCGGTAAATTGAGTTATCCTCGACGGTCACGAAGCTGAGTGATGCGACCATCGCTGCGTGAAGAAAAAAAATGTATTCTTTAACTTGCATGAGAGTGTGTATAATCGAGAACGTATCGCCGGATCTCTCGTATTTCAATATTTAGATGTCATCACCCAAGTGTGTCCACTGATATGAAGTCATCTCTCTCTCTCTAAGAATGATAAGTTATTTCCTATGGTGCGCGAGATGAAAAAATGTATTCAAATGCCGTCTCTGATCAAATAGATGTCCGGCTCCAAGCATCCGAGAGCTGTCAACTTATAGGGTTATGGCCGGAAACTAATTGGGTCTAGTGGAAACAGTGCCTTATGGTGATAATTGTAGCTTTAAGCGCCAGGGTTTGATAACGTATAGTGACACCAACAAAATACATCACACACGTGCATCAATGGCTATGTTTGGAACACTATAAATCTGCCACATTCGCCAATTTTAATCACCACCTGCCATTATAGGGATTATAAAACGAAGGTTTGGGGAGATGGCTTGGTAAATGACATTGATATATTAGGTAATTATTTGTGTCAATGCGAAATATTCGACGGCGGTGAGGGTTAATTAAGTGAAGACAATTGTTGGCCAACAGTCACTGCCCTGTTAATAAACTATTGCGTCGCACGCGTGCGTAACTGCTGCACACCGGACGCATTCTCAATGTCCGGCATACGTTTTGTGTTTAATTTTACCAACTTAACAATTTCATTGTCCAAAAGCATCTCTCAGACAGAAACTTTTGATTCCGAAAATACCTTAGTCTTTGAAGAACATCAAAACGCCAAGTCGGTTATCAAAGTTTCCTTGCTTAAAATCATCATAGAAAAACTAGCTCAATGCAACTCCTAATGGGCTCCTGGCAAATCAGTGGAACCGGTTCGTGTGAAGTGGGCGTGGCTTACAGTGGATTTACGTCACACTCACGAACTAACCGGACCAAAACCGTAGCCTCATGCGGCTTGGAACGTCAGACGTTTCACTCCCTTACATCCACGTCATTCAAACGACGTCAATAATGCACTAAACGCAACTCTAAATGTTGTAAATACACCTAATGTCTCAAACTTGGTCCCGACCTTTATGTTCAAGCTTTTGCTTTGGTGTTTGCTTAAAAAATGTAAAAAACAATTCTTGAAAAACTATTCTCCACTGGAGGTTGTTGAAAAAGCGACTTTAGTCCTCTTAAGTACACTTTTCAATCTCCCGGGTAAGAATTGACCAGGATTCCGGTTACCGTTGGGTCTGACCCATTTCTGGGTCAATATGACCCACAATCGGCATCAAAGTGACCCGGAAATTGGTCAAACTGACGCAGTATCTGAGTTAAAAAATCTCATTTGTATCAGTTTCCCCCAAGAAATGGGTCAGGCCCCTTTGACCCTGGAATTTAGTTCAACTCTGACCCAGGAGTTCAGAGTTCAGGGGCCCAGAGTGTAAAACATCATCATCCGTTTATAAAAAAAAAATTGCTGTGAGTTAAAGTCCTTCTTGCAGAACAACAGACCCTTCACTTGTGTGAGGCTGAGAGTGAGATATTACGTTGTCACGTTAAATTATTAAAACAAACCTCTTCAAAACCTGAACTTGCACATCACTGAGGCTATTAACACTCAAGCAAACAACCTGTAAAAGCTTGTGAAGGCGACAGCGTGGAATCGCGAAATCAACGGGCTGGCTTAAAACGTTGACTTACCTGTCGACTCGGGGACAACTGATTGAAGAGGGAAGACTGCAAAGGCGGGTTTTTTCATTCTTGTGTAAATTTGCACAAAGGTTGTCCGATGTCTCTTTGTCCAAACATGATGCCTGGAATGATACAACGAATAAACAAGTTAAACAATGCATGGTATATACATAGACTGTGTCTGGCAGAAATCAGAGTCAATCAAAAGTATGTGAAACATAATTATGTTGCTCACGTTCAATTTAACTCAATTAAGATCAAACTCAGATTTGTTTCCATACTCCATGACAATTTCCAAACAATACATACCCAAAACATTGATTTAAAGAAGCGACCATAAATGCATTTTTTTTACAAGGCAGAAAGTTAAAGAAGTATGGAGCCATCATCTATTATAGAAGCCGGGGCTTGTGGTGAGATGCCCGATGGACAGACAAACTAAACGTAAACAGGAACAAGAACCCTAGAGGCAAGAACGTACGGACAGACAGGTTGAACAAAGACATAGGCCTAAATGATGAACAAAATAATAATAAGTTAAGTAATGTAAAAGAGAACATTAGCTGACTATTAAATCATAGCAAAAAGAGAACATTTGTTAAAAGAGACATACCATATGTAAGATACTGAGAGAGGAGAGCTCGTTTATACACACTTTTAAATCTTAAGATATTGCGTCAGTATTAAGGCGTGTCCGAGCTGTCGGATTCGGCAGTGGATATGGCTGTGCCCGAACTGGTGGCTACGGCTACGGCTAAGGCTGGATCGCCGCGTCACCATGCGTTGACGTATAGGACGTCCACAGCATCACCCTTAGCAACAGCCGTAGCTGTAGCCGAAGCCGCCAATTCGGATACGGTCTATGATGGATTGTTGCCATGGCTTATTCGCCAACGTCACTGCTGCCATTGGCCATAAGCGTAGTCGAGGTCGCCGAATTCGGTCATGGCTTGTACGTCTAAATTATTAAGGCTAAGTGGTGCGGCCAAAATGCGTCCATATTTTGACCGGACTTACCTCAATTATAACAACTGGATCAATGGTGTATGCCTCACACTAAATACACTGGGGACATGTTCCTACACCAATAAGCCACACATTCAAATGCCAACCGGAGGGGAACAATACTCTCCATAGACGCGTTTTGTTGCATACCTTTACCAGTACACAAATGAGCGTCCGCTTTGTGCTCCGTTATGAGTTTACTTTATTTTCCTCTGAAAAGAGTAGCGATACGTCTTCATGGTGCCCCAAGCACAGGCACCAACATGACGATTACCTTCCCACGGTCAGATCACGGCCTCAATCCAATGGTGTTTTACTCAATTTAAACTGTACGTGCTAAATAATATTTCAACAGATTAACGTGACCTCAAACTCCAATGAGACAAGATAGCACTCGCTGTATGGTGTGCCACACCTCGTATAAACTTTCGACCTGCCACTATCACATTGTGTCAATGCCACATTCCCGATTCCACACCCTGTTATGCAACAGCATTGAGGAAAGTACGCAAAGAATGTTCCATCCACAACACAATGCTACCTCTAACTATTTCATTACCTTGGAAGAAGTTCGAGCATCGGCTTAATTCAGACACTCAATGCATGACGTCACAGTGTTTGAAAGTCTTACTAGTAAACGGAGCCAAGATACGAATAATAGTCAAGCGTGTGATTGGACAACCAATCAATATAAAAATATGATTGGTTGTCCAATTGGTTGGCAAATTATACCTTATAAAGATATTGGGTCATCTTTATAAGGTACAATTTGCAAACGTTACTTTAATTTCTCTATTGATGACTACCACGTCCGCAAAAAGTGACCATGCGTTAATACCGTAGTTTTGATGAATTTGCAATTCATTAGTGGCACTAGAAACACGCCGCGCCGGTAGTGCCAGGCGTTTATCAATATCGTCCAAAAATATTGCACATGCTTTTGATGTGCACTTAAAATCTGACAGCATTCTCAAACTGGACTAAGTTATTGTTACAGCGATGTTTAATAAACGATTTAAAAAAGATAGCACTTAGTGCGTCTCTTAAATAACTCGAGCTTCGCCAAAGTGCCTTTAAGACGATATACACAAACTGTCACCACCCAACAAAGAAGCGTTGTATGTAATACACTGTTATATCAGTATTTACGACTATTGATAGTCTTTTAAGCACTGTGATCGCTACCTGACATTCATAGGTTCAAGATATTTATTTGGCATCCTCTTCAGATTATTCGTTTCCTGTGGGAAGAATAACACAGCTTATCAATGCTTTAAAACAAAATGTCCTGCAGAGATCGGGATTGTATCTGTTTTGTCATGGGTTTTGTCACATATAGGTACACAAGAGATATTCAAAGTTAACATCATTGGGTGTTAAAATAACACCAATGGAGTTTTGATGGCAGAAAGTAGTGTTATTTTAACACCCTATGATGTAAATTGTGATTCTTTTGTTGTATTGTTCCTATATGAGACAACTAGGCTTTAACACTTCGAAATCTTTCTGCGGTGCTTTGGAAGTCTTGGTTTTTGAATATTATAGAAACTAGTTTTGGCAGTCGAGAGACTCACCCTATGACGCAATTTGCTTTTTTATTTTATTTTTCACTAACATCGAATCAAACGTTGTATCCGCACTTGTTCGTGAAGATACCACGATCATTTTATATATGGAACTGAAATTAAGAGAACGGTTGTTGAGTGTTTATAAGTTGTCAACAAAATGCAAGATATCCCTGTTAGAAAACACCTAATTAAATTCAGTTCATCAATGCAAACAGATTTATGAAAAGAAGAAGAAGGAGAAGAAGTATTAAGCCAAGTACAGCCGGAAGGTTACCCATAGTCAAACTCCGGTGCATCCTCGCCGAAAACATCAATACTATTACTTTAAGTAAGTAAGAACACAATTTGGGAGGTTGGACACTCACACCGCTGTTAGTGATAGTTATTCGCATACACCTGTGTTTAGCTTATTCGTTTGTAAGTCTCATATTGATGGGGTGTCGAGTCGCGTTGGCCTGGCCACCTGGTCTTGGTGCTGTAGGGCATAAATCCAATCGTCCCGTAGAGTTGGGTTTAACCTTTTACATTTTCGAATTGGATTGTTGTCTCTCGTCGAAGCATTATGTAAGGTCTTATCCCCCGTTGAATTTGTCGTGCCTGCGGCACGATGCATGGCCTTGACTGGGGATGGGGGATATGGGAAATGTGATATCATACAATGACATCAATAAGAAAAACAGGTGGGCAGCCTCATGCCAAATCCACAAATCGGTCTTAATTATACCCAAACCAAATCATCTGGAAGCAGCAGCATACAACAAGTCAGGTACCCTTTTATACCGTAACACATTTCTCATAAAGGAACCAATTGTGCAACCAGTTTCATCATTATAGTCCAAGCACATCATCACCATGGCCTTTTCGAAACCACGATCTCAGATTTGGCTCTGGCTCCGTTTGTTTGATGCCCCGTACCCGAAAGGGCACGTTTTTCAAAATAACTGACGGGGCGCTTCCTTGAGCCTAAGCCGAAGCCGAAGTCAAAGCCATTGAATCTATTTATAAAATACGAAAAGAGGCTTGTGTAACTTTATATATAGAAGGGTTCTTTTTATGTTTACACATTTTTTCAAAGAGATCGACCAGGGTTGAAGTGAGAGTAGCGGATGATGCCCCCAGCAAGGGAAGTATAGATTCAAACAAAACTACTTCGAGTTCAATTCGACCCCTTTACCGTAGATTACGGCTAAACCCTCTACTCTTTCCCAGGGTTTAAAATCACCCGAGGGACTACTTCACCTCGTACCCAACTTTATGGTATTAGGTCATAAATTTAGCCTTTTGCTTGCATTTCGATATTAAATGCCAGGGTGTATTTTCATATAAAGCGTAAATTTGACGCTGATATAACGTGGGTTCCATCGGAGCTGATTATTCACGGATTGTGATCAGTAATTTTTGTGTGAAGTCATGCGGGTTAAATAATATATCTTCGGGTGTTGCAGGTGAAAGATGTTGTTTTGAGGCTGTGGGTACGAGATGACCATGATGATCAGGAGGTGGTCGTGGGAATGGACAAGAACTCGGTCAAGGGGTTGGCGTACGGTCAGGTTTAGATTTTGATTTCAAAATTAATTCAATAAACATTTGTTATTCATGTAACACTAAAAACGTGGATGTAGCACTTAAAGGTGCGCTCTCGTCCATCCTTTTATAATTTATTCGGTGCATTGTGACCTTTGACCTGATTGTGAATGACGTAATTACGTTTACACAACGACCTCATTCATAAAGCAGGTAATACTAAAGCGGTTGAAAGTTAGGCGTTGGTCATCTAATCGCGTGACGACACCACATACACTATTATTAAGCTGATTTCTTTTTAAAATGCATGCATTAAACAGCTTTACATAACCTACCAACTGGCTTTTATCATGTGGCAGCCATCTTGTTTATCACCTGTTAACCAAGTATGCAACCAGAGGCTAGAAGGAAAATAGTCTGGACCCCTCTTTGAAGCTATGATAATCTATACGTTCTTTCTATGGCACACCTACAGGGAACATGTCAAACATTGTGGTTCCTATAAACGGACCATTAAAGGCAAGGGTGTTAAGTTAAACTATTGTTGTATTATCCTTTAGATCTGACGGTTTTATTGAGAGTCTTTGTTTTTAAGTTTAATTACCACCAACAGACACTGAATAGCATTCTCCAAAACACCATATACAATAGACCTTATGCATATGACGTCATTTGAGTAGGGCGCCCTCGGCAAGAGGTCAACAGAAGGTGGCTCATTGGCCGATTCTGTGTGCCGTGCGTACATAAATGTGCGTTTTCCATTGTTGCGTCATCGTTTTACCTCTTAAAGATGGCGGCGGGATGAAGTCGACGAAGTCAAAAGACGGGTCATTACGCTGGCATGCCAACTTAATCAGCATGGTGCGGTACCCAGCCTCCTTGCAGCAATGGCAGGAGGCAATTTTGTTTTCTTCATAACACACGCTGGCTGTTGTATACACGCATAAGGTATGGGCGCCTCCCTGGATCCCTTCACTGTTGACCCCGTAGTAACTATGTGGTACAAATACAAAAAACGCGAGAGTAGGAGAAACAAATGCCGCGGCAACCTACAGAGCGGATTAGTTTGGAGTCACCAGCCTCTCTTGTTGTTCGTAATGATTACGCTCAACCCTAAATCCTCTGCATGTAGTGCGTGTCTGCGTGGCGGTGCAGGTGAAGAGGAAGAAGAGGAGGAGGATGAGGGCGCCATTTACGACGGTTGCATGGCAACGGCGTTTTCCGGCGGTTTCATTTTACACTGGGGAGGTAGGTCCTGGCCTGCAAAAACAAAAGGTTACACAACTATAACTGATGTACTTTAATACATAAATTGGCATTTTTTTCAGATCAGCCGCTCCCGGCCGAATTTCCGAAATAAATCCCCCACTATAAAAGTGCAAGCGTCGGCACTTTATATCTACCACCCAACTCCACTATCTTCGACTTATCTTTTAAAAGCTAATTAATTAAGCATTCCTGCCCAATGGTAGTTTTCCCCGATATTAAAGCTACTATTTGCTCAAATGGATCAACAACAACCCCAACGAACTAACTTAACATGATTCTGTGCCCGAGTAGCTTCAAGCCAATTTTAACAGACAACAAGGCAACACTGAACAATTTTTTTTTCTTCTTTTTCTCAATAAATTTTTTTAATCGTTTCATTTACAAGAAATCATTCGATCAATTTGTAGAAAGCTTACCCCGTATCAAAATGACGGAAGTCGACGAGACGAAAACCACACCCGATTTCCCCTTTACAATTGTACGGGGGACATCCTTTCTTCAAAGACTGATTTGGGTATCGCTTCCTCAGTACTTCTGAGAAGCAAGCGACGAGCGAGATGGCCAGTGCAGCTTCGATTATAGTTGTTGCGTTATTATCGACTGCGAAACATACAGCAGCCTTATACCGACAGAGGACAGGTGGTTTGAACTGGCAATAGTCTTCTCTTCTCCCCAAAAAACTCTCGCATGAAGTCTCGCAATGGCTTGCATTATTTTCTCTCCCCTTGTCCCCCCCCCCCTACCCATGAGCTCCGAAGGTCTTGTATATAGTATGCAGTCGCGTAATGACCAGGTATTGACGCACCGGCGGTGTGTCTTTGCCGGGACGCAATTTTGTGTGTACCACACACTTACTATGGGGTCAACAGTGAAGGGATCCGGAGGGGCGCCCATACCTTATGCGTTTAAACAAAAGCCAGCGTGTGGTATGAAGAAAAAAATCGCGGGACACTCATAGATTTGCCAACAAGTCGATTGCACTACACGTTGCTCGGCACAAATAGAACGGTCCGTGCGCTTGCACTTTTCTTGCAATTTCAATGCTTGACATTCAAGCCCAACCAAAACAGACACGGTCTGTTTTGGCTGCTCTTGAACTGAATGAATTACCTTTGAGATTTTTTTGTCCGGGAGAGTCGATGTTAAAATTTAATTTAAGTGTATCCCTCATCCTGATCCTGTCTTGTATTCTGTGCGCATTATGTAATAACATTGAATTGGACACAGACATAATCTACAAAAGCTTGTATTTCTATAGGCTGTATCTGAATTGGCGGCTACGGCTAAGGCTAGATAGCCGCGTCATCATGCATTGAAGTATAGGACAACATCAGCAACACCCTTAGCAACAGTCGTAGCCGTTGCCGTAGTCGCGCCAATTCCGATCCGGCCTGAAACTCGACTCCCGATTCAAAGTTGGACCCCAAAAGCAACACTTGGCCCAAGCTCGTAATATCTTCCCGCCCGCAAAACACTCGTTATTGGGCTTCTAAACCTACTCGCCAACTAGTGACGGTTCAGATTGTTTCGATACATGCCCAGTTATAGATAAATAGATATTCAAAGAGGGGAGCTTCTTCTTTTTCATAAGTGGATAGGGGCAGTGTTCCCCTGAGGGGAACTTCTTGCGGCAGTGTTGACTTGTTGCAGTGGACCACCGATCGAAACACGTTTTTCCAATATTGTTCTCCAGCTGCAGTGCGAGTTGCTCAGAATGTCCTATATAGTAGACGCTTTTCAACGCGTCTTCACGGCTATGCGGCAGCACTATTGGTGACAGCATCATTCTGTGTAAATTTCAGATTCGCAAAACCTGAACGGACACGTCATTTGCCGTCATGGGTTAGGCGCACTACAAAATGACGAGTTCAGTGTCACAATCAGCACTGCCGTCCCCCAAACGTGCGTCACTGCACTGTTAGGGCGCCACCTTTTGAACCCAGACTGAAAGATGTTCAATTCAATCTTTTTAAATCAATTCAGCGCTGACAAATACATGAATTTTTATTTTCATACTCTCGGTTTGTATCATCAGCTATATTTTGTACAGTACAAAAAATTATCAGCAGAAACGGAAGTAATGTGGAATTCATAGACAGAAGTAACCACGGTGGCTGGACGCGTGAAATGAAAATGGCGAGTGATGATTGTAATAATTCTGGGCTCACTATCACAGAGCACAAAGATTCATCTTAAGATGAGTTGTCACTCTCACCATAGCGATTTGAATTGTGACATCATACTTGCAGTTAAGACCAATCTTAGCTATTTGCGAAATGGAGCCCAGGTCACATAAATAGAAACACAAATAAACGAATTTATGTACTGAATAACAGAACGATCTAAGTGGATCAAAAACGAAGAAAGACTTTGCAGAAAGAAAAAAATATATATCTCCGGAAAATGTACCACATGAGGAAGGCTGCACAGACAAAGAAAACAGACCACACAAATATATTTAGAAAGATACACGGGTAAAAACAAGTTGTCGTAATCTTCTTCAGAAAACGCTTCCGCTACACGGACCGTCCAGTGAAGAAAAATATCAACAAGATAATAAATTTCGAAAAAAAACACAATTATTGTGAGTTGTTATTTTGAGATCTGTTTCTAAGCTTGTGAGTTTGTGATGACATCATTATGATGAAAGGTGTGAAGGTTTTTTTAATGAAAATGTGGGTGTTCTTATAGGGGATATTGCATCATGTGTTGGTGTTTTAGTGAAACTAACTAGCGTGGGTTTGCTTGTCAATATTGCTAAATTTCCCTAGGGGTGTTAGGACGCTACCCGCAGTTTCCTCGAGGGTTCGTTACGGTGTATGCTATTATTTTGGTATTGAAGCTTTGGGCAAGGTTCCTTTATACGGTTGACAATGTTAACAAAACAACAACCGATGATCCTGGTATAACAATCATCATGAGAAAAAAATCTCCTTCAAAAAATGCTCTTATCTTGAAGGAGATTGTTCACGCATTCAACCAGGTTATAGTTTCAACAAGGTTTTCGTTCGCAGGTTACATTTTTACCCAGAGTTTCGTTCCACAGGTTTTAGTTTTAACCAGGTTATCATTACACATGTTAAAGTTTCAACCATATTTTTTTTCTCAGCTAATTTTTATACAATTTAACCGAAGTTTCGTTTCGCAGGTTTGAGTTTCAAACAGGTTAATCGTTTCACATTAAAGGTTCAACCAGATTTTTGCTCGAAGGTTATATTTTAACCAGAGTTTCGTTTCACAGGTTTTAGTTTCAATCAGGTTATCGTTTCACAGGTTATAGTTTCAGCCAGGTTTTATCGTTTCACATGTTATAAAATAGTTAAACCAGATTTATCACAGATTGTAGTTTTAACCAGGTTATCGTTAGACCTATACATGTTAAAGTTTCAACCAAACTTTGTTCGCAGGTTATACATTTAACCAGAGTTTCGTTCCACAGGTTTTAGCTTGAACCAGGTTTATCGTTTTACATATTAAAGGTTCAACCAATTTTTGTTTGAAGGTTATATTTTTAAGCAGAGTTTCGTTTCACAGGTTTTAGTTGCAACCAGGTTTATCGTTTCACATGTTATAGTTTCAACCATGTTATCGTTTCACATGTTATAAAATACTTAAACCAGATTTTCCACAGCTTGTAGTTTTAATCAGGTTAACGTTGTCACAGGTTGTGGTTTCCGCCAGGTCGGAGTTTTACAGTTTAGCTTTAACCAGGTTTAAAGATAACAGATTACAGTTTCGACAAGATTAATGTTTATAAGGCTACATGTTTATAGACAATTCTAACCAGGTTAAGAGAGTTTTAACAAGGTCAGGTCAATGCATTAGAGTTTTAAACAAAGCAGTACATGGCTAGTTGAATGGACGCACTATAAAAAAAAAATGCTATGTGACATTTTGGTGACTCATTCAATCTTGACATGAATACCTGCGGTCAGGAAGCGGATTTGAATGGACGGAGCGTCTTCGACCATGGCTGTGGCTATTGTAGCCAAAGTTGCCTTTATGAACTAGCCTTGGGGGGAAAATAGTCATTGCGGTGATTGATAATAGTTGTATCCGGCAGTTCCGTAGGATAGCTGCTTCGAGGGTTATTCCTCTCTTTTTTCCAGTATCATCGTCACTTTACTGAATGACATTTCGATCAATCATGGCAGTTGTCCGGAGGGAAGTGGCCATTGAAAAAATCCCACAATCTAATTCTTTCGTTTCACCCTTTATATGAAGAATGATATGATTAATGAGTTGCTTTATGTTGTACGGAAGTGCCATCAGGAAGTGCTGCTCGCTGAGGAGAATGTTTTGGGTGTCCGGCTTGAACCTTTTGCACGTAGCCGTGGATCCGTTTTCAGGTATACACGCATATTGCAGCATTTCCTTTTCTGCCATAGAAATCAAACCGGGGAGAAGAGGCAGAAGAAAAGAGTCTGGTCCTGTTTTTGAATCATAGGAATTGTTATCAGCTATTACACAGAGGGGAACTAAACATGATACGTTCGTATTATACGGGCGTTTTCGAAATAACGGATCTTGTGTCGGTTCCGTCGGGGAATTTCATGTCTTTTCTTAAAAATAAATTAAAACAACTTCGAAATGACTTCACTTGATACTGAATAAGTCCTAGCCTGATTTTCGAAAACGCAAGTCCTTTTTATATTCATGTATACAATCATTTGATCGAGCGCAGAAGGTCAACCCTTTTCTGTAGTCATATCAGTTCATAATCTTGAATGGATTTATGAGATTACCCTACATCTCAGTGCAGGTTCAACATTATTTCAGAAGCTTTGATCATTTCTTGGTGAATTAATTTATCTTGTTGAATAATATAAAGATGTAGTAGGTCGAAGCCGGTGTTTTAGTTTGCTGCAAACAAGGTTGGTTTAATGCCAGTTTATGAGATTACCCTACAGTGCAGGTTCAACATTATTTCAGAAGCTTTGATCATTTCTTGGTGAATTAATTTATCTTGTTGAATAATTTAAAGATGTAGTAGGTCGAAGCCGGTGTTTTAGTTTGCTGCAAACAAGGTTGGTTTAATGCCAGTCGTAGATGTGCGTCTTTCAACAAGGAGCGTAACTATAACATGCTCCATTCCAGCAAGGAGTACACACATGAATGAGTAATTGAATATTATGAATTAAATGCTACGAATAATTGTTAATTCGTGCATTGGTTACTCTAGAATTAAACGCAATTTAGGAAAAATCCAAACATGCTTAACACATCTATACAAAGCTTAATGTCCTCATATACAAGGCCAACTTTTTCTTTCGTAAAAAGAATACCATGACCGTTGCGCTTGAAACGGCAATTTGACGTCGATATGGCGAAGGCTGTGTGCAAAAGCATTACCTTTCAAACTCGATTCTGATATCATTATAAATTGACGAGGAGTGAAGAAGAGGTTTCATCCCGCCGGGAAAAATCATATCCGGGCCGGTGAGATCCCACAGAGGGCGCGAGTCTCTGTGTGAACGATTGTATCCCCGTGTTACCCTGTCCAACCGATATAGAGCCTCATTTTCAAGTCAACGAGTTGTTAATCCGGACGCATTGATACAAAGGATGAACTCGAGGCCCGGGGGACGTTACACAGCCATGTCGACCCCAGCAAGTAGCGTTAGAGATTATAAAGACGAGCTTTTGGCGGTGTGAAATATTCATCGAAAGATGAGGCGCGGTTGATAAGCGTAAACCCCATTCCCGCGTGATTTCAAAGAAGGGGTGGTGGCAGAAGGGTGCGTTTTGGGGAAAGAATTTTCCTCGCCCAAGGGTGTTTTATGATGGACATGTATATGTATGACAAGTATTTTCAATCAAATGAAAGAGATAAGGACAAATGTCAGGGTTTTCTGAACCTTTGTGGGATTTCGTACTCTAAAGAATAGGCCTAAACACCATTTGGCATGTTTCAGACATGACATAGTGTATTCCTATAGTATGAACACAAGTCAATCAAATTATCGTACAATTTATAGGACGGCAGTCCAACGCTCATTACCGATAAACTCTCGAAAAAGGTAATAGGTTTTTAATTAAGTGAAGTTTTAAAATGGCTACTGAGGGAGATCGTTAAAAATCACTGTGCCATGCAGAAACAGATTGCTTGGATGGTCAAAAACAATCACCAGTGCCCGAAACGGATTGCTTGGATGGTCAATAACAATCACCAGTGCCCGAAACAGATTGACTGCATGGTCATTAACAATCACCAGTGTCAATAGCAATCACCAGTGCCCGAAACAGAGTGCTTGGATGGTCAAGAACAATCACCAGTGCCCGAAACAGCTAGATTGGTTGGATGGTCAATACCAATCACCAGTGCCCAACACAGATTGTTTGGATGGTCCATAGTAATCACCAGTGCCCGAAACAGGTTGCTTAGAAGGCCAATCACAATCACCATTGCCCGAAATAGACTGTTTTGGTGGTGAATAACAATCACCAGTGCCCGAAATAGATTGCTTGGATGGTCAATAAACAGTCAACAGTGCCGAAACATTGCTTTGGCTTGCCGTCTGCTTTTAATATATCACCAGTGCCCCCAAAAACAGATTTATTTCTTGAATTGTCAATAACAACCACCCAATGCCCGACAAAGATTGTTTAGAAGGTAAACCATCACGAAACATAATATAAGACTCAACATGAAGAATGCAAAGAACTTGTGAGCATCCTGTGTGACTAAAAATACCCCCAATACATACCTGATTATTTTCTTTTCTCCGTTAGCCTTTATTTTGGTTACAAGGAGGTCTTCGACCTTGTCTGTTTTATTCATAAACGGGTTGAAGGGATGTCGGGAGGGAAATCATTGTATGTATTTTTAGTTATACTTTATTTAAAGGTCACCCAATTCCTCATTTTTGAGGGAAACAAATATTATGCACTTTCGAAGATTATTCAAAAACAAAATGTCGATTTTCTGAGAATGCCCATAAATAAACACCCAAAGGTCATGGATGCACAACAGGGTGATTATAGGCGTGATAGGTACTGCCCTCACCGACAGGCTCATGCGTAAAAGGGTTGAGTGCCCCACAACGAGAGGGAAAACAACACGAGAGAAGAACACAAATAAAAGGGTTAAGGGTTCTGGCTTGGCAACAACTTGTTTACCGTGGTGAAGTGTGTCAAGACGATTGTTGTATTCCGTATAGAGCGTGTCTGGGTGCTTCACCTATATATCTAAAATAGTTTTCCCAACATTTTCTCTTCATTATAAGTTTGGAATTTCCGTGAATCCTGTTGTGCTCGGGGTTGAAGTGTTGATTCACGGGCCTGAAAGGCAGTGTATCGTGCATCACTGGGATTAAAAACGACAAGTAAACTGAATTGAGGATCTACTGAAAGGACAAAAATTCACTTCGTAAAGGAGGATCGAATGATACCGGGAAGAAGAAGACACAACAAAACCGCTCCTAAGTTCGTAACTGGCTAATGTGTGTGAAAATTGTTTACATATTATGAATAAACAAACAGTCTGCAAAGAGTGTCATACGCCGTTTGACTGTTTTGGTTATGACAGACAAAACGGATCGACTGACACTGAATTTGTGACGGACATCTGCGGGTAATCAAATCAAGGTAATCAAATCAAATCAAGGTAAATCAAAGTGAAATGATTGTTTGAAACTTAGTTTGCAATGGCCTCTCGGCAGGGGTTAATTTCTCTACGTGGATGTAAAAAAAACATCCGAGTACTTTAAAGTCCTCCTTTGTCTCAGCAGATGTTAAAACATTTAACGGGGAAGCTTTCCTTGTTTACATCTACAATGATGTACATATAGTATGAGTCCATTACGAACAATCAAGCAGAATAAATAATTACACAAACATTTCCTTTAAATAACTGATTTATTTTTTCCCCCTGCTGAACTACGATGATGTATGGATCTAGTTTGCTACACCACGCCTGTAACTGCCGTGTCGAAAGTTGAGAGACGCAAAATTTATTTTCTTTACAAAGTGTTTTGAGATTGATCGCACAGCACTTCATGGTTCGAGAAGAGCTTGGATGTAAACAGAATCGAGGACAAGTTTATTCGACTAAGTGCTCTGCGCCCCCCCCCCCAAAAAAGGAAGATGTTTGCAAACTAAAACATAATTTGTACCAATCTTACGTTAATAAATCTTAACAGAGTACACGCGCGTATGTTGTTGAACGTCAATCGCAGCCCGCCTGTTTGCATGCCGTTATTAAAAGTTGAAATGTTCATCGAGGAATTTTCCCGAGGGGTTCATGGAGTGAAGTACGAGTGACGAGCTTTAAATAATAGAAATGTATACTCCACGTCTGAACCGAGTTCTGTACGACTAGTTTAAAGTATTATTTAGTACCAGTAGGCTACCCACAGATGTAAATGCCAGCGGCTCAAACATGAATATACAAAGAGAAGTTAAATGAAGATGTCAGGGGTGTTATTAACGATCGATAAGCAGTGGGTAGGTATCAAGGGTGATGATGAGGCGGAGCCACGGGAATGCAAGGATGAATTAACTTCAACCTCGTCAACATTTCGCTCATCCCCTGCTGGTTCCCCCCCCCACCACACCACAACAATTTCATACTCAAAAAGAACAAATAATCTTGTCCCCCTTCAATTATTAAACCAGGTATTGCTATGAGTCAGTGGGATCCAGCAAAGATGGTATCAGCGTGGGAAGGTATAAAGGCTTCACAGCCTGTGCACCACCCATTCGGTGACACATAGTAGTGATATAGAATCACATACACATGCATTACATGTATTGCTATAGGGACATCGTGTCTTTATAATTGACGAAGTCACATTCAAGTATCAACCTCGACCCCTAAATTTCATTTTACTATCCCTTTACAATATCGTTCCCATGGGCGTATCGATCGCACCAAGCCAGTTTTCCCAGCGTGCCTTGCTCAACCATAATCCCCAGAATTATGTAATTTTTGTGTGGAGTTTTATGGCACGGCATATTCATTAATTATTAATTGTGTTCCTCTCTACGCACGCGCTCAAGCATGGTACCCCGCAAAAGTATCATCAAGATATCATATAAAGCAACTGGTCTCCCGTTCATGAAGTGTTGCTGATGGGAACCAGACCAAAATATTCATCCCTGCTTGTTTTGAAGTTATGCAGGTATAAATCGATCCATTGGAAACCGATAAAAAATACGGACGGGCAACACTAGGCAATCTTCTTAACACATATCAGTGTCACATACACAGGTACAAAGTGGTTTAACTTAGAGGCACTGGACACGTTTGGTAATTGTCGAAGACCAGTATTCTCACTTGGCGTATCCCAACATATGCACAAAATAACAAACCTGTGAAAATTTGGGCTCAATTGGTCATTGAATTTGCAAGAGAATAATGAAAGAAAAAACACCCTTGTTGCATTACTTTGTGTGCTTTCAGATGCATAATAAAAGGCTTCAGCTAGAAGTCTTTTATTATTTGAGTGAGAAACTACCTCTTTCTCAAAAACTATGTTACTTCAGAGGGAGCCGTTTCTCACAAAGAGAGAGCTCTCTTTGCTCGTTACCAAGTAACTTTTTATGCTAACAATTTTTTTAAGTAGTTACCAAAAGTGTCCAGTGCCTTTAAACTCACGGGGACATATCAGTAACTCGAAAAACACTCGCCACAGTGTCCCCACACACCCCCTCCCACTCTGCTGCGTGCAGATGAAATAACAGCATTATTATGCCCACATTACACTTGGCACTACTGCGGGGCTCGCTATTTATCCATGATCAAACAGGTTGATTGTATAAATAGATGTTACACTGTGTCTCTCCTTCATCTCTGCGATCGCGGCGATCTCCCCAGCGGGACCGCTGGGACGTACCCTAAACCCGTGCAGCCTTCCACGAGTCACGGCGACAGTAAGGTTTGTTTGCACGGTGCCTCGGTCAGCGGGTGACGGCCCCGGCTTTCCAGAAAAGTACACGTCATTTTTTGTATTTGTCACGATCGTAACTCTCAGCTCGGTGGTCGCACGTATCGACCATATAAAAACCACAATGTTTAAAGATGAAGAGGAAGTACTTACCCGGAAAAATGCTACACGTTGTTTCGATCGAAGGGATAACGCTCCATTTGCAAATTAGTTGTTAATTGGGCACTGTCTTTGTACTTGGGGGAACTGCTTCGGGTGCGGGCGTGTAGGTCCTCCTGGCCACACCTTCGTCCCGGAGAACCTACACATTAAAGGAACAAATTTCCTAACGTAAATTTTAGCTTTCTAAGAATACATAATGGGTTTTGTGACAAAGAAAATTGCCCCATCAAGACACAAAGACCGACAATCCTTAACTTAGATTTTCACATTTTACAGTTTATTATTAGAAATAATGAATCTACTTAACGCGGATTTTTTTTTTTTAAAGATATTACTGTATGCTTTGATTCTAATGATTTTGTAAATGAGAGTGAAGCCGTTTTGGGGCAGGGTGACAAAATCGTTACCCCTTTCATTTAGTGTGCACAGGGGTACTGATGTTGAGTTCAAAACTGTTCAATGGTATGTATTCGCAGTCTAGAATCTAGACGTGCAGGAACCATACTAAACTACACATATTTATTCATATGCGACCTTTATCAACTAAAGCCCTTGAGAAACATAGTATGATTTATATCGAAATGTTAATATAATGGTCTTCTGTGTGTAAATTTCTTCAGTTGAGGTGAACTTTTTCGAAAGTTTGCTCGACATACAGTCCCCCACCCCTATGCCTCACCCAAATCGCCTCACCCAAATCGCCTCACCCCAATCCCCCACCCCAATCTCCACCCTAATCCCCCACCCCAATCCCCACCCCAATCCCCCACCCCAATCCCCACCCTAATCCCCCACCCCAATCCCCACCCTAATCCCCCACCCCAATCCCCCACCCGATCCCCACCCTAATCCCCACCCCGATCCCCACCCTAATCCCCACCCCGATCCCCACCCTAATCCCCCACCCCGATCCCCACCCTAATCCCCCACCCCAACCCCCATCCATAACCACCACTCAATCCCACAACCCCTATCCCCAACCCAAATCTCCCATTCAAATCCCCGTCATAGCTGTCATAGCTGTCATAGCTCTATGAATGTAAAACATCCAACAAGCTGTCTACACACTTCCTTCGAGTCGAGAATACAAACTGCCGGACGTGCAATTGCAAGGCTGTTCAAGCACGGCTCAAGTAACCTAAAAGTATCGTGGACTTTATTTTCTCAGAGAGCAAGTTCGTGTACTTTCGAGTTTTAAGCATAAACGTTTTTTTTTATTCCTATAGTAGATGGGAATCTTCAACAGTTATGACAGAGCCAGCTTTAAAGTCTAACAAGTCAAATTTGAAACACCTTGCTCCCGTAAATTAAATTACACACATCGAAACATCGGTGATGCCTTGATCTAAAAATAGGGTCAGATACAGGACCTCGGCATGTGAGAGTCACGGGCGATACACCGGGGTGGAATACCCACAAACTGGGCACAGTGCCGTGCGCGAATGTCGTTAACCCATACTCCAAAATAACATCATAATAATGTTAGCCCACACAACAAAAAATGTCTCGTCAATGGCCTACGTGCATTGGCGTGGCCCGCATCGTATCCAACTTCCCGCCCTCCAGATGGCACATGCGCACACGGTTCTGCTGGGTGATGACATCATGATTGTGAGTGACTCGCACATACAGGAACGAGCGTCCAGATGATTGGGAGAGAGGCCTATAAAAAACGACCACGGCCCTTCATCACCGACTATCAAATGTGTTCACGCCTGATGCCAAGTGGTGTGTCTAGAAAAACGCGCTAGAACCGAGTGTGATTACTGCCATCGGTGGAACGAAGTTGTTCTTGTTTGGCGTGGGAGTTTTAGTGTACGGTTTATCAGAGCCGGCGTGCGGGAAACGGTTTTGGAAGGTTGGACGATCGTCTCTTCAGTCGGGAGGACGGCGGGGAGATTGTTTTTTTTTAGTATTCTGAGACGGAGGTTGTCGATTTTGGACTTGCTGCTGCTGCTGCATCCCAGTTAAAGTTGGAGTTACTTTTAATATCGAAGGTAAGTTCTTTAGAGTTTGAGATTAAGATGCTTTGGCAGCTTTTTTATTACATTAAACAAGTTTGAATCAATGACACTCACGAAAATGATATCATTGGTTTTGAGGTCTTTGTTTTATTATTATTTTCAAAAATAAGAGCACATGAGATGCGATGTCATTGCACAAAACAGGCCTTTAAATTGTCATAGATTACTTCTTCTCCTTTTGGAGTTGGGGATTGTCGACAACAACAAAAAACAGCGCAATGTTTTGTTAGCATTTTTATAAAACTCAGATAAAGTAAATATTGTTTTATTGTGATCGGATCATAAGCTGCACATTAATGATGCATACTACAAACCAATTCTGTGACGTCATAAAGCGGAGTAAACTATTCACGTTTTCAACGTGCCGCCAATTAACACATGCATGTTATTTGTATTTTGTGTTTATATCTAACCGTTTGAGGATGCGTTGTATACAATTATTTCTTCATTGCTGTCGTTTTCGAGTCGGATTGCAACATAATGATTTATGGGAAATCCCAATAAATGAATCTGTCAGTTTAATTAAACATCCTTCACGACAAATGATATTTAACTATAGGGACTTACTTGGTAAGAAGCACTGCATCTGTTGATGATGTATAACATTTTCAGAAAGGCTTCCCTTCTAAAGAATGTGGTTTTAGAGAAAGGGATTCAAAACGATTTCAATCTGAGAAACCCTTCATGCAAGACACGTTTCTCAGATTGTGTATTCCAATTACGGATTATCCTTCCTGCGTGGACATAACCGCTCCAGATTTTTTTGCAACATCTCAAAAACGCTACCACCTTTTGAAATGAAATTTTCACAAGTTAGTTTTGTTGTAAATATCCACATGTATATAGGATTAAAATAACCAAACGGTTCCAAAAACCAAAAGTATACAAACCCAAACAAAAAAGGCTGTTATACGTAGTTGAAATGTGGTGTATGCGCTCAAAATATAATGACAAACCTACGGCGGATTTCACATCTCGGCTCTTAAAGCACATAAAGAAAAGTGTTCAGCAGTATTGGGTTACCAGCGAAAATACTATGCAATGTACACTACGTCTGACTGGTTCCCAATACTAACTATTGCTTCGTCAATACATTTCTCAATACAAGGTATTTTCTGCTTATTTAATGGCTTCATGAATTTAGGCCCTGGTGGCTTGGCTCCAAATCAAATCTCGCCGCGGGGCTTGAAATATCGGGAATCCTCATGGGATCTCGTTCTGAGTTTCAACAAGGGTCTGTCAGTACTCGCGGTTATTTTTATATATTTTTATTTATTTATTTGTTCTTATTTCTTATTTTGTTTAAAGGCCCTGTACACTATTGGTAAGATCAAAAAACACAATGTTCACAGATTCACACATAACTTACATGATTTAAAGTAAGTAATGGTAGAAAGGGTTCCTTAAAATATTTCTGCCTAAAATGCTATCGTTTCTGAGAAACGAATAAAACAGTAGTAATTATCGCGCGCGATAATTTGAAAAAACAGAAAACACATAAGATCTCCTTTCACTATTTTCTCGTGACCTCGATGACCAATTGAGCTCAAACTTTCACAGGTTTGTTTGTTCATGCATATGTTTAATCACACAAAATGTGGACGCTGATTTTGAGCTGCTACCAAAAGTGTACAATACCTTTAAATGTGTCATGGTCATTTCGTCAGCTACAAAGTCTTCTGAAAAACAAACTGACACTCTTTAATCCTAAGTGACTTTGGTTTGTTGTTCCCCCCGGTCCGACTGGCCCGGAATCTCTCTTTCCAATCGCGGAAGCATGCCTCAAATTGATCTTCGATAACGGCATAACAACTATTAAGTAATCGGGACGAAGGGCGCGAGCATTGGCCACACTTGCGTCATCCTGGGGGTATTTTGGTTTGATGTGTTTTCTGGGTTTTTTTTCATCACTTTCAAGTGCAAAGAGTCGGAGATTATTTTGTATGCTGTCGAGGTCAATGCGGTTTTTTTTTTCCTGATTTCTCTTTACCACTATATCTGCGAAGCTTGACTTATAGTCTCTATAAGTTGGCTGACGTTTTGCACCTTCTTAGTTAGCTAGTGCACTGGACAAGATTCTGGGAGCAATCACTCACATAAATCTCAAGTCAAATCGTGAGAGCTTCAAATCTTATCATTATCAGCCGAGATCTTGACCAGTCTCGCGCCACTTTGGTCAAATCCCCCGAGCTACATATTAAGTGATTAACTGCTTTGTTTCTTTTACTTACTGAGAAAAGTGTTAACATGGCTGTGTCTGGTGATTTTTTTCTTCTTCTTCTTGCAGACGAGATATTCACACTGACTATCATGGATCCTCACCAACGGAACACAGGCACCGCGTCCACGGTGGTGGTAAAGTGCGCCCTCATCGCCATCCTCCTGCTCGGCGTCATCAGCCAGTGCTCGGCCGGCTGCCGCATGCAGCCCCTGATCCACACCATTGTCCACGAGGGCTGTCTATCGCGGCGGATAAAGACGTTCGGCTGTCGGGGGACGTGCATCTCGTACTCGCGCGTCTCGCCCACGGACTACTCCCAAATAGAGCGGTCGTGCCAGTGCTGCCAGGAGACGAACCACGTTGTCAGGTTTGTGGAACTCTCCTGCCCGTCTCTGAACCCGCAGACTCGGGTGGTGGAATTCAGGCACGTGCGGTCGTGCTCGTGTAGACCATGCAACTCCGTGTCGGGGGTCCCCAGTGTAACGAGGCTAGAGGATCTGGAAGGATAAGACGGATGAACAGCCAGTTATTACATTACTATTTCTGTACGTTTCAAAACTTTTCTGACAATAATTTTGAACATGTACCACGTGACCGCAGTGAGAGATCATTCGACACGATCGGCAAAGCTGATTATAATTAACTGACTGGAGATGACGTCATCTGTATGACGACGGCGTCAGGGAATTTCAATGGACGCAGACGGATGACCAAAATATGAGAAATATATGAACTTATTTGAAAATAAATGTGATATCTTTGTAACATACAGGTACGAATACTTTTTGAGGAACACCATTTTCTAAAAAGAAAATGGTGCAGTGTAACGGTTGAATTTGAACAGGTCGTGCCATTGTGCACATAAACCACCAACGTGTACATACACACACACTTCACTGTGTATTACGTCACGTCAACTCGGTAATCACGAATACTTTAGCCAATCAAGCGCCTTCTTTCAACCAATTCGGGGCCGTTGTTTGAGCTTGTGACGTCATAGATCTCTGAACCATACACCTGTTCTTCAAACAATACCTTTTATTTATTTTATTTTTTCAAATATAAAAAAAAATCAATCATAGATAATATCGCTACATCAAGGTCAAATTGTCTGCGCACAGAATAACTATTTTGTTTTTTTTAGTAGCCCTTAGAACAGGTGCAACGTGTGACTTTGCACAGAAGCAACATTCGCCACTCCTCCCTAAAAAGATAAAACAACTCGTTTTTTTTTTTTACAGGATTCGAGCTTCTAAGCATTAAAAGAAGACCGTTGTTTCGAATTACAGGGAGATTCACGGGAAGACTTGTATTCTAGTTTTAACTTATTATTTTGTACAGCTCGATGGACTTATCACACCATACTGTTCATAATACTTAAATGGCAATGTGCAATATTGTTTTAAACCTTTACTTTTTACATGGGTGTGGACATTTTAGTCGGGTTCGCTGTATAGTTACGGTTTATTGTAATGGTTTACTACGAGGGAGCAGACTATAGTCGTGAAGGCCATTCGTTATACCTCGTTCGTCTGATAAAGGTCCGCTGTGCTTTTTATTTATTTGAAACAAAAAAAAACTAACCGTAGGAGTTCTTTAAATGGATTTTAATGATACACATACACACTGTGGGGCCTTATTCAAATCAACGGCTTCGGCTTCGACTGCGTCTAAAAAACATGACCACTTTAACCAGCATCACCATAGCCATTAGCATCTAGCCAAAGTCGCTTGATTTGGGCACGGCCATGACAGTTTAATCATAGAGCAAAGATGATTTAAATCAACGACCGTAATTTACGAACGCGTGTGTATAGAGCAGAATGCTTTGCCTGTATAAAGGCCCGTTTTTTCTATAAAGTAAAAATAAACAGTCTGTTTGAACCACTTTATGGTTGCAGGTTTGACATTGAATATGAAAGTACTACTATAATATAACTGTATTTTTTTGAGAACACACTGTTGAAATCGCGAGCTTAGCTACATTGAAATCACGTTGAGGTGGTAAGAGCTGGTTGCATTTCTTAAAAATGGCAGGACTTAATGAGCAACTAAAGCTATTGAGTGGATGACGTGTCGCCATGGCAACTGATGACTCTCGAGTACCCTTACATTAAGTAGAATGTACAATGTAGTTAAAAAATACCACAAGATGACCTTTTGATTGTTGGTGCTTTTGGCTTTTTTTTGGTGTTGTATTGCAATGCCAGTATGGCATAATGTTTCGAATAACAAGCACTGTTGTTATAACACTGTACTACACGGCACTACACTCTTTGCATTGGAACGTATAGTGCACTGCAGCGTACTGCAATACACTGCATTTAATAACACCGCTAATCTGCATTGTAATCGCAACACAAAATGTACTTAGCTCTGAAATTAACCACAATTAGCTCAGTAAAAATCAAACTAGGATTGTCAACCTTTGACCCCTTGCACGCACGTCACACGCGGCGACTATGCCAGGCTGACCATTTGGGGGAATCAACAGATAGGTGTAATTAAAGCTGCGTCGCCTAAAATCTGCAAATACACACGCGCAACCTTACGGATTGGGCTTGTGGGTCCTGCTATTGTTGCTCTATTATTCCTCTGTGGGGTCAAAGTTGGAACAAAGAAAACAATTGTGAGTCCATTGTCCCATTGTGTGAAAGATCCAAAACGGACCCAAGCGTAAGTCCGCAACTCCATGTTGCAAACACCTTGTGGACACTCGTTTGCTCTGTGCACTTAAAAAAAATGTTTATTCTTCAACACATGGTGAAAACACCGTGTTGACTTGTGTAAGTCTACAAAGTGTTTCAAGTGTGGACACTGTGTGGCCCTCTTTTGTTCTCAGGTCCACACTTCGTAAGTAACGCTTCAACACACATGCTTGGATTTCCCCTTTGTTCTCCCATTGGTTTTGTACACGAAAATGAAGCGAGGACTGTCTTCATTATCCCGGATCCCTTTTCTTAAAGTTCTCGTTTTGATTGTGTAGACATAATTCTGTATGACACACAGGGCCATTGATTTCCCCCCAAAATGGCGCGACCAGACCAAGATTATTGTGATGATGACGGTAGGTGAATAGACCCTTCCCATGAAATATGCAAATTGAACATCGCGCGTGCGCACTCTCCCTACTGGTTGGCAAAATGAGTGAACATCGCGCCTTTTTGCATGGGACTGATGGTGGCGTGACGCACACGCGTTTGTGCGTCTGCCTTGTGCACAATTCTATGGCGTTTGCCAACCAGCAGCGGGCTGTACGCATGCGTGAATGTAGTTTACATATTTCATGGGAAGGGTCTATTGGGTCAACAGACTTTTGCTTACAAACGGAAAGTAAACCTCCCCGGCACTTGTAAAATGCCAGGACCAAAATTTCACAATAAACACTTAACAATATAATGCTGTAATATTTTGTCTTTGACTACAATTATGACTATTAATTATTTAGTAAACTTCATTAGCGGTTTTAATTACCTTCCGACCATTCGGCGGACGCGTAGTTTTAATTTATAACTGTATGTTGAAAAAAAAATCTATATTTTTGTGGAAATCGTAATCGATAACAGCATGCGGTGGGTGCTATTGTTGTATTATACTGTACAGAATTAAAACGACAGTTAATTATTTCAAGCAACATTGGAATGAGTGGAAAGTTGAGTCTGTTTTTTTGTATAGGCCAGAAGTAATTTAGGGTTGAAAACCTACAATGAGTTTTGTTTAAAGGCCACCATTTTGGTCAGGTTCCTTGTGTTCGACTGTAATTATAAATACTTATATTTATCATGCGAAAGGAGCCAGACTATGTTCCCCGTCCAGCCTCGGTTTGATTGCACTGATTTGGACGGAAGTAAAATCAGATAGCCGCCCGATACAAAAAACACGTCCTTTACCCACCAAGTTTGCTTTGATTTTTGTTTTCGTACACGTTATACGTCTGGTTTCTGAACACCTTAAAGAATCATCAACTAAGCATGCGTAAAGGGATGATATCAACTAGCCAATATATTAGAGGAAGTGGGTGTGTTAGGGTGGAGGGGAGGGGGCTCCTTTCTCTGTTTTTTTTCAGTAATTACGCCAGTAAATCCAACATGAGACAGGCTAAACTAGAAATCTCAGCTAGGCGCTCCGAGACAAAAACCCCATCGCGTCTCGCTTATTACTGATTTCAATATTGATATTGCGCAAGCTGAAACTCCCGGCGGAAGATACCGGCGACAGGCGGCGAGTCAGGTATCGCCAGCCACCCATCCAAGCGGAAAAAACCGCCCACGAAGCCCCCAACAACAAATGATAAGGCAAGCATCTCGGCCTTTCGGAGCCAGCGCGTCTATACGCACACCCACTTTCATACCGGCGTCTGTGTGCTGATCTGATGGGGCGATGAGTACCCATTGAATCAAGAGGTGGTGAATCAAACCCCGGCGCCTGTGGCTGCTCGTAATTAGCAATATTAAATGGTTATCGAAGCAGACATGGATGGACTTTACTGTACACAGTAAATGGATTTTCCAAGATCTCAGGAAATAACACGTTTTGTCTTTTCCTTGCTCCTTACGAGAGCCGGGCAGGGGGTGGTGAGGGGGTCACATTATTTAAGGAGCTCCAACAATTAATAAAAAACGAAAGGGACGGGCAGAGCGTCCACGGTGGTAAAGGCAGTCTAGCCACCTACGATAAAATGTAAGACACAGTAAGGGGGAAAGTGTAAACGCTTTCTGGAACAAACATCTTGAGATTTGAAGGTTTGATCCCCACCATGCAAATCTACAAAATCACTTTATATGGAGCTTTGAACTTTGAACCTTCTTGAAGTCGACCGGACAGAACCAATGGCCCTTGACCCTTGACCTCAAAACATTGAATACTGCACCAATGTTGAACCGTTGAATATCTTGCTAAAACATGATTAGATATTTGCTTTTGGAAATTTATAAATAAACCAATTTCAAGTTCGTTCCCAATACGTGCCAATAGTTCTCTTCTGACACAAAAAAAACGTCTCCGAACACCAGAGAAAGGAGAGTCCATGTGTACATTCGCTACGACGCTCTTTTCAGTTTGTGCCCGGGGGAACGCGACGGCACGGCCGCAGCGTGCCAGCTATTTTAACCGCACTTTTACTTAGTCGCTTATTTTTTTTCCGCGGCACCTTCCATTAAGCTAGTACTGTTGTACCAAACCACAGAGGACTGACAAAAAGGCTTTTAATGTATACCAACAAAAATAGAAAAAGGATTGGAACGAGAGATGTCTGCCGTATACAACTCGGGGGAAATCACTGCACATTTATTAGTTTCCGGGGCTGGATCCACAATCTGATTTGACGTGTATGGATTGCTCCACCATGCAGGATTCATGGATGGGTGCAGTATGACACATTAGAGCATTACATACAGTACTTCTTCGTGGTTGTACATTTTTCGGAAAAAACAAGAAACAATAATGAGTATATAAACCGTATAAACTACGCGTCCATTAACACTCGCATTAACACGAGTGTTTACTTTTCTTTTTTGTTATCAATGATTTCGCGGAAATTTTTAACGCCTTTTAGTTTCGTTTCCTGGAAAATATAAATTTTTAAGACAGACGCTCTCTAAAATAAAATTTGGAAGCACCGAACACTATGACAAACCCCTGCCTATTGTACCTTAAACGTGTTCTTGCAACCATCTAAACTCCTTATGAATATGCGTCACCGGCAAATGGGCATATAGTTGATTTACCATTTCTACTCAGGCAGGTACCAACTTTCTACTCAGGTAGGTGGTGAGAAGCTCCCTCCCTCCCTCCCTCTCCCCTCTCCCTCTCCCTCCTCTCCCCCTCCCTCCCTCCCGCCCCCTCCCTCTCTCTCCCCCCCCCCTCTCTCTCTCTCTCTCTCTCTAATTCTAGACGGAAATGCTGACCTTTTTTCATTTTTATTAACATCAGTTGCCACTGAACATCTCTACACGGTTTCCCTTTCCTGTTTATTTGCAAATCGACCAGCTCTATTGAAAATTATAAACAACTGATACAAGAACTTAACGCAAGCAGAAAATATTGCTTAACAATTTTCTGCTAAGCAGAAATGAGCAGGATACCAGACACAAATTCTACTTGTTGCTTTGTAGTTTGGCTGATAAGCTTATTCTGGTAAGCATAATTTTGATGTGCGTAGTTACTTTTTGTGCGTAAGCAGCTCTATGAAATTGGGGCCAGACGTCATCAATGACGCCATCGTCCCGAAAAATACGGTGTCATCTGTCATCTGACAGAGTGTTGTCATATCCCCTTTTAATTACCAAACCACTGGCCACTGTTGATTGACACACCTCTATAGGGTGTGGCATGGTCCAGCTTTGGATATACATGTATGGCATTCGAGCTGACAAGTGTGTACGTGTGGCCTAGGTTAATAATAATAATAATAATAATAAAACACATTTATATAGCGCCAAATCCATTTTACAATGCTCCCAGGCGCTTTACAACAAGAAAAACTAAAACATTAAACCACAAAAAGTAAAATCAGGAAAGGTCCAAAGAAAAGATCCACAAGGTGTGATCATTAAAACAATAAAGGAAAAATATATAGAATATTTAAAAGCAATCAATAACAACAGTAAAACCGCGTAAAATATAAAGATCCTGAAAAAGGTTACCCGAAGATCCAACAACAAGGTTAAGACAAAGAAAATATTGAAATGTCAACATGTGCTGTCAGTGGCCCTCACTTCGAGCTAACCATGTTACCTTTAAAAACTAATTACGGAGTATTTTATTTTTCAAACTTAAAGGCCCTGTACACTATTGGTAAGATCGAAAAACACAATGTTCACAGATTCACACATAACTTACATGATTTAAAGTAAGTAATGGTAGAAAGGGTTCCTTAAAATATTTCTGCCTAAAATGCTATCGTTTCTGAGAAACGAGTAAAACGGTAGTAATTATCGCGCGCGATAATTTGAAAAAACAGAAAACACATAAGATCTCTTTTCACTATTTTCTCGTGACCTCGATGACCAATTGAGCTCAAACTTTCACAGGTTTGTTTGTTCATGCATATGTTTAATCACACAAAATGTGGACACTGATTTTGAGCTGTTACCAAAAGTGTACAATACCTTTAAAGGAACATTACAGAATTGGTAAGAACAAATATAATTTTTGATCACAGATTTACATAAAACTTACACGGTCTAATGATGATGATAGTAGAAAACATCCCTTGAAATATTTCTGTCTGAAATGCCATATCTGATGAGAAATGAATAAACTAACTTGCCGATTGGAGTTTATCGCTCATAGTGAGCGTTTTATTCATTTGTTGAATCTATACGATTTCATGCAAATGTGTAATCGGTTTTTCACTATTTTCTCGTGACCCAGATGGCCGATCGATCTCAAACTTCTACAGGTTTATCAGTTTATGTATATGGTGGATTACATAAAGTGCTTACACTGCCAGCAACTGTTTTGTTAGAAAAAAAACAATTCTGTAATGTTCCTTTAACTCGCCCTTACATCATAATGCTTTGGAGAAAAACACCCCGGATATGGTGTGGGAGTTATAAAAGTAAAAGTTACAACAAAAAACAAAAAACAAAAACAAAAAGAAAGCTGATTAATAATGACAGGTTCGAATGCTACGGTTATCGTGTACTCCAATAACCTTTAAATTATTTTTTGTAATTACAAAAATTCTACCACGTACGTACTGCTAAGAGCAATCCTCAGATTGTGGACATGTTTATTCATGACATCACTTCTGGTTATGGTACAGTAACAATGTGACGCACCAATTTGCTCAGAATTGTTATTTCTGATCAAGAAGATTGTGATACGGACTCTAAAAAGAACACCAAACAACAACAAGCTGACAAGTTTTATACAAACAAATTGCCGTTGCGTCTCCAGAGGGGCAAACGTGCCACGCACTCGATGGACAAGAAATTTAGGATTACGTTTTATTGTTATGTAATTCAATTTCATCAATCAACAGATTAGGGTTTTCCGGAAATGCGAGCTGTTCTATTAAAATAGTGCCAGTAGGCAAGAAAAACATGTTTTGGTTCAATGCAATGTCGTCCCAAGAGTTAATACTCAAACACAAGAGGGCGCTATATCGATGACGTTTGGATAAACATTTATTTGCTCAATAACAATACTGTGTCGTATGTATTTCTGATAAAATTTGAGCAACCGAAAAAAAAAATCGATCTTACAGTAATTGTTAACATGTTTCTGGGTTTTTTGGCAACTGACTGGTGTTTTGAAACTGTGTATGTTGGAGATACAATCTAGGAAGGTTCGTGGTAACCCCATGTCTGATTAAAAATAAGTTCTGACAGTCTTTTCAAACAAGTTAAATTATCCCGAATAAAACATACTGATCCGAAGCGTCGAGATGTTGCAACAGCGATTCCATAACCACTAACATAAATATTTAATGTACTGCAAACTTCAACATGTTTTTCATATATGAATAAATACATCTTGAAAGGGGGAGGGAGAGAAAAGCGCTAGCTAGCTAAAACATCATTGCAGCTTCGCCCAAAAGTATTACATAGTATCACAAGAATCACGGAGATACCAGCAACCTGACTCTGTGTTAAGGCATTTTGTGGCACTCCTATTTGCAGGCAGGTAACAACCGCCCATGTGCTGTAGGCTAATTTACACTTTACTGGCATCGGTTCTATGTACACGTATTCCTATTTGATTTAATTGTTGATCATTTTTTTAAACAATATCTGGATAACACTAAGTTTTGTTTTTAGACCTTATTCGAAGGGTGCAGCTTTTGTGCCCCAAATGATGTCATGAGACTTTTTGAAACGATTCTTTTAATGGAAAAACGGCTTTAATACGGCTCTAATAAGATGTAGTTTCTTTATCGTGTCTCATGTCTTGCGGCCATGGACACAAACACAAAATACGCAGTTTAATTCCAACTCCCATGTTGCACACGAGATTGAATTAACTTTTTGTTGAGTCTCGGGTGAGATTTTCTGTTTTAGTTGGCGCAACACACACACACAAAATTCTCCCTGCGTCTAAAAAACGTCAAATGTGACTCACAATTAATCAACAACTCAAGCTTGAGGACTAGATTTGTTTTATGTTTATGCGAGGTTTGCGGGCTAACAATTCCACTGTCATATCAAATTCTGCAAATTCGGGAGCTTGTCAGAAGTAAATTTGAATGGATGCAGATAGAGTGAAATGGCAGTTATGGTCAGGCTTTTTGACTAAGTGTTTGACTAATTGCACCTTGCTTCTTTATGACGTATAGTGTTTCTTTACGCACAGAAAAAGACGTGGAGTTGAGATGGTCAGCCGTCTCTCACAGCGAAAAGAGAGAAAAAATCGAAAGAAATCTTAGCTGAGTTTTGCAAGCTGTCCTTGAGGTTAGCAAAAGAGAAGATCTTTGCAACATAGTTTTCGATGTTCAAATAAAAAAAAAGGAATGTGCCTTACGGAACGGTAATAGAGTAATGGCGATACAGGTCAAATTGTTGCGTCATATCAGAAACAATGAACAATCCGAAGAACGATTTAATAATCAGCGGTTCTGGTGTGCTGTATAATGATGGGCCACCAGACTTTTGTATCTTCGTTGATTTTCAATTCTTCCAGTAATACAAAAATGAGAAAGTATTCTAAATTTGAGAGAGATCACGCATTTTGAGCGCCGAACACAATCATGTTAGGCCTGTAGGAGCTCCCATAGGTTTAATCGATTTACCTTTAGCAACCACGTTGTTCATTTTGATTCCGACTTAATTGCACTTACAGCAGACCTGGACGGACAGTCGGTCTCCCTCTCGAACAAAACAAGAACCTTCCTTCTGCGTTCTGAGAAACTCCAACGAAAGAGCATCTGTACCCTAACAAGAGGTGACGCAATAATGGATGTAATGAGCCTTCGAAAACCCCGTCTAATGACAAATGACAAAAGCATTACTTCTCTGACTAATCTCAGACATCGTGGGCCCATCTGGTTTGATTTATTAAACCCACGTGCTCCTCTTACGACACACAATAGGACCAGTATGAATTAAGCAGTGATTGAAGAAGATATGATTGAAAATGGCGGGCGTACCTGGGGTTGGAACAAAAACAGCGCGCTACCTGAACAATTCACTTTGGGTTTTGGTTAAATCTTGTATGCTCAATGCACCGATGTAATCAACGGCTTTGAATTGCAAACTACCTCATTTACACAAAGACCGGTACATAAAATGATTTAAACGGGATTTTTAAATGAGAAACTACGAGGGCTCTGTACTTATTCCAACTTGGTCAAACTGCCCTTTAGGCCACTTTTTAGACTACAAGATAAACCCTTTAAAAATTGATTATTATGTGGATATGCTTCCAAACCGGTGGGGAGTGCAATCAGGCCTAGAATTTTATCTTTGAAAGGGCAAAGCCATTTATATTTTTCAAAGGGCACCTCCATTGGAAAATCTTAAAGTCAATGGGAACTTTTTAAGGCAAATACAAGGGACAACAGAGGCCGTGGCCTCCGTGTAATTCCAGGCCTGTGGAATATAGGCTATGTTTAGTACAATCACACTGATCGAACTTGCATCGCCAGTTGGGCCCAGAGACCGCTGCGTTGAATACTCTTTCTCACACCGCGTGTTTGGATGTAGTTTTGCGATTCGATATGTGATGACGTCAAGAACGAAAGTTAAAAATAAATAAACAGCCGCCATTGCAAGTGTTGGACAGATAAGACGAAGAAGGGGAAAAAACGAAGCCCAATACCGGCCAGTGTAAGAACTTACGGTCTATGTACCAGGGGGCACGACGATAAACTTTCTTCAATAATTCTTCAATACGCTTCGAGGTAATTGGAGATTCGGTTTGGTGCATATGACGTCACAACTGGACAAATAAATATACAAATTGCATCCTTCCCGTTTCAGGAAGTTCTGACGCTTATACTAATTGCCCAAAGAGCCGTGAGGGACCGTTTTACGTCATAGCCTTCAACTCCATGGGTTCCAACTGGTTCAGGGTATAGTGCACGGTATATGGTACAGTGATAATCAAACAGTGTTTATTTATATACACCATCAAAACACCGGGGGAAGGGAACTAAACAGGAATGGGCAAGACGCTCTGCTCGGGCGAAATGTCAGCGTTGGCTTCTGGGGGTAAACATCGAGGATGAACATGGACATTTTAGATTGATTCTTATAAACATTTCCATTACACACGTAAGCTACATGTTTACCATCAATATTACTTATATCTAAACCGTACATGCTTGTATTAAGATGTCTAATAAAGTGTTATTAGGTGTATTTCCGGCTCTTCGGACAGACCATGTCTCTTCTTAATTAATTTGAGCTGTTTTCCCTTTTTCGACAGTGAACGTCACATCGGACGTAGTAAGACAACAAATATACGTATACAACTTTTTGGAGTGGTATTTTTGCCGAATGAAAAAGCACATGCCAAAGTAAAAAAGAAAGAAAACATTCTCGTGTCCCTTTTCTCTGCACATGCCACAACCAACTTAACGAAGAATTAATTTACAACTCTTCAACCAAACACCATTGAACACATTACAACAAATCTTCAAACCCACGAGGAATCGGCACCATAGTCTTTCCCCTTACTCTTATTTGAAAATCACTCATCAACCAACAGGGAAAACCAGCAAAAACGACTTGTGGGAGAGACTACACCATCGGTCAGTCACCCTCCCTTGAAATTTGAAAGGACCCTTTCTCCTGGTTAATCAATCAATACATTATTAATATCAAAATAATACTACATGTGGAAGTTTGCGTTTGATTTCATTAAAGAGCTCGTGTGGAGCGAGTGCCACAAACCCCTTGTCAGTTATACACGGGTGGGCAGCCGGAGATCTATGTCACCACAGAGTTCACACTTCTCAAAGTAATTCAGGGGAAATTAATTTGCCGGGAACAAAAGGTTGAGATTGCATCGAGAATGGAGTGTCCGGATGCGATGACCGTCAGGGAATCCAAATATATTAAGATTTTGTATTAATTTATTATAAAGTCACTATAGGCCTATATGCTGCCTTTTTAGTGTAAATATTATGTTCGAAAGGAAGAGAGAATGCTTTTCAAAGACTTACAGTTTAAAGTGTTAGGACTTGAACGCATTTACTGCAAGCAATTAATATTGCTGCCCACGTTTACCATGATTTTCGTTATGCATGATTGCTGGTTCCGATTTTACAAACAGACGGGGCCGATTTCACACAGATTTAAGATTGATCTTGACTGTGTATCAATCTTAGTTGCTAAGCAAAACGTGATGTCATAACACAAATCACTATTGGCAACCCATCTTAAGATGAGTCCTTTGAGTAATGAACCCAGGTCCGATGACAGAGAGTGCCCATAAGCATAAAAACGGTGCTAGCAAAATCTTGGGCTAAGCAACACAAAAATTGCAAGGAACCAGACACAAACAAAATACAGTACAATGTATTTTGGTTGGTAACCTGTTTATTCTATTAGACTGCCATGCTTATTGTGAAATTGGGCCCAGACTATGTTCCCTTGCAGCCTTAGTTTGGTTGCAATGATCTTTAATGGGAGGAAACAGCATTGGATCGTGGGTTAGATCAAACGAAAATGAAAACTCCTTCAAATTGGAGAAGATTATCCTCTGGTATGGACGCGAAGCTCCCTGTAAGAAATAGGGTGTTACATTTCAGAGGTTTAAAGACTCTTCACATCACGACAGCAAAATGAATATTGATGATCCCTAACGCCATCCAGCAAAATGAATATCCATGATCCCTTACGCCATCCAGCAAAATGAATATTCATGATCCCTTACACAATCCAGCAAAAATGAACATTCATGACCCTTAAACCATCCAGCAAAATGAATATTCATGATCCCTTGCACCATCCCCAAAAATGAGTATTCATGGTTCCGTACACCTTCCAGCAAAATGTCAACCATAACCACGCAGAAACGATCTTGTATAAATTTCGCACCGATCGCAATTGATTATTTATGAATTCAGAATCAATCACGGAAACACAATAGCCTTGGAATACGAGTATTAAAAAGTGACCGAGTTTCACGAGACGCTGTACGGAAGCTGAGGCGATACCTGCATAGATCAAATGACGCCCGGGGGGGGAAAACAGCTTCGACGGCACTGGGGCCCTCGCATTTAAAGATAAATATTTTTTAACTTTACGGACAGTTTCACCAAGAGGTACCCGGGGGATGCCTTCACTGACTGCTGCGAAACGGTGTTGGCAGAGCCAAGGTTACACTCAAGGGGTGGGGATACGGCTCCTCCATCCAGAGGCATCACGACTGTGCAGCACAGCCACAAACCATGGAGCATCTTGATATTTACACCTTATTTGTTTATTCTTTCAAAGAAAAAATCATCCAACACAAGGGAAAAGGGCCACTTAAGGTGGAGTGCAAGAAAAAATCACAACAATTTAAAGAGAGAGATAACGTATTCTGTTCACATTTCTCTTAATAAAACGGAATACATTGTGAGATGGTGGGAAAACAAGATACAGGTAGGGAGTTACAAAGTGCAGCATTACAAGGAAAAAAATATTTGAATATCTCACTGTATTGGCCTAAGGAATAGAGGCAGTGAAGGGGTGAGAAGATGTAGCAGAAAATCTCACTGTATTGGCCTAAGGAATAGAGGCAGTGAAGGGGTGACAAGATGTAGCAAAGCGGGTGCTACGAGTGAAGGTGCGTACACAAGGAAACAACCAGTAGGAGACATTCTGCACACATACTATAAAATCACACGTAGAAGAAGCTTAAAAAGGGTGTGTACAACAATGGTAAGACTGAAAATATAAATGTTCACAGATTTGCACATAACTTACATGATGATCATGGTGGTAAAATTCCCTTTAAAAGTTTTGCTTGAAATGCTATAGTTTTTAGGAAATGAGCAAAACAACTAGTCTTTATCGCGCGTGTCCAAAACCTGATGTTTGAAAACAGTGAAAACATATAACGGGGTTTTTCGCTGTTTTCTCATGACTCCGAAGACCGATTGAGCTTAACATTTTATAGGTTTGTTATTTCATGTTTATGTCGGGTCACATCAAGTGTGGATACTAGTCTTTGAAATTGACCAATGTTTGTACATGTGCTTTAACGAAGGGCCACTAACAGAAAAAGGTCCAACACCTGTTGAGATATCCCTGACTACAAAGAACATGCATTTACAAAACAAAGACTCAAAACGAAAAAAAATCATAACACAAACAGAAAAGAAAGAAATTCAATGGCAGCAAAGGAACTTTTTAATCGAAAGTAACCAATCAATGGTTTTATATAAAAAATAAAAACATAAATAAAAGAAAACAAAATATGAATATGGATAAACACAAACACTTAACAAGATTTGACACATATAATCAATTTAAAAAAACAGGTGTATTACTTCTAAGAAAGTATGATTACTTCTACATGAAATTTTAAACGTAGATTAACGCTGGATGGCATTCCTTTCATTACGACTTTACGAAAATGCCAATCTAACTGTTTTTGTTTTGTAATTTGCTTTCGGCAGCAGTTAAAGCGATGTACACGGCGCAAACAACTCGAGAAAAAAAGATATCGCATGATACCAGCTCAAGGCTGGTACTTTGTTTTAAGGGCAAGGCAGTTTTTTTCTTTGTACAGTGCAAATGTCTACTACTTATTGAACATTTCAAGAGGCACCAAGGCAAAGACCACGAGGATACCAAGGCAATATGGAAGCAATTGCCCCTGTGAGGTAATTACATTATTTTGTGGTTTGGAAAACTTGGCCTGTAAAAAACACATTATGTAGAGTACACTACCTTTACTTGAATAAGTTTTCTCAAAGGGAAAAGTCCACACTTGTTTAATTTAATATTATTTGTATCAAATAACAAACCACAAGGGAAACTGACAGGGTAAATTTAAATTAATTTTTGGTTGAATAAAGAAAAATTAACTAGAGCAGGATTTGAATCAACTACCTCCAGATAAACTTGCTGGCGTTCTACCAACTGAGCTATCTAGCCCTATTTTATCTAGTTACATTAAAGTTCACGTTGATCAAAAACAGTAGTTAAGCATGCATAAGTATAACTATTTCATGTTTGTAATGTCAAGGCCCTTTTTTAATCAAAAGCTGTGACATGATGTCAAAACAAACAGCGGTTGATTACCTGTAGGCAAGAAGTTGGGACCTTTAATCAAGGTGAATACAGCAGCAAAAAAAAAAAAAAATACATCAACAAATAAAAAATAAAAAGTAATAATAATAATTATGCAGTCATTTAGTGGCTATTTACATGAACTCATTGGTTTTGTCTAGGGAAGCAGTATAAAAATAGTCAAATAAGTGTCAAATGTATTAAATCTCTTTTAAAAAATCAGCAAAAACATCTTAACTTTGACCTCCTCAGCGCAAAGGCCTCATCTAAGAGCAAAACAAAACTGATCATGAAGGCAAAAGCAGCAAAAGATGGTACAACAAAAATTCTAATTGAACAGTAAAGATCACCTTAAAAAAACAAAAAAGGTCTTTCAAATTTTAAATATCACTTTAGAATATACTACTTTTGATTTGAAAAACACTGTAGATATCTCTTTGAAAGAACAAAGACAATTTGTATGTCATGTCAACACCAAAACTTATTTATCCATTTGTTGTAATCTGAA
The DNA here is from genome assembly GCA_032158295.1 of Pycnopodia helianthoides. Lineage (NCBI taxonomy): Eukaryota > Metazoa > Echinodermata > Asteroidea > Forcipulatida > Asteriidae > Pycnopodia > Pycnopodia helianthoides. The sequence goes on from CM063263.1 coordinate 1,795,914, forward strand.
GTAAATCATCTAAAAAATACTGCTTGTATTTTGTTTTCAAATGCTTACTGTCGGCAAACCCTCAAGACGTTATCTCACCTTGTCTTTCTTTTCCACCCTTCCTCCTCTTCATCACTCTACCGGCCAGCAGCTGGAGCAGTGGAGAGCTTGGCTCCACCAGAGGAGACGTCCATCAGAGTCTTGATGTCGTTGATGCGGGACTGACGCTTCTCATCGCCGACATCTTCTTGCTGAAGGCGCTGCCATCAGCTTGCGCTTCTTCTCCTGGAGCTCGAGCATCCGTTCTTCGATGGAGTCCTTCACGATGAACTGATTGAGGAAAAAGGTCTAACATGGTTAAGCTAAACAACACTTTAAGTTGAGATTCTGTGAAGACCAAATGAATATTTTTAAAGTTTAGTCCCACATGATAGAATCTAAGGCCGTATCCGAATTGGCGGCTACAGCTATGGCTGCAACTGCTGGGTGCTGCTAAGGTTGTCCTACACCTGAATACCATAGCTGTAGTCGCCAATTAGACATGGCTTATCTGTCTTCAGAAGACAGTGAGTCTTACGATCGACAACATGACTTGAAACCGTTTTCTTAGCGGAAAATTGCAAGGAAAACACATTGGACATGAAGCCCAATAACAAATTTGGAAAACTATTACCATCGCCCCATTTATCCCTAAGACTCCTTTTGAACTCAAGCATAAGGCAGTGTCCGAATTAGTGGCTGCAGCTACGGCTACGGCTAGATTTCCCCTTCATCATGCATTGAAGTATGGGATATCCTTAGCAACAGTCGTAGCCATAGCTGTAGCCGCCAATTCGGACGCAGCCTTAATAGTTTCATTTACCTTTGTTACAACCACATCTTTAGTTTGTCCGAGTCTATGGCAGCGGTCAAAGCATTGATCTTCTGAAGCAGGATTCCAAGACTGGGGAAAAAACATCTTACATATGTGTATAAACATTTTGTACCAAGTAAAAATTTAAATTTGCAGTCAACCGTACCAGAAAACACCACTAAAGAGAAACCCTTCTCTTTATGATAAGTTTACTGGGTTCTTTTATGTGCATTACACAACACACAGAACATTTGGAAATTATGTCCCACCAAAGACTAAGCAATGACAATGAAGTATCTAACTTACTTAAGAGCACAAGTGTCAAGGCCGGGACTTGAACTCACACTCTCCCTGGTCAGAAACACCAGAGTTTGAGTCCAGTGCGCTTGACCGCTTGACCGCTCAGCCACGAGTGTAAATAATTTGACATCAGTTTTCCAATACTTGTAAATATGTTAAAGGGTATTTTTCCCAGCAACTTGAAGTCTTTTCATAATATATTACAAAAATCAAAGTAAAAACCGCAAGGTAAACTGGGTAAATTTAATTAATTCTATTGGGTGACCAAAAAAAATTGACTAGAACAAGATTTGAATGTGCCAGTTGATAGAGCCCTGAAGTTTTAATCCGGAGGTCGCAGGTTCAAACCTGTTCTAGTCAATTTTGTTTTGCTCACCCCCAGAAAAGAGGACAAAAACGGAAACAAGGGGAGCTGACAATATCTAGAACTTACTGGATCCAGAAGGAACACCCTTGAGGCGGCGGTGAGGTTGATTCCGACACCCCCAGCCTTCAGGGAGAGAAGAAAGATGGTCGGGGTATCCGGCAGGGTGCTGGAGAATGTCTCCATGGCTTCACATCGCTGCTTTCCTGCTCATGCTGCCGTCTAGACGAACGAAACGAAAACCACTTTCCCTTAAAGACAAAACACACAGATTCCTTCACAAAAATCCAACACACCAAGAGTCTGTATATTACAATCGGTAAACTGGTACACGGCAAATATTAAGAGTGAACATGATTTGTGCACACTGAATGCTAATAATGAGTAGCAAATGAAGATTTTGCGCAGCAACTTATGCATTTTGTGTAGGATTTTTCTACTCTTTAAGAGAAAATTGTTCACTGGGTTTGCAGTAACAAATCATTGTATTCTCAGAGCTTTCTTAGTATCCCATCGTAAGGCTCTTAAGTAGTGCACCCGTTCATTAATCCAGTGGTCACTGGTTCCCGTCTGACTTTAGGCGTGTTCATTCCAAAACTTTCAAAAGCTGACTCCGTCGACACCGTATGATAAGGTCACAAGCCACAAGGCTTGATAGCTCAAGTTGGTCGAGACACTCAACTGCAATTCAGAGGTGTGAGGTTCAAGTCCGACTCAACCCGTCTTCAAGATTTCGCGGAGCTTACCTGAGAGGTTTCTCCACCAGGTTGAGGAGTTTCGTAAACTGAGACACGACGAGGCTCTTGGTGGCAGGATCCTTCTCCCGCTCGCGGATCAAACACTCCAGCACGGCATCGACCTGGAGGAAACAAGGACACAAACCCAAATGTCTGAGCTGGGAGTTTAACTCTTAGTCTCCATCAGGAGGCTTCTTTGTCACCGTGAAAGACCAGGGCTTCAAGTTTGGGGGACCAAATCCACAAGACCATAATGGCTAGTCGCTCAAAAATTCTTACTGGACCGGCATTTGTTTTACAAGACCATAATTGAAATGAGAAAAAACAAAATTACCAACACCGTTTAACATTTGAACTCCTTTAATTTGAACGAGCACAAAGAGAAGATTTATCTGGTTTGTATTATGGGTAAGATTTCTTCAATACTCAACAGAACTGAAAGAGATCTATCAGACTGAAAGTCAATATTTGAGCAAAAACACAAAACCGCCGGACTTGTCCAGTCATGAGTTAACTACAGACGCTATAATCACTTGCCTCAGGCCTGCGGTCCAGGGTAAGCTTAGAGCCCTGAAGACGGAATAGAAATCACAGAGGAAAGCAAAAATAGAGAGGGTGTGTTTGTTCTTTACCTTAGCACTGGAGTGCCAGTCAGCATCAGCCGTCTCCTTCTGCTCCTGCTGTGCCTGTTTTGGCACAGCGACCAGGGTCTCCTCGTCGATGTTGCCGCGGCAAAGAGGGCATTTTGAAGCCATCTGATCATTCAAGTTATTGAATAGTTTGCGTTAGTATCGGTAAAATAAATGGAATGAAGTCATCTTCTTCTTCTTGATGTCATCTGAACCTTCAAATTGCAGTTTAGTTGAGGTGAGTAACTGAAATCTTAATTTGGGTTAGTTGGGGTGAGTAACTGAAATCTTAATTTAGGTAATGATGGTGCCATATCGGTACTTGGAAAGAATCTCTGCTGTCTTTGAGAAAACTTGGCTTAAATGTCACTGTATTACTCTTCATGTTTTAACTCTGCTTGTTGAAACGGTCATAGTAATTTCATATCAACTATTAGAGAAAATGTTGACCTCTAAAAGCCATGAAAACCTATGATTTTTATGAAAAAATAGAAACAGCTGTTGCAAGCTGTTGCAACTAAAATGACCTGTGCAAAAAATGTATTGATGGCTTCTATTTTTGACCCTGGGTCCGTCAGAAAGGCAAAACATAACACAACACACCAGAGTAACAGAAGCAGTCAGGTGGAAAGATTTTTATGATTTTAAGTAAACAACATTTTGGACGCACCCCCTCGTTGTTGATGACATCACTGATGCACTGAACACAGAAGACATGTGCACAAGGTGTGATAACGGGACGGCGCAGAGAGTCCAGACAAATGCAACATTCCTGAGGAAAACAGAGGAATTAATTAGAATAATTACAGTTATGTAGCAACCCACCAGGGAAATAGTAGGCCTACAGGAGTAGAAATAAAATTGGCAAATCAGCGAATTTAAAGAGCCACATTGTGCAGTGCTCTTCACCCCGACACACACGCTACCCCAGCCTCCCACTTCCCCGCCCCCCCCACCCCATCACCAACTCCACCCACTCCAACAACCATCTCCAGACCCCAACCTCCACTCCCACTCCCACACACCCCAAAAACAGACTTAATTGCCCTATAATTAAAAGTGCCTTCCAATGGAGCATTAGTTGTCAGCTAGATTATAACTGGGAGCCTCGGCTCGCAGGGTTCATTAATAGGCAGGTACAGACAGTTTGCTCTCTCAAAACAAATATATGAATCAAGATGTTATTTACATACAGTTAACCCTCCTACTTATAGTCTCAATATCATTTTCTTTGAAACTAATCAAGTGCATGAGTTGTGTATGGTGGCACAACTGTGGATAGAAGTGATATCATATTGCAGGCTGGAATAGTTTATCGATCATTTGAAACAACAGTGGATGATATTGAATGGCAAGACAGTAGGAGGGTTGACTGTGTACTGTGTAGATACAGCCACTTTATGATAATTATCATACTGTAGGCTAGCATAGTTTATCTGCCACTCAAAACCACAGAGGATGATATCAATTGGACAGACAGTAGGAGGCTTGACTGTGTACTGTGTAGATGCAGCCATTTTATGATATCATATTGTAGGCTAGCATAGTTTGTCTGTCACTCAAAACCACAGAGAATAATATCGGTTGGACAGACAGTAGGAGGGTTGACTGTGTACTGTGTAGATGCAGCCATTTTATGATATCATATTGTAGGCTAGCATAGTTTATCTGTCACTCAAAACCACAGAGAATAATATTGGTTGGACAGAGAGTAGGAGGGTTGACTGTGTACCGTGTAGATGCAACCACCACAATATCATAATTGCAGGCTGGAGCAGTGCATCTATCATTAAAAAAAATCAGGTCAAAAATGATGCCATGGCCAAGACCTGAAGAAAAATTTAAGTGGTCACCGGACGAGCACACTGATCACGCCACGCCTTCAAGACATGCAACTTTGCAAAGAGGAAACTGCCCTGGCTAGAACAAGTTTTTCAATAGACTGTTGAACAGGAAAAACCAGACAATCAGCTGAACAGCTGAGAAGCTGCATGCCTGATCTTTAGACACCATCATCTCATTAGTGACAACAACCTCCGCTGGTTGGGGGAAAATAATTACTCAGATTTTTTACACAACGCTTCCGGTCCACACTTTGACAAAATGTCCCCCCGAGGAAAAGTTGTCAGCTTTCCAGCTGGTCATCAGAATCTTGTTTAACAATCCTGGACGTATCGCCGATCCTCAGGGGGGTTAGAGAATACAACCCTTCTAATCTAGGGTAGCTGCTAAAAGTGCCTCGTCAAACGCAATAACCATGTCTGCTCTCTCTGTGATGGCTTCAATACCCGCCCGAGGGAGGCAGAAGCTATTAGGGTAACGACTGTAGCTTAAGGACACTCTTGACACTTCAATTTGAATATCGTATTTCACTTGTCGTCCCGTGACAGAAAATGAAATTTTTTGTCCAGGGTAACTTTCCAGGAAAGAAAAAAGAAACATATCTCCGGATGCAAACTATATTCAATTGAGGAGTAACGGTGTGATTGTTTAGCCAAGGGGCTAGATTTTTACAAATTGAAGGGGTTTTGGTTGGGGGAGAAGATTTGACATGTTGAAGTCAAAAGTTTTACCCCATGGTATAATAGGGTCAACTACAGCATTTAACATTTTTTAAAAGGACAGCGAGATTTTTTAAAAAGGTGTTCATCCTACAAACTGATCTTTTAATTTGTTTAAAATCTTATAAATTTGTTTGTTTTTCACTCACCTCGTCTGCTCCTTGACTGAGGACGGCCAAGAGGGTTGCAATCAGCTTCGTTTTTAGGTCATCACCTCCTCCCTCGTTGTCTTCCCCTGTGAGGAAAGATGGTGAAGAGGTCAAAGGTCGGGAAGAAAATTCATAGACAGAGATGAAGTAGAGGCAGCAAAATAAATCACCTAAGATAATTTACAGCTTTTTCTATTAAAGGGAAGGTACACGATTGGTAATCACTCCAAGTAAAAATGAATGGCAATAAAAACTGACTTGGTTAGCAGTACAACTTTCAATAGTATAAAGCATTTTGAGAAATATTTCAATTCAAAATAATGTGGATATGGAAAAATATGTCAGTTTTTTATCCCCCAAAAATTTGAATCTGAGCTCAGATCGTGTATTCCTGTTAGGGATTATTCTTTATGCGAGGACATTATTCGCTGCGGATTTTGATGATATCTCAAAAAGGCAACCACCTTATGAAATGAAATTTTCACAGGTTAGTTTTATTGTATAGATCTACATTGATATAGGATTAAAACAATCAAACGGTCCCAAAAACAAATCCTTTCAAGTGGGTTTTCATGCAAAGTATAATCATTTTGAGAAAGATTTTGAATTTTCTGAAACATATTGCAAAAACGTCACATATGTTACCTTCTTTGAGAGCAGCAGCAGCAATGAGTGCAGGATGGCAGCACAACTGACGAAGTCGTAGTAAGATGGCTAGGACAGCACCATAATTGGCCAACAGTGCACCTTTGTTAAAATACCTTCAAAAAATACAGAAAACAGACAGAAATAAACTGTGCAAGTCTGGAGCGTATAGACCTTTTCTATTGTTGATAAACAAACCACGCTGGTTGGCATGGAGGGCTGAATGTTAGCAAAACATTTAATCGCGGGTACAGATGTTATGACCAAATTCAACATTTCTGCTAACTTTCCATACAAAATTTAATATTGTATTCATTTTATACCACAGGTCCTTTTGATTGGCAAGCAGCTAATTTTACTTTCTCAATTGACAGTTTTAGCGACTTTGGCTACGGCTACGGCCACTGACTGCAGCGCCAGTGTTGAGGAATAGGCATTTTCAGCCATCCAGCCAAAGCCAATTCCCAGAGCCCTCATTTCAGTCATGACCCACAACTCACTTTCCAATGGTCAGTCTTCCTTCCTTGGCCATGCCGTCATACACCGCTCTCTCCTCGGCTGATAGCTCCACATGCTGAATGAAAACCTTCTTGGATGGGAGGTCAACCAGAAGTTCACCTTTGACCTTTTGAGTCTTGGTCCGCCGGAGGGCAATCTGCTCCATCAGATGGGATATACGACTGAAACGAAAGACAACAATAGTTAAGAGATTAAAAGAGTGAAAACATTCTTGTGAAAAAAAGCATGAAGTGTCTTTCTGTGTTTTCTTGACCACCTAGTTTAATGAAAATTATGCAGGTTGGTTGTATGATAAAAGTAACATGTCACTTCGTCACCGTTTTCACCATAAAAAGCATCATTGTTTAGTTTTATGTGAGAGGTCCTAAACTTTAAGCCTTTTGCTTAAGTATTGCAGATTTGCAGTTTTAAGCTAAGCACAGTGTAAAATGTCAATCTCAATCGTCGCATCAGTGCATCAGTGCAAAATCTCTGTTTTGCAAAATTGTTTTATCTCTCACCGAAATGCTCTGTGCAAAAACATTGTATCTCGGCACAGACTTGTTTTCTGTGTACACCCAGGCTATTTTAAGCGAGATACAAAGTTTTGACAATTTCAAATTAGCACATAACGCAAGTGCTATTTTAGGAAATACAATGTTTTTGTACAGACACAAGGCTATATGGCTCTTCATGAGATTAGTGATGACTTACTCAATGGCTGTTTTGTTGCCCTGGTTGATCGGCCTGACGATGGTTCGCTGCCACCATGTATGATTAGACTTGAATGGCTCTAACCCAAGGAAGGCCATTAACGCCCACAGGTCCTTAATGCTGTTCTGGATGGGTGTACCTGAAAATATGACAGACTGCAAATATCAAGTATCTAATTAATTGTGCCAAAATAAAATCAATGAATCTCATAACAGAATAGATTTTAAATATCAATAACTCAATATGTCTTAGTTGTTGGAGTGGATTAGTGGAACTGGCCACTTCACGGATCTGAGTTGGTGTACCGCACCAAGAGATACTTTAAATATCAATTATTTTATCATTATGTTTTTCATAATAAAATTTTGATTGACAGTTTTAAAGGCCAATTTAAAGGCGACTAAAATCTGGTGGAAATAAAACCACTAGTTTGTCCTACCTGTCAAAACCCACTTGCGTTCAGCCTTCAACTCCAAGACAGCTTTTGTCTGAAGGGTGTTGGGATTGCGGATTGTATGTCCCTCATCCAGAACTACTCTCAACCAGTTCACTTTATGTAACGGGCTGTCTCCCTATTGCAAAAAAAAAAAATCAATTTAATTTTTGTAATTTTTTTTTTAAATTTAGTTTAGGGGTAAACAGTTACGCAGACACATAGCATGGAATACTGGCACCCCCCCCCAGTCGTGTCAGAGAAGCCATAGTAATCTTAAGACATAAACACAGTACCACAAGACATCGGCTTGTTCATCAGTGACATCTCGCTGCCCATCCTGTTTAATGAACCTAAACAAGACAGAGCATCAGTCCCTCCCCTCAGACCCAGGGTCTTCTAAACGCGAAGTCTGTTAATTAGGACCCTAGACTCTTCACCATCCCCCCACCCCCCGCTCCTGATTTCCGGCAACCCATCCTGATCTAGTACCCAAGCTAGACTGACAAACCCAAGTGAAAAAGCCACTTGAATCCACCCTTTCATGGGATTCACTCCAGTTACACAACACCGATTTCCTGCCTTCACAGCCCAATGCATCCAGCATCTACGGCTCACCGCACTCTGCCTTATCAGCCACTGGCCTCTGACCATGTGACCTGTGACATCACATGTTTACAAAAGAGCCACAGAGCCTGGACTTCATACAGGCACAGCTTGTACCCACAGCTCAATGGAAGAATACAACAAATCTTATGTTCTGTGGAGATTGCACTTTCTGATTTTTTCTCAACTTTTGATACGAAGAAAGGGGGGACATCTCAAAAGCTGTACAGCTATTGCTTTTGCAAGTCTTGAATTTATGTGAAAATTATGACACAAAATGTAAATTTTCCCATTATGGCCTGCGTAGTATCTTGCCCGTCAGGAAACGCATTAGAATGTACAAGGTCACCACTCTGTAAACAAAGGTAACATGGTCTATACTGTCCATACTGTCTGATGTCCATAGGTTCTTCTTAGAAACACCAACCCCTCAAAACAGATCTGGTGTTGCCACAAATTTCTCATGTTTACAGATGCATAGTGTTTTCTATCTTTGGAATTAAGCTCCAGAATAAACTTTCCAACCACATCTGGATCCAACTTCACAGACGGAAAATATTGCTTAATAACTTTCTGCTAAGCATAAATGAGCAGAATACCAGTCACAAATTGTACATGTGGCATTGAGGTATGGCTGATAACCGTATTCTAGTAAGCACAGTTTTATTGGGCTTAGGAGTGTCAAAACAAGTATCAGGATTCCTAAGTTGTATTCAAACTGATAAATAATGAACACAAGGCAAGGAAAGAAGAAGGTGCTTACTTTCTTGGCCTTAAACTCAGCCGCTAAGGTGTTATAAGTCGTCAAGATGACATCTTGGTTCAGGAGTTTGCAGTGGCTCTTGGCTCTGTCTTGACCATAGTGAGTATACAGATTCAGTTCCACATCTGGACGTACATGCTCCTCAAACTGGTTCTGGGAAGATGTAAAATGTTCAGATAATGAGAAAATATAAATATTTGAGTTTAAAGGGAAGGTATACCATCGGTAATCACTCTGAAAAAAAATGGCAATAAAAGTTGCTTGGTGAGAAGTAAAGCAACTTTTGAAAGTGTAGAGCATTTTGAGAAAAATTTCAATTTAAAATACTGTGAATATGGAAAAAGAAGTCAGTTTTTATCTGACGTGGACATGTTCGCTGAGGATTTCGAAGATATTTTAAAAACGCAACCACATTTTTAAATGAAATTTTGACACCCCCCCTCTTTAATCAACTTGGCCTGAAAAAGAATTATGAGTTAACGGCTTCACTGGGACGTCAGAAGCCCTGCGTGGCAAATGTCAGCCATTAAAAGAGATCCATGGAACAGATCCGTCAAAATTGTCCAACTATTTGATCAAACTTTGTGAGTGATGTCAAACCTCAAAGACGAAACTCCTCCATGACTTACCAACCAATTACTGAGAACGGACAGTGGACAGATGATGAGGGTCGGTCTGGGTCCCTTTGATGATGTTCCAGCCCCTAGGCTCAGGGTCTTGGGACCTGACTGAGATGATCTCACTGGGGGGACTATTGCAGCACTGATGGATGAAGTCGAGGCCATGCTAGGCGAGGGCTTCGGCAATGCATTTAGAGTTGGCAACTGTGGTAGATTTGGGAGTTGTAGAATATCTGGAAAAGAAAGCGATCGTAACATCATTTAAATATGCAATTTAATGGCAAAGTTTGGGTCACAACACTTACAAATTTTCTGTGCATGTTATTTTTTTGACTGAAACCCCAGCCTTTATCGGTAGGATGACCCAGATGTTGAACCCGTGACCTTGCGGACACGTGATCCCAAAATCAAGTCATAGGCCCTTTTCGAATTCACGGCTTAGGCTTCAAAATCGGCTCAGGCTAGCTAGGCTCCCTCAATTATTTTAACTTACGCATGCTTTGCAGTCAGGGTTTCAGACAAGAAAACTGGGCCTGAAGCCCAATCCGGAGCCAAAGCCGTGGATTCGAAAAGGGCCATAGACTCCTACATAAACTGCCTCCTTCACCCCCGTTGGCTTACATCAGAGCCTACAACGTTTTCTCTAAAAACTTGATCAACACCTCACCTGGCAAGTCAACTCCTTTGGCTTTAGCACCACCCTTCTTCCTAGGCTGGCTTTTCTTGACCTTTTTATCAACCTTCTTGGGCTGCTCCTCAACAGCAATTGGTGTTACAGCCGGAGTTGAGGCCGAGATTGCTGTCTGTGTTTTATTCTTGGCTGAGAGTGTAAAGCAAAGAATCATACATTATAGCCTGACCATCTGACGTCACACTTAGAGTCTCGTGAACAACGCCAGGTACTTGACCTGGGCCCAATTTCATGGCTCTGCTTACCGCCGAATTTGCGCTGTGTGACCATTCCCCGCTTACTGTTCAAGCGCCGAATTTCTGCGCAGCTGTGTAAGCGTAGAATGCTAGTACGTGAGTACGCACGCGCACAAAGCCGAAAATCTCCGCTAACCGTGAAATATACGCTTGACGTAAGCGCGAATTCCCTGCTTCCGCAAGCGCGATTCTTGCTTACGGTAAGCAGAGCCATGAAATTGGCCCGATGTTGCCAGATGTACCTTGACTTTGCATTCCTTTTCGTACAGAGATTCGCAGTCAATTTGCGCGCATATGTACACAGTAAATAAACCAACATTACGTGGTGCACACGCTGCATGCAGACGACCGAAAGTGCAAGCTGACAAATTACATCAAGGGATCACCATACGAGGAAGTGACTTTTTATTTCAAATATCAAGTAATAAATAATACCTTTTTTCTTTGGCACTTCATCCTCCGATACAGCTTCAATATCAGAGCCATCGCTGAAAACATAGCGAGCTGGTTTCTTAGAGGATCTACGAGGATAAATTAAGAACTGTCTCAACAATTTTGACTTTGACAAAAAAATGCAAACGGGGATGAAGTGTGTTTTAAAACTTTTCAAGAAAGAGTTTCCAGACAGTCAAGTCATCAGTGGGGTACCCAGAGGGGGATAAGGGGGGGGGGGGGGCAGTGGCAGTACCCACGCTCAGACCCCTTGCCCCTAAACAATCAAATTGAAAAAGAAGCACAAATGAAAGATTGGATACATCAAATAGCCCCCTAAATTATGTCTTTCCCCCCGCTTGCCCCCTCCCCACCACCAAATGGTTATGCCAGACAAGTCATCATCTGAGATCCAACCCCTTGGAAGATGGGCCGTACTTCCATAACTAAGGCCAAGACCCTGATGGAGGACAGTGGCGCCATGACTGCCGATGAACTCAAGACCCTGATGGAGGACAGTGGCGCCATGACTGCCGATGAACTCAAGACCCTGATGGAGGACCGGGGCATCCGTCATCCCGCAAGTTGTCGTCAATCATTGATCGATGATGATGTTAAAGATATTTTTTCACGTGTATCTTATGTATTACCTTTTCGCTCGACCACTTGTGCAGCTGATCTCTACATCGGGCTCTGGTGTGGGTTTAACCAATTTCTCATTTCCGTCCTCATTATCGTCATCGTCTAGAATTCTATGGCAGAAAAATAATCTTTAAATTAAAAATACTAATCTGATCATCAAAGGGTTATTCAAAAACAAACCAAAACATGCATTGAAACCTGCTTTAAACAGTTAATACATTAACAGCTAAACTACCACGAAATATACATTGACTACAGCTGGTACCCCGTTCACTCAGTCAATTATTTACTTTAGAAGTACGTTCTGTTTATCTACTACGATGAACCCTAAAGCTCTGAGTTTCTTAGGTTTAAGACACTAACATGGTTAGATTTTGTAAAATAGACAATCGATATTTATTTTTTGCTTATTACCTCCAACAGGCCATATGCACATGCAACATCTTAAAAATATACCGCAATACATCTTCGGAAACCTGTACACTTCAAAGATAAATCAAGCTGCCAAGATGGACGCCATGCTGTAATTTACATACAACTATGCCATGCGTATCGCATTTCTTCAAAATCAGCGGGCCATGATGGTTGCCGTTGTTGTTTGGACTCGGATTTTACCCAAAGTATTTTGCGCGCCCATCATGCGCTTTGAGACATTTGTTTGGGATATACTAGAGTGATTTGAAAAAAAGCAATACCACAATCTCAAGTGAAACTTACATCACAATTTCATTATCAGGAAGACTCTCAACGATAACCACATCTTCAGTGACAACCGGAGTGAGAAGGGCATCCTCCACGATCACCCCCACCTCCCCCGTCCCTCCTTGCAACTTCTCCACTGGCTCTTGTACGGTCTCTACTTCTGGGACGACAGGAGTGTAGTCTGGGTCATCTTCACCAGTCAGGGGTCGAGTGTCGACATCTTGGGCTTCTTCATCCGAGTCTGATTCGATGTTTATAGGATCCTGTGAAGAAAAGAAAGAAACAACATCAAATATTTTTTGATACCAAACAGATACGTACTTTACTCACCATAGTGTGAGCCAGAGGGGTGTCTGGGTGTCTTTTGGACACCCTGTTTTTATTTGGACAGCCTGTTCTATCTGTCATTTACATGTAAATGTATTGTAAGTGAACAGTTTGGACACCCAGTTTTGAACACGACCTCGTTTCCCAATTGAGTTATGACCCTTTTTTTGTGACACTGACATTATCATCTTACTTGGCAAGGCACAGCGAGGGGTTTCCCCTCATGGAAGTTTGTCAGAATCAGCGCTATCATCTCAAGTGTCTTCCCCAGGCCCATCTCGTCCGCCAAGATGCCGCCGCGCACCGTCGGCGGTCTGGTGGTGCTGGTGTAGTTGGTGACCGTGTTGAGGAAGTTGCCGTTCCCCTGTTGCACCCAGAACGGCGGTAGGCTGTCAGAGTTCTCACGAGTGCACATCCAGTTGAGTGCTTGCTTCTGGTGGGGGTACAAGGTGCTGCTTATTGCCTATTCACAGGGATAAAACAATCAGATGGGGATTTAAAAACCCTTCTGTGAGCCTCATCTCATCCTACAGGTATCACAAGTTATGTAATTTCATTGTTTTTCCCAGTTGCAAAGCCCAGAACAAGTTGAATCGCCTTGATAGCCTAGACTAGACCATTCCACATAGCAGTTCCCAGGGTTGTTGTGTTGTATGCTGGGCTGGTAAAACAACAACCATACCCAGCATACAACACCTACTTCATGTCTTATCCTTAGGGTTAACACACATCCAACCTTCTGATAGAGTGGAACCATTCCAGCCGTCTGTTTATCATATCAGGAGGTGCTGTTGAGGTCTTGCAGGCACTCTGAGCAGCTCTGTGGTTTCCAACACCCCCCCCCCCTCAAACACACACACCCAAGTGTGTAATGACCTCCAATCGTGGACCCTCCTTTGTTCAACTCTTTGTCCTGACAAACGTGTACCCCATTGTTTTTCTTTGTGATAGCAAACATGGACCTATTGTCCCTTTTGTTGTAAGTCCTCGGTTTGAATGTCACTACAAACTCACACACACACACAAATGTTTGTGAATCCGTCACTTAAGGACTTGTCTTTGTTCTCCCATTGTTTGGACTTAGTAACAATTGTGATGCGATCAAGCGAAATGAGTCTTTTGTCGACCCTTGTCAATTTTAGTTTTTTTTTTCTGTTTGAAAGAAGTACAATCTCAGCTTTAAGGATATGAAAACCCCGTGTTGATACCACCTTTGGTTCAAAAGTTATGGAAGTCGAAACACCAAGAGATATATAGAAATGTATACCCTTGTCGACCTATTTTGGCCTGTTATTCAATAATGCATTTACCGACAAACGACTCATTTAGCTTGATCGCATCACATTTGTGTGATTTTCGGTGGACGGCACTTGGTAAACGTTATAAAACAAAGAGTCAGTCCCCTGGATCTAACGTTGGGTCTTATAGACTCTTTCAGGGACCCTACCTCTGCTGGCTCCATGGGGGTCGTCTTCTCTGCTTGTTTCAAATTTTCAAAGAGGTTGTCCAGTTCATTGTGCATCTGAAAGTGAATAACAAGTAAAAACAGTTATTACGTCAAACCATTTCTGAGCAAGATTACAAAATGTTGAAAAGGGATGCTGTATCTGAATAGCAAATTATTTACTCAAAAGTTTTCTTGACTTACCTCTGCCTTCGTTAGTTGAACAGGAGCAGCTGCAGAAGCCCTTGGCTTGTACACCTTGACTGACCCTGATAGAGCGATACCCCCACCCCACTCCTCTGATGGCCCACGAGGGGGTTCGAACCTCACCCCCTGATACTCCAGTTTGTCCACGACCCTCTGTTTCTGGTCAGCTTGTCCCCAGACCGATATATCCACCGGGATGCGGTAAGTGTTGTTCTTGCCGAATGGAACCACTCTGTCAGGGTAAAACAGAGAAGCTTATCAACAAGATCCACTTCCTACAATTCCCTAGAAAATCTTTCGCTTAAAATTGTTCGGTACACATTTAGGGGGATTTAGTTTTCAACAAGTAAACATCTTAAATTGTTTAGGCTGGATCTTAGGCCTACTTCTTTAGTTTAACGCCAAGAGTTTTATCTACTATTAGTTGATTACTACTATTATTAGACATTTATGGTAATTAATGAAACCAAGGAGGACCCACAAGTGGACTTAATCACTGTAACTTGCAAGCCTGAGGAAACGTGTACAAAAGGGTGCTTGCTATAATGTGTTGAGCCAGAAACACGATAAAACCCAATCTTCAATGATAAGTCCTGTCCAACACACTGGCGAGGTCATTGTCGTCGATGTCATCCTGTGACCAGGGGTCGCGACCCAAGGTTTCATAACTACAGTGCGAAAACCCAATCTTCAATGATAAGTCTTCTGGGTTCATTAACGTACACCATGCTAGTAAACGGGACCTACGTCCGAAGGACAAAGCAATTTGGGTAAAGAATCTTGCTCATCGAGGTAGCAAGTGCCACGACCGGGTTGAACCCACACTCTGCTCATCAGAAACACCAGAGCTCGAGTCCGGCATGCCAAGGAAGTCCTTCTTCACTCTAACAAATCCAACACCACGGTAACTCAGAACCCAAACTGTCGGACTCTGAATATGGCATTATGCCTGATCCACTGTAAATTATAATGATTACTGGGGCAGTCCTCAATCCAGCACTATTTGGTATTTTTTTTCTAGACATCCTGGTTAAATCCAAAATGCCTGCTTACCCATCGATACGAACAAGTTTCCTATCAACTAACGGTGATAGAGCAGCAGCCATTTCTCTCTTAATGTGGCCCACCTGATGGCCCCAGATGTTCTCTGCTTTGATGGCGTTGGTGTCATACTGGTTTTGAGGTTCTCTTACTAAAGCAACCATCTCATTATTGTTGACCTGTTAAAGCAAGAACATCAAATGTGAATCACAGGCTTGTTTTTTAAAACTTTGGTTTGAACAAAGAAAAATTGACTTGATAGCTTAGTTGGAAAACTTCCCTTGAAATAGTTTTGCTTGAAATGCTATAGTTTTATGAGAAATTAGTAAAACAACCAGTTTTTATCACGGTGATAAAATCTGATGTTTGAAAACACATAAAGGGGTCTTTAACTGTTTTCTTGTGACTCCGTTGACCGATTGAGCATAAATTTTCACAGGTTTGTTATTTCATGGATATGTTGTGTCACATAAAGTGTGGCTACTGGTATTTGACAATTACCAATGTTGTACACACGCTTTAGGCGGTGGGTTTTTATTTATAAATGAATGAAGACCCACCATTCCCTTGTAGTACTGCACACCAACTACAACTCCTCGTATCAATCCAAACAGCGTTTCATCCTCTACATCATCAACAACGAGACTGCTATCACCGCTTGCATTCCGACGACTTGCGGCCGCCATGGTCCTGTCCAACACACTGGCGAGGTCATTGTCGTCGATGTCATCCTGTGGCCAGGGGTCGCGACCCAAGGTTTCATAACTATAGTGCGACCTTTTTCTCCCTGTTTTGTCAAAATATATCATGATAGGATCAAAAACGTTGGGCAAACAGCCCGGAGATGAAAGATGCATGTTTATTGGAAACCACACTCTGCCTGTGCTGTACAAAACTACAGTAGAGTGTTCACTACAACTTCTTGATGTTTATTGTCTTCAGAGCAACTCTGTTTTGTCAAAATATATCATGAAAGGCTCAAAAACATGAAGTCAGGCAAACAGCCCTGAGATGAAAGATGCGTGTTTATTTTCAATTTGTCCACATTGGAAACCACACTCAGCCTGTGCTGTACAAAACTACAGTAGAGTATTCACTACAACTTGTTGACTGTTTATTGTCTTCAGAGCAACTCAGGCCTGCGCTAAACGTCGCACGTTTGTCGTGTCGAACTCAAACAGTTGTAAAATTGGGAATTAAATTCGACAAAAGAGCGACGTTTAGCGCAAACCTTTTATTTAAGTTCGGCACTGCCGTGTAGCACGGCAAGCCCTGCCGTGCTACACGGTAGCGGCACGACACGGTGACAAACGTCGCGCTCTTGCCGTGTCGAATCGAATTGAAAACATTTGAGTTCGGCTCGGCAAAAGTGCGACGTTTAGCGCAGGCCCCTGATAAGATCAATGAGAGACTAAACAGGAAGTTTGGGACTGCATTGCTGGGCTATGAGGAGTCACAAAGAGATATGTAAATGAGTTTAAGGCGTGATTATATTACAAGCTACAATAAACAATGACTGAGGGGGTCTCTATATTTGGATCCTGACAGATACCATACTATTGATGGCATGAATGTAAAGAAACGTAATAACTGAAATAAGAATTACTAAAATTATGGAGAAAAACTTAAGCACGGGAAACAAAATTATGGATTCTCACCTGTTACCATAGCAGCACACCCAGCCAAAATTTTTTTTACCAAAAATGCTTTTTTACATTAACCAACAGCATGTAGAATTGTAACTGGCTTTTTAAATGTTGTTAACTTTTGTTTGCTAATTTGAAAACCAAAAACTAGAAAGGACGTTTGAAATACCTTTGCTTTTTGCTCCCCTTTTGCTTCCTGACGGTTTAGTCTGACGCTGCTTGTAATGCTTCCAACCCATAGGATTGTAGCGATTCATTCTGCAGAAAAAAGTTCCTTAACGCTGGCCTCGGACAAATCTGGCGGACCAAAAATGTACAAAATCAACTATATGGTGTCACAAACATACATTATACAGTCAGCACTGCTTAGTTTCCAATTCAGTTTCATTTTGAGTGGGCGGTCACTGTGCTAAACGTGGAAGAGTTCAATCAACGTTCCTGATGAAAATACCGTGACACTGAAACCGACAGTTTCTGCAACTTTCTCAACAAAAAAATATAAATTGTATTCAGCTGAAACTTTCACAGGTGATTGATCTTTCATTTTGACATATAAATCAGGGGTATCAGCATGCATGTTGGCACAGCAATGAACCCTCAAAAAAGTTAACTTTAATCATTTGCCACTAAAACTAACATTTATTTTAATATTTAAATACTAATTTAACAATAACATTTGTTTTTAAACATATTAACATAAACAAACAAACACAAGTTCCCAAACCTCAATTAATTACCCAAAACCTACATTATTCCTTTAAAAAATTCAAAAGTAGAAAAATAGAGGGCAAGTAACACCTAGGCTGTACCAATCATGGAGAAAAACTAACACTAGTAACAGTTTAACACGTGTTAACTCTACGTCTGATACAGGCATGACAGGGAATCCAGAGCAGACGACCAGCGTGTTCCGTGTCACACAAAAAACGCACTACTTTGTTTTTGTTTTTTCAAGAAACGGACTTTGCCACTAAAACTACGTCTTCTTGCACATTAAAAGCATTCACATGAACCCCTCTACATGTGTTATCAGAGAAGTTGTCTAAAGTTGCATGCCGACTCAGAAATGTTCATTAAATTCACATTTTTATACTCACAGTTTCAGACGGGTCCCGAGCAACTTAGAAAAGTCGAATTAGCCAGCCACTGAAAACTACTTGTGTGTGCCCGCCCTCTATCTTTGACTGTCTTAGCTAGACTGGTCCCCTGTTATGTTGCATCCGCAAGCATAAAGACATGCACTGCAGTCAACAGGCCCAGCGATTTCATCAGATACAATATTTTCATTGGATAAACGTGCAGTGACGCAAGCTTTCCATAATGCGCTATGATTGGTCCGAGGTGATGTAATTTGTCAGCTTGCACTTTCGATCGTCTCCATGCAGCGTGTACATGATGTTCGTACATCATAATGTTGTTTTATTCACAATGTAATTTTATGTGTAAAATGTAATAATATGTGCACATGTACGTGTGAAGTGACTGCGAATCTCCGCGTGAAATGAATATGAGGTCAAAGGTACATCTGGCATTATCCGGTTGCCTCGAAGTGTGACGTCAAATGTTCAGGCTATTGGCCACTTATAATGTGTCGATCTTACCGGCCATGTTATCCTTATGCCTCGTTCGATCGAAAAAAATACTACTTGTGACTTCCTGAGTACCGAAGTACTGAAGTTTTTATACCTTTATGTCCGTCCCCCGCCCCCCCCCCGAAAAACTATTTTTCTCTTGTACAGAAGTACCCCTCGCCCCCCCCCCCCACACACACACATACCATGAGATTCCCAGAACACAACGAAGACACAATATAGGAGGGGAAATTGACACATGCCACACATACCAAGCACCAACATTTTCATAAGTTTTGTTCAGTTTGCTCTTTATTTTGTTCTCTTGTTTATCAGACCCACCTACTACCGTGTTTATTTATTACCACAATAAAGTTAGGTGTAAATCTCTGTAATTAATTTTAACTTTCAACCTTACCAATGTTGTGAAAAGTCTTTTAAAAATCCAAACAATGATACGATGTAACAATCATGCAGTAAACTTATACTTTGGTCGGTGGCCTTGACGTAAATGTCCTGAACTTTGATCAGGCTACATTCCAGCATTGTTTGGTAAAAGATTGTTTTTATGACAGGTTATTTTTTTATGGTAAGGCTACCCTATTCCGATGACCGGTAATTGTTGCTCTCATAAAATTTGCCTGTGTTTTCAATAAAGGGCACTTTAAGACGCCCGTCGGGTGTGGTTAAAGTGCTACTTCGCCGGGCTAATTTTACTAGTCAGCAGCCAGACACTTCGCTATCAATAATAATCTGGGTTTATCATTCGGTGAATGAAACGATCTGTGCTCCATTAGGGAGTTCGGAGTTCGCTAGTTCACGGGGTCCTAAATGGTCCAAAGTCTACCATTGTCTGCCGTTGGGTGTCGCTGTCACCACACCGAGGTCATCGATAAACGTACGTGACCGGTAAACCCACCGCTGCGCAGTGAATTCGACCGTGCTCCTAAAGTACAAGATTCAACAAATTACAGGTTAGTTTTAACATGGTAGTCTACGTTTTAGTTTCAATATAATATTAATATCACCAATCGCGTACAAATTCAAAACGAAGGACAGACAATACAGAAACTACAAAAAGTGAACTAAAAGTTGTATGGAACAACGATCTGATTTGAATAAATTGTTTTGTTTTTGTTTTTGGGGTTATGCGAGTGTTTTGGGATGTTTTTTTTCGATAGGTAGGTACACGTAAGCATACAACAGGGCCCAATTTCATAGAGCTACTTATGCACAAAAAGTAGCTAAGCACAATCAATGTTTATGCTTACCAGAATAAGGTTACCAGCCAAAATACCAGTTCACAAGTACAATTTATGACTTGTATCCTGCTCCTTTTTCGTTTAGCAAAAAATTGTTAGGCAATGTTTCTGCTTAAGCAGCTCTATGAAATTGGGCCCTGATCACCAAAGTGCTTGAAATCTTGCAATTGTTCGAGACCTCACGCTTGAGGTCTCAAAATCAATTCAAATATTTTACTGAGTAATTACTTCTTTCTCAAAAACTACGTTACTTCAGAGGGAGCCGTTTCTCACAATGTTTTATACTATCAACAGCTCTCCATTGCTCGTTACCAAAGAAGTTTTTATGCTAACAATTATTTTGAGTAATTACCAATAGTGTCCAGTGCCTTTAGAAGGCAGACCATATTGGACAATAGCTGTTCTTGGTGCGAACAAAAACATTGAGTGCGTATGACCTCAGCGTACCAGCAGCGTTGAACATTAGGCAAGGGTCCACGGTGTACGCGCGGCGCTCATAATGAGCCAATGAGCCACCTTCGAGCGGCGACCCCCCTATGACATCATTATGCCGTAATAGTTGCAGTACGCAACGTAGTTGTACGCAAAAGTTGAACGCAACACAACACAACACAACACACCCACTCATGTCACAAATCGAGACGAGGGCATCGGGCACACTGCGAAATCAAGGCTTTACAACATGGTAAACGTTTCTCTTTATTTTTTGATAAATGAAAGTTACTTGCGTTGTTCCATTTTACCATTATTGTTTGCCTATTGTTTTTGTTGTTGTTGTTTTTCAAAGAGGTAGTTATGATTTCAGGTGGGAACCTTGAAAACGGCAATTTAAAACGAGTCATTTTTCCTCGAGGAAACGTTAAAGGGCTCAGTCTGTTTTGATAAAGATCAGAAACCTTGCCCTTGTCAACAAACAGTTTAAATGTTTGTCACCATACTGATACCAGTTCCCTCAAAAGAAACACTTCTTCAAAAGATGCACGTTTTCTTTAAATGGAAGGTACACGATTGGTAATCACTCTAAAAATGTATCAGCAATCAAAACTGACTTGGTAGAATTAAAAGTACAGCAATTTTCGATAGTATAGATGGATTGCAATACGCGTCATTGACCGCCATCTTTGATGTAAAACGATGGAAAAGTGCACGCGCTACGCACGACTCTCAGCCAATGATAGCTCATCACGCGTGCACAATTAAAGCTGGTGGTCAATGACGCGTATTGCAATACATCTATAAAGCATTTTGAGAAATATTTCAATTCAAAATAATGTGGATATGGAAAAATATGTCAGTTTTTATCCCCCAAAATTTGAATCTGAGTAGGCCTATTCCTATTAGGGATTATTCTTCAAGCGCTCCAGATTTTTGGCGACATCTCAAAAACGCTATTACCTTTTGAAATGATTTTTTTGACAGGTTAGTTTTATTGTATATATCTACATTTATATAGGATTTAAACAATCAAACGGTCCTAAAAACCAAAGGTATACTTTGAAAATGTGAACAAGAAATCGGTTTGACAAGTCTTTTGACGGATAATCAAATTTTCAAACCATGTCCACTGGATAAAATTTGCCATAATACACGATGTAGCCCGCTGAGCGAGATTCACCGAAGTCAAAATTCTCATGAAAACCCGCACGATCTCGAGGTCATCAGGGTCGCTACAAAACCCTGAACTTGTATGCACAAATTAATAATAGCGAAGGCCACCTACTGCACGCCTAGATTATTATTATTTTTTGCACCGAGTTAGGTCTTGTCCGAATTATCGGCTTTGGCTAAGGGACATAGCCGTAGCCCAAGTCGCTTGAAGCTCATGCGGATAGTCCTGGCACTTCGGTTGGACAATATTTTACACCGGTTCCACCGGTGCTCATCGGGTCGCCGGGTGCTCTCTCTAGTTTTTTTTTAATTTTTAAAAATATCTTTTTTACGAATAATGCAAGTAACTTTATGAGTGGATGTACAATGATGCCGATGTGGCAGGATATTCGCCGATCATAATTATAGCGCAATAATTGTATAGAAATTGTGTCTGATAGCACCATCTCTTGAATCAACTTCCTTCAGCCTGTGTTAATTTACCATATGGGGGAAACACACACACGAGGGACAAAATCATTTTTGATAACCAGTGTGACAGGAGATTCTGTCACACCCAAGTGCACCCCCCCCCCGCATTTTTTTTTTACGCAGCACAAGTCGGCTATGGAGTCAACAGTTAAGGGATATGAAGAACAGCCTATCCCTTAACTGTTGACTATTGCCGCCGACGTGTGCTGCAGGGAAAAAATTGCCCCCAACCCTCGATACGGGGAACTGTGTACACATGTTCCTCTCATTATAGCGCCCTCTTTTGAATTAATCAACCATTTTCAGCCTTTGTTGATTTCCCATATGGGGCAGAACCAGATTTCCGTTATGACACCGGCATACAAATTCAGTTGACACAGTCACCGGTGTTTAGTGTGCAAAATGAACAACTAGCATGCCAGCCGTACACTGTGTAGGCGTTAAACAACATTTGCTGATCGATGCTTTATGACTTTGCGAACCTTTTAGGAATAAAATCCGCGTTTCCAGTGAGATAAGTGCATACGTTATTACGGCTTCAAGAAGATTTTTTTTTTTAAGTTTAAGGTAGGAGAGATAAATGCTCATTAGTTTGTTTTATTGACATGGCTTGCTCGTTTGTACATTTAACCCGTGGAAATATCCTATTGTTTTCAGTTAGGCGAATTCGAAAAACGCCCTGCACTGGCACTTTAAAAACACGGTTTTACTGAATATGTACTATTACTGTGTCTTAATTATTTAAGAATAATTTGAAATGTGTGCACTCCATGAACAGTTTTGGTATAAAACGTTTAATGTTCGTTTTCAACAAGTTAAAAATGCTTCAATTGTAGACAGTGTGATGTTGGGGTGATTGCTTAATTGTCTTTTGGCTTTGTATTGATAAGAGTCATTGGTCAACCTTGACACCCCTTGTCAGAAGCCCCAAACTCATCCCCCTTTTTCCCAACGCTGAACCCGGGCCCAATATCATAGAGCTGCTTAACAGTTGTTTGTGTGCTTACTGATAGCCTTGATTGCAAGGCCGTGTAATAGTTTGCTTACTATAAAGCTAAATGTGAATAACCACAGCCGCACGAATGCGATGCCCGAATGCAATGCAACTCCTGCTCCGGTCCCCCCGACTGTCTTTAAACAGCATACCACGCTCTCACACCCAACGAAGCACACAAACGCTCGTTTCCACAGTCCCAAACACACTGCTATTCCACACACCGCTATCGCCCGCAATCCTGGCCCGTGAGCCGTAAGGCTCACAGCCTTGACGATCTTGTACACTTCCGGGTCTTGCGGTTATGGTAATAAGTGCGCTCTTTGCATATCCACTCAACCCACCCATTTTCCACGGCTGTGAGCCTGACGGCTCACGGGCTAGGATTGTGGGCGATAGCTGTGCGGTGTGTGTGTGGGGCTGTGTACAGGCGCTGTTTGTGTACATTGTACATGGTGAGAGTGCGGTGTGCTTTTTTTTAGAGTCAGTCGGGGGACTGGGGTTGTATCGCATTCGGGCGGCTGAGGTTTTAGTATCCTTGCTCTATGGTTTTAGGCGGAGTACTTGTCTACATAGCCTAGTTTGTTATCAAGGCTAACTTACTGAGCGAGTTTCCATTTGATAGCGCGAACAGGCCATGCTTAAACCAGTGCTTCCTGGCGTATGAACACGAATGATGCCACAATGCAAATCTCTGGTGAACGCACAAGCTGGCCGCCTCATTATTTTGCTAACCTGTGAAAAACGCTTATGCGCTTAAGCAAGTTTTTCTGCACGTAGTAAGCACGAAAATTTGCCTACCGTTAACGGTGCTATGAAATTGGGCCACGGTCTTTGCCCCCTGTTCCGTTTTCGTTCATCAACTTGTTATCGCTATCACACACACCGACAATTACGAAAAGTATTTACTGGCCAGGGTCCAATTTCATAGCGCTACTTAACGGTAAGCAAATTTTCGTGCTTACTGTAACAGAAAACTTGGTTAAGCGTAACGTATTTCACAGGTTAGTACTGAGAAAATTAGATGGCAAGCTTGCGCGTTCACCGTGGTTTTGAATTGTTGCGTCTTTCATTTTCATAACTACAAGACTGGAAGGTTAGCATGCCTTTTCGTTCGCTTACGGTTTGCAGCTTCATGAAATGGAAACTCGCACAGTAAGCACAAAATCGAGAAAACATATCCCCCAGGTCAGCTTTAACAAATTGGGGTCAAAGGCCGGTTTGTGGTTTTCAAATGCAGACAGCAAATATATCAGAAGATAAACCAGTATCTGAACTTTGTGTGGACCAATTTAAACAAACCCGTGGAAGTAAAACCGCAATCGGTTGTTGGAGTCAATGTTTTTTTAGAAACCCAAAATGTTAAAAATGTTTTCAATGTTTTCTAAAGCATCGATCAAGATCAGAACTAATTGTTTTACTTGATATTCTCCGAACTATAGCTTTTCCAGGTACGCCAAAGGACGTTCCACCATCTTTGCATCATGCATGTAAATTATGTGCGAAATCTCACTGAACGTTTATTTTCAATCCAGGAGCTGTGTAGATATTACTTTGATATTCAAGACTATACATGGGCCCAATTTCATAGAGCTGCTAAGCACAACAATTTGCTTACCATGAAATTTCTTCTATGATAAAAACAGGATTACCAACCAAATTTCCACGTGATTTTCAGGATAAGCAAGCAACAGCTGAATACCAGTAACAGCAATGTATTGCATTTATGACTTGTCGCATGACTGCTTGCAATGGTGAATTGTCTCATACAATGTATACACGACATGAAACTTAGGAGTCTAGACACTATTGTGTACATCCATTGCATTTATTTGCACATTTGATATTTTAAAAGTTCTAGGTCATTTTTTTGTCGCATGACTGCTTGCAATGGTTTATTGACTGATACAATTTAAACACTACATACAACTTTGGAGTCAAGGCACTATTTTGTATATTTACCAGTACACACATTTGTACATTTGATAGTTTCACAGTACATTGACATTTATTGTATGATACATTATGACATGAATATAATTAGCAAATCTTGAGACCACCATATCTCGAAAAGAATGTCCGATCAACTGTTTTCGATGGTGTACTTTTGGGATGCTGTAGATGTATTTGTTAGGCTAAAACGTTGTGCGACGTCATCATGACGTCACCAGTACCCAGCGTAAAGTCAATACATTTCGCTCGCCACAATTCATGTCCTATGGCCTGTGTGGTAATAAAACACCTCCATAAGACGTGTGGCGCGGTATGCTACTTTATGTGTTCTCTTATGTTATGATGTAAGGAATTATGAAGTCACCACCTATTAGAGCACGCTCTATCAATCGTCTTTTTTTCAAGAGTGTCAAACAAAATAAGTTTAATTTTGAAATCTACAGAATATGCTTGATCGAGTCAGAAGTTGTTTCCCATCCCATCCCGGAATACTGTGAGCTACGGTACTCATGTTGCAACCTCGAAAACATTTTGCATCAATTTTTTATTTCACGTACTAACACAAAACGTTTTACTTTATTGCTTATTAATTTAGGACGAAAAGCAGTCATAAGCACCATTTTATATATGAAGTTCAAAGCAACAAGTCTTTACTGTAAGAAAACTAGTGACGTTTTGAAGGAAAGCGGGATTTTATAAAAGCCTTCAACATTAAATGCCGTTTTATACAATTGTTACCTTTTACTGTATACGTGTGTGTTTTATAGATTGTAAAAATCCAACATGTGGTTCAGGAGTTATGATTTTTTACAAATATTAAACTTTGAATTAGTGTAATTTGATACCCGATGACGTCATCATGACATCATCAAGTCTCAAAGTTCCAATGTTCAATTCAATTTCAATCTTGGGTTATGCTGTAGATAAACCCGAAAATGATGTTTTTCAAGAAAAAACCCAAAGGCAAACTTCGACCCAGGGTAACGACCAAGAAGTAAAGGTCATACGATTTGGGGGTTAACTTTCGAAATGTTGTCCCAGTCTTGAACTATCAGATGCCCAATTATGAACACCATAGCTTTTAAATTCATTGAAATACATCAAAAAGCAAATGGTCACTTTTCAACTTTAAAAACCTTGTAATTTTACACCTGATGACGTCATCGTAACGTAATGAAAACAGTGCCGTCCTCATATTGTGGTTCAATTATCCGATGAGTTTCAAGGTTCAATTCAGTTTCAATCTTGAGTTGTGTTGTAGAGGAGAGTTGACATGAAAGAAGAAGATGGAGAAGAAAAGAAAAACTAGAGATTCAGTTTTTGTTTACTACAAAAACGAGGTGTTCGTGAGAGATGTCATCAAATTATGACTGAATGAATTGGTGACGAAATTTTACCTTATCAATCCAATTTCTGGTTCAGGAGTAAGATTTGTTCAAGAAAAAACTTCAACTGCCGGTTTGAACCAGAAGTCAATGTGAAATGAGGTCATATTCTGTGTATCATTTCTTAAGTTGTTACATATGATCCCATTGATGTTTAGATTGTAAAAATCCAAAACGTGGTTCAGAAGTTATGAAATTTTATAACATGAAATTTCAACTTCCGGTTTTTTCCGGAAGTCAAGGTCAAACCGGTCACATTTTGAATAGTGCGTGTCAATTTATTTATGACCTTTCAGATGATATATGGATTGTAAAAATCCGTTGCCTGTTTCAGGAGTTATGAATTTTTCAAAATTTAAACATCAATTTCTGGTATAGACCGGAAGTCAGGGTTAAAAAGGGTCACATTTTGTGTTGCGCGTGAATAGTTTATGAAGACCTTTTAGATGATGGATGGATTGTAAACATCTAATATGTGGTTCAGAACTTATGATTTTTTCAAATATAAAGTTTCAACTTCCGTTTTGAACCGGAAGGCAATGTCAATTGAGGTCACACTTGGTAGCGTTGGTGTAGTCTTCTGAGTCCTTTCTTATGACGTATAGATGATAAAAATAAAACATGTGTTTCAGGATTTGTAATTTATGAAAGATTAAAATCAATTTCCGACTTTAACCGGAAGTCAAGGTCAAACAGGGTCGCATTTTGTGTAGCACGTGATAAGTCTAACAAGACCTTTCAGATGATGTTTGAATTGTTAAAATCCAATGTGTGGTTCAAGAGTTAAGAACTCAAATAATTATTAGACGGATGATCCGCTGGGTTGCAATTATAAGCTCTAACACCGATGGATGCGGAATGTCTTCCAGCATTGGTCCCCACAGCACAATACATTTACGTGCAAAATAATCACACGTGCATTTAACATAGAACGTCAATGAAACTGCACATGCAGTGCACGTGTACAGGAGGTTGACCCTAATTGACCGTCTTATTGACGGTCAACTGTTACGTGAGATGTATGTGTGGCTATACAGTGTATGTTTACATGTGTTCTTTTACGATCGCGCGTCGACAATGCGGGTCAACTTAAACGTGCGCCTTTTTCGACCAGGGCCCAATTTCATGGAGCTGCTTAAGCACAAAATTTTGCTTAAGCAAAAAAATCCTTGCTTAGTAAAATCAGACTACCGGCCAAGACTACACTCAATTGTTATGCTAAGTAAACAACAGCTAAATACCAGTCACAAGCAATGTATAAGGCATGGAATTTTGGCCAGTAACATGTGTAAAATAAGCAAGCTATTTTCGTGCTTAAGCAAATTTTTTGCTTAAGCAGCTCCATGAAATTGGGCCCAGATGTAAAAATCAAAATGTTGTTATTTCTGTGCAAAAGTTTGAGCAGGCGTAACGTTCTACAACCTAATTCAAAAAAAAAATCTAAAATAATCAGGTTTTTGAGATATGAATTTTTGAAATTTTCAACTTCCGGTTTGAACCGGAAGTCAAGGTCAAATGGAGTCAAATTGTGTGTAGCGATTGTTGGACTTTTTACGACCTGTCCGATGATTTATAGATTGTAAAAATCCAGCATGTGGTTCAGGAGTTATGATTTTTTACAAATATTAAACTTTGATGAAGTGTCATTTACTACCTGATGACGTCATCATGACATCGATAAGTCTATGTCGTCTTGATACTGAGGTTCAGTTGTCTGACAAGTTTCAATGTTCAATTCACTTTGAATCTTGAGTTATGCTGTAAAAAAGGCAAAAAACAGGTTTTTGAAGGAAAAAACAAGAAGGCAAACTTCGACCCAGGGTAACGACCCGGAAGTGAAGGTCATACGATTTTGTTGTTAACTTTTGAAATGTTGCCCCAGTCTTGAACTATCAGATGCCCAATTATGAACACCATATCTTTTAAATTGCCAGAGATACAACAAAAAGCAAATGGTCATTTTCAATTTTAAAAACCTTGTAACTCGACACCTGATGACGTCATCATGACTTCATTGTGCGCGTGCCGTCTCCATATTAAGGTCCAACTGACTGATGAGTTTCAAGATTAAATTCAGGTTCAATCTTGAGTTATGCTGCAGAGAAGAGTTCGCCGGAAGACGATGGAGAAGAAAAGAAAAAAAAACAGAACTAGAAATTCAGTTTTTGTCAATTACAAAAACAAGGTGTTCGTGAGTAATTTCATTAAAGTTGTGATTGATTGAATTGGTGACAAAATTTTACCTTATCAATCCAATTTCTGGTTCAGGAGTTATATTCATTCAATATAAAACTTCAACTGCCGGTTTGAACCAGAAGTCAAAGTCATATGAGATCATACTTTGTGTATCGTTTCTTAAGTTGTTACATATCATCCCAACGATGTTTCGATTGTAAAAATCCAATACGTGGTTCAGAAGTTATGAATTTTTATAACATGACATTTCAACTTGCGGTTTTTACCGGAAGTCAAGGTCAAACCGGTCACATTTTGAATAGTGCGTGTCAATTTCTTTATGACCTTTCAGATGATATATGGATTGAAAAAATCCAATGCCTGTTTCAGGAGTTATGAATTTTTCAAAATTTAAACATCAATTTCCGATTTAGACCGGAAGTCGAGGTTAAAAAGGGTCACATTTTGTGTAGCGCGTGATTAGTTTATGAAGACCTTTTAGATGATGGATGGATTGTAAACATCTAATATGTGGTTCAGAACTTTTGATTTTTTCAAATATAAAGTTTCAACTTCCGTTTTGAACCGGAAGGCAATGTCAAATGAGGTCACACTTGGTAGCGTTGATGGAGTCTTCTGAGTCCTTTCTTATGACTTATAGATGATAAAAATAAAACATGTGGTTCAGGATTTGTAATTAATGAAACATTAAATATCAATTTCCGACTTTAACTGGAAGTCAAGGTCAAACAGGGTCGCATATTGTGTAGCACGTGATAAGTCTAACAAGACCTTTCAGATGATGTTTGAATTGTTAAAATCCAACGTGTGGTTCAGGAGTTAAGAATTTTTCAAATAATTAGATGGATGATCCGCTGGGGTGCAATATGAGCTCTAACACCGACGGATGCGGAATGTATTCCAGCATGGTCCCCACAGCACAATACATTTATGTGCAAAATAATCACACATGCATTTAACATAGAACGTCAATGAAACTGCACGTGTCAGTGCACGTGTAGAGGAGGTTGACCCTAATTGACTGTCTTATTGACGGTCAACTGTTACGTGAGATGTATGTGTGGCTGTACAGGTACAGCCTATGTTTACGTGTGTTCTTTCACCATCACGCGTCGTCAATGCGGGTTAGCTTAAACGTGCGCGTTTTTCGACCAGATGTAAAAATCAAAATGTTGTTATCTCTGTGCAAAAGTTTAAGAGGGGTTGCTGTTCTCCAATCTGATACAAAAATTATGCTGAAGTGATCAAGAGTTTTAAAGATTTGAATAAAATAAGATAATCTAAAATTTTCAACTCGCGTTATAATCAGAAGTAAGTTAAAATATTGTACGGGTTCTGTGAAGCATTTGTCCAACTTTTAACGATCTATCCGATGATGTGTAGATTGTCAAAATCCGAATCATAGTTTTTGAGTTATGATTTTTACAAATATTAAACTTTGATCTAACGTAATTCAATGCCCGATGACGTCATCATGACATAATTAAGTATGTGTTGTCTTGATATTGAGGTTCAACTATCTGTTGAGTTTCAACATTCAATTCAATCTCAATCTTGAGTTATTCCGTAGATAAGCTCGAAAGTTGTTTTTTGACGAAAAAAAACGAAGGTGAACTTCGACCCAGGGTAACGACCCGGAAGCTTAGGTCGTACGATTTTGGCGTTAACTTTTCAAATGTTGCCCCAACCTTGGTCTATCAGATGCAAAAACTTTGAACATCATAGCTTTTATATTCGCTGAGATACAGCAAAAAGCAAAAGGTCATTTTCAATTTTAAAAACCCTGTAATTCAACACCTGATGACGTCATCATGACGTAATGACAACTGTGCCGTCCTCTTATTGAGGTTCAATTGTCTGATGAGTTTCAAGGTTCATTTCAGTTTCAATATTGAGTTATTATCCAGAGAAGAGTTGCGTGGAAGAAGGAGAAGAAAAAGAAAAAACAGAACAATAACAAGAGGTGTTCGTGCTCATATTGCACGAACACCTAATAACAAAGAGGTGTTCGTGCTTGTATTGCACGAACACCTAAAAACAGAACAATAATAAAGAGGTGTTCGTGCTTGTATTGCACGAACACCTAAAAACAGAACAATAACAAGAGGTGTTCGTGCCTAAAAAAAAACAGAACAATAACGAGGTGTTCGTGCTTGTATTGCACGAACACCTAAAAACAGAACAATATCAAGAGGTGTTCGTGCTTGTATTGCACGAACACCTAAAAAAACAGAACAATATCAAGAGGTGTTCGTGCTTGTATTGCACGAACACCTAAAACAAACAGAACAAAAACAATGAGTTGTTCGCGCTGCTGCACGAACACCTCAACAATGAGTTGTTCGCGCTGTTGCACGAACACCTCAAAAATGACCACAAGCAGTGACTACTTCTGTGCTCCCCTTCCAAAGTGAACATTTTGTCTCTCCACTCTTATCTGTGTATAATCGCCTTAAACGGCTGCGCAACGATGAGCCATTGCATGTTTTTTTTATGAATGAACAAGTTGCGGAACGCATGGGTAAACAAGTTTGCTGTAGCAGAGTATGGCGTGTCAAACGTTGCAATATTCGATAATGTACAATGTATGTGCGATGTTTCTCATGTATATGCGATGATTGTCACACATGTGCGATATTCGTCTTATGTATGTAATATATGTAATATATATGCAATAATTTTTAATATATGTGCGATAATTTGCAATATATATGTGATAATTTCTAATATATATGCGATAATTTTTTTATATATGCGATAATTTTATATATATATGCGATAATTTTTTAATATATATTATATGCGATCATGCGATAATTGTTTAATGTATGCGATAATTTTATATATATATTTGATAATACACATCGCACATGTATATTAAATTATCGCATATGTATATCACAAAACATCGCATACAAATGATCGCATATAATATATTAAAAAATTATCAAATATATATAAAAAAAATTATCGCATATATATTACAAATTATCACATATATATTGCAAATTATCGCCCATATATTACAAACTATTGCATATATATTACATATATTGCATACATAAAACGAATTTCGCACATGTGTGACAATCATCGCATATAATATATGAGAAACATCGAACATACATTGTACATGTACATTATCGAACGTTGCAACGTTTGACACGCCATAGCAGAGTGTGACGGTTGCCTAAACCTGTTTGTAAGCAGATTGCTTTTTACAATGACATTCATTGACACTATTGCCAGCCAATGTTGCGTGACAAGGAAATGTCCTTGACCCGCGTTTCCATGTACCGTCCGCCTCACCCCAGTAGAAAGTGCACAATTCATGCGCACACGCACCACTTTCACAATGGTGCACTTTCTAGGGTTGCTCGGTTTTGGCACGCTAACCCGGTGAATAGTTCGAATCATGATAACACCAAACACAAACACAAAGCAACGATGATTTCCAATTTCTTTGCTGTCGTGGCATGCGTCGCCGACATCACCAGTGCGTAATCATTGTAAGTGCATCACTGTACTTGTTCGTCTCTGGCAACTACATACAGTAGGTAAGTTCATGTACTGTACATTGTGTGTAGACTCCCAGTCAGCGCGCAGCCTGTTGAAAACACATTCCGTTTATTTGCTACGTATGCATAGACCGTCCGGTTTATGCATACGTAATGAGATTTGACGTGCCATTTTCATAAAACATTTAAAATATGATAACGATTTTTTTTTTTAATTAAAAGTATATACCAACTTGGAGAATGATTCAAATTAATGTTCTGTTCATAAAAATAAATTTTTTGATGATCAAAAAGAGAAATTTTGGAACGAAAATGAAGACGTGAATGTCCAGAAAAAAAGGTCAATGAAAAAGCCGGATTTTTTTCCCTTTTCCAACGACCGGCAGAAACAACCTGCCCATGTATGTGTAGTTTAACTATTCCTCTTTCCTAGAAAGGCCATGGTATATCTCGATCCTTTGAGAAACAGTCAAGAGCACCCGAAATATCCCACAAGAACAGGCCTTCGACACAACGTTGAAATTTTCCGTAGGCAGCCATATCTATTTATAATACAGCAATTTTCATTGGTCATCACTCAAGATCTAGAGAATTCTTGTCCAATCACATATCGCGAACAATTGGCTTAGTCCAGTAAAGCAGGGTATGGCATCCACCGTGAAGATGTGTAACTTAATGTAAGGCTGGGGAGCCTATGGTTACCAGACTAATTCTCGTTGTAAAATGATTTCGTTCGAGGGGTTTTCATTCGAGACATAGCGAAATTATAATAAAAAACAATGTTATGTTATTGACACGAAAACAGTAAAATAGGCAGTATTCAGATTTTATTGAATCAAATGGACATGAAAGAAAAATATTGTATTGCCTCCAATAGTCTTCATCAAAAGATACAATATGAAAATGACAATGTAAATGTAAAATGTTTAACATGTTTAAGTATTTAAATCTCATTAAAAAATAGCACAATATCCTACAAACAGCTGCAATAA
The DNA here is from genome assembly GCA_032158295.1 of Pycnopodia helianthoides. Taxonomy (NCBI): domain Eukaryota; kingdom Metazoa; phylum Echinodermata; class Asteroidea; order Forcipulatida; family Asteriidae; genus Pycnopodia; species Pycnopodia helianthoides. The sequence goes on from CM063263.1 coordinate 1,829,083, forward strand.
AACAATAAGTAACGGCATGGTAAAAGTACGAGTGACAATAGTAAACAAATCGTAACTCCAGTCGAAATACATTTTTTTTACTGTTAGCGTAAACATAAGTACTTGGTATAAAAAGTAGTTGAAAACATCAAAAAGCAATCATCCAAATACACTTCTTAACATGTAACACTAAAGTGTTTTCACATAACATGGTGGTGTGACCATGGAGTAAGGAAGTGTGACGTTAAATTTAAATACCGGTATTGTATCATGTGTCACCCCAAGAACAGTTCAATGTCAAGTTGAAGTGGCAAGCTTAAAATATAAATTATGGATGTATAAACAAATAAATAATAATTACAATATGAGAATACCATTTGTGTTAAACAGTTTGGTTGTAATGGTCAACTGTGATTTAATTAGATCACACAAAAGCCGCGCGCTGACTGCTCCTGTTGTTTTCCAGCATGGATCCTGTCCGTTAGGGTCTTCGAACACCCAAGAGTTGGTTCAGCTTATCAAAACAAAACAGGCATGGCATATCCATCTGATATTTTGACAATGCATTCTGTAAAAGAAAAAAACTGGTCACAGTCAGGCTGGGAATTGGCTTTGCATTTCAACCGAACCAAGGGATATGGGGATGCATGAGGGCATGTACTCTTCACCTCTTTGCGTTTCAACACTGTAGAGATAGGACTTTAAATCTTATGTGGGCGAGTGCTGTGTCCGACCATAGAGCAAGGAACAGTCTCAGTTTTTGCCGAAAGTCTTACTGGAATGACTGGATCAGTGACTTAATTAACGGTCCGAAAAGTAGTGTAATGTTGGCACTGAGAGAGGTTTATCATAATCAGTCCCCAAGTTTGATTGTGCTTAAAGGCCCACACATCTAAAACGGAACGTAACTTCATCGTATTCTCAGTCCTGTATGACTATACACCTGTTGGTGGTTCATTCGTTGCATTGCCAGAAATACCTTAAATAAATAAGTAAATACAAAAAAAAGATTGTTAAATTCCATAGGTACTGTATCATTCCATAGGTTCTTTGATTTTGACACACATTCCCATCCCAGTGACTTTTTGTTTCTGCCGTGCTTTCCTTTAAATCAATCCTGCACACTATCATATGGTTCTGAGCCTCCCCACTAGTTGTAAACTAATAACTTTGATTGGTACAATTTTCCCATTTTTTCTGGATACCTTCTGGATTATTCTTTGCTTCTCTCTTTTGCTATAAATAGAAATGTTTTCATTTGTTTATGCCACTGAAGAAGGTCCAGTTTGGATCGAAAGCTAAGGCCATCTCTCCTACTAATTTTATTTATAAATTATATATAGAAATTTTGAACACACTATATCTGTTTTATCGTGCATTAAGTTCCATGTGTGCTGATGTTGTTTTTAAGTTCCATTCAAATAGGCCTCATGGGTATTTCTACCTCCATGATTTGGCCAAATACAAATAAATACTAGAGCTTAAGTGTTTGTACAAACAAACACTGAGGTGTTCGGCTATCAAAGGGGTCAGTGTTAAATTAAATCGATGAAAAATTGTTGATAGCTTTTGATATTTCACGGAAAGTACATTTATTACACAGGAAATAAATGCAAACGTTAATACTTAACTTCCGCTTTCAACCGGAAGTCAAGACCTCTCCGATGATGTATGGATTGTAAAAATCCATGCACGGTTCATAAGTTAAGAATTTTTCCAATATTAAACTTTATTTCAATTTAATTGAACACATGATGACGTCATTATGACGCCAAGAAAGTAGTGTCTTCTACAGGTGAAGAGCTAACTATGTGCGGAGTTTGAAGGTTGCGTGATCTTGCGAAGTGTGTCTTTGTTATCTGGCAAAAATTATCACATTTGGATTGACCAACACAGCCCACGCAGCCTTGCTCTATGCATAGCCTAATGCCAAATGGACTTTGCCCCCTGTGATCAGTAGAGCGGAACAGCCAGCCACAGTGCTTTAGCACTATACACAGTTTAAACGCGGGTAATCACACTCGTGGGCTTTAACGTCTGATTTCGACCGGAAGTTAAGGTCAAATTGATATTATTTCTGTGCAAAAGTTTGAGAAAGCTCAAGGACCTTTAACCTGATGTAAAAATTGTGACTAAAGTTAAAGTATATAGTTCTTGAGATATGAATTTTTGAAATTTTCAACTTCCGATCTGAACCAGAAGTTAAGGTTTGTTAAACTTTCAACGATCTGTCCGATGATGTGTCGATTGTAAAAATCCAACATGCGGTTCACGAGTTATGATTTTTTACAAATATTAAACTTTGATTTATTGTAATTCAAAACCTGATGACGTCATCATGACATCATCAAGTTTGTGTTGTCCTGATGTTAAGGTTCAAATGCCTGATGAGTTTCAATGTTCAATTCAATTTCAATCTTGAGTTATGCCGTAAATAAGCCCAAAAGTGATGTTTTTCAAGAAAAAAACCCAAAGGCAAACTTCGACCCAGGGTAACGACCCGGAAGTAAAGGTCATACGATTTTGAAGTTAACTTTTCAAAGATTGTCCGTGTCTAGATCTATCATATGCCCAAATATGAATACTGTGGCTATAATATTCAGAGAAATACAATCATTGGCATGACGTCACTTTTTGCACTTAATTTACTTGTAATTTGACACCTGATGACGTCATCATGACGCCACAACTTCTGTATTATCTGCTAGTTGCGATCTACCTACATGTAAAGTTTCAAGTTGATATAGGCCCCGCAACTATGCTTTTTTGTGGACAAACGACTCTGAGAAGAAGAAGAAAAACTTTTTAAAAACTAGATATTGAGTTTTTGTCAACTACAAAAACCAGATGTTCGGCTTCCGGGAGTACAAGCATGGTGAAAAAGTAACAATAGTTTGTATTGCAGTTGCTTTGTTCTCAAGATATGTAACAAATGGTTGAAATTGCAAAAATTGTCAAAAAAGAACATGATGACGTCATCAAGCTAAGAATCCACAGATATGTTGCTATTATGAAGGAAATTATGTATACCAATTTTGAAATAATTATCATAAACTCTGACACAGACATCTAGTAAAGGTGTATTTTGAGATGTTTTTAATCTGCCGCTAGAGGGCGCACTTATATTTGTTGACGTCATCGGTATTTATTTTTTAAACCAGACCCTTGCCAGACCTTTGCCAGACTTGTATTCTGTGATGTTAAGCATCTAAAGGTGTACATTTCAACCTTAAAGCCATTAAATAACGCCCTTTCCAAACATTTCACAGTCACTTTTGGTTTAGACAGATCAAAAGGTCAAGGAAAGGTGACCCACATATCTATTTTTGTGAAGTACGTAAAGCCCTGTCATATCATGTATATATTGTCCAAATAGCTTATGTGGTTGAGGAAATATGAACTTGTGAAATATTGACGACTGTAGAAGAGACTAACTAACCGAAGGGAAAATGTATGTTGAAAACGCCTCGAACAAAGACTATACACCAAGCGCATTATGGTACAATCACTGGAGCGTGACTCTGCACTGCATAATACACTTGTTGTACGTGTAAAATCTTTATGCACGACCAATGGGGGAACACAAAAATTCCGATTTGAACCAGAAGACAAGGTCAAAATGGGGTCATGTCTGCAAGGCGTTTACGGAGTTTTTAACAACCTTTCCGATGATGTATCGATTGTAAGAATCCCTTGTGTAGATCAAAAGTTATGATTTTTTGAAATAATAAACTTTGAATTTTCATAACTCAAGAACGGATGACGTCATCATGACGTAACTTCAACGGTTTCTTCTCCTAATGAATATCTAACTATGTGTCAAGTTTCAAGTTCATACAAATTTAGGAAAGGTTCATTTGTTACCGGACAAGGACGGACAGAAGAAGAAGAAGAAGAAGTATGAAGAAGAAGAGAAAAAAAAATGAACAAAAATAAGAGGTGTTCCGGGCTGTTGGCCCGAACACCTAAAAAAACGAACAAAAATAAGAGGTGTTCCGGGCTGTTGGCCCGAACACCTAAAAAAAAAACGAACAAAAATAAGAGGTGTTCCGGGCTGTTGGCCCGAACACCTAAAAAGAAAAAAAAACGAACAAAAATAAGAGGTGTTCCGGGCTGTTGGCCCGAACACCTAAAAAATAAAAACCGAACAAAAATAAGAGGTGTTCTGGGCTGTTGGCCCGAACACCTAAAAAGACAAGACCAGACACCGCGGTTTTTACAAACCCAACAGGTTCAGTGGATAGACGTGATTAATAACGCATTGACACATAAAGGTTGTGTGTACTTGTAGTGACACAGATTCAACCCGAGGATTCATGACATTCTTTATCCTATCCTCTCAAGGATAGACCATGTTTGTTTACAGATTGGTGACATCGTATGCCATTCCTGACGGGCAAGATGCTACACAGGCTCAATGGGAAACATTTTTCACATAAATTCAAAATTTACAAAAGCAACAGCTGTACAGCTTTTGAGATGTCCCCCTTTCTTCATATCAAAAGTTGAGGAAAATCAGACAGTGCGATCTCCATAAAACATCAGATTTGTTGTATTCCTCCATTGAGCTGTGTACAAGCTGTGCCTGTATGAAGTCCAGGCTCTGTGGTGGCTCTTTTGTAAACATGTGATGTCACAGGTCACATTGTCTATATAAAAAATAATTGACAGAGACACCCTTTTTGGTTAACTTCATTGAAAAGTGTACTATCATACATTATAACGTTTGTCTCCCCCAGCATTTCTTTCGTCCCCGAATAAATATTGTAGCCTGCAATTTGATTTTATAACTCAGGATGACTGATTCAATAACTCCCAACTCGAAAATAATAGTAAATAATAATAGTAATAAATCTTATAAAGCGCTGGTATCTAGAAAAACACTATTCACTGCGCTATAAATATGTTCACGGGAAAAATTAATGGTAGGCTTGACTGAAGAGGTAAGTTTTGAGATTGGATTTGAATGAAGAAATGTCAGGTTGTGATCTAAGGGTGAGAGGCAGGCCGTTCCAAAGGCGGGGGGCTGCAACCGAGAAACTTCTATCCCCATAAGCTTTCAACCTGGAAGGTGGAACGGCAAGCAAGTTGGCATCACTGGACCTTAGTTGACGAACGGGCTTGTACTGCAGGAGAAGCCTCTGCAAGTACAACGGGGATGAAGTCTCTGTCATACAACAGTGCAATAATGCTTCTGTTTTTGCTAAAATAATTTGTTAAAGTGGTCAGATAATATTGCCTGAGATCGCACCACAGAGCATCTAGAATCCAAACTGTGTTCGGAACCCCACGCCGTTATAGGGCTTCGCGCTACACGCTCTCCGGCGCCATATCTTTGCCTTCATCATTTACTGCTCGATACATTTCACGCCCCCTATTTCAGAAATCCTGGATCCGCCCTGGATGATGGCCCCCTGCATGCAGCATCCCCTCCAAAAATAAAAGCATGATCCCCACCACTGACAAAACCATTCCCCCTGCCCCCCCCCCCCCCCCCCACTTGAAAGCAATGACACCTGTGTCCCCGCCCCCTACCAAAAAAGTCCTGGCTACGCCGCTGCGTGAATTACAATTACTTTAACGGAGGATCACATATTCTTTCGATAGTAATTTGCAATCAACAATATCAATTTTGCCAAACTTACTCTAGCGGCTAGCCTACAAAATATAGCTTCTCCGTATAACGTAAAGTAAGAAGAGGGGAATATAAAGTCATCAGTTTTGCCCGATCCATCTGCTACTTTCCCTCAACTTTCCTGAAAAACTTTCCCACGCCGTCGAGACAGTCGCCACCAAACCTGGAGGTATTTTTTCAAGAGGGCTGGTTTTTAATGTAAGCTTCCTCATTTTCCCTAATTTGAACAGATGGATGTCGACACCGTTTTCAAATTTCTCGGGAGTTCCGGGCTGCTGCAGAATGTCAACTTTTTCATGTTCAGCTTCTCCACGTTGATCTCACCGCTTCACATGGTCGGGGCTGCGCTGACGGTGGGTCAACCCGACGAGTACCGCTGCAAGACACCCGCTGGGTTCTCCACGAACCAGACGATTCCCTACTACGTGAACGAGCAGGGTCTAATTGAGTACGAACGATGCCACATGTACGAGGTGGTGAACGGCACCGTGACGTCGAACCTGACGGGCTGCACGTACGGATGGGTGTATGAAACCACCCATGGGGAAAACACTGTAGTTACAGATGTAAGTTCACGCCCATATTGTGGGGCCATCTTTGATTTCGATTCCAATCAATGTGTATAGACCTTTCTATTGCAACGTCACAGCCCGAGTTTTTGCCAACCGAGGTCGGAAAACTATGGAAAGACATTAGGTGTGTTTATACGACTGTACATGTCAGGCGTTCAACACGAGAACAACACTGAACTGAGCTGACATCTCCGTAAATCTAATTTACGAACTTGCGAACTTCCACGATATCTAATCGAACCGGCGTTGAGTTTGACCTTTTCACCGACGAAAAGTTATTCCTTGGAATGTACAAAAATTATTCCTTGGAATGTACAGACTTATTTTAATATTGACATCCGATGACGTCGTGCTTAAAATTTTATAAAATACAATGGCATTAGTTACCTCCACAGTTATCAGTTTTTAAACTACCAATTTGTCGCACAACAATCACAAACTTGAACCAAAAACAATTCATATAAATGTGTGACCCCAATTGCACATGACGTCACAAGAATGTACAGCGCCCTCAACGAGATCAGAGGAAGACCTGTCATTGGCTGAGAGTTGTGCGTGGTGCAATTATTATACACAAGAACACACGTTGCAATTATTTGACCCACAGCGAAAGTGGCCTGTATATGGATTGCACATGACGTCATTGGCCACCATCTTTGATGCAAAACAATGGAAACGTGCACGCGTGTACGCGATTCGCACCACTCTAAGGGGTCTATACGCAAGGGTGGCGACCAAAGACCTGTAGATTTATGACAGATTGATCACCGGCATGTCTTGAAGATAACACCAACAACAACAACAACAACAAACGTTTCCACTGCAATCTCTTTACATCGTATTTTTTTTAACAAATTGCCTGTCAACCCTCTTTTTTGCAGTTGAATCTCGTCTGCAACGAAAGCCTGTTGGGTGGCGTCATGCAGTCCATTATGCACGTGGGAACTATAGTGGGTTCCTTCATCCTGGGCCAGATCTCGGACACTGTCGGTCGGCGTAAGACCCTCATGGTGTCCCTGTTCGGTCTCGGGGTCTGCGGGACGGCGGTGTCCTTCCTCTGGAACTATAGCGTCATGGCCGTCTTGTACTTCCTCATCGGCTTCTGGACAGCGGTAAGACAAAATTAACCACCGTTGCCAAATCAAAATCCAATTTTTATGAGATGTCATGGCCGAGCGGTTCTTTAGAGCATCGGGTTCAAGTTCTTGTGGTTGAGTCACCAGAAGGGCGATTTAAATACTTCTTCCCTTATAGTTATACCAAAAGGTAAAATCGTCATTTTCGAAGAACCACAAAAAACACAAACTTTTATTAGGTGTATGAAGAGTTTCTCGATTACAACAAGATTTAAACGAATAAATTAGATAGATAAACTTTATTGTCACACCAAGGGAAATTCGTTTGACCTTTTGACAGTATAAACGTTTAAAATATTGACCCCTTGCATGACGCGGAACTAGCCTCCGCAGAATGCGCGTCTATTCCTGAGCGTACCCACCTCGTTTCCAGGGGTGATCAATCTCGCCGTGATCGATCTTCTCCAATCACACACTGCTCGCTCATAGTTATAACGCTCGCTCATCAGTGACGAGAGGTATCGATACGGCGCTCTGTCCATGGTAACGAGGGTGTTTGCGTACATTTTCACTCTCAAAATGGCGGACAGGTTAGGCGCGTGTAAGTGCGCTGCGCGATGGGCAAGGGGTTCCACGCAATTTCTTTGCAAATGCGTCTTGGTTCCAGGGGCCGATTTCACGAAGAGTTGAGACTGATGTTAAGTGTGTCAGCCTTAGTTGATAAGCAAAGTGTGATGTCACAATACAAATCGCTATGGTGATATTGACACCAATCGAGCCCTGTAATCTGGAACTATTTTTGTTCTTCTTTCGCAGGGCGTCTTGACGAGCGGCTACGTTCGCGCAATCGAGATGTTCCCGACGAAGAGGCGGATGTTTGGTCACATGATCAACGGACTCATGTACGGCTCGGGCGTGCTGCTCGTCTCACCGGTAGCTTACTTGTTCCCGAATTGGCGCCATTTTCAACTTGCAGTGTCGTTGCCGTGCTTCGTGCTTGTCCCTTGTGTCTGGTAAGCATCACAAAAGACAACGTATACCTTTGGTTTTTTGGAACCGTTCGATTGTTTTATTCCTATTTAAATGGTGATAGAAACAATAAAACTAACCTGTGAAAACTTCAAATCACAAGGTGGTAGCGTTTTTGAGATATCGCCGAAAATCTGGAGTGGTTGTGTCCACGCAGGAAGAATAATTCGCAATTGGAGTACACAATCTGTCTCAGATAGAAATATTTTTGAACCCCTTTCTCTAAAACAACATTCCTTTGAAGGAAATAGTTTCTCAAAATGTTACACATTATCAACAGCTGCAGTGCTTCTTACCAATGAAGTCTTTATGGTCAATAATCGTTTTGAGTATTTACCATAAGTATACCCTCCCTTTATTAGGTAAAATGATTATGTTGTAAGTGCCAGTGGAAGGCAAATCAAAGTTTTAAATAATATTATTCACAACATGGTAAATGCAACTTGATTTCTGCCGCAGCCTAAAAGTGGAATTTTGGGCGTGCAGAAAATTGTAAAAAGCTCCTCTTGCAGATTTAGGCAAGGAGCCGGATACCAGAAACATGGCAAACTGGCTGAGCAGACACACAAGAACAAGCACTCGATGAAGACATGGACCAACCTCACATTTTGGAATAAAACAAAGGACTTTCGTCCAAAAACACAAAGTTAAGGACAAGACAACCTCGTCGAGCAACACTTTTGTTTTCAACACACACCGAGAAAATTATTAATATTCACGCCCCTTTTGGTTTATCTCTTTCAGGTGTGGTTACGAGTCCCTCAGGTGGTTGGTCCAGAAGGGTCGATTTGAAGAAGCCGACAAAATCATCTACAAAATCGCAAGGACGAAAAAGCTGAACTACACCGGTTACCACAACCTCCCGTTGGATGAAATTGAAAAGATTCCAATGGGAATTGTTACGGACTCCAAACCCAGTCAAAATGGCGGGGCTCTATATGCGGCAGAGGAAAAGAGTCAAAGTTTACGGACAGGGCGGGGAAATTCAATTTCCAGCGTGTCGTCGAGTCATCAAACGCCGACGAAACATTTCAGGAGGTATTCGGTGGTGGACCTCTTCACAACGCGTTTTATGGCAACGCAGACGCTAATCGTGTTCTTGTGCTGGTAGGTGTATAAACGTTGGGGGCGCCCTGTATATTTATGTCAGCGTAGAGGGTGCTAATAATGGTCACAGGGCGTTGACAAAATTGAGTATAACAAAAGTAACCGCATGGCCAGCGACGTTTATATTCATCTTTCATGTTAAGTTTTTTTTATTATTAATGGGGTTAAACTATACAATGTTAGAGCGCCCTCATTTGTTGACACACAATGGCTTTGGCCCTTTTTTCAAATTGCCTTTCTGAAACTGTTTCGTGCAAATTTTTAAACACCCATGACAAAAAGAAGAACAAGTCGACAACGCAACTGGCTTTAATGAATAAATACTAATTTGTTTCTTTGTTTTTCTGTTAAAAGGTGTTAACAACATTGGTAAGATTGAAAATACTATGTTCAAAGATTTGCACATAGGCCTAACTTACACGGTATAACTATAAAGAGGGTCATGGTTAAAAAACTTCTCTTGAAATAGTTTTTGCTTGAAAAAAAGCTTTTGCTTTTAGGAAATGAGTAAAACACTCTGTATTTATTGTGCGTCTCCAAAACCCAATGTTTGAAAACAGTAAAACATATAATGGGGGTTTTCGCTGTTATCTCATGACTCCGAAGACTGATTGAGCTTAACATTTCAGAGGTTTGTTATTTCATGTATGTGTTAGCTCACAGAAAGTGCGGACACTAGTCTTTGACAATTACCAATGTTGTACAGATGCTTTAAGATGAATTTCAGTGCTTTGGGAAAATCGAGCCCTGCTGGCTATATAGTCTGAAAATGTTCAGGTTAAAGACCTCACAAAATTGATTGCACCGAACACCACTCATGCATTGGCATTTGGGCATTTGTATCCAATGTCCAAACTCAGAGATACTTGGACAATCTAGGAATAACCTTCCTAGTGACAGACCATTGGTGGCTTTATACATAATGCCCTATATAACTGGATATCCCATCACTAAGGTTGATAAGCAGATCACTGTGGGGGGGGGGGTTGCAAAAGGTGTCCTCATAAGGACAACCACCAACCTGGAGGTCAAATGTATAAAGCTTTTTAATTGAACAAAAGAGCTTTACATTATAATTTGCTAAGCAAAAATTAGCTGGGAACCAGTCACAAAAGTAATGTATTATTACCCAGTACTTTGGCTGGTAACCCATTTCTGCTAAGCAATTAATGTAGACATGTTTGCTTAGCGAAAGTTTGCTTAAACATGAAATTGGGCCGGGGGGGGGGTCATTTACATAAAGCTGCTTAGCATCCTATTAGTTTGCTAAGATCCAAAGTTGTCAATAATGGGGTTTTCCACAATTTTCTCATGACTCCGAAGATCGATTGAGCTAATATTTCACAGGTTTGTTATTACATGTATATGTTGGGGTCACATAAAGTGTGAATACTATAGTCTTTGAAAATACCAATGGTGTACATGTGTGCTTTAACTTCAGGTTTACAGGTAGCAGCGTTTACTTTGGTTTGATCATCAACACTTCAAATTTAGCTGGAAATAAATATCTTACCTTCTTTTTGATGTCCCTGTTCGAATTATCCTGTTATCCAGTTGACTTCTTCGTCATGAAAAGGTACAAAGATCTGGAAAGATGTGTTTTTTTTATTAGTAGTAGACCAAATAATTATGTGAGTTATCCTGGATTTCTAGCACTCTATAAATTGAAATGTTAAATTGTTACTGCTTTTAACGGGTATTTTTTTTATTAATTTGATTCACCAACACTTTTTCATTCACTAGATTTGGAAGAAAACGACCGCTCATAACCAACTTTTTAGGGTCAGGCGTGGCATCATTAATCGTTGCATTTACACCAAAACAGACAGGTAAATTCTAAGCCTTATTTCAATATTGTTTTTCCCTAGTTGTTTAAAGTGAATGGAAAAGGGATTTGCAACAAAGTAAACTAATTACTAAGGCACAATACCGACTGAAGGATGCACCATACTAAATAAGGAGAAAACAGAGCATCAGCCTCATTAATATTTTCCAAGGCCCTCAATTTGTGTGATTTTCAGCACTTAGTGCAGGGTTGAAAATGTAACGTTTTCATATGAACTGTGTTTACAATTCAAAGAATATTTTAGGGCTTTAGCTTTAAAGGCACTGGACACTATTGGTAATTACTCAAAATAATTGTTAGAATAAAAACTTACTTGGTAACGAGCAATGAAGAGCTGTTGATAGTATAAAACATTGTGAGAAACGGCTCCCTCTGTAGTAACGTAGTTTTTGAGAAAGAAGTAATTTCTCAGTAAAATATTTGAATTGATTTCGAGACCTCACGCGTAAGGTCTTAAAATCAATCTGAAAGCACACTCGTGTGACAAGTGGTTTTTTTTTTCCATTATTATCTCGCAACCTCGACGACCAAATGAGTTCAAATTTTCACAGGTTTGTTATTTTGTGCATATGTTGAGATACACCAAGTGGGAAGACTGGTCTTTGACAATTACCAAAAGTGTCCAGTGTCTTTAAAAGCACCTATTAAAGTGATATCATTTAGGTCTATGTGGGACTTTTTTGTTTGAAAAACAAATAAGTACTATTCTTTCTTTGTTTTTGTGCACAGAGGGCGGAGTGAGCTTGGTAGCTGCCATTGTCGCCATTTCAATTATTGGAAGATATTTTGCTGCGGCTGTCTTTGACATCACATATCTAGTCTCAGTTGAAATTTTTCCTACGGTTTTAAGGTGAGTCCATTATTGCCCCATGAAGATCAGAAATTAACTGAGGCAATGCGAGTTGCGTCTCCCTCACACGGTAAAATATTATCACTGGCTGCAGGAAGTTAAGTCAAAAGAGGGCGCTATCAGACGAAATGTCAACACAATTCATTGTATTTTGGGATAGAAACACCGTGGGACTAAATCCCCTTTTTGTGTCAATGGCTTAGACTGACTGTTAGTGATTTTGAAGACGTGCTCTCAGCGGGGAATGGATTCTAAGCCGGAGCCCAACTAAGCCGTATTTTTGAAAAGGTTCTTTGGAAGTTTGATAGGATTGTAAATTGCTATTGACTAAATAAGTGAGGTTTGACCATCCACAAACATCTGAACATGGACTCTGGATTGAGTGAAAATAAAAACTTCTCATCTTGCGTTTGTTAACCCTAAGGCTACAGCATTTATAATGTGTAATTACTTGAAACTATTCTATTATACATTGTTTACCTTTAGAAACATCGGTTTAGGAACGTGCGTAACTGTTGGTCGAGTAGGTGGCGTGATAGCTCCCTTCGTGGTTTATCTGGTAAGTTGAAATGTCTAACATGGCCACATTGGGCCTCTTAAAACTCTTGGTGGCAGCAAATAATTCAAAAATGTGGCGTTTGTTCGTGTTACCGTGATCAAGCGCAAGTCTTTTAATGGATGTTGGAGAACATCAAGACCCAAGTCTTAATTCTAGTAGGGCCTATGTGGCTCTCTGAAAATATTGAAGAACGTTGTTGCAGTTTTGACGAAACAAAATACTCATAAATTTGTCTCCCCAAAATATTGACACGTCTTGTTGTGTTTGTTTGTTGTGCCTTTCTGCAGAACACAGTGAGTGGCTGGTTACCACTGACGATATTTGGTGCAATCTCCATCACTTCCGGCCTGCTGGTATCCCTACTACCGGAAACACGTCATACACGCCTCCGGAAACGTTCGAGGATGCCGTCAAACTGGCTGACAAAGGTCGCGGCAAATTTGAGCCCATTCCCGAGCACGTGTAGAGCGCCCTCTGTCTTGTAAAACATGTTTTTTTTATATAATATTAACAAGTTTGGCTGATAAATATTTCATGTTAAATATTCAACAAGAACATCGGTTGACTGCAGGGGTTTTAAGTAACAAAACACTGAGCGTTGCGTTTTTCTTCGAGGTCAACAAGTAAACATAATTTAGCTGTGTTTTAACAGTGAGTATTTTCATTAGGGTAGCTGGTGAATATTATTTAGGGATTAACAGTGCGATGAGCCGGTCTTCACTGCGTGGTAATGACCGGGCTGGTGGCTGGCCGCTGTTAATGGACAGAGCCGAAGGCGAGGTCCATTAACAGAGCCAGCCACCAACCAAGGTCATTACCACGCAGTGAAGACCGGCTCATCGCACTGTTAATCCATTAATAAATGCCTTATAATGAAAAAACTGTAAAAATCGTCAGAATTTGTGGTTTTCTTTCGCCGTTATTTTTAGAAATGTTCTACTCATGTTCAAGGGCCAATCCTTTGGCTGTTCAACTTTTGTGTGGTACCTAGTCTCTTACACATAATTAACTGTTTATACATATTTTCAAGAACCAGACCATGCCTTTGCATTATGTAGGTTTTATGCGCGTACCAGTTACCCAAAATTGATACAATGTCTGCGCGTTCACGCCTACGCGTGGAATGTTTCCGCACGCGGCACCGTCTGTCCTGCTAAAAAAAATTAAAAAAATAAATACGCACAAAGAAATGAGTTGATTTGATACCAGTAGTATGCCCCTCGCAACAAGCACATAGTGCATAGGATTTTACACAACAAGGTGCTTGTTAAGGGGCCATTTATTCGCTATTTCACTGAGCCGGTCTTTATATCACATGTTAATACACCCCCACGTGACCAGTCTTCGACCAATCAGAGTGCATAAACTCTCCAAGGTATTTATTAATAAGGGATTTCAAGGGATTGAAAAGTGAATATTGCACAACACTTCTTTTATTAGCAACCAAAATAAAACAACCTTCTTAGCACTTAGTTAAACTGTTTAACCTTAAATAAATAATATTATTTTGGTTCACCCTACACCGGTGTGTGATAAGCAAGCATTGTATACTCGGTGCTTTCCGAGTCCTGCGGGAAACAAATTCACAGGCTAACTACTCAGTTGAGATTTGAACACACGACCTCTCGCATATTAGAGCAGATGTCTTAACCACTAGACCACCGAGCACAACCGGTGTCAAGAGGCCAGTTCGAATACTATGTTTATTAGCAGTGAGTACAGCAAACAATTTAAAATAGTATAATCCCACCCTAGTAGTTAGCCTGTGGATTTTTTTTCCCCACAGAAGTAAGAAACCACTGAGTATACAGTGCTTATCAATGGTGTAGGGTAAAACCAAATTAGTGTTATCATATTCTTAAAAAAAATTTACATCTATTTAAATTAAATAAATCACTTTAACATTAAATAAATATTTTTTAAATATTAAAAAAAAAAACTAAAGTTTTTATATTACAAGTGTGTTTCTTTGGTCCAATTTCATAGAGCTGCTAAGCAGAAGATATTGCTTAGCAAATTTCTTTGCTAAGAAACAATTAGCAGGGGCCAGTCACAACCAATATAGATCATGTGGTATTTGACACTTTGACACTATTGGTGGGTAAAAAGGGGGAAGGGTGCACCTTTTTGCATGGGGATGATGTTGGCTTGACGCACACACGCTTTTATATGCATTTTAATACTACACAAATAGCCCACCAGTAGTGTCTGTAATGTAATGTTTAGAATGTAATTAGCATATTTCATGGAAAAGGCTGAATAGGCTTACATAAGACGCATGTTTTCATCAATCACATGACAAGGGTCTGTGTGTGTGTGATGAGATGTACATGTATGTTAATAAAACTGTTGGTAAGAGCCACACAAAAATATCCATGTAATTATAGATTAATGCTTTCTAAAATGACTAATTATAAATGGAACAAATGACTTGTTTTTATTCTCTTTTAAATTTTATACTTTAGAACTTTAGAATGAACTTTTCAAAGTCAATGTTCAACTTACTCAACATCCTTGAAAACTCAATTATAAACATTAAACATTGTTTTTATTCCGACTGAAATAATCTGATTGTATTTTTATTTGTTTTTATTTTCAATTGTGTTCACAAGCCTTCCGAATAATCCGAAGAATGTGTGACATGGCTGGATAATCCTTATGATTTTTGTACTTTAATCTATTTAATATTTTCCTGTTTAAGTTTAAATAGCCTATTTCAAGTCATGGATACTTTTACTTCCCAAATTCCTCTTTTACTTTACAGACTGGTGTTTCCCATGAGGGGATGGCCTAAAATAAAGCCAGCCCTTTATCAGTACTGATTGCCTTATGCATGACCGCATTCCCTTTCTCCCTAGTGATACTAGGTTTATTACTTCTGCTTGTATGCAAGTATTGTGACCCCTGCAGCCGATTTCACGAAGCGCTAGGATTAATCCTATCTCGAGTTAGGATGAGTAACTCGTCCTAACTAAGGATGGGTTCAATGTGTCCTAACGTCTATGGATATGGAACTTAACTCGTCCTAAGTCCTAAGATTAATCCTAAGTTAGGAAGAGTTTGGTGAAATCGACGGCAGATCCTTTCCCCAAGACCATGCTTTTTCGTGCTAAGACAATTTAATTCCAGACCGGCAGTGGACTTGACCACATCAGATTTTCTGGTCGCTCCATCCATCATTTACATTTCTGCCTAAAACTCTTGGTCTGATGTGGATTTGGTTTTCAAAGCTATTTGTGATTTAATTTGTAACTCGCTTTGATACTGTGTTGGTTTTTTTTTTTTTTTTTTTTTTTTTTTATAGTTTTATATAAAAAAAAAAATTGTTCATAGTTATTTGATAATTCTTCAATTCAATTCAAGGCAACGTTTATTTCCAAATATTTTCCTCAACTCCATTTTTGTTTGAGTTCAAATTCTAGTCGAGTTGAATTTATTTGTTGGTTCTTCTGCAGTACAAATTTCTGTTGAAGTTTTTGAGTCGTTAAAATAAATTGTTTTTTTGTATTTCTTGTTTCTAAAAAAGTCTGTTGCCATTGTTTCTATTTTTACTAAATTCCTCGCGACCTTTCCTTACCCGATCTTGTTTTTCTCATTTGTTCAAGCGAGTACCCCAACAGTTTTGTTCATTAGTTTTTTAAGTGTACCCTTTTTCCGGGTTACAAATGCATCATTTTGTTTGATGAGGGTTTGTTCCTGTTCCTGGAGTTGTTTATTCTGCTCTATCATCATGTCATACATACGCTCTGTTCTATTCTTTTTTTGATGGCGGTTCCTCATGCTTATCTGTACCGGTCTTACCATGAATATCTCCATGGTCATCCTCGTACTCCTCTAAAGATGACGCCAGGCATGGAGGAGCCATGGTTAGACGGTGGCCAAGGATCTGGTCCATGTCTTCATAAAAGAGCCATGATACAGGGCTGCACGTGTCATCTTCCATCCCCTTCCCTGTTGGGGGATGTTTTAATTCCTGAAAGTATGAAAGTGTTTTTCGGTTACCACCATGACAGTTGTATTTTACCAGAGCAGATATTACCAATTTGCATGGGAGCACCTTTACTAACTTTTGAATGTTTTCATGTGTGGCAGGGGAGCTCATGATCTTAGTGTGGAGAATGGCTCTGGAATGGAACCCTATTAGACACCCCCCCCCCCCCCCCCATCCGCTGCTCCCACTGAAACTTTGTATGGCAGTTGGTTTACATTTAGCCCTGGAAGCCTTCACTTTCATATGAATTACAGTAAAGTCCTGGATATGAGGGCACGTTTCCAAGTCAGAAAAAGGTTTCACAGTTCTTTAATACAAATTTGACTTGTTTAAGATATGAGGGTCTTGATTTTAAGATCTCTTTTGAATCATTTTTTTAAACAGTAAGTTTCACTTAGCTGACAAAAGGTATCTGGTGTCAAAAACACGGTTTATTATCTCAAGGACTACCGCCACAAAATTTTAAGTCTTACTTACTTTGTATTTCTGGGCCAGATTGTTGTATTTCTTTCGGGCCTGCTCTGCGGTGACACGATCGTCCAATTCCATTTCCTTCAGAATAAAGCTGCAAATAAAAAAAATCACATTTCCTCAAATATAATGATCTTAACAGAACTTTGCAATCCAGGGATCAGACAATGGATGGTGGGTGAGTCTTATCAAACAATTTGGGAACCAAAATACACAAGGACAACCTTTATGTAAATAAGAAAAGACAGTTGTTGACTGACAGAAAGTGATATTACATAGAATTGATTTACCAAATTATTATTTTAATAGCATTCCTTAACCTTTTAGAGGGCTGTCCAACCCCTCGATCCCCATGCCAATCAAAAGGGTCTGATCTGTTAATTTTAATGTATTTTGATATTAAATAAATTCATAAGTGCTTAACTTACGTGAAAGCATCTTTCATGGCTCCCCGCTTTCCTGTTTTAAACTTTCCATTATGTTTTTCTCAGAGAGAAAATAATTATGTGTTTCCTCCTCAGACCCTGAACAAAGAAAAACAAAGAATAAAGTAATAATGAATACAAATCATTGGCAATTAAATTATAAGTTTAAATTCCACTTGCAGAAACTAGCCAACAGGTACCTAGGCTGATTGTGCCTTACAATTGCAGTATCTTTACCAATACCAAATATAGACTGCGTACAACTTTAAAAGGAGTAAAACATGTAAAATGGGAAGGGTTGATATTTCTACTGTATAATTAAACAATAGTTGAGATAAAAAAAGTAGCAAAATGTCTCAACGACATTGTTATTGATGAAAACGCAGGCATTAATGTTGTTGCAAACACCGTAACCCACAAACTGACAAAGGCATCATGGGGTTACGGTCTTCACAACTAAACTAGGCCTCTTATTACTATAGTCACACGATGGTGAAAGTCCAACCAACCATTCAGGCTCAGCTCACTGCTCACCCATAGATTCTACTTCTATTAGGGGTAGCTCTAGTCACTGACCCTTGTGAATAATTTTTTTGCCATGTCTGCCTTAAAATGTCCAACATCAGACATTCAATAAATAACGTTAATGATTGTTACAATGTTAGACCGACTGGCCACCAGCAATTTAATACAAAAAATTAAAATAACATTAGGGCTAAAGTTATTTAGGCCTAAGTTACATTAAAAACAACCGTTTTGTCAGGTCTGTTCGTGATCGCAAATAACAGGTGACAGGAGAGGATGATGATAATTTGATATTAAAAGAGTAAACGAAACGAGCGAGGGTAGGTAAGTGGTAAGGAATTGGCAAGGTAGCCTTTCTAGTTTCTCACCTCGCTCAAGTTTCTTTTCATTTTTAGCATGTTTAACGCTAGCTTTCATTTAATTTACAACACGAAAAACGATTCAAGTATGACATAATATCACACGTCGTCTTCTTCTTTATCTAAACATCACTTACACTTGAAGGTGTCTTCCCTCATGTCTCTACCTCTAGCACTTTTACTTAGCAGTAGCAGTACTACATGTCGCAGCAGACGACATCGACTCTGCCATTTTTGTTATATCAACAAAATGGCGTCCCGGCCACAGACAAGTCAGCTCCGCTTGTGGCTTGAAATCAGTGACGTCGCGGCCGTAGCCGAAGCCGCAGTCAAAAAAAAAAATCTTTCGGACACGACTTCAAAATGGCGCGCCCTGCCAGCGGCCGCAGCCACAGCCGCAGCCGAATCATTCGGACACGGCCTATGTAAGCCGCATAGTTTATTTCGCGCAAGTTGGAAACTTGCGTGCGATAGCTTGAAACTTAAGCGCGCAAGTTCGAAATTTGCGCGACGCGGTTTTTCTACACGCATAGAAATTCAACGCCGAGTCGAGGTGAGCTAAGGCTAAACTGTCAGATTTGTTCTCAACTTTTACAGGGTTTTGGATATTTTTAGGAGAAAGGTATTTATGAATGGGAATCAAAGTGTGTTGAATCGGTTTTAAACTAGTGTTTAAACCTCGGTGATATTATCAAGAACCAGGCCTCGGCGGGTTTAAACCACCGTAGTTTAAAACCTCTTCACCACACATTGATTCCCTTAATATTTACACTACGATTAACAGTCTAAAGGGGCTGTGTCGTCATGAGAGTTTCGGCTGAGAGTTTATAATTCCATGTACAGCCAAAGGTCTGGCTTTGATCATGACGACACAGCCCCTTTAACCCTTAAGTGTGTTACATCCCCTGTGTATACGCAAATGTTGGTCACGTGGTACTGTTCCACACAATCCAACATATATTAAAAATGTTTTCTGTGCATTTACAATGATTTTTTATATATATATGACTTCTTTTTCTGCCAAGCTAGTGTCTCTGATTGTTTTAGCCTTTTTATTTAATTTTTTCATTAATTTTGTTAATTACTTATGTTTAATTAGTGAAAATATAATGGAGCAAAGTGTCTTCATTGAAGTGTTTCTGTTATATTTTCTCATTTTCTAAAAGTAACAAGCAAAATGTAAAAGTAACAGTAGGTTATATAGTTCAAAGAATGTAAGGAATGAAGGGATACATACTAAAATAAGAAAAAGAGAGATATATTAATTCATGACATCCATGAAATAAACAAAAATATAGAAAACAAGTAAAAAACGCCTCGAAAAACAAAACCAAAAAACATGAATGACAGGTCATAATACCCAGGTGAGCGACAAAGCTTGACTTGGGTGGGGGACTGGTTGCAAACCAGACACATAGCCACAGCTGTCGGCAAGACGTCAGACACTTGCTACACACAAAGAACAGACCACTCAACTTATGAAAGGGTTACATCTTGGGAGGTCTGTATTTGGCACGGGCTTTTTATGAGCTAAGTGCATGAGTGCAAATAGTTTTCTGCCCCTCAAAACAAAATCTGGAACCTGACACCTCCCCCCCCTCTTAGATATGTGGAATGGTCTTGTCTGGGATGTCAGGAAATTTGAGTCCCAAAGGTCATTACACTTTGGAAATTATGCTAATTTAATCAATGTGTGGAGCAAATCTGTCCACCAAACGCTCAGTTAAGGGTTTAACAATGTACGATTTTGCTGTATTTTAAAGTTTGATTTAATGTCTTCCTGTGGTGCACAAAATTTGCAGTATAATAAATCTTATTTAACATCTCAAGGATGTTCATACTTTTACAATTGACGTGGATTGATTATTGTTGTTTTCTACATTCCAGTGCAATGTGGATGAGATTTGGCAGTGATTATTGTCATAACAGGTGTACGAAAAATTACAACAACTTACAAAACTGAAACACTGGCAACTTGGAGGATGGTTCGAACCACGACCAAGCCTCTCGGACGAAGATGTTTTCAATTCAATGTCCGGTCAAAAATTTTAAAAATAAAATAAAATTATACATGATTACATCAACAACTATCACTACAGAAATGTCTACATAATTCGCCGTATTTGGGTGACAGAATCTTCCGACCGGGGTGGGGGGGGGGGAACAGAATCTCCTGCTACATACATTTTTATCAAAGATTTATCTATTCTAACTCCATGAAAATTGTTCACACAAAAAAAAACTAATAAAATAGCTTATTACGTACCGTGGAATTTTTATGGTTAAACTGCGTTTGCTCGTCAAATAAAAATACATCATTTATTTTACAGATTAATTATTTAAAATAAAACAAAGAAAAATATGGTTTACCAACAAATTTGAGTTAAGGTTCCTCACATTTAAAATGTATCGTTTACTAACATTATATATTATTTACAAGCCCTAACAAGCGTAACCGTGTGGTTCCAGTGTAGGTGACGTCACAGAGCTCGGGAACGCTTTGAGCGTTCCCCTTGGAACGCCGGTTGTTTACAATGGGAACGCACACATAAACGGCGACGTCCCCTTTGTTTGTGAGAGTGTTGTAATAGCGATTGGAAAATTGAACATCCATTTTTACGGAGTCTCCCTTGAAACACCAGGCGTTCCACAAAACGCCGAATGCTCATTTTAGGAACGCAAGGTGTTCCTGATGAGGGCGTCCCAAAATAATTGACTAAAAGTACCGTTATCAAGTGGTGAAAGTCTCAATACTTATCCCTCCTTGAACTGTTGACTAGTCCTTCCCTGATAACCTGGCTCCGTCCTCAAGTGTCTCCGGTAATGGTTTATTGTGTGTCTCTGGTAGAGTCAGAACGAGAAGGCCGGCAACCAGCGAGACGAGTCCAAAGACAGTTAGGGGGATTGACCTGTGTATGACGTTCTAAAAGGGGAAAATTCAATCGTTCATTTATTCATCTGAACTTTTAATTTAAACTTAATACACATCCAGTTACTATTAATGTAAAAACTTTTATTTTATAAATGTTACTTTTCTGAAACTTTTACTTGAGTACACATTACAGTCTTATATAAAACCGTGCGACGTAAAAAATATATTTTTACGACTTACAAGGTAGACGACGAACGGAGCCACAATACCACCGATGCGCCCGAACAAAGATGCACTCCCAGCTCCAATGTTTCTTTTCAAAACAAACATAAAAAATCTCATGGTTTATTTTTTGAAAAACCTCAGAATCACCGTTATTAAAAACTGTACATGAAAGGAGAACAACAACCGATGACATGAATGGAAATATTAAAGGCTTAAGAAGGTGACTATAGGAAATAAAAACTAACCTCAAAACTGTGGGGAAAACTTCTGCCGTGACGAGGTACGTGACGTCAAACGCAGCAGTGATGAAGAACTTTCCAAACAAAGCAACGCACACAATCAGAATGGTAAGGTCATCTCCACTGGCTGCAATAGATACAGTAGAGCAATATGAATGTTAATGCCCACTCCCTGCAATGACAATCAACAGAGGGCGCTTTGTACAGCCATATTTTGGTTTGTACAATGTGACTTCTGAATTACAAAATAAAGAGATTGGTTTATGTGAGAGACTTTTTGACGCTAGGTGGCAGCAGACATACCAGTTCAATAGACTACTTCGCAAATACTCGGTACGCGTGCGTTAGCCGTGGAATGAGGTGCATGCTGGTCTAGGTAACGACAAAATCTGTCACTAGCTAGACCAGCATGCACATCATTCCACGGCTAACACATGCGCACTGAGTATTTGCGAAGTAGTCTATGTTTTCATTGTAGAGTTTTGAGCATACGTACATTTTCGAGATGAAATTAAAGTCTGCTCCCGGCCGAAGGTCGTCTAGTCCTTTAGATTGTACAAGTCTCACGCGTGTTCGAATATTGGGAACCCGTTAATTAAAGTGCGCGAGTTTGTTTCCTTCACGCGTTAAAGCAATATACGTTGGACCAAAGTGGTCCCAAATTCTGTCCGTAAAAATTTTACAGAAAGCGTTTAGCGAGAACTAACCTGTGCTCCTTGGGGTGAAGGCAGTGACGAGGCACGCCACGCCACAAGACAAATAGAACAAAACCAGGGGTCGGCGTCTCCCAAATCTACACAAAGAAATAAATAGAACAAAAAGACTACTGCCTGGGTTTGGCAGTTTACTATAGACCTTATGCACATGACGTCATTTGAGTAGGGCGCCCTCGGCTAGAGGTCAAAATAAGGTTGCTCATTGGATAATCCTCTGCGCCGCGCGTAAAAGATGTGTGTTTTCCATTGTTTCGTCATCGTTTTACCTCTAAGATGGCGGCTGGATGACGTCAATGCATAAGGTCTATTGCCACACAATCGCAATCTTCCTTTCGATCTTGATTTGGTTTTACAACAATTAATTTACGTCAGGAAACAATGTAGAGGTCTGGAGTCTTACCTTCGAATGATAAAATAATCGAAGATAAAACACGGAATTTCGGTCAACGCCATCAGGAAAAAGTTCAAATATTTATCTCCCGCTAGATTTGTTATGTTGATGATGAAACCGTAGTACACGAAATTACTGGTAAACCTGCACATGAGAAAAATGTGTTTTAGTTTGTGACATTCGTAGAATAATATAGAATTTGGTCGGTACGCTCTTATGATTTCTTTATTTACAGAAATATGTATTGAAGACAGTGATGAACTACATGTTGTAGATGTCTTCATGGCATAGAACTCTGGGAACACCCGGAAACCTGACGTAGAGGGCGCCCATTTGTTGAAGAAAACAGTTGGGCACGTTTTACCTAGCAAGACATTTAGGGGGAAACGGTGCGGCGCGATCGTACACCACTGGGAACGAGGTTGCATGTAAAGGGATTATAATTATTGTGCATGTCTTACACGCACGTGTCGTCAAAAACACGCACCATACAGTTAACCCTGCAACGATGCACCTGTTTTGTCCCAACGGTATTACGTCATCCTGCCAGAGAGGTGTGGCAGGCCCATTTGATAGGTTAAGAGGGTCTGTTCTGCCTCATCTCAATGATTTATGTCTGCTAAACCAGTCTGCTGTCGGCACAAGATCACAAGACCTTCATTCACAAAAGGCCATTGAACCTAGAGCGGTCAGACACAACATGCTTTACCACTAAGCTGTGGTAGTGATCTGTGGCGCACGTGCCGCAGAGATAGGAGTTTGTGCATGAGCTATGGGGAAAAGTTTTTCCACCACCCCTCCTGACCAAATTGACGACCCCTGTTGATTGACACCACTCCTAAAACGTGTGTATTGGTACACTGCAGGATATCAAGGAGTATCACGGGTTGGGATCTACCATTTTGAAATGGTTATGTTTTTCTTGATATGTGCCAGTGCACTGTGGTTGGGTGCATCACTGCAAGGAAGGTTTACCGTCGGTATTGACATTTGGTGAATTGGGTTGATATTTACACATCAGAAGAGTTACGCCTATCTCATACTTTTCTGTTTTTTCATTATTTGTTTTGTGTGTGTTCTTTTTGCGTATTCTGCACGCGGCCTCTATGGGACCATGGACATACACTCACCAGCAATAGAACACCACCATTGACCGGAGGAACATTCTACGAGTCTTCAACAAATCCAGAACAGTGTAAAACTTCGTTTCGCTGCCTGCCTCAATTCTGGTAGCGGGAGTCCCTTTCTGACCCATGCCTTTCGTTGAGGGCGCTTCATTCTCTTCCGTTTTATTAGTAGGAATGACGTATATGTCACTGGGAACTCGGAGGAACTTCCCCCCGGGTGGAGACACATTCTTAGATGCGGCGATGACTTGAAGGTTTGTCTCTGCTTCATCCACCCGGCCCCTCTGGACTAGCCAACGGATGGACTCGTACGAGTACCTAGACAACAAGAAGAGAATAACAGTGCAAGAGTTTGAAAGTAACCATGCTAAGATAATCAATGGCATACAACTGCAGAGCGGAATGAATTTGAACGGAATTTCAAATTGAAACTAGAGGGCAGTATACCTGTACCGAGTGTACTGCCACCTAGCTCCTCAATGTAACTGAGTGGAAGACTAGACGAGTCCCCCGTCTTTATCCGAACGGACAAAGACAGGCACCGGTATCACAAACCAAATGGTTTCATTGGATAGACATTCAAGCAATGGCGCGCCACATAACAGATACACACACATTGGGTGCACGGTACAACAGTAAAATGGCATGCAAGGTCAAAGGTCCATCTGGCAGGCAACCACCAAGTTATAAAGCCCGGTATCTGGTGTTATTCACGAGCCTCTAAAAAATGTGACGTCAGATCTTCGGGCTATACGAAGAAAGGAGCAAGTGAACGCCCAAAGCTTTCTAACTGCACTCAGTGACTGCGTATTACATCTTTGATTTCTTGAAAAAAGTTGAAACAAAACACTCCAGTAAGGTCCCTCTTCTAAACAAAATGGTAACGGTTTTACATAAAACCATAAGCTGTGTCCCTTTACATTTGAGAACACCTCACTTCGTACACTATTTTGCTCAGCAATCTGCTATGCACCCCTACTCCTTCGTCATCATAAATGAAGACGTCGGTAAGTGGTGTTTGAAGCTTTGCATGGTGTTGAAAGTAAGAAGTAACTAAACTATAAATAGTAGTAAACTTGCGGAAACAACCATTTGTAAAATTTCTTTTGGAGGAGTGTTGGCTCTGAAAAGAGCCGGTTTGGTCTCGACGTTTCGAACAGTATACTTGCTCGTCTTCAGGAGAAAAGCAGAGTATACTGTTCGAAACGTCGAGACCAAACCGGCTCTTTTCAGAGCCAACACTCCTCCCAAGAGAGATTTACACATGGTTGTACCCGCAATTTACTACTATTTATAGTTATAGGTTTACTTCTGAGATGTTCGGTGCTTACCACACAAGCAGTAAAAGGAAGAGACACGGCAGTGTAGCGACGATTTGTAAGTAACGCCACTCCACGAGGAGGTAGGCCAGCGGGCCGACGAGGACCAGCCCCAGGCACCAAGGCATAGCCATGGCGGTGTGGGCCTTCAGGCGCAGGTTTGGTGTGTACATCTCGATTACACGTACGTAGCGCACAATCAGAATCCCCTAATTGTTGTAGACAAAAACAGTCAGATACGCCAATTAATTGTTCATCTCTCTGTCCTAAATTTTTATAGAGCAGATCAAAGAATGTGTGCAACATTGGTTAATGCCAAAGACTGTATCCACACGTAATGCAACCCGGCATTAAGTAATTCGACCACGTTTCCCTCTTGACTATGGTATTTTGTATCGCTTCTGCTTGAACTGTTCTGTCATCTTTTCGCTAGTTATGAATTCGTTGCCGATTATCTCTGATCTATATTATGTATCTTGTGTCAGTATAGCTGTCGTGTCCAGTGTTTTTCTGTTCTTTTTCTTTGCGTGTCTGTCTGTTGTTTGGGGTTAGTTTGTATGTTCGGCTGTTTTCTACAATTTTCTGCTTATCAAAACAGCCCCGTACTCTATGTATTACATTTTAATATCCTGCTTATTGCTACTTACTGTTATTTTGTTTTGCTATACTCCATAATGACATGTACTTGTTATTTTTCATAGAAGTGTGGAAATAAATGTGTATCTGAATGAACTGAATGAATACATTAAAGGACAAACCTGTGAGAGTTTGACCTCAATCGGTCATTAGGGTCACACACAAAATGGTGGGGCGTAAAAAAGAAATGAAATACTTATTTGTTTTTACAGTTTTCAAGCATCCAACATTTTGCCTCGCGAGATCAAAATAAAGCGTTTTAGTCATTTCTCAAAAACTATAGCGTTTCAGGGCCTAACTATATTTTCGGGAAGATTTGCAATATGATCATCTGTACACCATGTAAGTTATCTGCAAATCTGTGAACATTTATGTTCAGTATTACCAATCTTTTTGTGCACACCTTTTTGCTGCTCAGCAAAAATTAGCAGGATACCAGCAACAATGTTATAGCTGGCTGAGTGGCTGGTAACCCTATTCTGAGCGTCATCATTTGCATCGGTTTTCTTGTTTCTTTAAAAACATTGTTAATACATTAAAGTTATAGTAACTAATTCATGTGTTGGTCGCTTACGGGCATGAAACAGCCAAGGAGAAATCCGAACGCGAACATCGCATAGTAGTTCCAAGTGAAGCTCATGGCGATGCCGAAGGCCACCATCCCGACCAGGGAGATGAGAAGGGCCGGACGCCTGCCGAACGTGTCCGAGATCTGTCCGATATGTACGAACCCACGAGGATGCCGAGAGGGATGCTTGACATCAGGGTGCCGCCAAGAAGCTCCTTGTCACACACCAAATCAAGCTGCATGACAATGACAAATATAGTTCATAACAAAATATGTTCATGGCCTCACGTTTCCTATAGCAGGGTCTACTAAGGTTAAAACTGAAGGCCATTAACAATCGTTTTAAATTAAAAAAAAAAAAAAAAATAGCCAACAGTTTTTTGTTGCTAAGAGAGGTTTGTGGTAACACCATGTTAAAATCTCTTTTGAGTAACTGTTGGTTCTGAAAAGAACCGGTAGTTAACGACTCAACGTTTCGATCAGTATGCTCTGATCGTCTTCAGGAGAATGCTGGACTCTGTTGCTGGATGCTGCTTAAGCACTGTCTAGTAGGTGATTAACTGTGAGTTGGTCTTGGTTCGTATTTTTGTTGAAACAAAAAAGGCGTTCTGTGTAGACATGCCAAAAACTATGCTACAATATAAGCAGTTCTTTAGATATGCATTTTTGAAAATTTGAACTTCCTGTTTGAGCCGGAAGTCGAGGTCAAACGGGGTCTTATTGACTGTAGCATTTGTTTAACTTTTAAAGACCACTCTGATGACGTATAGATTGAAGAAGTCCAACATGTAGTTCTTGAGTTATGATTTCTTTAAATAATAAACTTTCATTTAATATAATTCGAGACATGATGACGTCATCATGACAAAATCAAGTTTGTGTCGTCTTGATATTGAGGTTCAAATGTCTAATGAATTTCAATGTTCAAAATTTTAATCTTAAGTTATATATGCTGTAGATAAGCCCGGAAAATGATTTTTTGAAGAAAAAACAAAGGCAAATTGGACCTTCCGGTACGACTGGTTGTTTAGACTATACGATTTTGGCGTCAACTTGTCAAATGTTGTCTAGGTCTTAATCTATTAGATGCCCAATTATTTGAACTTCATAGCTTTTAAATTGCTAGAACTACAGCGAAAGCAATTTTTTACTTTAAAAGCCTTGTGATTCGACACCTGATGACGTCATCGTGACTTCATTGTTCAAGTGTCGTCTCGATACTGAGGTTCAATATTGTGCGATGAGCTTCAATGTTTGATTCAATTTCATTATTCAGTTATGCTGTAGACAAGAGTTCCGTGGTAGAAGAAGAAGATGAAGAAGGAAAGATCAACAGAACAATTGAAAGAGGTGTTGGTACAGCGTGTTGCACCAACACCTAAAAGAATACCTCTCTTCTATACAGTAACATTGTGATGGCAACTGAATGGCCACAATAGTTGTTTGCGCCGTACACACTGGACCGTGTCACACGCACGTGGATTATAATTTTTCGTACACGTCATTAAAACATCAAAATTGTTTGTCTCCAAACAGAAGCATCTCCCTTGGCCTACATCTTTTGTGACAGCTATTGTGGGGCTGTGTGTCGATAAGGGGGCTGACCCAGCCACCTGCACTAACTCGGTGTTGGCATAATATGAAAAGGCTCAAGCGGTTTGTTTAACAGCAACAACCTTTAAGATTTCTTTGCCAATAAATCACTCCCAAAAAATTATGAGGTTGTGGCAACAATGCAACTTCAATGTGAATGCCTGCACGCGCTGTCAAATCTTTTCATCGTTTATGAATTCGCTGATGCGTTTTTTTCTGCTTCAGACAGCAACCGAATGTGCTTACCACTACGCTTTTGCCGAATCTCGGTCGTAGGTTTCGCAAAGTGTAAAAAGTTCGTATTATATAAACTTGAAACTTACCATGTAGTTGAAACTTATTTACCAGACGAAACCGCTACCTTTTTTAAGACGATGACGTCATTAGTGACGTCATAACATTAAGTCATTATTTACTGTCTTAAAAATTCATACCTGGAGAACCATAAACTGCAATATGCAAGATTTCATTTCTGAAAGCCCTTTCACGATTTTACAAATTATAACGTGAGGCCCATATAACCTTTACTTCATGTCGAAATCGGAAGTTAAAGTTTCAAACCTTAAAAAACACGTCATACCTCAAGAACCGAAAAGGGTTTATTATGTATTATGGAACTGCAATTGTGTCGGGATGATGACGTCACAACATTTAATCAACGTTTACTATTTCATAAACTTGTATCTGGAGAAAAATAGTTGCTTCTTACAATAAATTGCACCATATGAAAGCTCCCGACATTTTACAAAACAAAGTGTGACCCAATTTGGCCTTTACTTCCGGTCGAAACCGGAAGTTGCAACTTCATAAATCAAAAATTCATATCTCAATAAACAAAACAGGTTCAAACTTTAAACTTACAATGTGTTTATACCTGCATGTGCAGACGAAACCGTTATTTTTGTCTGGAAAATGAGTTCATTGATGACGCCATTACATTAAATCAACATTTGTTATCTAAAGAAATTATTGCGGTCATTTGCACCAAATGAAAGCTCTTGAGTATTGTACAAATTGTACACAAAGTGTTATCCCGTGTGACCTCTACTTCCGGTCAAAACCGAAAGTTGAAGTGAAAATAAATATTCCAGAAACTTTCGATGTATTCAAGCTGGGATGTGTTACATCAACAAAATTAAGGTGATGTTACTGTGACGTCATCAAGTGTTTTATGATAAACATAATGACCTAGAATTTGGACATGGTCTCTTTGTAAAAAAAAACAAAGTTTTTACCCCTGGGCCTTTCAGTTATAGGAATAATGACTTTATTATCTTCAACCGCCCCCTCTCGTGACAAGTTCTAAAAAGAAACTATTTTATTAATGATATTTGGAATTTCGAATCCTGAAATTTCAGGTTTCGAACGAAAGTAAACGTTCACATAGGATCAAACATTTTTATTTGATGTGTACGACTTTTAACAGTTTCAGTTCAGAAACACATTTACAATACAGTTTTCAAATTGTGCAAATACCTTGTAAGTTAGCAACTATGTTTCTCCAGATACTAGGGTGTGAAATTGTGTAGATTTAAAACTTTGAAAACTTTATTTTTAAGATGACGTCATGTAACATTCCATGACGTCTTCGTGACATGACCTAAATTATTGAATTAAATATATCCCAGCTTGACTACAAGGTTTGAATCACCCTTGTTGTTCTGTATACATATATCTTGAAATACTCTTCTACCTTTGTGGTAGTAATTATAACCTTACAATCGATGACGTCATGAAGACGTAACTCCACATTTTATGCACGTACGACCTTCCTTTTGTTTTCAAGAAAGGTAAAGAGTAATCAAATTTGAAAAAAATAGTATACATATATCATTATGACTTACTACTTCACCAACGTACCAAGTTTGAACTTGATCAAACATATGGTTCAGTAGATACACAACTTCAAATGGCTTCACCATTCATCAATAAAACTTGGATTTTCTGCAATTTATTGTGTCAGTCTGGCGTTTATGAGATCGTAATTGTTTATTACGTCTATTGCTACAAATCACTCGAATTAATATAAGTTTCATTTCCCTTAGCATATCAGTCAAAAGATATTTTATACCTGATTTTGTTGAAAAATAAAAATAAAAAACCTGAGGACTTCATGAACAGTGCATGAATTGATGACAGTTATCCAGGCTAGGCTAGTGCTTGCAGCAATGACCAAGCCTAATAAGTTTGGACTAATTTGCATATTTACGAGTAATTTGAATACTTAAAAAGACATTGGACATAACATGGTCAACTATTATAAAAACATGTAAATGTAATACATAAATACTTAAACAATTTGTAGACTTCGGTGACACTTGATGAGTGAATCAAATTGAATTTAATTGCAGCAATATTTATCTATTATTTATTGTGTGTAAAAAAAAAAAACTTTACTGGAATTACAATTTTAACCCAACCAAAACTAAGTAAAGGTTTTCTTCAGACTATAAACTCAACTACACATTCACAATTAATAATTCTCATAACAAAAAGATGATGTCAATTATTATTAAAAGTAGAGCAGTTCATTCAACCTTCCTCTTCATGGTCAAAGAGAAGGTATACGTGCACTCTTAAAGGAACATTCCAGAATTGTTTTTTGCTAACAAAACAGTTGCTGGCAGTGTAAGCACTTTATGTAATCCACCATAATACATAAACTGACAAACCTGTAGAAGTTTGAGATCGATCGGCCATCTGGGTCACGAGAAAATAGTGAAAAACATATAACACATTTGCATGGAATCATATAGGTTCAACAAATGAATAAAACGCTCACTGAGCGATAAACTCCAATCGGAGAATTAGTTTGTTCATTTCTCATCAACTATGGCATTTCAGACAGTAATATTTTAAGGGATGTTTTCTACTATCATCATCATTAGACCGTGTAAGTTTTATGTAAATCTGTGATCAAAAGTATATTTTACAATTACCAATTCTGTAATGTTCCTTTAAAATTAGTGGCAATAAAAACTTACTTAGTTAGTACAGCAGCTTTCGATGGTATTGAGAGTCATTTCACTTCGGAGTTATGCGGTTATGGAAAAATATATCAGTTTTTATCAGAAAAATGTTTAAATTGAGAAGCGTTTCTGAAACGTTTCTCAGATTGTGAATTCCAATTACGGATTATTCTTCCTGCGCTGACATAACCGCTCGGGATTTTTGGTGATATCTAAAAAACGCTACAACGTTTTGAAATGATATTTTCACAGGTTAGTTTTATTGTATATATCTACATTTATATGGGATTAAAACTATCGAACGGTTCCAAAAAACAAAAGTATACGTTCCCTTTAAAAAATAGTAAAATTTTGCTCCAAAAACGTTAGTCTTTTTTGTTTACTTTGTTTAGGAATTGGCAGTGACTGCAGCGTAAAATCTCTGCCACATGCGGGCGGAATTTGCCTTGTGGAAACCACAGACTGTTTCTATCCATTGGTGGAGGATCCGTATGTTATGGTGAGATATAAATTCAAGATTCGAGCCAAAGTGTTTAGAAGAAATTCACTGTAATACCATGTGACACGTGATGACGTCATCAATCTACAACTTCCCTCGAAATATTATTTCGATACCTCCAAAATACTCTTTCTGTACCTCGAAAAGATTTTGTTTTACCTTTTCAAATTTGATTTTAACCTGTCCCTTTAGGGGCTCCTAAATGTTAGGTTGTGTCATTTTTCTGTAAAACTTACGTCCGTGACGATACTGGTCTCTCCGTGGTCTGTGTCGTAGACCCACCCATCAACACAACCGGTCATAGAACCAGTCACGACAGTGCCATTGCGGACTTTATACAGGTGACAACCATCCATTTCATCCGGGCCCTCCGCTCCCCACCCGGGTACCGTCTGATTGGCAGAGAACCCTGCGGGCGGTCTGCAGTGATACCCCTTGGGTGGCCCCATGATGAAGGCTACCCCAGTCAGCAGAAAGGCCCCGGGAAAAACCGTCAGGGCGTAGGCGAGCCAGTTCGCGTTCTGCACGCGGCCGAACAGGCCGATGTAACGCAAACTCGCATCCACGTCCATGATTAGTGTCAATTTTTGGTAGATACGAATGCAGGCAGTGCAGGAGGATCGAATGAACTCAGTTAAGTACAGGGAGGCGCTTTTAAAAGGTTGGATTATCGTCAGCGGACACACAAAAGGAAACAACCATAACTCATTTTCTTTGATGTTTACCGAACGCTGGAAAATTGATATATAGTAGTTAATAAAAGATGTGTTTCACTTGAAAGAGCCTTCACAATTCAATTCACATTTATTTTCACTTTGGTAACACACACAAAAAAAAGTAAAGAAATGAAAATGCCTTCGTGTCGTTCCCATGATAGTCGACCCCGCCACTACTTTAATATTATGAAACTGGTAAGCCCCTCAAAAGATCTATTCGATCACAGCGTTTAGTCCCAATCGAACGTGTCCCAACCGCAAACTACTGTGTTAATAGTGCATGAATGAAGTTGGGATGTAAAGCAAACCATTTAACAAGGTATGCCAGGCGTGACTGTGAGCAAACGACAACACCCCTGCGAACGCGCTGTTTGAGCCAATCCAAAAACTAAGTGTTTATTTGAAGCTTTGCAGGGGTGTGGAAAAATAGGAAGGAACTATAAATAGATAGTAAACTTGTGGGTACGACCGTGTGTAAATCTCTTTTGTGAGAGTGTGGTCTCGACGTTTCCATCCTAAAACTGTTATTCATCTCTAAAGTCTAAGGGTATGCAGCCATGAACCATTGCCAAACATTTCTAACGGCTGCCTTTTAGATTCATTTCATGTCTGGCAGCTTGCTGTAGGGCACATTAAGTGACCCCGATCACAACAATTTAATTGGGGTGAAGTAAGTTCACACAGGCTGAACGAAGTTGTTCAGACAACTGAGATTTATCCTGTTTGTTTACGCTGATGTGAGGCTGTGAATTTTACGTCAGAACCTTGTTCACTGTTCACGGTCGCCAAAGCATGCAGAGGGGTTATGATCGAGCAAGGCATTCTGGGGGGAAATGGCGCGGCGAGATCGTACACCACTCGGAACGAGGCTGGCGCGATGTTCCCCGGTTTGCCAACCAGTAGAGATAGTGGGCACGCGCGAATGTGCAATAATACAAATGTTTGATGGGAAGGGTCTATTCAAGTCAATTACAGTTCGATTAGGCCGTGTCCAAATTAGCGGCTGCGGCTACTGCTACGGCTAGATTTCCACGTCATCATGCGCTGAAGTATAGGATGTCCTTAGCAACACCCTTAGCAACAGTCGTAGCCGTAGCTGTAGCCGCCAATTCGAATACGGCCTCATAGTACACGAAACCATTATACAAACACCACCTCGGAACATTATAGGATGAATGACTAGTCTTTTATATCTCACTTGAAACTATTCTGTTATACATTGTTCACCTTTAGAAACATCGGTTGAGGAACTTGCGTAACCGTTGGACGAGTTGGTGATGTCATAGCTCCCCTCCGTGGTTTATCAAGTGAGTTGATAGATGTCCAACATGACCACAATGGCCCTACTGAAACTTTCTGTAATCCACCATATGCATAATGAATTTGTTCATACTTTTACATTTGTATTTGATTGTTGTTGTTTTCTATTCAAGCGCGATGTGGATGAGATTTGGCAACAATTATTGTCATAAGGGGTGTAACAAAATTTAAAAAAAAGTTACAAAAATGAAACACTGGCAACTTGGAGGATGATTCGAAACACGACCAGACCTCTCAGACGAATATGTTTTCAATGTCTGGTCTACAGTCTAATAGCCAAGTGGAAGATACATGCAGTTTAAATTGACTTCTGTCTATTTAACTATTTATTTTTTATTTTGTTTTAATACAAAAAATACACATTATTATTCTCCAACTATTATGACAGAACTGGGATCAACTTGGCGTTGCACCTGATTCTCACCTCACTGGACCTGGGTTCGAACGCCCACATCTCACTGGCTTTGACCTAAAAGAGCATTAATATTTGGCTTCTGGCTCTCTCGCTTATTTTTCCTCGCACATCTTTAAAATATCTGACATCTTTAGACCCGCGGGCGGCAAAGCCGGACCAATATCAAAGAGGATATCCCCTACGGTTAATTAACACGAGCTGAAGGAAGTTGCGTCAATTGAGGGCGCTTAACCAGAAAAAATTGTCTAAGTAATTCGACGTATGAGGGACTTAATTTTCCGACAAGGGGGTGGGGGACACGCCGAATCCCAAGTCAAACCGGCACGTTCTATCGAAGAACTATCTTTTCTAACTCTATAAAAAAAATTGTTTATACAAACGAAAACTAAAAATAAACTTTACAATACTGTACTGTGGAATGTTTTTGGTAAGACTGCTCTTGCTTGTCGAATGTGGGCAGTATAAATAAATCAAATGAAAAAAATCCTCTACATATTTAATCTTTAAAATAAACATAAAGGAAAAGTGCTTAAAACAAAAAAAGTAGGCCTACTTTTAAAATCTATCGTTTACTAACACAATAGATTATTTACAAAATCTAACAAGCTTTAACCTCTAGTTCTAGCATACGTAGAGTCACAGAACTCGGGAACGCTTCGAACGTTCCCTGTGGAACACCGGTTGTTTACAATGGGAACGCACACATGAACGGCGACGTCCCCTTTGTGTTTGAGAGAGTGTTGGAATATTGAACATCCATTCCACGGTGTCCATTCATAGGCAGTTTCCCTTAAAACAACCGGCGTTCCACAGAACACCGAACGCTCTTTTTAGGAACGCATGGTGTTCTCGATGAGAGTGTTCCCCCCAAAATGGACTAATACCACTATCAAATGGAGAAAGTCTGACTACTTATCCCTCCTTGAACTGTTGACTAGTCCTTCCCTGATAACTTGGCTCCGTCCTCAAGTGTCTCCGGTAATGGTTTATTGTGTGTCTCTGGTAGAGTCAGAACGAGAAGGCCGGCAACCAGCGAGACGAGTCCAAAGACAATTAGGGGGATTGACCCGTGTATGAGGTTCTAAAAAGGGAAAATCCACTCTTTCAGTTAATCATTTGAACTTTTCATTATTTTGTAAATACCCCTTTTTCCCATAAACTTTAACTCGACTAGACTCTTTGCATTGGCTGCCACCTTCGATAAAACGTGCACGCGTGAAAGGCCGCTATTGGCTGAGAGTCAAGTGCGCAGCGTACCCGTTGCCATTGTTTTTCATCAAAGATGGTAGTCAATGACGTCATGCACAATCCATATATACACATAATAGTCTTGTACAAAATCGTGCCACATTATTTCAAAAAAAGATCATACTACTTACGAGGTAGACGACGAACGGAGCAACAATGCCACCGATGCGCCCGAACACAGATGCACTCCCAGCTCCAATGTTTCTTTTCAAAACAAACATAAAAAACCTCATGGTTTATTTTTTTGTATACCTCAGAAACACTATTATTAAAAACTGTAAAATGGAAGAACTACAACCGATAACATGTATTAAAAGGCTGAAGGGGTTGACTAGAAAGAAGAAAAAAAACTAACCTCAAAACTGTGGGGAAAACTTCTGCCGTGACGAGATACGTGACGTCAAACGCAGCAGTGATGAAGAACTTACCAATCAAAGCAACACACACAATCAGAATGGTAAGGTTCACTCCACTGGCTGCGATAGATACAGTAGAGAAATATGAAAGTTATTGCTCTCTCCCTACAATGACAATCAACAGGGGGCGCTTTGTCCAATCCATTTGCTTTGTACAGAAATGTGACTTCTGGATGACGAAAAGAGATTGGCTTATTTGGGGGACTTTTGGACGCTAGGTGGCAGCAGACATACCAGGTCAATGTTGTCATTGTTTATGTAGTTATGAGCATGCGTACATTTCCGAGATAAATCAATGTCTGCTCCTCACCGAAAAGGTCGTCTAGTTCCTCTAGACTGTGCAGGTCTCACACGTGTTCGAATATTTGGACCCGTTCAAGTGCGCAAGTTTGTTTTCTTCACGCGCGTTAAAACCAAAGTGGTCCCAAAAATGTTCGAATACGTGCGAGACTTTCACAGTCTATCGATTGTAGCTTCGAGGGTGGGGAGGAATGAAGAACTCGCAATGACTTCATGCAAAAGGACTTCACTTCTTAATTAAAGAAGTGACGTCACACTTTTGTTTGCAGAATCAATTACTAACCTGTCTTCTTTGGTATGAAGGCAGTGATGAGGCACGCAACGCCACAAGATTCGTAGAACAAAACCAGAGGTCGGCGTCTCCCAAATCTACATGAAGAAACAAGGGAACCAAAAAGAGTAAGACCCTGGATTGGCAGTTACTATGGCAATAATGCTGAAAAGTCAAACGTAGCCAATGGCCTTAGCCTTTAGCCAAGCTGGTTTCAATCGCAAACGGCTTCAGCATTACATTTCCCAGTAGAGTCCATTGACCTTTATGAACATGACGTCACTGCAGTCACTCACGTAGAGGTGCGCTTCCCATTGTTTCATCGTCGTTTTACAACGAGAACACTTATCGTTGAAAAGTAGGGGTTAACCCTTGTGTTTCTGGTTCACATAGCAAGCATCCTTGCAATTTGGGGCATCCTCGGATTCATTACCAGAAATACATCATAATAACAATACTATAATAACAAAACAACATTTTACAGAGGGGCCAGACTAATTTCCCTTCCGATCTCGATTTGGTAATCGTCAATTGACGTCAGGTAACAATGTATAGAGGTCTGGAGTCTTACCTTCGAATGACAAAATAATCGAAGATAAAACACGGAATTTCGGTCAACGCCATCAGGAAAAAGTTCAAATATTTATCTCCCGCCAGATTTGTGATGTTGATGATGAAGCCGTAGTACACGAAATTACTGGTAAACCTGCACATGAGAAAAATGTGTTTTAGTTTGTGACACGCTTAGTCGGTAAATCTTTATTTATTTCCAGAGTTGTGTGTTGAAGACAGTGACGAACTACATGTTATAAATGGATGTCTTCATGGCATGGAATTACGGGAACACCCGGAAACCGACGTGGAGGGCGCGCGCTCTATTTAATTTGAATAATTGTAGGCAATTACGGGCCGTTTTCAAAACCGGATAATTTCAAGTCCCTCGCACCGAAAGTGCACGTATTCAAAATGACTTAGGAGCCCGTTATTTTTCTTCTTCATAGTTTGTTTGTAATTATCGCGTAATCAGTGCGTGACCTCTATGGGACCTTGGACAAAAACTCACCAGCAATAGAACACCACCATTGACCGGAGGACCATCCTACGCGTGTTCAACATATCCAGGACAGTGTAACGTCTCGTTTTGCTGCCCGCCTCATTTCTGTCTTCAGCCTCGCTGCCGGGCGTCA
The DNA here is from genome assembly GCA_032158295.1 of Pycnopodia helianthoides. Classification (NCBI taxonomy): domain Eukaryota; kingdom Metazoa; phylum Echinodermata; class Asteroidea; order Forcipulatida; family Asteriidae; genus Pycnopodia; species Pycnopodia helianthoides. The sequence continues at coordinate 1,866,534 of CM063263.1, forward strand.
CTTCACGATCCGTGCCTTTCGTTGGGGGCGCTTCATTGCCCTCCTTTTTGTTAGGCAGGGGCTCGTATTTGTCATCGGGAACTCGGAGGAACTTCCCCCCGGGTGGAGAGACATCCTTAGATTTGGCGATGACTTGAAGGATTGCCTCTGCTTCATCCACCCGGCCCCTCTGGACTAGCCAACGGATGGACTCGTACGAGTACCTAGACAACAAGAAGATAATAACAGTGCAAGGATTTGAAAGAAGCCATGCTATAACATCAGTGGCATACAATTGCAGAGCGGTGTGAATTTGAATGGAATTTCAAATTGATACTAGAGGGCAGCAGACCTAGCAAGTGTGCTGCCACCTAGCTCCTCAAAAGTCTCCAAGTTAACTGAGTAGAAACTAAACGAGTCCCCCGTCTTTATCCGTATATTGAGGAATAAAAAGATAGGCATCGGTGTCACAAATCCAGAGATTTCATTGGATAAACAGACAAGCAACGACGTGCATAAAAAAGTTATTACACACGTCGAGTGTACACATAATGGCATGCAAGGTCAAAGGTACATCTTGCAGATAACCATCAGATTGAAAAGGCCGCGGTATCTGGTGTTCACGAGCTTCCAACTGTGACGTCAGGGCCAAATAGAATGAAACAGTAAACGACCAAAGGGATTCGAACCCACACTGTGCTGCTGACTATAACACCAGGGTCAACTAGACCGCTCGGCCACGACAGGCCACACTCTTTATACTCCTTCACCATATAATAATACTATGGATATGTTCGTTGCTTACCACACAAGCAGGAAAAGTAAGGCACACGGCAGTGTAGCGACGAGTTGGAAGTGGCGCCACTCCGGGAGGAGGTAGGCCAGCGGGCCGACGAGGAGCAGCCCCAGGCACCACGGCATAGCGCTGAAGGTGTGCCCAATCAGGCGCAGGTTTGGTGTGTACATCTCGATTATACGTACGTAGCGCACAACCAGAATTCCCTAAATTGGAATAGACAAAAAACATTAGGATAAGCGGATTGTTCACCTCTCTGTCCCAAATTTCATAGAGCTTCTTAAAGAATGTGTACAACATTGGTTATTGTCAAAGATCAGTTTCCACACTTAAACACATAGTTCATACATTAAAATAAATACACACTGTAACAAAATGGTACATTTGGCCAGTAACCTTATTTTGGTTAGCATAATTTGTGCTGTTTTGGGCTACATTCTTGCTTGGACCCGATCACAATTTGCACTGGTTTTCTGGTGTCTTTTACAAACATGATAAAAACATTAAAGCCAGTCACTATTTCAGGTGTTGGTCGCTTACGGGCATGAAACAGCCAAGGAGAAATCCGAACACGAACATCAGATGGTAGTTCCACGTGAAGCTCATGGCGCTGCCGAAGGCCACCATCCCGACCAGGGAGATGAGAAGGGCCGGACGCCTGCCGAACGTGTCCGAGATCTGTCCGATGATGTACGAACCCACGAGGATGCCGAGAGGGATGCTCGACATCAGGGTGCCGCCAAGAATCCCCCTGTCACACACCAAATCAAGCTGCACGATATTGGCAAATATGAAAAAAAAGAGTTATGAGAAAATAAAGTTAGTGGTTGTAAACAAAGCACAATGCCCCATGGTAAAACAAAAACAAAAAAATGTTGATGACCTCAATTCGAACCCAGCAGACTCTGCTATGGTCAAAACTTAAAGGAACATTACAGAATTGGTAAGAACAAAACTTGTAAAATATACTTTTTGATCACAGATTTACATAAAACTTACACGGTCTAATGATGATGATAGTAGAAAACATCCCTTGAAATATTTCTGTCTGAAATGCCATATTTGATGAGAAATGAATAAACTAATTTTCCGATTGGAGTTTATCGCTCAGTGAGCGTTTTATTCATTTGTTGAATCTATATGATTTCATGCAAATGTGTAATCGGTTTTTCTCGTGACCCAGATGGCCGATCGATCTCAAACTTCTACAGGTTTGTCAGTTTATGTATATGGTGGATTACATAAAGTGCTTACACTGCCAGCAATTGTTTTGTTAGCAAAAACCAATTCTGTAATGTTCCTTTAAGGCTGATAACAATCGTTTTCAATATTTTAAAAATGAATCATGAAGAAGAACAAACTTTGTAACCGTCATTTTCGAATCAATAAATAACAAAGGGCTCTATGGCACACCTAGGTTTTTTAATCCGTTTTTGTTTGGTGATCAAACAAATATAAATGACCATTATTGTAATACATTTTGATTTGATTTTTATTTTAAAAAGTACAAAGTCCGATACATGTTTGCTAGCCCGCCAACCCCCCCCACAAAAAAAAACCAACACGATGACAACAACAACAATATTAAACAACAACAACCACGACCACAACAACAAAAACAACAACAACAACAACAACAACAACAACAACAACAACAACAACAACAACAACAACAACAACAACAACAACAACAACAACAAAACGACAGCAGCAGCAGCAGCAACAACAGTAACAGCAACAGCAACAACAGCAGCAGCAACAACAACACACATCACAACAACAACAACAACAACCACTAATGCAATGAACACTCTGCGCAGAGTCAGCTGCCTCGATAAAAAATTAAGGTTCAAGCCCTAAGCACACTTCTGATTTGAAAAAAAAAAACATAATTTACATCAGTCTCTTCAGTTTACAATATAAAAGTATTTATTTTTGCAACTCATTTTAATCAGACAAACTTATATCAAAATTGTTGACAATCCTGTACCGGCCATTCAGCATCTGAAAGAGTAAAGCCCAATTAATTTTTTTGCATTTACATTGTAAACATTTACCTTCCTCTACCTCTTCCGCTTCAATCAATACCCCCTCTATTCACAAGCTAGAGTTTGTTGACAGATAAAAATGCAAACATTGACTCTAGTTGTTGTTTTTAAACTGAAATGTTTAGAATTCTGCAGACTAATTGCGACCAGCCATTGTCAGGTTGCTGCCGCCGAGACTCGCATAGTCAAACAAAACACTATTAGCCAATCTTTCAAAAGATAACAAATTCGCCAATTAAGACAGGAAGTAACAAAACCATTGTTCTTTTCATGTATTCTAAAACAGATACGAATTATTCGCTTATGAAAGCAATAATTACAAGTGCAGGCTCGTGCGGGTTATTGAGCCAGAAAACGTCATTAAAAAATATCACTCTGTGCGTTTGATCTATTGATGTTTTCGTTGCGGTTTCAAATGAACTTGAAAAAAAGAAGTTTCCAGCTGGATGTGCGATTGATTAAATCTAATGCCATTGTCAATATCATCCCATTGTTATCGATTATTGATCCGGGGCAATGCTTTTATGTACCCCGGAGCCAATTATTTTTTCTGTAAACTCGACCTGTGTAATTTCTGTTGAAAGATGGCCCTTCGTTAGCTGCAGACATTTAGGAACATTTTAGGAACAATCTGAAATAATTATATCAGATCTAGGAAACTTTCGTTTTTATATGAAAAAATACAGACTAAATTATACTAATGCCAAAGGAAACATCATTCACAAGGCATGTATACAAAACCATTTTTTACAAAGTATAAGGTCATCTTAAGCATTGTGTGTTGAACCTGCTACAGTTTAGGTCTGCAGTAAAGTGATATTTCTCAAAAAGACAAGATAATTTGAATGAATGTGGTATTCGACATGATCCTTGATGTACCAATCGTTTGATGAAAAACGACCTTGCGTTTTCACCTCCACTATTACTATAAAAGACAAAAAAATGAAATAAAAATGAGACTAATATATTTTATTGCACACATAAAAGCGTCCTTGTTTTTAAAGGGATTCCCTGATATTCCCTGATAATTATGCAAATTTTAATCCTGCTATCGACTTTTTACAGGGCCACACATGTCGGAACAGAGAGAAATCGTAATTGTTCGAGAACTATTTACCCCAATAACGTAAACATTGTTCGCACCGCTTGTCATGTTGACACATTATGGCGATGCTTAGGGTGCCAACAAAAACATGGACTTTGTACAAAACAAATGTGGGGGTGGTATGTGATCAACACCATGCCTTGTTGCACGTCCGTCAGAATGCCCTTTAACATCAATTTTGGATGAATTTGTAATTCTATGAAGTACCAGCTAATATTTTCTGCGTGGATTGTTTCCTTTCTTCCCTTTTTTATAGTTTAGTGATCGGGTTAATGTGACTTCGATTAAAGTGATGCTGTTTGTTATATCCTTGAAAAAAATTACGTGGAATTTAGATCAGCTAATTTGGAAAGCTTACAAGATAAACAGAAAGTAATGAGATGTGAAAATGGGACTTTGGGCTCACCAAGGTATACGGTAATAAAAAAAAAGATTGTCAAGACATTTTTTATCCTGAAAAAAATAATGATAAATGAGCCTTCACTACCCGAAAAAAACAATGCATTGGTTTTCGTGAACACAGACAACTCCCGATAGTGTTGTAACCAATAAAGTACAAATGGTCCATTGTGTGAAAACACACGGTCCTTATCAACAGTAACAATTTTTAAGGGGAAACTTTTCGAGGGGGGGGGCCACACTTTTCCGCGGGCTTGATTGATCCTGTCACGTTCTTTTACGCCGACTGAATTTGTTTTCTTGGCATCAAGAGAGCTTTGTCCACCCACGTGGCTTAAGATCGGAAACGCCCAAGGTGGAGGAAGCCGTTACGAGGAGTCAAGTATACAAGTCAAGTATTAATCAAATGAAACGAAGATTTCACAACCAATTCATCATGTTTGACGTCAACACAAGAACAAGTTTTAAGCTCAACGCTCTCGGCGTAAAAAAAAAAAAAAGAAAGAAGAAAGGATTTGATGGAAACATTAATATCTTTACGAAACATACGGTTAAAAGGGAGGGAAATTTTGAACAGATAACAGAGAACTTTTTGTCAGTCTGGTTGTTGAAAGATCGGCTCCTGTCGAACCTACTCAATTCTTCCACATAATTCCTTTGTAAGACCGCAAAGAGTTACAGGCTTCCGAAATGATTCATGCGTCGCTGGGGGAAATATTTTGCATTGATACAAGAAATATGATTTATTGACTGAGCAATTTGATCAATGATGTAATTCTGTTTAAGAAAAAAAAATGACATCCCGACAATGACGATTATTCTGGAGGCGAAACAGAGAGTTTGGCATTGGTAATAAATAATATTATTATATTATTAAATATTTCTGGTAATGGAACCAAGGAAGCATCATAAGTATGGGTTCCTTTAAACTCAAAAGCCTGAGGAAACCTGTAAACAAGGGTGCTTTTCTATCTGAACCAGAAACACCAGCGTTAACCCCCAATCTTCCTACAAAAAGGTGTTTTTGGTACCAATCCTAGTACAAGGTACGTAACTGCTTCAATTCCCATCCGAAGGACGAAGCAATTATGGGTAAAGTATCTTGCTCAAGGACACAGGTGCAACGACCAGGATTCGAACCCATGCACACTCTGCTCAGCTTGATTCCGGCGCTCTTTAACGGCTCGGCCAAGACCCGCCATACACTCACTTTTTTAAGAAGTGTTACAAGCAAACTGACTCTCCCGATCCACCCAGTCTCCGAACAAATGTTTCTCTCAATATTTATGCATTCAGTTTTAAGTATACAATAATAATTAACTATGAATGCAGTGTGATATCATGATGCACATTTTATCTCAACAAGTTTGATGAGAGATGAAGATAAGTAAAATCTATGCGAATAAACGGTTGTCATTAAGGTATGCGTGGTATGCGTTGTTTAAAGAAAAACAAAGCTGCTATTTCACTCTCTTATGTCCTCACTTCCACGTTTTAGAACACGAAAGCTGTGGACTAGTACTAAGTTTAGTGGACTTCATTCATCTTAACTTGTGATGGGAAAACAAATTCTAAATAATAATAATAATAACTAAATCAACATCTCTATTTTAAAGTAACTTAGTTTTATTAGTACATCATTGACGTAAATTCAACCGTGAGAAGTTTGGGCGTTTTCTGTAATACTTACGTCTGTGACGATACTGGTCTCTCCGTGGTCTGTGTCGTAGACCCACCCATCAACACAACCGGTCTTAGAACCAGTCACGACAGTGCCATTGCGGACTTCATACAGGTGACATCCATCCATTTCATCCGGGCCCTCCGCTCCCCACCCGGGTACCGTCTGATGGGCAGAGAACCCCGCGGGCGGTCTGCAGTAGAAGCCCTTGGGTTGCCCCATGGTGAAGGCTATCCCGGTCAGGTGGAAGGCCCCGGGAAAAACCGTCAGCGCGTAGACGAGGCAGTTCAAGTTCTGCACGCGGCCAAACGGGCCGATGTAACGCAAACTCGCATCCACGTCCATATTATTGTTGTAAAAATCTGGTAGATACGCATGCAGTCAGTACAGGCATAGAGTCCTTACTCTATGATACAGGAGGATAGAATGAACTCAGTTCGGTACAGCGAGGTGCTTTTAAGGGCTGCAGTATAAAGATGGATCGTCGCCATGCGGACGCACACAAGAACGACAACTTATTTCTTACTGTTCAACAAACCGTGAAAAAATGATGTAGTTTATACACCCATCGGCGCCGTTGACGTTCGTGCACAATAGAAGTGTATACTGTGACAGAGCCGTCGTGTCGTTCCCATGATGGTCGACCCCACTCATTATAAAGCTGTGACAAAAATTTATATAATCGAATACGGCGTTTAGTTTAAAACAAACCGCACCTATACTGCGTCAGTGCCTGGAATGAAGTTTGGAAAGTATGCAGACCATTGAACAAGCCAAGCACTGTACCGTAAATCACTGTCGTGTCGTTCCCAAAATGGTCGACCCCACTCGTTATAAAAGTGGTGACAAAATTTGATATAATCGAAGGCAGCGTGTAGTTCAAAACAAACCCGCACGTTCGTGCAGGAATGAAGTTTGGAAATTATGCAGACCATTGGAACGAGCCAACCACTGTGTATAGTAAATCACCAGGCGTGACTGTGAGGAAACGACAAATCCGCTGCAAACGCCAGAGAAAATTGACACTTCCGTTTAAATAAATCATCCCGAAAACAAATCCAAAGAGTAACCGAGGTTATGGACCCATGTTCTGTCCCAACGGGGAATAACAGGCCACCGCTCAGAAATGTCAAAGGTGTTTAAATAAAAATATGACTCCAAGCACGTTTTCAACCCCACTCTTTGTACTTGCTTAAATGAACATTACAGAATTGGTAAGAAAAAAACTTGTAAAAAATACTTTTGATCACAGATTTACATAAAACTTACACGGTCTAATGATGATGATAGTAGAAAACATCCCCTGAAATATTTCTGTCTGAAATGCCATATTTGATGAGAAATGAATAAACTAATTTTCCGATTTGAGTTTATCGCTCAGTGAGCGTTTTATTCATTTGTTGAACCTATATGATTTCATGCAAATGTGTAATCGGGTTTTCACTATTTTCTCGTGACCCAGATGGCCGATCGGTCTCAAACTTCTACAGGTTTGTCAGTTTATGTATATGGTGGATTACATAAAGTGCTTACACTGCCAGCAACTGTTTTGTTAGCAAAAACCAATTCTGTAATTTTCCTTTAAAGGGAAGGTATACGATTGGTAATCACTCTAAAAATGTATGGCAAGAAAAACTTACTTGGTTAGAAGTACAGCATCTTTCGAAAATAGCCTATAAAGCATTTTGAGAAATATTTCAAATCGAAATAATGCGGATATGGAAAAAGATGTCATTTTTTTCCCCAAAAATTTGAATTTGAGAAACGTTTCTGTCAGATAAAAACAATCAAACGGTCCCCAAAACAAAAGGTATACTTTGCCTTTAAAGGGTATGTGCAACATTGGTAAGGTTGAAAATATAAATGTTGACAAATTTGCGCATAACTTACATGGTATAAAGATGGTCATGGTGGTAAACTTCCCTTGAAATAGTTTTGCTTGAAATGCTATATTTTCTAGGAAATGTTTGAAAACAATAAATAGTTTTCATCTCGCGTGTCCAAAACCCGATGTTTGAAAACAGTGAACACATTATAATGGGTTTTTTCACTATTTTCTCGTGACTCCGATGAACTGGTTGAGCTTAAACTTTCACAAGTTTGTTATTTCACGTATATTTCTTTGTCACATAAAGTGCAGATCCTGGTCAACTGGGCAACTACCAATGTTATAAATGTGCTTTAACCACGAACCACAACTAAGCACGTTCTATGGTAGCTGCCACTGGTTCTCTGTTTCTCAGCTGGTAACCCTAACTTTTTTAAACCTACCCCTACGCCCAACCCTTCCCCTAACCCTAACCCTCACACTACCCCTTACCCTCACCCTCACCCTCACCCTCACCCTCACCCTCACCCTCACCCTCACCCTCACCCTCACCCTCACCCTCACCCTCACCCTCACCTTCACCCTCACCATAACCGTAATCCTACCCCTTTCCCTACCCCTTTCCCTACCTCTTGCCCTACCCCTACCCATACAGCTGCCATAGAACGTGCATGGTGGTTGTAGTTCGTGGTTTAGCTTCATTTGTCTGTTTGGTTATATATCTCCCCATTTTGCCAACCAGTGGAGATAGTGCGCATGCGCGTTTGTGCAATCATGTTTTATGGGAAGGGTCTATTCTAATAAAGGTTATTTCAGGTCTATTACAGTTCGATCATACTACACGAAACCATTATACAAACACCACCTCAGAAATAACATCTAGGATGAATGCCTAGTCTCGTAGATCTACGGAGCTCTGAAAATGCCATCCGATATTTTGGGATCCCAAGATAATTATCCCAGGATGATGGTACCATAAAAGGAAGATGACGACATCCCAAGACAGTGTATATCGAGATAAAGACACCTTGATACTATAGGATGTCGTCTTCCCAAGATAATTTACCTCAGAATGTCGACATCCTGAAAGTAGGATGCCGTCTTACAGATATCTCAGGATGATGGCATCATGAAAGTAGGATATGGCATCTTCAAGAGATAACTTAGTGTCTCTGTTGACACTCCGTATGGCCCGAGAGTCGACTTCTACTTTCATAATGTCGACATCTTACAGATATCTCAGGATGATGGCATCATGAAAGTAGGATATGGCATCTTCAAGAGATAACTTAGTGTCTCTGTTGACACTCCGTATTGCCCGAGAGTCGACTTCTACTTTCATGATGTCGACATCTTGCAGTAATTATCTCAGGATCTCAATAAGTCGGTTGGCACTTCCAGAGCTCCGTACATACAGCCAGTACATCATTAAATAAGCCAAGTCAACGTGATAATAGCTTTCTTAAAGGTATTGTACACTTTTGGTAATAGCTCAAAATCAGTGTCTAAATTTTGTTTGATTCAACATATGCATGAACAAACAAACCTGTCAAAGTTTGAGCTCAACTGGTCATCGAGGTCACGAGAAAATAGTGAAAAGAGATCTTATGTGTTTTCTGTTTTTTCAAACATCGAGTTTTTATTACACTTTCTACCATTACTTTATTTAAATCATGTTAGTTATGTGTGAATCTGTGAACAATTGTGTTTTTCGATCTAACCAATAGTGTACAGGGCCTTCAAGTTCGATGTCATACTTTATTATTGTGACTTGGACTGGATTTCGATTTTAATCACTTATGTTTATTAACTTAGCTTTACTTTTTGTAAGGCACTAATCGTTTCCCAGTGCTAACGTTCACAACTTGAACAAAGTCACGACCCTGACTTCGGTTCAGAAACGTCAAGCGTGTTAATTCCATTGTGCTTCGGTAAATGGAGATTTAATTATGTTCGGCTGATGGACTCAACATGCAATTGCACCTTTTTGGCCTTGACAGTAGACTACGTATGAACTTACAGCACAGCGGCTGTTATCAAACATGACAACCTACGAGAGTATGCGAGAGATCAAAGTGGCAACATACAATGCTTAGTCAAACAAGGACTGGAGGATCTGGGAAGAGTGTTGATGTGATCCCGTCACCTGCATTTTTTACTGCGACGCTGTTTGTTCGCTACCTCAACAGCCGCAATATCCCGAAAATAGGTGACTTCGGGATTCCACGAGGAAAGTAAAGGTAAATATGTTTTGCTCCAGAAAGCAACAGAAACTGTAACGCAAATATTGACCAGGCTTTGGGGCTGTTGTTGTTGGTGTTGTGGAGCATGCTTATTTCACTGAACGGACAGTGGTTGTGCTACCACAGGGATCCGACATGTGTTAAAAGCGAGTTGGTATTATGTTCTTGGGTGGTAGTTTGAGACAATTTTGGCTTCTGATTTTGAAAGTAAATTACTGAAGTCCTGTTTCATACAGTGAGAGAGGAATTAAGTTTGTTTCTGTGTTGTGAATAAAGTGTGTATGTGATGACCTTTATGCAAGAGGACATATGCAAAAGGTGATTTATGGTACAAACAGTAGTTCAAGAGAATTCATGTAGAGATATGGTATATACACAAAACATGTTTGAAGGGAGAAGACATTTTGAGAAAAAAAGTCAGAATTATGTTTACATGATTTTTGTGGTATACGAGTGACTGTCTGTGACAATGCAGTGCCGGATAAAGTGAGAGACCAAATAAATAGTAAGGTTCCCACTCTCTCCAATGAATCGCAAGACTTCCTGACTCTCAGTACATCAAAAGAGGAGTCGGATCCCAGGAAGCGTGCTCCCGTGGGTCCCACGGTTTCCTTAATGGGGGGTAACCATAGAGTTATATAGAAGAACTAGAGGGCGCACTAGCCAAGTAACGTGACTCGTCGCGCGGGTGGTGCGGCCATGTTTTAAGTACCACTACCATTACTTTACTGTACGCAAAACAACAACATGAACACCGAGCGCGTGATGCGTACATTTACCATACGCACATCGTATACTTCGTACTCAATTTTGCCCTCTATTAAATGGCGCTCGTGTCTCCTTGCTGTCCCGGCGCGTTTGTGCACGCAGTATTGTCAGTGCGCCCTCTAGTTCTTATATATAACTCTATGGGGGTAACCCATATTAAAATGGGCCCCGTCGGATCCTGCACCCAAGAACAATATGGGTTCCATATTATGAGTAGGTCCTAACCATAGAGTTATATATAGGAACTAGAGGGCGCACTGGCAATACTGCGTGCACAAACGCGCCGGGACCGCAAGGAGACACTAGCGCCATTTTTTAGAGGGCAAAATTGAGTACGAAGTATACGATGTGCGTATGGCAAATGCACGCATCACGCGCTCGGTGTTCATGTTGTTGTTTTGCGTACAGTAAAGTAATGGCAGTGGTACTTAAAACATGGCCGCACCACCCGCGCGACGAGTCACGTAACTTGGCTAGTGCGCCCTCTAGTTCTTCTATATAACTCTATGGTCCTAACCCATATTAAAATGGACCCCCATCGGATCCTGCACCCAAGAACAATATGGGTTCCATATTATGAGTAGGTCCTGAACCCATATGGGATACGTCTGGGTCCATCTAAAGGGGGACAGCTTTGGTAAAATCTTGGTTATCCCATTTGGGCACTACGTGGGGTTCATCTGGGCATGTAGAAGGGTGCATATGGGTTCCATATGGGCAACCCCAGTTAGTTAATTCAAGTCATTGGTGTATGTTAATAAAATGGCAGTATATATAAAAGAAATTATGTATTTCATAATTTATGACTCCACCATAACTTTATATTAGCTACATCAGTCAATTATAATATAACGTATACTTCTAACTATGGCATATAGCCAGGAGCCATGGACTTTGCAGTCATAGTTTACCTTTTTTATCTTTTTCTTTTTTAACTGTTTACATTTTAATTTGCATGTTTTAAATGGAAGCGTTTGTATGTAAATTTGGGTGAACATTGTCTTATATAGACTGATAAAAAAAGAGTGCTAAAAAAAATGACAGACATTGGGAGTTTATGTCATGTGGCTCAGAAAATAATTTATAGGCCTATTATGGCTGTGTCCGAATTGGCAGCTGCGGCTATGGCTACGGCTGGATCGACGCGTCATTATGCGTTGAGGTATAGGACATCCTTAGCAACACCCTTAGCAACAGTCGTAGCCGTAGCCGTAGCCGTGTTCGGCCTAGCTTTTAACTTGGATTGTAAACACGTCGATGAGAGCGCTGTAACAAGTGATGACGTAATTTTGTCAAAAACTTTGATCTAACCGATGATTCCCGCCACAAACACAGCATCAACGTTTTGTTTTAATTGTTTTTTATGATTAATTTGAACATCCTGTTTGGACCGGAAGTAAAGGTCGAAATGGGGTCATATGTTTTAGTGAAATGTCACATTTACTGTAAACTGCTAGACACCACAAAGAGTATGACTCTATGACACGTGGTTCAAGAAACATGATTTTGTTTTATTAAGTAACAAGCGTTAATATAATATACAAATATCCACTGCTTCGAGTGGCGTAGTAAAACTAGTCACTCGAGGTGATCCCCGGAGCAGCCTATCTTCCCGAGGCGAACCGGTCAAAAAGCCGAAATGCTGACGCATACAGAGAATTAAAAAATAATAATAATCTTAACAATTCCTAAAACTACACAAGAAAATATGTATATTAAAAAAAAAAAAAAAAAAAAAATTAAAAAATGGTACAGAGATAAACGGACCAAAAGATTCTTTAAAAAACTATGATCGGTCCGCTACCGCTCAGAGACTCCAATAACAACTAAAATATGGTAATTTCCTACAGATTCAAACATGTCCCAATCTCGTTTGGTTTTACCAGCAGTGTATAAACTAAGCAGAGGATATTCCCACCAACGAGCGACTAGGTCAAGTCTTTTACAGCGCTGCGTTTTACCAATTATTTACGGCTTAGGGAAAACTAACTGAAACCAACTGTACTAATTTGTACTAACTGAAATAATTATGAGTTAGTTTTGTTAAGACAATGAAGTCCAAGTTGAAGAGTCAAAAAGCCTTTCTTTATTTCTATTTCTTTCTTTTCTCTTCCCCCTTCTTTCTTTGTTTCTTTCTTAACTCAAACGGTCTTTTGATCAAAATGAAAAAGGCCATTACTCTTAATTTGGCCGATTTTAACCAAACTTGGTCAAACACAGTTTAAAACCAGTGATTTATTTCAAGGATTTGAAGCTTTTTGCTATAAGTTTTTGAAATCGAAACTTTTGAATCACACAGATGGATGTTGATACCAGTCTGGGCATTGTAGGGAACTTTGGATGGCTGCAGACGACCGTTTTCATCGTAAATGGTCTGGCATTTTCCATATCGGCCATGCAGATAACATCGATGGCATTCACTATTGACCAATCAATGGATTTCTACTGTAACCCCCCGCCAGGCTTCTCAGCCAATCAGACGACGCCTCTGATCTACAAAGATGGCAGCTACGTCCGTGATAGGTGTAACATGTACGTGGTCACCAACGGGACATTGACGGATAACATAACGAATTGTCAGATTGGCTGGAAATACGTGACAGAATACGGCGAAACGAGTGTCGTAACAGATGTATGTAATGTTTATAATACTCTAAATCTTCTCCCAACATGTGTCCCCCCCCCCCGAAAAAAGTGTTTAAACCGAGGCTGGATACGAAAACAACTTAGCCGCCTTTTGGTACCCCATAGATACTGTTATTTTTTATACATAGTAAACTGGTGCACCCACCACCCTGGCCCGAACATCTGACGTCACACTTCGAGGCTCGTGAATAACGCCAGAGATCGGCTTTGAGCGTTTTTCTGACAAACGCACCTTTGACCTCGCATCCCATTGCGGTCTTGCGGATAAGGACAGGGGACCAGTCTACCACCACCCTGTCGTCTTGTGTTGCATCTGATAAGCCACTGGTTGGCAGCAAACATAAAACCAGTAATGATAACGACTACGAAGCTCTGACCATGATTGCATTTTCAACAAACTATGGCCCTTTTCGAATCCACGGCTTCGGCTCCGGATTCGGCTTCAGGCCCAGTTTTCTTGTCTGAAACCCTGACCGCAAAGCATGCGTAAGTTAAAATAATTGAGGGAGCCAAGCTAGCCTGAGCCGATTTTGGAGCCGAAGCCGTGACTTCGAAAAGAGCCTATGAATATATAAACTTCCGGGTCAGAATTGACCCAGATCCGGGTCTCATGGGTCCTGATCCTGACCCGGAATCTGTGTCAAAATGACACAGAAAAGGTTCACAATTACACAGATTCTAAGTTAAAATCACATTCTGTATCCACTTTCCAGGTCAGATATAGGTCAGGCCCCCCTAGAGTGTACCCAGTGTACGTCTGTTGCAATCTCACCTTTTACTTATTTACAAACCCGTACCTTTTCTTCTTCCAGCTTGATCTCGTCTGTGACAACGGCATCTTAGCAAGCATGCTGATATCCGTGCAGTTTGCTGGAGTAGCTCTGGGCTCCCTAGTCATGGGCCAGGCGGGAGACATGTTCGGCCGGCGTCCGGTCTCTATCTTTTCGGTGGCTTTCATCGCACTCTTCGGAACCATTCTTAGTTTCACCTGGAACGTTTACCTCCTGGCTGTCCTTAGGTTCTGTGTTGGTTTTGTTGTACCGGTATGAGCACACGATAGTACATTGGATGCAAAAATTAGCTACTTGAGCCCTTAAAATTATTCATAATTGTATTCATTAAATTATGACTAATCATTCATTAATTTATGAATAATTATACTCTAATGTTTCGGCAGTAAAGTCTTCCCATATAATATTCCTCTCCTAATTATTACAATAATCAAGAAAATAAAATATAACTACACGTTTCCCGGTTCCCTATTCCTGTACACGTTTACGAATATGAAAACTTGTACTGTGACACTACCAGCCTTAACTGTTGAATCCCTTCCAACAGATTTGGGCATGACGAAATAACAAGGGGCGCACACATTCTTTTCTAACATGTATAACATTGTGAACCGGGAGCTGGTTCCGTATTTACGCATTAGGATATGGTGGCCAGGACGCGGGGAACTAAATTACTGAACTTTCGTTGCTATGGCTTTGATTTTGTTTTATCCACAGGGATGTTTAGTCGGGTGCTACGTCCGCGTTATCGAGATGTTCACGACCAAGAAGCGGCTGCTCGGCCACATTTTGGCGCAGAACTTCTGGGGCTTCGGTATCCTCCTGATAGCGTTGCTGGCCTACCTCATGCCGGACTGGAGACACTTGCAGTTGACAATTTCACTGGTCATGCTGCCATTCGTGCCTCTCCTATGGTGAGCTATACATCTCAATAAAGAGTCTTCGATCACTGTGACCCCGTGACCTTTGGTAGGCCCTGTCCAAATTAATGGACAAAACCCGGTTCATATACTTCCTGCGAATGCGAATGCGAAGCGAATTTTGACGTCACAAATTCGCAACAAACAATTCGCAAGGGTGTGCTCACGGGCAACCGCTGCGAAACATTCACAGCGAAAACAGAGCTGTGACGTCAAAATTCGCTTTCGCATTCGTATTCGCTTGAAGTATTGAACCGGGCTTTTTAGGCAGTGGGTCACGCCGAGAAGTCCTAATGTTCAACTTTGTAGTTTAAATTCGTATTTCAGTACGTTGCCATGATCAAATGAAATTCAGGTATTCCCATCGATTGCCTTTTATAACAGAATTTAGAAACAACTGTTTGTTTTGTTTGCTAAACTTGGTAAATGTGAACGGGTGTTCCTATGAATCTCTTCGATGGCTCGTCCAGGTAATACCAGATTGCCTTTTATAACAGACTTTAGGGGAACATTTTTATAAACCAAGAGTTTGTTTGCTGAACTTGGTAAAATGTGTACAGGTGTTCCTATGAGTCTCTTCGATGGCTCGTCCAAAAGAACCGTCTCAAAGAGGCCGAGGCCATTCTCGAGAGAATCGCCAAATCTAAGAAGATCCATCACCCGGGTGGATTCCACCTCAGCCGGATACCACCACAAAACCTCATCATCGATCAAGACAGTCAAGGTATCTTGACTGGCACCCGAGAAGCAGTCGTCGTGTCTCCTGAAGCCAAACCCTTGGACGGGTTTGGAGCTAAAATCTTGGACGTGAACACCGAGAGCAGGACTCCAAGTGCCACCTACAAGAAGTACACCATTCTCGACCTCTTCCGGACTAGAATTCTTATGAAGAACACCCTTATCATTTACCTTTGTTGGTAAGTACTGAAATCAATGTTAACCCACTTTTTTTTAGGGGGGTGTTTCTTTGTGTTTTTTGTTTGTTAATTCTAAAGAATATTTGTTGTTGGCTAATTTGAAACATCTTTCACTACGTTTATCTACAAAGGTTTGTGATGAACGCAGTGTATTTTGCGCTGTTGTTTTACTCCACTTTATTGGCGGGAAATAAATACCTAAATTTCTTCCTGATGGCGCTCGCAGAAACGCCAGTCAACGTCATCGACTTTTTCATCGTGAGAAGGTATGTAAAATATAGCCTGACTGAACATCTGACGTCACACTTCGAGGTGCGTGAATAACTTAAGAGACCACATTTACCGGATGTAGCCAGATGTACCTTTGACCTTGCATTCATTTCACTTCACACGTGCATGTACACTATTACATAGTGAATAAAACAACATTACTTGATGTACAAACATTATGCACACGCTGCATGCAGACGATCGAAAGTGCAAGCTGACAAATTACATTACCTCGGACCAATCATAGCACAGATATGAAAAGATTACGTCACATCACGTCTATCCAATGAAATCATATCTGATGAAATCAATGGGCCTTTAGACCAGCACCTGTTTTTATCCTTGCAGATAAAAGACAGGGGACCAGTCTAGGTAAAATAAGGCCGAGAGTACAATCTCAATGTAGTTTATCGGTCAAACTTGAGTAGATCTGACCTCATCTTCCGGGTCAATCAGGCAAAAGAGTGACCTCTGTACCAGGACTTTTGACAACGGTCTCCAAGTCAGTCTTGTAATTAACTCGTACAACGACCGTTTACTGATGATTTAATCTCGACGGCTGTTTAATTTCAGGTTCGGCCGCAAAAGACCTTTGGTGTTTTTCTTCTTCGCCTTAGGTGTAGCTTGTTTTCTGGTGGCGTTTCTACCCTCAAAGACAGGTACTGCACTCTAAAAGCTACCGGGTCAGACTTGACCCGGATTCCGGGTCCCTAGGCGGCCTGGACCATTTCCGGGTCAGGCTGACTCGGAAAGTGGTTCAAAAGATGCGATATTTTAACTCGGATAACTCAGTTTGACTCATTGAAGGGTGAGTTGACACAGATTCCGGGTCAAACTGACCCAGAAATGGGTCAGGCACCACGCCGACCCGGATCTGGGTCAATTCTGACCAAGAAGGGTTTAGAGCGCCAAAAAATAACTTGATATCTTGAGACAAAAAACTTGGGGAACCCAAGTGGCAAGATTGCTCTCAATAATGGCCACACAGAGTTTACTTTTATATTTTTCTCTTGTTTTACTTTTGAAGCAAATGGAACAAATCTTACAGCAGTGATTGTCGCGTCAGCAATGGTTGGAAAGTTCTACGGCAGTGCTACATTTGAGCTCACCATATTAGTCGGTGCGGAGGTTTTCCCGACCGTGCTCAGGTGGGTTCCCTCAATATTATGACGAGTTCCGGGTCCGTAAAGTGTGACGTAGTGTGCTTTTCTTGTTGCATTGGGCGTGCCAAGTGTCGTTTTACAAGTTAACATAAAGTAGACGATTTATTAAAGGATTTAAGATGTGCTTATCAATAAGTTTACTTTGTTGTTTCACTGATGTTTTGGGATGTTATTTCGTGTTTCCCTTTTTTTCGTGTTTTTTTCTCCCCTCAGAAATATTGGAATGGGAAGCGCCGCCACCGTTGGGAGGGTGGGTGCCATAGTGGCCCCATTTGTTGTGTATTTGGTAAGTACAAAATAATAAACCACAAGGGAAACTGATTGTGGGTAAATTTTTGAAAAGGTTGTGTTGAACAAAGAGAACTTGACTTGAGCGGGACTTGAACCTGCTGGGTGCCCTGCAGTGGTTTAAAGGCACTGGACACTATTGGTAATTACTCAAAATAATTGTTAGCATAAAAACGTACTTGGTAACGAGCAATGGAGAGCTGTTGATAGTATAAAGCATTGTGAGAAACGGCTCCCTCTGAAGTAACGTAGTTTTTGAGAAAGAAGTAATTTCTCAGTAAAATATTTGAATTGATTTTTGAGAAATCGAAATCAAGCGTCTGAAAGCACACAACTTCGTGTGACAAGGGTGTTTTTTCTTCCATTATTATCTCGCAACTTCGACGACCAATTGAGTTCAAATTTTCACAGGTTTGTTATTTTGTGCATATGTTGAAATACACCAAGTGAGAAGACTGGTCTTTGACAATTACCAAAGGTGTCCAGTGTCTTTAAAA
Source organism: Pycnopodia helianthoides (assembly GCA_032158295.1). NCBI lineage: Eukaryota > Metazoa > Echinodermata > Asteroidea > Forcipulatida > Asteriidae > Pycnopodia > Pycnopodia helianthoides. The sequence goes on from CM063263.1 coordinate 1,884,873, forward strand.
AATAGTTATACTTTTTCTGCGCAATGTTGACCCATTTCTGGGTCGTTTTGACACGGATTCCGGGTCACACTATTCCAGGAATGGGTCAGGCCCAACGGGACCCGGTTCCGGGTCAATTGTGACCCGGTTCCGGGTCCGGTTCCGGGTCAATTGTGACCCGGAAGTCTTTAGAGTGCAGAGTGTTAGCAAGACATCAAAGACAAACCCTGATACGAGAATTAATGTTCATACCTTATCTAGCCCGAAGACTGTCAACTGTACGTTGTCTTGACCCTCAGAGTCCAGAAACATCTAAGTCGGGTAACAGGACAGATTCTGGAAAACTTATCGACGGTAGGCTTGATTTTTTTGTATAACTTTCGTTTGACTTGCAGAGGGAAATCGTGTACTTCCTTCCCATGACGATACTCGGTGCTTCGGCGCTGGTAGTCTGCCTGTGCGTCCTGATGCTACCGGAAACCGAGGGCAAACAGTTGCCGGAGACCTACGAAGACAGCAGCAAAGAACCACGTGGTTGATTGTTAATACGCCCTCTATTGATGACGATTCGTTCAGGCAGTGACTTACGGCTGGTGATGCCCCCCGGTGCAGTTTTGGCTACGAGCTGCACGCTGTGAAGATTATGTGATCTTGGGTCACGTGCTTCAGGATGCCCGAAACTGTTGCGAAGCGAAAACACAATAATTGATCTGGGTTTACGGCTAGTTTTTATTTTAATTCAGTTTCAGTTGTTGTGGTGAAGGTTTCTTCAACTCTTATTGGGTTTGTTTTTAATCGTGGAAGTTTTTTTTTTAATTCTTCGATTACGCAACAAGTACAGAGAAAGTTATCTAGATTCTTATTGGGAATGTGCAAAACGGTATTTAAAATAACATTTGAACTTAAATTTGTTAACTGTTATATTTTATTCAGTTTTATCACATTTTATCATTTTTACTCAGTAGTATTTGTGGGTATAAATAATAAGCTACGGTTTTAAAACCCTGCGATGTCATCGCTTTATTTTATTTTATTTGTTTTATTTGTTGTTAAATTATCTTTGGACGCCCTATAGTACACAGCAGCGTGGTATACGTTGGGGAAACGTGTAAACCTCGTTTAAAATGTGGATTTCATCCTTTTTTCAAAGCTAATAACCTTTCAAAACGTTAAAGAGATGGTTTGGCAACAACAAAATCAAATTTAGAAAAAATGATTTTTTTGAAAATGATTCTGTCAATAAACTGCAAAACCGCAATTTGTGATGTGCACTACCTTAAATAAAAAAGTGTTTTATGATTGGGGATTTAGAGTCCATGGGTCATACTGCCTAAAGGGTCATAGGCCATGTCAATCGGGCCTGTCTGAGGATAGAACCTCAAGGGTTTTCACTTTTTGTTTCCTAAAAAATGAACAAGTAATTAAGGAAAATGTGTTTTCGGTCTGTAGGTTGCGACCTCTAGGTCATCGGAGGGTAAAATAAAAGAGAACAATGGGTTTAAGAAACTTATATTAAAAAATATCACTGATTCTGAAAATGGATTTTTTTTTTTAACCCATCTCTAGTACCGTTTATTCTAGCTCGTGGTTTTTGTGGGGTTTTGGGGTGTTGTTTTTTTGATGTGTGTTTGTTTTTGTTGGAGTGTTTGTTTGTTTGTTTGTTTGTTTGTTTGTTTGTTTTTTGTGGGGGTTTATTAGACTTATTTTGTTTGCCAATCATAATGGTTTGATTTTCGATCCAGTATAGTTGTATTCATCGTTTCAAATAAATTATACAAAAACTAGAAATTAAAACGAATTTCTTCTTTTATATTGTTTTCTGCCGAGTTAGAGAGGGAACGCATCAAGGGAAGTGGGAACGAGGTTAATACACTCAATATTTGGAAGGAGGACAATATTCGGTTAAAGGGTTTACGTTGCTATTACAAAGCGTTGTTATAAATAAATATGGTTGGAAAGATGTTTCAAAAGTAGAATAATTATAACGGTTCACACCAATATCCCTCGAAATTGTGTGGCTTTCCTTTTACTTCGTGAGCTAACACGGTCGGCCATTTCGTGGGGTCAAAATTGTTGTTCCTACAAAATGGCGGGCCGTGATAATTCACGAAGTAAAGGAAAACCTTACAATTTCGAGGTATATTCGTGTGGATCATTATAATATTCTACTTTTAAAACGTCTTGCCAACAATATTAATTTCATGACAAACGCTTTTTGTAGCCCAAAGCGCCCAATCCGAAAGACAACCTACTACTCTGGATGTTGACAGAACGGGGCCTCGTTATCGCTTCTTGGCGAGTTTTGTCCCGTCCTCCAGGGTCTCTGGGAGCGACCGATTGTTCGTCTCTGGGAGTGGGAGGATGAGGAGGCCGGCTACCAGTGACAGCGCACCAAACACGATGAACGGAATCGAGCTGTGAATCACGTTCTACGTACCCAAAAAAAAACTTCGATGTCAGAGCCAAACTTCATGGGAAATTTTGTGGGGTCAAAATTGTGGTTCTACAAAATGGCGGACCGTGATCAAATGGCGGACCTTCATTTGGGAATTACTCAAAAAATTATGATCATAAATAATAATATAAAACATTGTAAGAAACGACTCCCTTTGAAGTAATGTAGTTTTAGAAAAAAGAATTAATTTTTTCACACACACAAAAAAGAATCTAAGAAAGGCTTAAAAAATGAAGCCTTTCACGGGCATTGTTGTACATGTGAAATGGTATTTTGGCTGTAATCTATTTTTCTTGGGGAAACGGCAATAAAAGTACACAGGGAACAATTAAGTTGGTCTTGGTCTTCCTTTCGGAATACCAGTTACAGGTAATAGACAATTATCAGACTCGGTTCGGAAAATCCAGGTTCCAACAGAACCCTTGTCATGCCCCGGCCCATTTTTAACTTACAAGAAAGACAATGAAGGGCGCCACCATGCCGCCTAAACGACCGATCAAAAATGCCGCTCCAGTCGCTGCGTTTCTGGAAATAAAAAGCATACAATTCAATGATTGAAGGAAAGGACCTACATTTTATGACATACTTTAGCTAGTAGTATGAAAATTTTATCCATAACCATTTAATACACACACTACGACTTTTCCGTTCCGTCTCTGTCCCATTATGCATTATGCATATGACGTCATTTGAGTAGGGCGCCCTCGGCTAGAGGTCAAAGCAATGTTGCTAATAGGCCCACCCTGTGCGCTGCGCATACATAGCTGCGCGTTTCCATTGTTTCATCACAGTTTTACCTCCAAGATGGCGGCGTGATGACGTCAACAAGTTCCATTGTGTGCAATAGATACTAGGTTTCGAAATTGTGTATGCACAGAATCGGCCGTTAAAACAGTTCTATGAAAATGGGCCCCAGATGGCTGCACCGTAATCAAAATGGCTGCTGAATAAAATGAAGTGCTGATTCTCACCTTAGTACGGTAGGGAAGACTTCCGTGGTCAGTAAATGTACAAGATCAAAAGCACACGTTGCGAAGAATTTTCCTACCATTGCTATGACCAGTTTTAGTGTTGTCAAGCTGGTACCGTCAGCTGGAAAGAAATAACAATGCTTTTCTGAAAACAAGTAGCGCAGGAATCTTCCAATGGACCTTTCCCGTGAAATATGCTAATTACATTCACGTATGCGTACAGACACTATCGGTTGGCGAACGCCGTAGAGTTGTGCGCTAGTAGACCCACAAACGCGTGTGCGTCACGCCACCATCAGTCCCAAACAAAAAAGATGCGATGTTCACGCATTTTGCCAACCAGTAGGGAGAGTGCGCACGCGCGATGTTCAATTTACATAATTTCATGGGAAAGGTCTGTTAGAGGTGCTTGCTATGTGGCATAATGTACTTTTATTGTGTCTTCATTGTGTTTTAGGAATCTCAGGAATTCTGGTGAGGATTTTCCGTGGGTACTTCTGTACAAGAGGAGAGGAGTGTGTTTAAGCACAGGACCAATCACTGCAGCATATCGGGCATGGTACAGGGACTGGGGTTAAATACATTACCGGTTTTTGAAGGGATAAGTCCTGTAATTATGCAGACCACGCCACCAACGGCGAGAAATAGCGTCACTGGACGTCGACGACCAAACCTTTTTCAGACAACATTAAAACAGGTATCAATTGGTAGTCTGTAAATAACTTAATACAACATCAAGCAATGGTGGTACAATTTGGGAAACCGGGTACAATTAAAAAAAAAAAAAACAAGCTACCAAGAATGATGCCGTGCTGTAATTTACAAGTAAATAAAGCCAGACTCTATAGTCGTGTACCGCATTGCTTCAAAATTCAACGCGCCTATGATTATGGTTGCTGGTTTTGCTTGGACTTGCATTTCACCCAGAAACCTTTGCGTGCCGAGCATGCGCATTGGGACATGCTTGATGGGCTCTTTCTTTTTACATGAATTCTACCACTTTGACATGAAGCTTTCTTATAACGCGAAAGCTTACCTGTTTGTGACGAGGAAATTTGTGACGTAACACGGCACTTCCGTCATAGCTATCAGGGTGAAGTTCACGTATTTGTTGCCAACCAAATTAGTAGCGTTGAGTAGAAGGCCGTAGTATACCAGTGTACAAGAAAACCTAAACGCATGATACAAGAAAACAATTGCTTACCAACCAAAAAAGCACCTGTGGTATATATATGCAAAAAAATAGTTGAACGGCCTGCCTGACGTTTCGACCCTAGCAGAGTCTTTCATAAAGGCTAAGAAGTAACACTTAATCGGGTTGGCGTAGTGGTTTCTGTCGTAGCCTTCCACCTCTAGGACTCGGTTCGAGTTTGGGTTTTCATGGTGGTTTGGCTGGTATTCCTTAATCTGGTAAGCATAATTTTGATTCAAATCTACACTTACCAGATGTAAAACACAGTTAGGGTCTGTGTCATCAAGGTGCGTTCCTTGAAGAGATCTACCAGGGTGTACTTCTTGGATGCGTGCGCCTTGGAGGAATCGGCCTCCTGCATCCGCCGATGTAAACTCTTGTCGACAGAGGGCGTGATTTCACCGCCATCTACGGTCGTCTCGGCTGGTTTAGTGGAGATATCCGCCATCTCTACGTCGTGCTTGGGGAGGATGATGAAGCCGGATTGTGAGATATTCTTTGACTTTGCGATCCTCTGAAGGATCGCCTCAGCTTGGTCTAGTCTACCTCTCTGGACGAGCCACCGAATAGAGTCATAGGAGTACCTTAGAATAGGATAGTATTAAACCCAGTATGAAAATACAAGTCTTGGCTTGAAGGTAGGGGCCACGATTGGTAAATACTCCAACAATTAATACATAACACCTTTATTTGATGAGAAGCACTGCAGCTTTTGATAGTATAAACAGTTTTAAGAAGGATTCCCTTCGAAGTAAATGGTTTGGATAATGTTTCACCCCAAAAGAAAATTTGTTCTGAAAACGATCCATGCATGAATTGTTTTTTCAGATTTAGTGAGGGTTGGTGCGTCCGTTCGCAAATGCTGCGGCCAGAGATGCGGTTGGTACCCGCTGTGTCACTTACACATGTGACCTTTATCGTATCTTTCTTTATTATAATGTTACCTTTAAAAAAAGAATTGCGTTTACAAAAACTAATCTACGACCCTACCCTTTTTCACAAAGCAGTTGCATAGCACAGCATTTTGCTTAATTTAGAAAATTCTGGCTAAAAAATAAGTCAGGTCATCGAGCTAAACTGCTAGTTTTCTAATGAGAATCTTTATTCTTGAATTACTTTATTCAACCCATCACCTAAGTTTCACTGATTCACTATATAGAGCTCAATCTGCCAAAGCATTTGAGGCGCCCCTCTACATTTCATTCTTCGTGACCAATGGCCTTCACCAAATCGATTTGGTTCTTGTTGAAGCTAAACCGCCTCAACAACAACAAAATGGCTTACTCGACAACTTAGTCTTACCAAACTAGGGGAACGAGCGGAATGCAGAGTACAGATATCGCCAATTGGAGATATCGCCAGTTGGGCAAGGCGTAGGAGAGCGGTCCCAGCAGAACCATTCCAACGCTCCAGAACATGTCGACCCCCAAATGGGACCTCACGCGGTGATTAGGCGGGTACATCTCAATCGTATGAACGTAGGAGACAATGGTCATACCCTGTGACACAATAGTAATAATTTGCATAAAGAAGGATCAACGTCATCACAGCTTTGGCCAATGAAAGGGACGGTAAACAGTTTGAGATTTTTTAGGACACTAGTGGGCAGCAGACTTTACTAGGTCGATCCATTTATCCGAAAATGCGCATGCTCAGCAGCTACGTAACCAATGTAAATTGACCTGATAAGTCTGCTAGATTTATTGCACTGACAATCAGAAAATTTTTTGAGGAATTTACCATTTTGCACTTTGAGGTGTGTAAAGTAAATAAGAAGATAAGGACACAAAACTACTTGACAACTTCTCAATATGAAAATGTTACTTACAGGAATAAAACAGCCGTTCAGAAATTTCAGAGCAGTCACCAATCCATAGCTCTGCGTGAAACTCAGCCCTGTTCCAGTCGTTATGATACCTAAAAGGGATACGAAAACGGCCAGACGTCGTCCAAAGATATCCGATATTTGGCCAATGATGTACGAACCGAAAAGGCAACCGCCAAAATGGACCGAGACCAGTGTGCTCCCGAGGATGGCCTTGTCACAGACTAGATCAAACTATTGAGCGAGATACACGAGACAAGAAAAAAATGAAGTCGGGGTGCTAAACGAGGATGTTGAAAATAGCAAAAACGACCATAGGCCCTTTTCGAAATCGTGGTTTTGGCTTGACCTCCGGCTTATAACAGGCTCCGTCCGCATCTTCGAAGTCCCACACCGAACGCGGACGATTTCAAAATAACCAAAGGAGCCTGATAAGCCTGAGCCGAAGCGGAAGCCTTGGTTTTGAAAAGAGCCGTAAATTCAATGATGTTAAATGTTAGCAAAGGAAATGGTCTGGGTCCCTGATTTACATTGTGAAATGCAGTTAATAATTAGCAATGGGTATACAGGGAGTGCGACATTATGGTAATGAAGACGTAAAAGTGACATGAAGATGTTTAGGGCCCAATTATATGGCTCTGCTTGAAATTCTGCGCTTACGTCCCATAATAATAATGTGCTTTACAAGACTTGGTAAGCGCAGAATTCGGCGGTAAGCAGAGCCATCAAATTTGACCCAGATGAATTTGACGATTAAAAAAAGCAATGACAATGATAAACTAAAAAATGACTCACATCAGTGACGACACTCGTCTCTCCGTGAAGGGTAGAATACTCCCAACCGTCCACGCATGTCGTCGTCACATTGTCCCCCACCACCGTGCCATTGTAGAGATGCGACACATGACACTCTGCAGCCGAGTAGCTGACGTTGTCGTCATCCCCCGAGGAGCCGTTCGCCGGTAGCCGGCACCGGTAACCAGCCGGCTGGCCGACGGTGAAAGCAACGCCAATAAGTTGCCAGGAGGAGAGGCCGATGACGAGAGAGTAGATCAACCAATTGACGCCCTGGACTCGCCCGAAGCTACCAATCGCCTTCAATGAGTCGTCCACGTTCATGGCGTCGAGTCTTGCTCACTGTGAGGATACCGCAGTGCTATGTGCTGAAAAAAATCAACTGATTCTCATTTCACTTCAATATTATTTTGTTAAGTCTTGCTTATTCTCAAAAAATAATTCATCATTAGTTGCCGTAGAAATTTGGGCTAACTTTTATGACGGTTGTGTACTATTCATACATGTTGGAATACACACCAAGTCAATTGCTACTGGTAGAGCAATCGGTGGCCATCTGTGTTGGACAAAGTTCAAAGTGCACCTATTTTGTTTTAGCCTACTCACGTAAAATGCTTACCTAAAGAATGGGAGACTTTTGAACGCTAGATTGCAGCAGACATACCAGGTAAAATCCCATTGTCTATACATACTTCTAAGCAGGGGATATGCAATGGATTTTTACCTGGTAAGTCTGCTGCCACCTAGCGTCCTAAAGATATGTCAAAATTTTGCCTTATTCTGTTCTCTTTATTTTCCTCCCCTATTCCCCTCCCTCCCCCCTCTCTCTCTCTCTCGCTCTCAACTTGTCCCTTTAAAGGTTCAGTACATTCGACCTTAGACATGTGATAACAATGTTTGAACTGGCAAACATGAATAATGACGCCCGCAGCTACGAAATCCAGGGTCCATGTTGAATGCTCGTGGATTATTTAAAAAGAAAGAGATAACACTGCCCCTAGTTTACAAACAGTATGGACATGCATTTGCCTCGGTTTTGTAACTTCAAGCGCCAAGCTAATTAATTGCTCATTATGTTTAACAGTGGATACTTTTGGTAGTTACTCAAGAAACTCATTAACATAAAAACTTATACTTGGTATTAAGGAGCACCTGAGAGCTGCTTGTAGTTTAAAACATTGTGTAAAACGACTCCCTCTGAAGTAATGTAGTTTTTGAGAAAAAGGTAATTTCTCACTAAAATGATTTGAATCTGAGAAAGGCTTCGGGTATTAAATTTATGTTTATTTTGACTGCAACCTTTCAAAGGTTTCGGCATTAACGAAACTTGCAAGATGACTTCACTACCTTAAACAACAATAATTATAGTAAAAAATGTTATACTGGGCTACATGTACATCAATCGATAAACTCATTATTAAGATGTGATTAAGCCTGAAAGTGTTACCCCCAAAGATTCAACAGCTACAAGTGATAACGAATTAGTAATAATATTATAATAGTAATCAAAAAGATAAAGGTAGAGTCATCGTTTGTGTTACGATAATTGTATACTGCCCTCTTGTGTTGGCTACTAGGCAGTTGCCAGGTGGGCAGCCATATTGAAGTGTGCTCTTAAACTGAGAGCTTTGACATGACCGATGATTATACAAACAAGTGTCTTTTAGCTACATTTATTAACTATAAATAACAGTTTGGTTTTGTCAACTTAATGCTGACCTTTAGCAAACATTATACCAAGAAATAACAGTGAAAGCCACCTCTAGAAGTTTCAAATGAATGCAGTGTCTACTTGTTGAGCAAAACAGCAAATATTATCACGGTATTTTCATCAAGAAAGTCGAATCCATCCTAGCGAGTTGACGGCGGGTACCAACCGCATCTCTGGCTGCAGCATCACAAACAGACACCACGGAAATTTCTGAAGGCGATCTTTGGATATCACATTTTTTCGACATTGGTGTTGATTTCTGATCAACGGGGGCACTACTCCAGATGAAACAATATCGCAGGATGATTACTACATTGACCACCTCTAGAACTAGTAGGCTTTCGAGTAAACATTTCTTTTCAGCACAGTTTCTTTTCGCTGTCATTTATATCACAGTTAGACCTTACCTTTAAATGTATGGTCATAGATTGGCTCATGTCAACAAAATCCTTATTTATATGCAAAATTATTAGAACATGCAATAGAAATAACATGTGAAAGTTTCAGCTGAATATTAAGTGTCAACTTGCTTTAAAAAAAAAAAGCAAACAACGGTCACGGTATTTTCACGAGAACGTCAAATCCATCCAAGTCTAGCAAGGTGACAGCGGGTACCAACCGCATTTCTGGCCGCAGCCTCTGCGAACGGACACCAACCCTCAGCAAATCTGAGAAACGATTCATGCATTAATTTTATGGAGCCCAAAGTCTGGTTCTACAAAATGGCGGGCCGTGTTAGTTCACAGAGTAAAAGGATTTGTGTGAATCATTATAATTCTACTCTTAAAACATATCTGCTCCAACCATATTCATTCATAGCAAAAAAAAATGCTTTTATAGCCCAAAGCGCCCAATCCAAGGGAATGTGTTTTCCTTTATAAAGCGCAGATCGTTTATGCGTACGCATGTTCCGATTTCTCGTTCGCGGTGAGCAGGGCCATGGCAAAGGGCGTAGAGGTTTTGCTGGTCTCGGAACTCCTCTCGGCGGTCGGAACTTCCTTCTTGACGAGCTTTTCCCCGTCGTCCAAGGACTCCGGCAGCGCTCGGTTGTTCGTCTCCGGGAGCGGGAGGATGAGGAGGCCCGCCACAACGGACATCACGCCGAACATGAGGAACGGAACCGAGTCGTGAAACACATTCTGCAAGAACACAATAATGCTTATTGTAACAACACATTCTCCTGAAGACGAGCAGAGTATACAGTTCGAGTCTACACCGGCTCTTTTCAGAGCCACCACTCTCACCAAAGAGATTTACACATGGTTGTACCCGCAAGTTTGCTATTTATTTATAGTTCCTTCCTACAATAATGCCTATTTAGACTTCATTCTTAAAAGGTTTAAACATTTAAATAACACGGACCTATGTGCGAAGTATATCAAAATATGATGCATGTTATTTATACAACATAGCAGAATAATACTTATTCATATGAGGTGAAATACGGACTGTTCCATTTCACGTAGCGAAGCCGCTTGAAATGGAACAGTCCAGATTTCACCTCGTGATTATATTCTGCTATTATATCGTACTCATAATTATACATAGTTGTAGTAGAATATCACAAAGTGACTACAACCTACCAAAAATACTATAAAGGGCGCCACCATACCGCCAACTCTTCCAATCATAGACGATGACCCTGCTCCAACATTTCTGTAAAATAAATTTCTTAATAATAAAGACAAATATTGATCGTGTGTAACTTTACATTGATCTTACCAGAAGTTTGTCATTTTTCACAGATTGTCAAATTCGCCCAAAATTAAAGTTTAGCTCTTAAAGATATTTTCAACATAGACTTTTAGCTGTCCCCTTCCCTGGTTCACTATATCTTTTAGTATAAGTACCATTTCGATCACAGCAAACACGTCATTAGTTTGCAGGATACCAGCTTTCCCCCTTAACAATTTAACCCCAGTCTGATTGGTGTGGAATAAAAACAAAGATGGCAGCCGTGATCCTTTTATGTAAAACCGTAATGCTCTTCGCACAATGGTAACATCTTGGGGATTTTTTAATTTAATTATCAATTATTATGTCTGCTAAGTTAAAGGAAATCGATGCTCCAAATAATTAGTTTAACATTGATGTTTTGCTAACTCCTCCGTCATGATGTAAACTGCAATTTGTATATTATGTTAAATACTGTAAACCCTTCCCCAGGGTAATGGGGGCATGTTCCTTTTGGAATCAAACAAGAAACCCAAATTACTATTGTTTTGTCATTCTGAAATCCAACGTCGTCTATCTACCTGTTCTCATTTACCTTAGCACAGTAGGAAACACCTCCATTGTGACCAGATACACCAGGTCGAACGCCATTGCTACACAAAACCTTCCAATGAGGACGATGACAAGTTTTAAAGCCACAAGACTAGTGCCGTTAGCTTAAAAACAAAACAAAACCCATTAAAGGAACATTACAGAATTGGTAATTGTAAAATATACTTTTGATCACAGATTTACATAAAACTTACACGGTCTAATGATGATGATAGTAGAAAACATCCCTTGAAATATTTCTGTCTGAAATGCCATATTTGATGAGAAATGAATAAACTAATTTTCCGATTGGGGTTTATCGCTCAGTGAGCGTTTTATTCATGTGTTGGAACCTATATGATTTCATGCAAATGTGTAATCGGTTTTTCACTATTTTCTCGTGACCCAGATGGCCGATCGATCTAAAACTTCTACAGGTTTGTCAGTTTATGTATATGATGGATTACATAAAGTGATTACACTGCCAGCAACTGTTTTGTTAGCAAAAACCAATTCTGTAATGTTCCTTTAAGTACTCAGTTTAGAAATCTGTAGCAACTGCACTCTCAAAACTACCGGGTGACCCGAATCCGGGTCCAGTGGGGGGCCTGGCCCAGCATTTCGAGGTCAGTATGGCCCATAGTCCGTGTCAAAATGACCCCCAGAAAAGGGTCAAAATAACGCATAATCTAAGTTCAAATCCCAGTTTCCTGGGATGCGGAATCCAGGTCTTGTTTACATGTCCTATAGTGTTGCCTGGGTAAAATTCAGCTTATTTGTTTGCTTAATGAATAATTTTTTACAGTTTTGGTTCATCTACAATTGACAATTGACAGGTGACCGATTTTGTACACAACAGATGCTTGCAGAGTTTTGTCCTGCCCCTTTTAACCAAACCACTGTCCCATGATGATTGACACCAGCTCTACAAACCACAAAAATAATATTTGTAGAATTTAGACAATAGTAGTATTACACAAGGTGTACACAAAAAAATGATAATAATATTATGACTGCGTATACCTGTTTCTAAAGGCAAGAATCCAGTTATGATGCTGGCCGCACCACCAACCAGAAAGTCAAAAACAAGCGGACGTCTCCGGCCGAATCTTTTAGTATCAAGGAAAACAACAACAGCAACAGATAAAGCAAAATTGAAATGCATATCTCACACTGTGCCCGGCAAACTCCCTTATCGGCTGGTGAGAGCTTATACATTGGGGCGACTTTGTATTAAAGGAAACGGTTGAAAAGCATTTTTGAAATCACGGGACTGGGCTTGGGCTCCGCCTTAGGTTCCGTCCGCCCCATTGAAGCCCTCCACCAAAAAGCACACGTTTTTGAAAATAACCGGCAGCGCCTGAAGTCGGAGCCCACAAGCCGAAGTCGTGGTTTCGAAAAGAGGTCTATAGGATTCACGTACATTAATTGAATACCTACCTCGTGGTGATGACAAAATTGACGAAATAGCATGGCAGCTCCGCCATGATCAACACGCTGTAGTTTAAGTAACGGTTCACAACTATAGAAGCGTTGAACAGAAATCCAAAGTACAGCACGGAGCACGAAAACCTGTGGTAGCGAAACGAGAAAGAACAAAAAATCAACCAATATTTTCGCATTTTGTCGTGGTTTTGCCGCGGGTCATTGGTCGCTGTGTCACAAAGTTGCCTGCAAACAACAGCACGAATAAATAGCAAGACAAGTTCTCTAAAGAACAAAAACCTACACAGCAAAGTAGACATTTGTACACATGGTGTTATACCGCAAACCGAATATATATTGATACCTCACGATGCAATGCCCCAAAAACCATAACACCATGATCAACAACCATCAATGTGCTATTTAAATCTAATTGTCACAACTGTTTTTTGTATTATTATTATCTTTTATTTATTTATTTTTTTTCGTACAAAATGTTGTCCTCATCCTTGATGCCCATGAATTAATTTTTAAATCATCTTTGAATTTCCGTACCAGCAATAGAAGACGATCAGGGTCGGGATAATCAGGGCACGCGTTCGAAACAGATCCATCAGGGTGTACTTCCTCGTACTCACTGTCTCCTCCTTGACAGAAGCCTCCTGTTGCTTCTCATCGACGTCATCACCTTTCTTCAAGGAGGATGTTGAGCGATCAGCCGCTTCTTCTTCCATAGAGTCGGTCTTCGGGAGGAGGACCGTCCGTCGTTCCTCGGCGTCCTCGTCTTGGTGGACGAGGCACCTGGTGTACTGGATGTTCTTGGACTTGGCAATCGTCTTGAGGATGACTTCGGCATCTTCTATCCTCCCCATCTGGACGAGCCAACGGATCGATTCATACGAGTACCTTCAAGACAAGAATGCAATATGCCAGTAAGTAAGGCCGTATCTGAATTGGCGGCTACGGTTACGGCTGGATCACCATAGTTATCATGTGTCGAAGTATAGGACGCCCTTAGCAACAGCCGTAGCTGTAGCCACAGCCGCCAATTCGGATACGGCCTATTTTAGTAGGCGTAGTACTGGCGTGTCGAAGGCTTGAGTTTCACTAAAACGTGTGGTTGGGTGGATGGTTGGTTGGGTGGTTGGGTGGTTGGTAGACTTGATTCAAGTCCCTTTCTCGTGCGAGGTCCCCAACACACATGTAACGCGCCAGCATGCAGCCACAGTACAAACATACTACCAGTGCGCCCTCACCGACAAAATGTAGCTATTGTGGTGGCGATCAACAGGTTGGGGAATGCAGAGCGCAAAACACTAGTTTTCTGACGATGAGGCAAGAAAGGGCCTTATACGGTATTGGGACTTGAGTCAAGTCTAGGTGGTTGGGTGATTGAGTGGTTGGGATGTTACATGGTTTCGAAAAGCCACTAGAGGGGGTGTGTTTTGTGACCATTTCCCTTACCATATTGGCGGGATGAGGGGTACATACATCAGGGATGTGGCCAGCTGGAAGTGTCTCCAATCCGGTATAAAGTAGGCGAGCGGTGCGACCGTGGCCAGCCCAGTGACCCAGGCCAAACCGGATCCAAAGTGAGACCTCACACGGATGCCTGGAGGGAACATCTCAATAGTGCGGACGTAGGTTACAATCATAAGTCCCTGTTGGAACAAAACAACAGGAATGAAAACAAAGTAACTACCTTGAAGTAAACTGCTAAACTAGACATGGCCCACTTCCGGGGTCAGGTTGACACTGTGGTTGTTTGGGGGAATTCAACTCGGATTCGGCGTCATTTTGACACAGATTCCGGGTCACAATGACCCAGAAATAGGTCAGGCCCCATCGGACCCGGATCGGGTCACCTCTGATCAAGTTTGACCGTTGGTGTTTGCTCTAGTTCTAGCAAAGCAATCAATAATTTTGTGAGTGCCCAATTACATGCAGCTTTTCTACAGCCGCGGAGTAGATTTCGGCAAGTAGAATTGGCAAGAGAAGTTCTCAAGAACAAAATATAGACAGCAAAGTAAATATTATTCACATGGTGTTACCGCAAACCGAATACACATTGATACCTCACATGCAATGCCTCAAAACCCATAATAGATGGATTGCACATGACGTCATTGACCACAATCTTTGATGGAAAACAATGGGAACCCGTGCATGCGTGTACGCGCTGCGCACAACTCTCAACCAATGATAGCCTCTATAACGCGTGCAGGTTTCATCAAAGATGGCGGACAATGCGAGGGCGGGTCTAAAGAAAGGAATGGTCACCAACAAAATACCTACAGGTATGAAGCACCCATTGAAGAATTTGAGCGCAGCTATCCAAGCGTAGCTGCTTGAGAAACTTAATCCCACTCCCGTCAGTACGAGGCCAAAAAGAGATACCAAGACGGCCGTGCGCCTTCCGAAGACGTCCGATATTTGACCGGTGAGGTAGGAGCCCAAGAGGCAACCAGCGAAATGAATGGATACCAGCGTACTCCCCAGGATGGCCTTGTCACAAACTAGATCAAACTGGAAAAGGGGAAGTAAAGAAAAATCACAATTGTGGCGTGATGGTGTAGTTTCATGCTTTACGGAACATAAAACAACTTGCTCGGTCAATGTGGGACTTTTGGGACGCTAGATGGCAGCAGACATAATAATCAGGTAAATCCCAGTGACCTCCAGTATAATGGAGATCAAGGGTGCACCCCACCAAATAAGGAGAAAACAGAGCGTCTAGCTCATTACTTTTTTGTAGGCCCTCAAAAAAATTATATTTTAGACAAATTTGAGAGCCCCCAGAAAGTGTTTCAGTGAGTGTAAAAATGTTGCCCAATTGTGACCTGGGGGTTGTTGACTTCCAACTTAAAGGAATTTTGGATGACATGGGCCCTGAAATAAATGGTCCTTTTTGCTGAGAGGCGTAGGGACATTTTTCAAGATTGATGCTCGGACGTTTTGAAAATTACACCTGTGTAGGGGTGTTTTTATTAGGGGGGAGAATAACTCGACGGGCCCAGGGACTCCCCATATCAAATTGAGCAGAGAATACTTTTAAATTCAAGAGTCAATTAACAATTTTTTTCCTTTATTGTAAAAAGCTGTGAGACTTCAAAATATTTTTCGTGTATTTTTGAGTATTTAGCATTTTGCACGGTATGCTATGGGAGTTTATTTAGTGGGGTGCACCATCCAATGTGCGCATGCCTAGAACTACGTAAAAAATCTAATTACCAAATGCCCTTTCTGTCACAATGTTGATGACAATGACAATTATTATGACAATGATTAGGCCTACTATGATGACTATATATGGCAACGACGATGGCAAATAGAGTGGTTACCTCAGTGACGATACTAGTTTCCCCGTGCAATGAATCATACTCCCACCCATCCGGACATGATGACGCCGTCGTCGTGTTACCGTCTGTCGTCGTCGTGTTTCCAGTGACACGAAGCAAGTGACACCCGTCCTCGCTGCTCGCGTAGTACTCGCCCGGCGGCCGAGTGGCGTTGGACGGCACGCGACAGCCGAACCCCTCCGGGACGCCGACCGTGAACGACACCGACAACAGATGCCACGCAGTCGACATCATGGTCACGGAATAGATCAGGTAATTGATGCATTGAATCTTACCAAAACTGCCAACAAGAATCAGAGATTTATCGACGTCAATCATGGCGAATTTGATCCTACACTTTATAGCAAACAAGAATCCAGAATCCAAGTTTTTTTGTATACCCTCTGAGATTCTCTATATGCTCATGAATCAACCGAGCTTCCAAAGCAAGTTACCATTACCAAACCGTGACGTCGACTTCGAATGTAGCCTCGCAATCAAGGCGTTGGAGTTTTGTTTTCATCTACTAATACTTTTCTTTGCGATGAGCCCGAGCTGGGTGTCTGACTGCGCAGTCAGTGTGCGTGTGCTCTGTTATGTGTTGTCGGCCTGAGCAAGGCTACTTCGAATGCGGCATATTCTTCTAAAAATAATATTCTGTATTTAGAGACGGTTTATATACCCCTCACCCTGTTCCGACACCCCTATGTTCCGACCCCCTCATGGGCAATGCAACTATTTTCCTATTCAATAACCCTAACCCTAACGCGTACAGATCACGAGGTTTTTGTCAGAAAACCGGGGTGCCACGTGGCAAAGATTCAGTCGCATTATGAAGAGACCGACCTTTAAACCCTTGGCCTTTTTGGGGAGGTATGCCTACATGTACTTACCCACGGCCGCGTTTTCACCAAAAAGCACAATGGAAGAAAAAACAAAATTGCCAATCCGAGTATAGTAACCACTGCTTGGTTGGTGTCTAGACAAGTTGTTATTTTAACCAATCCACACTATAGTGTGAATCGTTCACTATAACCTTGTGGAGATGGAAACTACTATACGTTTTCTTTAGTAGTTGAAAACACGACACAAGGGCGAAACAGCGGTGAAAACGACGAGTGTTTTTCCAAAGATCTCACTGCCTAATTAATAACAAATATAGTTTTAACTAATTCCTCCGATGGCCTACAGGTCTGCAACCTATAGACCGAAAACACATTTTCCTTAATGACTTGTTCATTTGTTTGCAAACAAAAAAAGTGAAACCCTCAGTTCTATCCTCAGACAGGCCCGATTGACGTGACATGGCCTACGACCCATGGACTACAAATCCCCAGTTATAAAACACTTTTCATCTTTTTATATAGTGTACAACAAAAATCGCGGTTTTGCAGTGTAAAAACTTAAGAATTCTATAAAAAAAATTATAAAAATAAAGTTTGGCTGGTAACCTTATTTTAGCATAACTTCGCTGTGCTAAGCTACTTTCTCTGCTTAAAGCAGCTCTATATAATTCGGCCCTTGTCAGCTCATAATGCCATGAATATCCTAAGCTGGACCGACCAAGCCACACGTCCTATAGAGGGGTGTCAATCAACCGGGAACACTGATTTTGGTTAGAATGGGTAGGAACTAACTTTGGGGCCATTATCCTTTTTGTACAAAATCGGTAAGTCGGTTGTCAATGGCAGATGAAACCAAATTATAAAACTCAAATAATAATTAGGCATTATGTCAAAAGCATAAACATAATTTTCATTATTAGTATGAAATAATAACTCAAACATGAACTTGATCACATGGGTAATTAATTAAAAAAATATATATATATTATTATTGGGGCAACCGTCCTTAGGCTTGTGCAAAGTTCAGTAGCATTCTTTTATTTACCGCAATCTTGCATCATCACATTGTTGTTTTGCCTACCTTTGAGGTAAAGGTCTAATGTCAGGTAACATTATTGCTCAACCTTTTGAACCTTTCTTACGTACACTGTATCGTGAAATATTTATTGGAATTCATAGTAAATCAGGTATTTGTTCATGCAAGTGGATTTTATTTATCAATCTAATCTTTCAACTTTGATCAGGTCGGAATAAAAATAACAATAATAATTGTATTCAAATAGCGCCTTTTGGATACAAGGCGCTCAGTATTTTTACCTGCCATGTATGTGGAGCTACGTTTTGAAGTATGAGACCTATGCATTTATAGCACAATGTAATGGTTTACAAGGTGCGGTGGCGCAATATGCTGCCAATCAAACCAGGAACACCGGGCGAACCCCTTCTCTTTTCGATAAGTGCACTGGGTTCTTTTACGTGCATTACACAACACACGGGACCTACGGCTTTACGTCCCATCCGAAGGACGAAGCAATAATGGTTAAGTGTCTTGCTTAAGGACACAAGTGTCACGACCGGGACTCGAACCCACACTCTGCTGAACAGAAACACCAGAGCTTAAGTCCGGTGCTCTTATCCGCTCGGCCACGACTATAAATAAATAATAGTAAACTTGCGGGTACAACCATGTGTAAATCTCTTTTGTTTGAGTGTTGGCTCTGAAAAGAGCCGGTTTGGTCTCGACGTTTCGAACAGTATATACTCTGCTTGTCTTTGATCAGGTTACTTGTAACGGCAGTTTGCTAACTGGTCCAAAATGATCACAAGAGGGCGCTATCGCATACAACCTTGCTATTTCTCAATTTCTCGATCCACCAGCGAAAGCAGTAATTTTATTGCAAGTTGTGGTGTAATCATAAATCATTAAATGATTAATAGGAGAACCGTAGTTTGCATGAGATTCACAGAAGGTGAGGTAAGTTTGTGGAGTGGGCGAACAGCTTGACTGTTTGGGTTCAGATAATTTTGATCGGCAGCAAAGTTTAATGTTGATTTGATGAAATGATTTTTGGCTTTGCACTGCAATCTGCATGTGACCTTACCTTGCTCTATGATTTATGAATGATGGTGTGTCCCTCTGGTCTTACGACCATGGCACTGGCGCCTAGAGTCCCCTCTAGACCCTTATAACACTAATACTATACTATAGTATTAGGATTAGTTTTACTAGTGCCAAGGATAGAGGAAGTCCAGCGTATTGGCACTATTTACGGGGCTATTCATAATTCACTTAACAAACTGACAAACAAGTGTTAATTTATTTAATTAACAAGTTACTAGTTGTTGTTGTGTCTTTTTACTGTTTTAATTCAGTTGCTATAATCGTAACCCTCCATCCTCCCGACAGACAATCCAGAGGATTACGAGAAAACTAATGTAAAAAATCAGCGAAATTGCAATTTCGACCATTTTTGTCAGACTTGAAGTTGTAACTTGTAGTTGTACTAGTCACCAGATTTGCCAAATTTTTACCACTTTCAAAAATCATGACACACATTCTAAGAACACAGAGTTGATCTTCAATGTGTAATGAATCCATTTATAGTACTCAGAACATCGTTGACAAAATATTTTGATGAAAAAACAAACTTACCAGAGACTGACCGAAATGTGCAAATCATAGCCCTAACAAATACAAGTTCTGCTAAATTAAAAAGGGTTATTTTTATTTATTTGTGTGCTGACTGTAGAAATTCAATGGCCGAATTCAACATACAACAAACACCCTCGGACTTCAATCTCTCTCAGTCACAACAGCAGCGATTCCAGCCGAGTGGAGGACCGCAGAACTTTCAATCTTTTCAGCCGTACCTGCTTACTCAAAACTACACTCCGCAAAATGTGCACAGACAGCCTCGCGGTGGAGGTAGACCATTTTACAGGAGGGGTCGTGGACGTCAGGCACCAAACTTCAATCAAGGCTTCGCCGACGTCTACCAAAACCAGTCTGGACCACAAGTTCCTCCTCAGGAGTTCAGTCAGTCAAATCAGCAGCATTTCGGTAACTACGGGGGCTACGGTCGGGTGCCGGAGCAAGAGTTCTTCCCGCAAGGTCAACCCCAAAGGGTGAGAGGTCGTGGGTTTAGGTCGCACTCACCGCGTGGACCGTTCAGAGGTCATTCGCACCAGCCGTTTTTAAACGCCGCTGCGCCACCATTCATAAGTGAACGCGATCAGGATGTTGGGGCATCTGATAACCATAGAGGGAGCTACGGCGATAGACGGTTTGAATCTGGACGGGGAAATACGAACAAGATTCCTGCGAAGAAGAACAGGTACTTGTGTTGATCTGGGCCCAATTTCACAAAACATGTAAGCAGCCGTTTTGTGCTTACGGAGCGTCCATTAGCAGAATTTCTATTTCATAAAAGCTGTTTACCGTAAGCAAGGGTAAATGATGGCTAACCCGCGTTTAGCACACAAGTGACATAACAATGCAAATCCATGGTGAACGTGCATGCGCGCCAAGAAATTTTCTGCTAACTTGAGAAATCATGGTGAAATACGCTTATAAATGCTTACGCACATTTTTCTGCTAACAGTAAGCACAAAAATTTGCTTACTGGTAAACAGCTTTATGAAATTGGGCCCTGCACCTTGTTTGTCAATAATGTAAATGTATAATATTCATAATTAAGAACATCTTGTCTCGCAACAGGCTTAAAAATAAAACCTTTTTCATTTCACTGTCTGACCTTTCAGTTTAAGCCACTGTGGTTTTTGAATGATGGATAAACTATGTTAGTCTACAACATGATATCAGTGGTAAATGCGAAACAGTACACAGTCAACCCTTTTACTCTTTGACCATTCAGTTTTGTCCTCTGTGGTTTTGAATGATAGGTAAACTAGGCCAGCCTACAATGTGATATCATGTGGGATCTGCACAGTACACACTCAACCCTCCTACTTTCTGACCATTCAATTTCATCTACCTTGGTTTTGAATGATAGCTAAACTGTCAACAGCCTGCACTATGATGTCATGTGGTGAACGCATCCACACAGTACAGTAATCCCTCTTACTATCTGACCATCCAATATCGAATACAATTGAATCCAACTGGTTCGTCAACTCACTGCAGTTTTTTTTATAGTTATTTTATTTTGATTCTTTTTACCCACCATAAATTTTTTTTTTTACAAACAGGAACGATGCCTCGAAAGCCAAGAACCGCCCTCAGTATCAGGGGAGTAAAGACTCCCAGACTGGCTCCATGATAGAGCAGCTAACGGAGGGGACGTACGAGTGCACGGTGTGCTGTGAGACGGTCAGGTGTGACTCGCCCATCTGGAGTTGTCAAGAATGTTACACTGTATTCCATATGAAGTGCATCAAGAAGTGGGCAAAGTCTCCCGCTGCAGCTGCGGAAGGCAAGGGGTTTATTTTTTACCCTGTTAAGATGATAATAATAATAATAATATAAAGTATTTGTATAGCGCCTACTGCAGGCCAGCCTCTAAGCCCTGAACATTCAGTATTTTTCCTGCAAGGTATCGTGGAGCTACGTTTTGAAGTATTAGACCTATTCCTTTACGTAGCACCATGTAATGGTTTACAAGGTGCTGTGGCACAACATGCAGCCAATCAAACCAGGAACACCGGGTGAACCCCTTCTCTTTTCGATAAGTGCACCAGCAGCCTAACTGAGTACATGCCTGGCCAATCTTTAACTTCACAACCATTAACTCCTAGTTGATGAGACAAAATTATTCGGTTAAAATAGTTTCTTGCTCGTGGGATTCGGATTCACTCTCTGATGACCCAGCCCCAGAGCTTGAGTTCAATGCACTGGACCTCTTGGCCGTACTTCGTCATATTCATATTTTCTCTCTCATCAAATTTGGTATTATCAGGAACGGACGGATGGCAGTGCCCAATGTGTCGTAACGTGAGCCTGCCGATTCCCTACACCTACAAATGCTTCTGCACCAAGCTCCGCGACCCGCCGTACCACCCCGGCGAGATGCCGCACAGCTGCGGCGAGGTCTGCCGCCGCAAACGCTCCAAGACCAACTGCGTCCACGCCTGCAACATTCTGTGCCATCCGGGCCCGTGTCCGCCGTGCCCGGCCAGCATCAAGCAGGCCTGTCTCTGCGGGAGGACCACGCAGACGATACGCTGCGGAACGTCGCAGGTCGTGCGCTGCGAGCTGGAGTGCGGCAAGAGACTGAACTGCGGGCGCCACGAGTGTCGGGCAGTGTGCCACTCGGGGGACTGTGAGCCTTGCGAGGTGGAACTTAAACAAGGTAAAACAAATGTTACTCTTGATAATAGTCAAACAAAGTAAACAAGGGGAAGACCGCCAACATTTAATTTTCTTTTATTTATTCTGGTTGTGAAGCCAAGGACTCTCAGAAAGCAAACTTGATCACTGTACTAGCCAAGAACCCCATGGAGAAAAGACAATGAAGGAAGTTTCAGGTGTGGGAGGAAAACCCCAGAGAAATATTTCAGGGAAAACCCACGCAATCAGACAGGGACTGAAAAAATCCAATCCACGTAGTGCCCCGGTGTGATTTGAACCGGGGTCCCCAGAGGTGGAAAGCAAGAGATACCACTACACCAACCTGGCTGCCCTAACATAGGGCTAAATAGCTCAGTTGGTAGAGCGCCGGCAGGTTAATCCGGGGGTTGTTGGTTCAAATCCCGCTCTAGACAATCTTTCTTTGTGCAACCCCAAATTATTTGAAAAATTTACCCAGTCAGTTTTCTGTTGTGGTTTATTACTTGATACTTGAAATAAACAAAGTGCACACCTTTATTATTCGGTGGTCGTCTTTCTGTCATATTCCCTGATCGCAATAACAGTGATGACTGCTAAAGTTCACCATGCATGAGAAGGGCCAGACTATATTCCCTTTCTGCCTCAGTATGATGACACTTGTTTGAATGGAGGAACTCAACAAGATGGCTGCCAAGATGAAGATCTCTTGACAGCAAACCAAAATGCTAGCTAGTGAAAGTACCCCACCCTACTTCTGCCTTGCTACCCAAACTTTATTTGCCATTCCATTTTTTGTGGACCATCAGAACAAAACCATTTCCATACTTGACTGTTTATCTTTATCAAACCTAACAATCTCTCCATTACTCATAGAGTGCTGTTGTGGTAAAGACAACAAACTTGTGCTGTGTGGATTGGATGAGTCTGGTAACCCGCTCCAAGAAGGAGCTGAACAATACTCATGCCAAGCCCTCTGCGACAGGTAAAGAACCAGACTAACAATTATCGTTCTGAACAAACCTCTACACATCTTCAAAAAAAAAAAAAAAAAAGAGTTTGTATTTTTTTCAAATTTCCCGCCTTGGCATTATTTATCATTCAGACCTCTGGCTTGTGACAACCATACCTGCAAGAGACCATGTCACCCGGGACTATGCTACCCTTGCTCTCTGACCCCCGATATGGTGACCCACTGTCCCTGTGGCCAGACCAAGCTGTCGGAACTGACGGGGGAAGACCAGAAGCGAGAGTCGTGCCTCGACTCAATCACGACGTGCGAGAACACCTGCAGCAAGCCACTCCTGTGTGGTGGAGAAGGTAAGCAGCGGCGTTGTCATCAAAGCCTCAGGCTCAACTTCAGCTAAGCAAAAGAAATATATGCTTACCTACATAAGGTTTACCAGCCAAAAAACAATGTCACATGTACCATCTTTGGCCGGTATCCTGCACCAGACCAGCAGAGTTAAAGGCATTTTGGCGGGAAACTGTTTTCTAATATCGAAGCCAGATTTTGTTTGTCTGTCCTTGGAAATTCTGAAGCCAAACCAAAAAACAACAGTTTTGGGACACTTTGTAAATTCCATAATGAGTAAAATGAAGACAGAAAAATTGACAGAACTTGTGATCCATGCCACACAAGTCATTTTTTTTTTACAGGGAACTTGGAAGCAACCATCTGCGCTGAATGCAACCTTGGGTTGCCTTGAGTTACCGCTTGTTTCATTCTGTATTGGAAGAGATTGGGAGATTGCTGGATACTTCCTTTAACCCTCCTACTGTCAGTGACTCTTGGCAACATTTTCCAGTGAGTTGACCAACCATTTGAAACCAATCGACTGCCAAGGTTGTGTACGATGGCACAACTGTGCACAGAACTAACTGTGTACTGTGCACGTACATTCCCTCATGGTATCATATTTCAGGCTGGCATAGTTTATCTATCATTCAAAACCACTTGAATGGTATTGAATGGTCAGACAGCAAGAGGGTTAAAAAATGAAATTAAAATTTCAAAGTGAATGTGTTTCTTCCTGGAACTGGTTTCTTGAAAGATTCCCTCATGTGAAAAGTGGTCCTTACAGTCTGATTTGTGTTCCTCTCTCTTTCTCTCTTCATAGACGTCCACACCTGCAAGAAGACATGTCACGAAGGAGCCTGCACGGAGTGCTCCTTGACGTCCACCATACGCTGCCGATGCGGCCACCGCATGATCGACGTCTCCTGCCGCGATCTCGTGGAAGCGTTGGACGTGGCCACGGGTCAGGTGTCCATGTCATGTGACAGGAAGTGCACCAAGAAGAAGGATTGTGGGAAGCACAAGTGTAACACCAAGTGCTGCATGGTTCGTCATATCTTTTAAGACTTTGATAAGATTAGTGTGCCTGGCCTTATGCTTAGAGTAAACAGACGCTCAAGTTTGAGGTATGACTCATCAAAGATGATATTGACAGTCATGTCCCCCGTGTAACATAGTAATCTCAAGTACCAATTTTAAAAAGGGAACCAGACTATTTTACCCATCCAGCCTCAGTCTGGTGACCTTGATTTTTATGCTGGGAAAATACAAGATGGCGACAGGATGATTATGGGTCTGTAATAGCAATCTTTGTTTTCAACAATTTCAGGACAAGGCTCACCACTGCGGTCAGATCTGCGGACGAATGCTCAACTGCGGAATACACAGATGTGAAGAGATGTGCCACCCCGGTAACTGTGTACGCTGCCTCAATGCGAGTGAGTTTAAGTAACGTTAATGTCTGACATTAGACTCTAGGTGGCAGCAGATGGTACTGGTAAATGTCCATGTTGAGTTCATTCGAGGACCTTTTCACTACAATGTCGTGTCGATAGTAATAGGATCATACATTCTTGGCTAGATTTGGGTGCATGGGTTTCTTCTGTTTGTACAGCTGGTATTATGTGGAAACCCCATGGCTTGTGTACTGCGGACTTAGTCTCCACAGTCTCCTGTGGTATTTTGTGGCAAGGGCCAGTTTGGCGGGAGAGTATACTGGTGGTAGTAGGACCATTCTTGGCTAAAATTAGGTGCTTGGGTTTCTTCTATTTGTACAAACGACGGACTTAGTATACTGTCCGAATCATTGAGTCCACCAGTTCTATCGAGAACCGGACACACTCATCAACAGAGAGATTTTAACCACAAAGTGATACTGTAAATATCCTTATTTATAATGTTTTAATATTAACAGGTTTTGATGAGCACACCTGCCACTGTGGGGCAACGGTTATGATGCCCCCGATCCAGTGTGGCACGAAGCCCCCAGAGTGCCCCCAACTGTGCGTCCGACGACACGACTGCAATCACACCGTACGTCACAACTGTCACTACGATACGGCTTGCCCGCCGTGCGCCGAGCTCACGTCTAAAATGTGCATGGGGAACCATGAGGTGAGCACGGGTACCAGACATTAAGTTCAATTTCAGCACGAGCACACTTACAACTAGGGTTTGTGTCTCTGGAGCAGTTAGACTACCCTACGTTACTTTCTTCCAGGCTTTTTTCCTGTCGCCCTCCATTTGTCACCATTCGTATCGAATTCATTTACTAACAGATTGTCTAGTTATTGTGTTTAGAAATAAACAAACAAACAAACATGGGAATCCATACTAAGGGCACAGAATTAAAATCAAATTGTCAACCAATGAGGCGCCTTCTTTTGAACTCAGTAATGATGTCATTTGATTTCAAGGGGTCTTGATGCAAGTTTGGTTTACCGGCCACAGTGATATGCAATGTGTAATACCATTGGCTGGTGCCCAGCTGAATGATTGCTAAGCGTTGTATGCTCTCTTTTATTTTTGTAAAATAGAAACGCTACAACATCGTATGCCACATCAAGGATATCTCCTGCGGGCATCCGTGCGAGAAGCAACTACCCTGCCAGATGCACAACTGTAAGAAGATTTGTCATAAGGTAAAGACACTAACCCCCCCCTCCTCAACCCCCATCCACACCCCCCCCCCTCACACTATTCTCCCCTCCGGTAATGTACCTATCAGATCAATTCACACAAACACTTTCAAATTGTCCTTAAAAGTTGCTGTAATCCTTTTCTTTCGTTTTTTTCCCTCCCCACAGGGTAGCTGCGAAGCTTGCAAGCACCCATGCCTTGCCCCCCGCCCAGAGTGCGGCCACCCCTGCGCCGCCCCGTGCCATGTCGGCAACCCCTGTCCGCCCACCCAGTGTAGGGCCAAGTTTTCCATCCACTGTGCCTGTGGTAACCGCTCCGAGGCCACACAGTGTCTACAGGGAGGGGATGATGCACAGCTCAACGAGGCCTTCCAGAGGTAAAGATAAAGAAACTCGACCCCTAAACCCATCAGCAGGGCTCAACTCTGGGGGGGGAATCTACAAGACGGCAATGCTTTTGGCTCAAAATGTTTACTGGACCAGAACTGATTTCACAAAACTCTTCCTAACTTAGGACTAGTCTAGCCAATGCTAAGAGATAGGACTAGTCCTAAGTTAGGACCAGTACTTAAGACTAGTCATATCTCTTAACATTGGCTAGGACTAGTCCTAAGATAGGAAGAGTTTTGTGAAATCGACCCAGAACCTAAATGAGATAAAAAATTTCCTGACACAGTAAATGTGAATTTAACGGAACTATAGAATTAGAGTTAGCTGTCGCAAACTGCTCACCAACCATAAGAACCTATAGTATAAATGCAACAATTTTGTTTGATGACCTGACGTCTTGACACAAGTGAAGGGGTTTGAGAAAGACTCTGCTAGGGTCAAAACGTAAGGCCATTAACCCTCTTGCTGTCTGACCATTCAATACCATTCACTGTGGTTTTGAATGATAGATAAACTATGCCAGCCTGCAATATCATGTGGTGAATGCATGTACACAGTTAGTTCTGTGCACAGTTGTGCCACCGTACACAACCTTGGCTGTCGAATGGTTTCAAATGGTTGGTCAACTGACTGGAAAATGTTGCCAAGAGTCACTGACAGTAGGAGGGTTGAACAATGTTTCGTTGCTTTTGTACTGTAGGTCCTTTTGGTTGGTAAGCAGTCTGCTAATTCTAGATCATTCTATGCCGTTAACAGACCTTGTGGTAAGGATCTTGGTCATGTTAAAGATATGACAAATTTCCAGTTTGCAATATTTGTAATTTTTTAATTTTTTGGTATTCCCGATTGGCAACATCTACTCTTGCCGGGCAGGGCAGTCAATCCGGTGGAGACGTCGACATAAGTCAGATGATGGCATTGAGGAGTAGCAAAAAACAAAGACAGTGAGTTGTGATTTTTGTTTGAAACCCTCGTATCAGCCTCGCTCCCCATGGGCAGATACCTCTCGTCACTAACCCCTGGAAGGGAAGCGCTGAAAAACAATGCTGATTGGCTACTAAATGTAATTGCTCTGCGCGCATGTTGTTTCAAAACTTGTGAACGCTTGTAGGGCGCTTGCGCTTAGCACTCGCGTATCAAAATGCAAGTATAGAAAACGGAAATAATTTGCTTTTGAACGTTTTTTTTTTGTTCGCAGATTGGAATGTGACCAGCAGTGTGCCATTCTAGCCAGAAACAGGTTAGAAAATTGTGTCTCTTTTTGAATTTGGGGTCCAGGCTCTTTTTTTTTTTCCTTTTTGTACTCGACTCACTAATCTCTTGAAGACTTTTGTTCAGTTTCTGGTTCAAAATGTATCTCTTTTTTACGTCGGAGTGTATGACCTAATAATGATCCATTAACATATTGACCTGAAGTTCACACAAACCATGTCATTAGTCGCTCTACGTTAAAAAAGACTAATATTATTCTTTATTCTGTTTTCAAACAATTACAGGAGACTTGCCTCTGCGTTACAGATCGACCCGGAGAGCTCGAAATTTACTCCGACCTACAACATGTTCCTGAAAGAGCAAGCCAAGTAATGAAACTATTTCAATTTCCTTCTCTGCCCAAAATTCAAAGTTCTATCTGTCAATAACATGTAAATATATTGTAAGTGAACAATTTGGACACCCAGTTTTTTTTTAATTTTCAGCAAATCTGGACATCCTTTTTACCAAATCCTGGATAAAACCTTGTTCTTTGAAGACAAACAACCTTAACACATTATTCTTGATTTCCCCTCAAAAGGAAAGCCCCAGCTTTTGTAGCTGGTATCGAGAAGGAGATCGCAGCATTGGTAGCCTCCGCTCAAGCCGTAAGTATTTGAAGAGAAAGTCCTGTTCTTCGGCGACAAATCTTTGATAGAATACTGAACAAGCTAAAATGTTGACTTTACTTTGTTTGAAGGGGACTGTCAACTGATTTATGATTTGGTTGGGATGGAGTTGTAGTAAACAAAATGGAAAACAACTACACTTTTTAAAGCACTTTCAACAGACTAAGAAATTTGTTTAGAAACTTAGGAGTCCTGTATTTTGTTCATCCAGTTCCAAGCATCAGAATACACAAAACCATAACTTTCTTTCCAAGAACGTCAAACTAAATCAATTATCTGTTTGAAAGAGACTGAGGAATGTTTTTTTTCAAAATCTAAATCCAAGTCCAAGCAGCCTAGTCGCAGTAAGGTCTTCCCATCGATGAATCGCGACCAGCGACGTGTCATCCACGAGTTGTCCGAGATGTACGGCTGCGAATCGCAGAGCTACGACCAGGAACCCAAGAGGAACGTCGTCACCACAGCCAGGAAGTGAGTTTACTAAGAATTGGTTCATTGTGGCAGTGGGTTAGACTACTTGACTTGCAATCACGGAAGTGTGGGTTCGATTTCCCTGCTGTTGGTGGATTTTCTTTTCACAGGAGTCGGGGGGAAAGTACCGGGTATACAGTGCTTTACACACATCGGTGTAAGGGTAAAACCAAATATTATTTTTGTTGGTTAGCTCAGGACTAGAATTTTATCTAAGAGAGGGCAATGCCATTTTCAAATTGTAAAGGGCACTTCCATCGTAAAATCTTGAAGTCGGGAAAGTTTTGAAGGGGCACAGAGGGCCAAGACTAGGGCAATGGAGGCCATGTTCTCTGTTGCCTCCGTATAATTCCAGGCCTGTTAGCTGCCGAACCATAATCTTTGCTCTAACTTTGTCATTTTTTTTGCCCGTCATCACCAGGAACACCTGTTTCGTTCCGAGTGCCTCTCTTTCTTCAGTTGTGACGGAACGCCCGAAAGCTCCGCCTCCAATCCTCCACACCAAGCACCAAGCCCCAAGACATCTTACGTAAGTCTCACTCATCCAATCTCAATCTTATTAAGACTGTTCAAGTCACTGTCGCGTCTTCCCATCCATAAAATCGCGACCAGGGACTTGGCGTGTTGGTGCGCTACATACTTGGCAGCACAGGCTGTGTACTCCCAAGGGAGCTGAGATGGTTTGAGGAATGAAATTAATGGCACAGTGACCAGGGGTAATATTGTTGGAGCGCCATGGGCATCACTGAGTGCATCGGACTCGAGTTCCGGTGACTCAGAACTCAGGATGTGGGTTTGAATCCCGGTCATGACACTTGTGTCCCTGAGCAAGACACTTGACTATAAATGCTGGTCTGAACTCGGGGGTAAATGGGTATCTGTAAGGGCAGAGATGGTTTTCGCGATTGATTCAATTTTTCAATTTTTTAATTTTTTATTATGTTTTTACACTGCCACATTTTTTGTACACAACCCTAATATAGAAAGTGTTTTATAACTGGGATTTAGAGTCCATGGGTCATATTGCCTGAACGGTCATAGGCCATGTCAATCTGGCCTGTCTTTAAAGGATTTCACCCTGTTTTTCCCCAAAAAAATGAACGAGTAATTAAGGAGAATGTGTTTTTGGTCTATTGGTTGCAGACCTGTAGGCCATCAGAGGGTTGGAATGAAATAAATGGCCCAGTGACTAGGGGTAATACTGATGGAGCGCCATGAGCGTCACTGAGTGACGGATTTGAGCGCAACATAAGAATCCACTATTATTCTTATTACTAAAAAAGATTCTGCTTAATAGCAAGACAGTATCCTGTAAGAGTAAACTGACAATCATTTTTCTTCTGTTCGCCTTTCCAGGACATTGTCAAAGATGCAACGACCTGACAGCCCTACCAGTCCCCCACCTCAGGCTAAAGTTTCCGAGATGGACGACTTTGAAGTCCCCGACTCATGGGAAGTCAGATGAAAAATTGACAAAAGTCGTCCTTGTAACGTCTACCAAAAATGCAAACTACAAGAGGATTTTTTGTTTTCATTCGACAATTACAGGAAGATTATAACGATGCTCGAAATTATAATTTAATTGGTTTTTTTTAGTGCGAGTTATGCAAGTGACAGTATTTCAACTTCACTCACACTAATTGTTTGACATCAAATATGTATTATTGTTTGACATCAAATAGTATTTAGTTTATCCCATTTGCGTTTTTGTTTGGATTTTTTTTCTTTTTCAAGTGGATGGGGTGAAATAAAAAAGTTACTTTGAGAGGGCTCCTGCCCCATCCACTCGGCCAAGTTTTTTTTTATCAGTGAGGTGCTTGAACATGACAAATTGAAAATGAAGAAATGTATATATTAAAAAAAAAAGCATATGCCACTAATTGTCACACTCTATGCCCGAAACGAGGCACTTTTTGCCCAAGCTAAGAGCTTGGTTTACTCTCTCATCAAATGGATTTAAGAACAAGAGCTTTCAAGTAACCCCTAATTAGAGCCTGTTAAGGCAAGTATTTCTCCTACGGTATATACGAACATTGCTTAAAGGGAAGAAATACGATTGGTAATCACTCTAAAAATGTATGGCAAGAAAAACTTACTTGGTTAGAAGTACAGCAACTTTCGATAGTATAAAGCATTTTGAGAAATATTTCAATTCAAAATACTGTGGATATAATGGAAAAATATGTCAGTTTTTATCCCCCACTCAGATTGTGTATTCCTATTTGGGATTAATCTTCATACATGGACATATTCGCTGCGGATTTTGGCGATATCTCAAAAACGCTAGCACCTTTCGAAATGAAATTTTCACAGGCTAGTTTTATTGTATATATCTACACTAATATAGGATTAAAACAATCGAACGGTTCCCCAAACCAAAGGTATAATTTGCCCATAAGACTTCACATCACGCCAATTTGACATCAAGGCTGATGGTTCAGTTGTCACCGCCGTTAACGCCATTTCACCATTTCCAAGAACTGCCCGATTTTTGGCATGGGGGTCGACACATTGGGTTTTTTTTGTGGGTGAAGTTCATTGGGGTTTTTTTTGTGGGTGAAGTTAAGACCTAAAAGAAGAGGTCAGTGGGTTGAAGAAAAACATTTTTAAATGACATTTACTTTTTCTTTATTTTGGGTTATTATTATTGGGTTTTGTTTTTGATTTTTTTTTTGTTGGTAGCAGGGTCGTTAGTTTTCTTGTACATTTGTGAGTCCGACATCTTTTCACTTTCCATTAAAATCTACTGTCCAGCAATTCAGTCGCGTGATTTGACAAAACTATTTCACATTTTTAATAAAGATACAATAACATACTTTGTCATCTGTATAGGGCGCCCTCTGGAGTTCATATATTGAGGGGAAAAAAGTAAATTGTTTTTCTGTAAAGAATGTTGCTTCCAAAGTATGAAGAATAAGTATATTGTGCCAAAAGAATGTTGGTGAAAGCAAACCAAAAAAATGCAAGGATTATTTTAGTCAGGAAAAATAAGCAGACGTTATAAAAGTAATTTCAGACTATTCTAGAATTTCTTAATTCATTTTAAAAGCTTCCACTATACTAGTGATGGTACCTTCCATAGGGTTCCCCCAAGTAATTTTCTTCATTGTTTAGAATAAAGAAATGTTATTAAGGGTTAAAATAAAGCACCTGCAAAAATTGATTTCATTTTAATTTTTTAATATCAGCCCTTGTTTCTGAAGCACATATTTAAACAACATATACATTGTATATCAAGCATTATTATTTTATAATTTAATAGGCATTGGAGCAGTTTAAACCTACTCACGAGGCCACTCAAAAATGTACCCTTTATCACTCCATTTTTATTTGTCAAGTTCCCCGTGTGCCATCATAATAACAGCACTAATCAGTATACAGGGGCCAGACTTTTTTTCAGCAATGGAGACAAACCAGATGGCTGTTCACCGTTTACTTGGTGACTTTGGCTGTGGCTATTGGCTTAAGACAGAATGATGAAACTGTGTGCCGGGATACAGCTATAGCCATAGCCACAACCATTATTTCAGTCATGGGGCATTGTGGCTACGTTCCACTGGTTGAGCTGAGCACACCCTTCAAGCACATTTGATATCAATAACTCGAAAAGTAGAACCAGGAAAAACACTCGGCTTGTCTTCAATCTGGGCCCAGTTTCATAGAGCTGCTTAAGCAGAAAATATCGCTTTTAACAATATTTTGCTAAGAAGAAATCAGCAGGATACCAGTCACAAATTGTATGTGACATGATAGTTTGGCCGGTAACCTTAATCTGGTAAGCATCATTTTGTTGTGCTTAGCTACTTTTTGTGCTTAAGCAGCTCTATGAAATTTGACCCTGTGGTCATGACCTTGTGACACATGCATAGCAACATGGTACATGTAGCCACACCTCCTTTTATGCAAATTTAGCCATTCACACTGATCATGTTGCAACATTTCCAAGTAAAAAAGTAAAACCAGGTATTATGAAATGGCTGTGCACGCTCATGGATTAAAAACTATCTTTCAACTTGAGTGAAGCAGAGAGTGACTCGCTTAGTATGCCCCAGGTTCTAATCTCTATAAAATAACTCAATGTATGTCTTGTACCACGTGTTCAAATGCAATGATGACTACCGATTCTCATTATACCCATAAAGGGACCAGACTAATTTGTCCTTCCAGCCTCAGTTTGGTTACATCGAGTTGAATGGGACACAAACCAAGATGGCCGTACTGTGATAAAGGGCTATTGCCATTTTCAAAACCACAACTTTGGCTTCAGTCCCGTACCTATCGTGTACCTTTTTCAAAGTAACAGACAGAGCCAATAAGCCGGAACCATGATTTCATAAAGGCCTACAAATACAAATGGTATTGGTGTCTGCACCTGTCTGTTAGTTAGGTGCTATAATAGAAAGTTTCACCCCCAACCCAACACAAAATAAATCGAAAGTCACTCTTACATTCGGGGTTGTTGTTTTTTTGAGTTGCCAAAATTGAGTTACTATAGATTGATCTTGTTCTTTTCTATCAAAAATTTCTCTAACTATTGTTGTTAAGGCAAAATACAACTTTTAGTCACAAATATTCCAAATCAGAAGAAAATAATCATGTAGATTTATTTTTTAAGTTTCAGTGTTTGTACTTGGCCCAGACATAATGTTCCTTCTATTTTAGTCTGATTTATGATTGTTTTGCCTTTGTAAATTGTTATTAAATAGCCTGAAGTTTTTTATTATTATTATTATATCCTGTGCGTATTTGATCATTTGGATTAGATAAAGTGCACAAGTTTGATTCCATCACGCGGTCAAGCAATAAAAGTGAGACCAAAGTGCTCCCCAAAAAGTTTAAATACGCACAAGACTTGCACGGTCTATACTTGTTTTGAACAAGATTTTTTTAATTTTATTTTCCTTCTTCTAGGGTCAAATATAATTTCCCTCTGTATTAAACCATGAAAGTAATTGTTAGCTAAACTTATTACACATATACGAGTTTCTCTTTCAAATGGTCGTCTATCAAGTTTGTATTTGTTGATCGAGTTATCCTCCCTTGTGTTGGCAGCCATGTATGAGGGAAAAAAATACAAAAAAAGGTGGAGCGAGTAAATCCGCTATGGAAGAAAAAATCGACGGTATTTACAATAAAAGATAAAAAGCTTCCGTTTCCAATAATACATGGTATTTATACGACTTATGTACACAGCAAAAGCAAAAATCAACGTTAAACAAAATACAGTTCATTAGGATTTTCAGTCAATACTTATTTTTTAAAAATTAAACAATTATCCATCAAAAAATGGTTTCAAAGTGGCTTTTCTTTTTAACAGCTAAGTAGATTTCAATTGGAATTTATTTTGCCCCGATTATTTTACATGAGAAGGAATGTCACGAGTCGGACTGTTTGTTTCACACCTTTACTATTTTTCGACCACGTGACATTGTCGAGACACTACACTTTATACCGGGCACCACACTACTCGAGAAACGAGCCTCACTCTGATTTCCATACACTTAGTGTGTTGGGAAAAGCAAAATGGCCGCCGTCAGATAGCAGTGTACAAATATTTTAGGCAGCTTCTAAAGACACTGCCACCCATTTTTTTTTTGTTCCCCTCCCATCAATTTAGTCCAAAATATTCTGAGCAATCTACATGTTAAAAAATATGGTACAGAGTGAACAAGAAACGTGAATTATTCACAAGGTCAAAGGTCACATAAGCAAACCTGGTAAATAATATAGTTACCAGGTTTACATTAATCATTTTTTTTCTTTTTTAAATCCATGTAGTTATTTGTACAAGACTGTTTGACTTTTAACAACAAAAGTCATAAGTTAACTTAGGTTTCCAACTCGGTCCAAACAAAATGTTGACAAGAACACTAACCAATACTTCATGGAAAGTCGACTTTACAATAATTTATTTTAAAATAGCATGGTCAATATTTAACCACTGATCCATACAGATGGAATTTTACAAAACTTTACAGCACAAGAAACTGCCACGGACAGAGAAATCTTGCTTAGCAGAAACGGGATACCAGCCTAAATACAATGTAATGTACACTGAAACTCACTGGTTCCCTTCTCTGTTTTGCTTAGCGGAGAGAAATCCTGCTTAGCAGAAACAGGATACCATCCTAAATACAATGTAATGTACATTTATCCTCACTGGTCCCCTTTTTTTCCTGCTTAGCGCAAAAACTGAATAGCAATATTTCTGCACGACAGTGTCTACGACACGCGGGAATTTTACAACCAGCTTATTTTTGTTCGTTTTTTGAGTTTGAGGTCAGGCACTGGAGTCTGGGGAGAGCGATGACACCAAAATTACTGTTAAAAAACATATAGGACGTGAACTTTACTACAAACTGATGACTTTACAAATGGGCAGGGCGGATGTTTTACAATCACTACTGGGGATAATGGTTTCACAATAAACAGTAAGGCTGTGTCAAGAATTGAGCGACTTTGGCTCTGGCTGTTTAGTGATGTGGCAAGGTATGGACTATGCCAGTCAAAGTGTGCTGTTTTGCTTCCTTCACAAGTTCAAGC
This sequence comes from Pycnopodia helianthoides, assembly GCA_032158295.1. Lineage (NCBI taxonomy): Eukaryota > Metazoa > Echinodermata > Asteroidea > Forcipulatida > Asteriidae > Pycnopodia > Pycnopodia helianthoides. The sequence goes on from CM063263.1 coordinate 1,920,178, forward strand.
AATTTAAAGGTAAGGTCTTAGATTGGTAAATACTCCAAACAAAAATTGATGACCATAAAAACTTACTAGGTGAGATGCGCTACGGCTGTCGACACTTTTTTTGAGAAAAGATTCCCTTCCAAGTAATACGGTTTGGTAAATTTTTCATCCAAAAACCTTTGAATTCCAAAAGGGTTCATGCATGAATAGCTTCTCAGATTTATGAGGGTCGGTGTCCGTACACGATTGCTTCGGTTGGTACCTGCCGTCGCCTCACTAAACGTGGATGGATTCAACATTTGTGTGAAAATACTGCAACAGTTTTTTGGGCTGTTTTCTCAGCAAGTAGACACTGTATTCAGCTGAAACTTTCACATGACTTGTATTGTGTCTTTATTGAAAGATTGGCCTGTAAATTAGCATTCTGTTGACAAAAAAACAATCTACCACCCTACCTTTACGCGGAATTATGAGGTTCCCAAAATATTATTGTTATATGAAAACAATATTGTCATTATTTGTCAACAATTATAATTCTCCGCAATATTTGCTGGTAAGTTCAGTGTCTACACAATCATCTTGTCCCCCAGCATGCTCGGTGGTTTAGTGGTTAAGACATCTGCCTATAAAGACAGGGGTGGCGGGTTCGAATCTCACCAAGTGGTGGGGTTGGGGTTTTTTTCAACTTATTTTTGTTGTTGACATATTGTTGTGATATATAAGTGATATCCAAAATGTTTTTCAAAAAAAAATGGTTGAACACACGCTGGACTTGCACAGTAAATTGACAGATGCCATGATCGAGCTGTAGTCACAGGCAATATGTTTTTCAAAAAAAAAGGTTGAACACACGCTGGACTTGCACAGTAAATTGACAGATGCCATGATCGAGCTGTAGTCACAGGCAATATCTGACACCAGATGTCTCGGACATTCTCGGATCAAGGGCGGGTCTTCACCTGCTTACAAGGTGGACTGGGTGGGGCTGCTGGTGCGATAGGGACGTGGCCACTGTACATAAATTAAGCTGGCAACAACAACACCAATCAAAAACACCCATATCTGTTTTTTTTTTTAATCTATAAATTCATGTTGTAAAAGGTTTCCTTTTATTTAAAGTTCAACGCCAGAGGGAAGATTTTTTTCAATGCACCAAGGCAAAGAACTGTAGCGACAAGGCGTTTGCCTTCACGCACATCAAGTCCAATGCATTTTTTAAAAATCCCCAGATGACATCCCCCAAGAAAATGCCATATCCTGCCGGTCGGAAATGCCTCCGACCATACTGCTCTCTGTCCTACTCATTATCCAGTGAGTTCCACCAACCATTTCAAACCGGTCAACTGCACGGTGTTGTGTTTTGTAAGCACAACTGTGCACAGAGAGCTGCATGTGTATTTTTGCCCTGTGTAGAAAACCTCGCCACAATGGTACCAAACTGCAGGCTGGCATAGTGTATCTATCCTTTAAAAGACCACGGTGAATGGTGCTGAATGATCAGACAAGTAGTAGGGACCGGTCGAAGGGGGGGGGGTTGGTCGCCCACCCTATTCTCCCATAAAATAAAATAAATCTTTAAAAAATAAAACGAGGAGTAAAACGAAAAACTGAAGAACCGGTGCTAGAGGATTTAATCCGATTTGTGGCAGTAGAGTTCCTTGAGGGATTTCAGCTCCTCAATCAGAGTCTTATTTTGGTTCTCCAGGACGGCCACTCGGTTTTCAAGACACTTGATGTACTCCTTCTTCTTCCGTCGACACTCCTTCGCCGCCTCCCTTTGAGATGGAAACAAAAATGGAACACTTGAATTAGTTATTTAAAACAAAAATTATGGTTAACTAATAAGCTCATAATTTGTTTACTTGGTTTGAAGATGATTTGGAACCGCTGGTGCTAAATCAATAAAATGCAAAGCCTGTTTGAATTATTGTTTGTTAGTGACTGACGTCCTGTGCATAGATCATGAGGTGTTTCAAATTAAGTTTATCTTACAACGCCCTCCCCCCCCCCCAACCTACATGTACTTGAATTCAACTTAAAAGACATGTAATAAATATAAGAATGATAATGATGAAAGTTCAAAATACATAAATACAGATAATGAAGATACATAGGGCAAGGTGAGGGCAGTTTTTTAATTTTGCAATTAAATAGTACACATGAAAATACACGAGAACAAGTTAATTAGAATAGCTTGAAAATATATACATAGAAATAATGAAATATCTGTGTTAAAATGCCGACATAGAGATGGCTAGATTGGGGAAGAAAAGATATTTGTTTGTGTAACCAATATTTAGTCTGCCTATACAAAACAGTAAATAGATAATCGCACATCACAAATAAATGCAAAGAAACAACAGTCACACATGAAATACAATTATTCATTCTGTAAGCAATATTCAGTTGTCCATTACAAAACAGTAAAATAGAGAATCCAAAATCACAAACAAATGCAAAGAAATAACAACATTGAATGAAAAAACATTCATTCATTCTGTATGCAATGTTCCGTCTTCCAATACAAAATGGTACACCGAGAATCAAAAATCACAGATAAATGCAAAGAAACAATGACCGATGCAAAAACACAACGGTTGTGAATGAAAAACATTACTATTACATAGTGAGGCAAGCATAATACACACAAGAAAAGCCTTAAACCCAGTCAATACAACCCCACGCTTGAACAAAGAAAACAACCGATTTTCTGATTTTAATAAAAGTAATATTTGAAGAACAAGGTTTTAGCCAGGATTTGGTAAAAGGATGTCAAAATTTGCTGGAAATTTAAAAACTGGGTGTCCAAAGTGTTGAACTACAATACATTTACATGTAAATGACAGATAAAACAGGGTGTAACCAAATTTAAAACGGGGTGTCCAAAAGACACCCAGACACCCTCTCTGGCTAACACTATGGTGAAGAATACTCAATCTCAACGTGGCAAAGAGTTCCACAGATCATAGTGTTAGCCAGAGGGGGTGTCTGGGTGTCTTTTGGACACCCTGTTTTAAAATTGGTTACACCCTGTTTTATCTGTCATTTACATGTAAATGTATTGTAAGTGAACAGTTTTGGACACCCAGTCTGTAAAATTCCAGCAAATTTGGACACCCTTTTATCAAATCTTGGCTAAAACCTTGCCACAGATATATGCGTTAACGAGAAAAGAGAATGCGCGAAAGAAAATACCTGTTTTTCATTAGCCTCAGCTCCCTCTTCCTCCCGGCCTCCTCGTGGACGTGTAAGTGTCCCGAGGACTGGAGGCTGGCACTGGCCATCACTACACCCTGGGACAGACTCGTGGCCGGTCGGATCTGATACGCCTGGATATCACCTTAGGAGGGGGAACAAGAACGCAAATAACGAAAAATCAGGTTTGCTGCCCGGACCTCAAACTGTATTTCTCAAACACGGGCGAATTTTTAGAGATGACGTTGGTACAGCCGAAATTGGAGAACAGTGTCAGCTTAAAGGGGTACTGGACTTTTACTGTTCTTCAACTCTTTCAAGACAACTCCTTCCTGTATAACTACCGCCACTTGCCCAGACATGGCCAACTTTCTTTGACACTTTTTATCCATTAAGGAACATTACAGAATTGGTTTTTGCTAACAAAACAGTTGCTGGCAGTGTAAGCACTTTATGTAATCCACCATATACATAAACTGACAAACCTGTAGAAGTTTGAGATCGATCAGCCATCTGGGTCACGAGAAAATAGTGAAAAACCTGTTACACGTTTGCATGAAATCATATAGATTCAACAAATGAATAAAACGCTCACTGAGCGATAAACTCCAATCGAAAAATTAGTTTATTCATTTCTCATCAAATATGGCATTTCAGACAGAAATATTTCAAGGGATGTTTTCTACTATCATCATCATTAGACCGTGTAAGTTTTATGTAAATCTGTCATCAAAAAGTATATTTCACAAGTTTTTTTCTTACCAATTCTGTAATGTTCCTTTAAGAAGAAATAATTCACAGGTTAGTTTTATTGCATATATCTACATTTATATAGGATTAAAACAATTAAAACGGTCCCCAAAAACCAAAGGTATACTTTGCCTTTAAGGATTAGGTCTTCACCTGACGCTGTAGGGACAAAGAACTGCTGCGTCCCATCCTGAGCCTGTATGGATTGGACGATGGTGCCGGCCGGAGTCGCTGCGTTGGTCATGGTCAGTGTCTGCAAACCGGGCATGTCAACAGGGTTGGCAATCTGTATGGTAGCACCCCCAGTGGTCATTACTGTAAACAATAACAACAAACAACAAATATCATAAGACACATGATAAACCGAGTCCATCAAACTGTACAATAAATAAAAACTTGCTGTTGGATTTTGATTGGCTTGGGTCGTGATGTTCACCCTGACTTCCTGAGTGGTCTGGCCGGGTACCAATTGAAGATAACTCAAGCTTGGGGAACGATTCAATTGCCAATGGCAACACTACACCCTGTGGTGACTCAACAACCCCAATATCTGGGCTGACTGGCCTCACGCTACCATTGGGGTACCCTACCAAATCCAGCAAAATTGAACGAAAAAAAACGAGATGAATTTTGAGGGTTTTTTTTTTCACCTGTTGGGAATCCGTGGAGTCCCGCTGCCCCGGCCAGGGTGATGGTGTTCTGGCCCTCTTCCTCCGATGGTTCCTCGTCGATTCTAGCCACACCCGGGCCGTCAGTAGATGATAAGTCATTTAAGATCTTCCTGTCATCAAGAAAAGGACATAAAGACGGTCTTAAAATGATCTAAGAGTGAGAAGGAATCCTTCATACCTCAAGGAAGACCGTTTTTAAAGGAGTAAATAAAAAATGTTCACGAGTCAATTTGTCAAACTCAAAAAAGCACATCATATAAATCAAATCCTTTCTGTAAACCACATCTTTGAAGAAATTGTTTCTTAAAATGTTATATATTATCAACAGCTGCAAGTGCTTCTTACCAAGTAAGTTTTTATGGCCATTAAATTTTGGAGTAATTACCAAAGGTATACCCCTGCCATTAATTAAAGATGCGCTTACCTGTAAGAGGGTCTGCGAGAGAGAATGTCCTGACGCCTCTTGCGGTCAACCTCCGTGTCGACAACCACCGTCTGCTGCTGCTCCTCACCGTCCTGTACAGGGGTCACCTGAATAAATGAATATAAAACACCAGGTCGCAAAGGTCAACCATAGGACAACACAAGTCAAGCCCGTTCATACTTACTGCGAATGCTTCTGCAAAGTGAATTTTCTTGCGTCACAATTGGAAAGGGGGCGCATACCGATTTTTTGCGTCACCAAAAATTCGCTTCGCATTTGTATGAACCGAGCTTCATCCAGTGGAAAGCATTTCTGGTAGTGTTTTCATATTCAAGGCAAGATAGCTCAACATGTTTTTCTGTAGGGGCTTTTACAGTGGATGGTACGTAATTTTTTATTTTTTTTCAACAAACAAACCACTTCCATTTTTTTCTACTTTCAACCGTTGGCTACATCAGATGGGACACCACTTGTACTGCATCACAAGAACACAATTTAAATGCAGTGATAGCATCTTGTGTTCTTTATGTGAACAACTTGGGTTTAGTTAACAAACAGAGATTCAGATATTCCGCAAACAAAAATATGCAGTTTTGTTTTTCAAGAAAAGAAACCACCTGATCGTCTTTTCTCCCCGTAAAAATGTTGCCGTAACTAAAATAACAAGACATAGAGTCCTTCCTTTGGGTATAAAAACAAAAAATAACTTTTCAAAACAACTTCTGTCTTAAAACGCTTACGATGAACAGCAACACACACGACACGAAACGGTGAGCCACAAAAATAAAAAAATAAAAAAATAAATAAATATAAAAATAACAAAAAACGCACCTGAACTTGGACAGTGTGGATGGGTGTGGATTGGATAACCGATGGCTGTGTGCTGTTAGTCTGTATGACAGAAGACACCTGGACAGGTTGGTTGGACATCCCGGACATGACGACCGAGGATGGCACCGCCTGACTGGTAACAATCTGCGACATGGGACAACAAACATGCAACGTGTAAGGGCTGGGGCTTGAAGCTTCATGCAGTGTCACTTCCCTCTAATATTTTCTCCCTAGTTTGAGCAGTTGAGTTTGGGTGGTTCGAGTTGTTTGATGGCTTGAGTAGTTTAAGTTATTTGAGTGGTTAGAATAAGGGTAGTTTGAGTAGTTTGGGTGGTTTCAGTAGTTTCAGTAGTTTGAGAAGTTTGAGTAGTTTGAGTAATTTTGGTGGTTTAAATAGTTTGAGTAGTTTGATTGGTTTGGGTGGTTTAAATAGTTTAAGTTGATGGTTGGGTGGTTTAAATAGTTAAGTAGTTTGTGGTTGAGTAGTTGATTGGTTTGAATAGTTTGATTGGTTTGAGTAGTTTGATTGTTTAGTAGTTTGGGTGGTTTAAATAGTTTGAGTAGTTTGATTGTTTGGTGGTTTAATGTTTAAGTAGTTTGATTGGTTTGAGTAGTTGATTGGTTTAAGTATTGATTTGGTTTGAGTAGTTTGATTGGTTCGAGTAGTTTGAGCAGTTTGAGTAGTTTGGGTGGTTTAAGTAGTTTGAGTATTTTGAAAGGTATGAGTGGTTTGAGTATTCTGAGTATTTACAGTAGCTTGAGTATAGAGTATTTTGAGTACTTTGAGTACTATGAGCACTTTCAGTAGTTTGAGTGATTGTTCAAACCTACTTGTGAAAATTTCAAAGACTGCTTTAACAAGTCTGAGTCTGATGTAACCTTTCTGCCTTTGAACTTGTAAAAACTTTGATTAGCACAATCCATTTGGGATCATTTCATTTAAAACGAAGCATCACAGTTATCATTGAGTGTTTGTTTACTTGTTTTTGACGATGTAGTGTTGGAGTTCCTTTGAATGTTTTGAGCAGAAGGTGTTTGGCTCAAACATGAATGTTTATTAAGTAAAATATTGAGACTATTAAAACGTACACCAGGCATTACAAAGAACAATTAGGTGTTTTCAAAAGCACTCTTGATTTTTAAAAACATTCACAAGTGTTATCACACGGTACGGCCACAAAGTGCAAGTGAATTTCTTAAGTATAGACCATGTAGCCCTCGTTCACAAAAAGAGCGGCCATCTTGTACATTCCACAGCATTTCCTGGCAGGCAAAACATCACACTGATCATATGGGACGTTTTACATTTTGTGTCACAATTACCACACAAAATCTAAGAGTTATAAAAATAGCGTCTGAACAAGTTTTTGAGATGTGCCCCGCTTCTTCATATCAAACATTGATTAAAATCAGACCGTGCTATCTCCATAAAATATCGGATATAGTGTGTTCTTCCGTTGTGGTGTGTATTAAGCGAGCCTACAGGAAATCCAGGCTCTGTGGATGACTCTTTTGTCTTTTGTAAACATGTGAGGTCACAGGCTACACGGTCTTTTAGTCTACTAGCTGTTCACATTTTGTTCTGTTTCTGGCTCAGCAGGCACAAGTGAAAACTCACAGTCAAGCCAAACAGGGATTTGGGGTTGGGCGTTCGGGTGGTAGGAGGGGGGGGGGAACCACTTCTCTTAAGCTCACTTGCATTACCTAATAAGAATGATTTACTGACAATTCCATGACCTGTGTCTTTATTCTTTTAAAGGGGAAATGCAGTTCTCCTCATTGTAGGGTACGTCTATGAGGGCAATGTCAATTTGTACTGGGACATTTCAAGGGGCAACATGGCAGGGGGCACGATGGCGAATTTCTCCATCACCTCTGTGAAGTGCAGGTCTGCTCAAGTTAACAAAGAGGACAGACATCGGAGATCTAGTTTTGTAACTTCATAAATTAAGTTATACTCGCACTGTTTTGGACAAAAACCACAGCATAAGCAAGGGGTACAAGTGGGTTAACTTTAGGCCTACCCCTGTTCACCAGGCTGTGTGTTACACATACACTGTGTGGACGTTCGTTTGTTCTGTTCACTTAAGGAAAACAGATTTTCTTCAACATTGGTGGAAATACTGTGTGGACGTGTGCAAGTCCACTGTTTCATTGTGTGGACCTCTTTTGTTCTCAGGGCCACACTTGGTACATGCATGTAATGCTCGCCCAGTGAAACACGAGTAAATGTAGACTTCCGCCCGAACGAACGATACTTGAGGTTCCGCCCTCGCACGAACCTCAAGTATGACAACCTCACACTGTGGGCTTCAACTCGTAAGCGTGTAAACACGTACAAATGTGCACTAGACTATTAGACAACACACAGGGACAATGACTCCCAAAAAAGGCGTGACCTAGGATACTGTGACGATGACAACAGGTGAACTGGGTCAAAAGACCTTTCCATTGTTGACAAACAAACCGTGCTGGTTGGCTAGGACGGCCGGTTGTTAGCAAAACATTCAATCGTGCTAACAGACAATAATATGACCAATTTCAACACCTCGGCAAACTTTTATTTAAAACAAATACATCCCATGGTAAGTCGCTTTGTTTCCGACAAATTGAACAGTAGTTTTGAATATTTGTGTAACATTGTTACAAACTGTGTCAATCTGTTTTTGCTATTGCATTTATGGCTTCCCATAGTTTTCAAACCTCGGTTGGCAAAAACTTGGGCTGTGTGACGTTTCAATGGAAAGGTCTATAGGAAGAAACCCCAAGAGATCTTTAGCCGAGACCAAGGAATCCTTAGCCGAGACCGGGGAATCCTTAGCCGAGACCAGGGAATCCTTAGCCGAGACCGGGGAATCCTTAGCCGAGACAAGGGAATCCTTAGCCAAGACCAGGGAATCCTTAGCCGAGACCAGGGAATCCTTAGCCAAGACCAGGGAATCCTTAGCTGAGACAAGGGAATCCTCAGCCCAGACCAGGGAATCCTCAGCCGAGACCAGGGAATCCTTAGCCGAGACCAGGGAATCCTTAGCCGAGACCAGGGAATCCTTAGCTGAGACCAGGGGATCCTTAGCTGAGATCAGGGAATCCTTAGTCTAGACCAGAGCTTCTCCGTTCTGGATTATATCTAACCTGTACTTTGTCTTCGGCTGACAGTCCGCTATTCTCCTGATTGTCCTCTTCCATTTTATAGTTCCACTTCTCAAACTATGAATAGATTCTGCAAATAACAAAAATGAAAACAGAAGTTGTTATTACAATCCCGGAAGTTAAGTACAGGCAGTGGAGTGATGACCCCACTTTCGAAACAAACATTTAGCACTTTTTACACTCTCGGTTTTTTAACCAGTGGGTTGACCAAACTTTTGCAACCATTCAACTGCAAGGGTTGTTTTAAACGTGTGAAACACGTTTGTCACCTTACATCAGTACAATCCGTGCAGTAAAACGGTTTCAAACGTTTGGTCAATTTGCCAGAAAAAACAAAATGCACAGAAGTAAACTGTAATGTGTGTACAGTGTAGAAGCATTCAAGGGTCAGAGTTGATCTATAATTCAACACACAGTGGGTGATATTGATTGGTCAAACAGTAGGAGGGTTGACTGTGTCCGTGTCAGACACAACCAACACATGATACTATATTACGGGCTGTCATAGTGATCCTCATTCAACCACATTGATGATATTATGCAAACAGTAGAAGGGTTGACTGTGTCCTGTGTAAGCAAATTCAACACATGGTATATATTACAGGCTAGCATGTTTATCCAGGCTCCAAACCAGTGTCTGTCCTGTACATGACAAAATAAAATGGAAACTGTGATAGCATTCCCCAGCCTACACCTTTCGCAAAAAAAGCCTCTTTAAAAAAAATTAAATTAACAAATGCCTAGTTTGATTATAGTGTTTTCTTTAAAACATCCTATTAATTTTCCAATTTTAACAATATAGTTCATTCACCTTTTATTATTGTCTGTCACTGTTGCATAACTGTTTACCCAGACACAAATAATAGATTCACTACTGAACGTTAACGCTAATTAGTCCTTTACATTTAATGATCGTTAACGAAATTGCCAAGGGCTTAAATTCCAAGAAAATCACCACTAGACAACACCTCTCACAGCTAAACCCTAACCACTGGACCAGAAATAGATATTTAAAAGATCTAAAATAAAATAAAACATTATTTTTTAAAGTTGGTGATTTTTTTAGGGGGGATTGGGGATCAACAAGTTGAAGCACAAACCAGTTAATCTTAAGAAATAGGCATTTAGAAAAATCTAGAATTGTTCAGTGTGGCTTTGTGGGGTCACTGGCCCGATGCTAAAATTACTGGACTCTAGCCAGAGTGGTCCAGCGAATTAACAAAGCCCCCCCCCCCCCGAGTGAGTACAAGCATCGCCAACAATGCATACAAAAATCAAACCATACACTGTGCCTACTGAACCCATAGTAGATGGTTTTGTACAATCAATGAAAAACAATTACTCCGCAATCCCTAATGACCGTATCAGTTCTTTCATAACCCCAACTTCAACTTGTGGTGCGCAATCATACATAACAATTAAGCTACTTGTACAACAAGTTGAGAGAGTGCACAAAATTAACATTTTCTCAATGGAAATTATCCCTTTGAATTCCTCACCACAAGTGTATATCTTGTGATTTTTTGAAAGGAAAAAAAAATTAACAAGACATTTTTACTCGATATGTGTGGTGAGGCCTTCCGACTAATTCACGTATAAATTTGATTGAAAAAAATATATACATGTACCACATATCCCTTTACTAGTTTTGTAATTGGATTATCGTCAGCGGAGGGAAAGGGTACACTCGTCCCGTTCCTTCCTGACCCGAGCCATCCGAGAAGCTGGGGGATTTTGTAAAGTTTCCAAGTCTGGAAGGGTTTAATATGTACTTCCTGTGAGCAAGTGTACGCAATCCCTGAAGGTTATGACGTCAACAAGACTCATACATTTGCACAGACACACACACACACTCTGAAGAAAAAAAGGTCTGTAAGTCAGAGAGGGTACGTCTACGTGTCGGGAATTCGCCGGGCAGCATTTTGTGAAAAAGTCAGAGAAACAGGGTAGCAAATTACAACCGACGTATACAAAATATTTTAAAGATTAAATAAATACCCAGATGAATTTGCTCTTCGGGATTCTGGGAGTTTCAATTTCATGAAAGTGTAACTCGAGCTTGAGAGATTTGATGGCCTTTGGAAATTACAAAAGTTGCTACAAATAATAAAAAAACAAAAGTCAATATATATTTTGAACCCTTGTGTGGCCTGCATTTAATCATGAACTCATGTCAAAGGAAATTGCGTATGTATCAGTTTTAACCTTTACTCGTCCATTACCAAAGGCTGTAGGTGCAACCTTCTCTGTGATGTTAATTTAAAACAGATATTTCATGAAGCCTGCAATCAACGCGTACTTGGCCCCGATTACATGCACATCCACCCTGGACGGGATATTTTCATAAATATGATTCATGATCTACTCTATAACAATGAGATTATCCATGACAGCGGTTTTTTTCCCTCTCTGACTCTCTCTTACATGTATGTTCACCACGCAGATGTAGTGATCAATAAAAGGTACGATGACTTGTGAACTTTCACGAGTAATACAGATGTTCATTCAATACTTTTCACTGAGTGACGCTTTTTGTGAAATGACTAATTTCAAAGTATCCTTCCTGCCCGTTTAAGGGGATCATGCTAGGGTTTGCCAAACCAACAATTTGATGCACTGAACTTCAACCTTTGTATTTCTTTCGACCCAAAACATTAAAGTTAACGATGGGCTCTTATGGTAATTTGTTTTACGTGTTATGCAGGTCAAAGGTTTATTTACTGCACTTTTTCCTTGTTGTGGGGGGTTGAACTGCACGGAGATGGCACCTTTAACCTGTACGGGCCTCAATTCCTCCAGAATCCTGTTCAGGAAGTTGTCTGCCATTTTAGGGTATGTCGTGATTACTGAAGGTCCAAATATAAATTGACAATCATTTGAACAAATTTATCCTGGAGTCAAAATATAGTGTTGAATATTTGGGGAAAGAGGGTATCTAGACAAGATTACTGGGGTGGTAAGTAATGGCTTACAAAGTATCAAGAATGTCCACACTTTTCTTGATGCTAAAACGCACTTTGAAATTGTGTTTTACACTGTATTGTTTTTTAGCTCTCTTGACTTTGACCCTACAAATTTTGCTGTTTTGCTGTGTTTCTTACCATGCTGGACCAGCTAAATTTAATCAATTTTTACCAACCAGCTAAATAAAAAAACAGCCTCAGGCCTGCATATATTTAAAGTTCTGCCTGTAACATCCAGTCAAGCAAAATGAGACTGGATGGTGACAAAAGAGAGTCTGGTGCCCTCATTTTGGTTGCAATCTATTAGAAACTTCATTTATTTTGTACAGGGTATTTGACAACAATGGCGGCACCTTTAATAAATATGTATACTGCGTTGTCAAACTGAGTAATGATCATGGCATAACAGTGTATATAAATTGCAACATGGAACCTCTAGGGATCAGCAGCAGTTCTAGGAAATTGAACAGTACTGTGATGGCTGTCATTAAAATATTTCTATTAATGGCAGTTTCAGCAAATAATTGAGGACATGAAAAATGGCTCCTGTCAAGATCACACCCCATGAATTTAAAACGATCAATTAGTAAAATTTGTCAACAGTTGGTATTCATGCTACCTTTCTCTGCGAAAAAAAAAGGGCAAACAAAAACTGTGCAAGTTGGGGAGAGGGAAGAAGTTGTATGTTGTTGATGTTATTGTTTTTTATTTGTCTGTATAAAAAGTTAACCCTAGTGTTCTCAAAGTCCTTCATTGAGAACTTCTGAGCAGGCGGAAAAGAGAAAAAAAGCTAACCTACATATAAACAAAAGAACCGGATCCATTTAAATTAATTCTATTACAGAAAATTCCGCCGGCCAATTTGTACGGAGCCATGTAAACACATTTTCCTCGAGCACAAACAGTGTAACAATATCGGTTAGAAATGCGAACGGGCGGCAGAGTAGGACAAAAGAAAAGCCTTTTGCAAAGTCGTCAATAAGATATCCGGAGAGGGGTATCGGATAGCTACAATGTATGAATTGTATGGATTATCAAGATTCTGCCGGAGAGGGGCTTCTTTTAAACTACAAAGAATCATTCCAAAAAGTGCTGAAAAGGTTGCATTCAGGTTCGAAATGCCACCCAATGTGAACTTGGTAATACTAGCTATAAAAATGCCAAGTGTCAAACAAAATTTGGTTTCAAAAGCTTTTTTCAATGTAGTGCAGAATTGAGCCAGAGGACTCTGTGTGTACAGAGATCTAAACTGGAATTTTGTTCATCACATCATCAAGAAAGTAGTTCCTGAACACACACACACACACACAGTGCATGAAAAGTACATGTACTTCCTGATGTGATGAGTTTGTACAGTAAGTAATGTACACAGTAATCAAACAATGTAGTCTTGTAACATTTCGCAAGTTTTTTTGCCAGTCCCCTGTGGGCTTTTTATCAATCCAAAAGGTTAACTGTCCGATCGTTGAACAAATTTAAGTTTCACTTTGTGTATGATGTACTGTTAAATACATCAATAAATAAAAACATTCAACCAAAATAGTTCATGATGTTTCGACCCTAGCAGAGTCTTTCTTGAAGGCTTAATGAAAACACCACACACATAAAAAAGTACCCTAGTATAACCATGGAACATGGTATACATAACCGAAGTCTAGCATACAGTGCTGTGTTGTCATTTAGCCTTTGAGAAAGACTCTGTTAGGTCGAAACTTCTGGCCACTTACTATTTTTTTTTATTGATACCATAGGTCCTTTCAGTTGGTAAGCAGTTTGCAACAGCTAATTTCTATTTTTTCAATTATAAACATCTTAAAACGATATTGGGAGATAAATTGATTGATTTTGCAGTCAGCTCTAACTGTTCTCAATTATTCATTTATGTAGCCTTCCTTTCAAGCAGCTCTTGTCATTAGTCGCGAGCAAATCCCCACGTGGATTGGTTTTTCAGTCCCTGCCTGATTGCGTGGGTTTTCCCTCGACTCTTTCTCTGGGGTTTTACTCCCACACCTAAAACGGAAACTTCCTTCATCGTCTTCTCTCCACGGGGTTCTTGGCTAGTATAGTGATTAAGTTCGCTTTCTGAGAGTCCTTGGCTTCACAACAAGAATTAATCAATGAAATGAAATGAAATCATCGCCACCGACATAGAAATTATTGCAGACAGGGGTTGAAAGCGGTTCATGGGATAATTTAACATTATCTGTCCGAGGTGATTTCTTTAATGTTTTTTTTTTTTCAAGCTGCGAATAACAATAGGAGTGTCTTGAAAGCAAGAATATTATTTATTATGAGAAATTCTCTTTTAGACCATGGAGGTACATGTATGCTCCGACATATTCCTTAGTATTCCCATTATCACTCTTAAACGATGCCATGAACTACAAGTGCTGAGCTGTTTAGTGGGAGATTGGGGGGGGGGGGGAGGGGTGGTGGTAAAAAGTAGTTTTTATTATGTTCTTTTGACACTTTGTGTAAAGACTTGCAAGTACATTTACAACTCATGATTTGACTACTGACCCCCTCCCCCGCCCGCTTTAATAAAAAAGAATGCTCAAATGTTAAAGCACTGTACATATTTCATGCAATATACGAAGCGAACTGTGACATCACAATTCCAATTTTGCGAATGTTTCGCAAGAGTTGCACGCATTTTTACTTGAGAGCGAGTAAGTTGTTGCAAATTTGTGACGTCAAACTTGGCACGATATGAGCATGAACCAGGCTGGATTGAACAACGACAATAAACAAATTACATCAGACTCAAGGTGGCTGATCTCCACTCAAGAATGGGATAGGAGCACTCCTAAAACTATGAGATACGTTCCGCTATCATCTCCGATAGCGGAACGAACCTGATCTCAAAGTTCTTAAAAGTAGGATGGGAGGTGGAGCAGGGGGAAGGTTGACTAGACGCGAGTCCGAGTACCCAACAATAAATGATACATGGCTTTAATCCCAAAACTTACTGCCGTCAATGAAGCTCACAAGCTGACTCATTTGTGACTACTGCAGCTCGAAGGAGTTTGGGGGGGTGGCTGGGATGGGGCGCAAAGTGGCAGCATGGAGGTAAGACATTTTTGAAGTAAATGCATAAAAAGTGTTAAGCCAGCAGTGGTTGTATTATATGATATAAACTTAAGTTTATTATCATGACCTCTGTCATGGGGTGGAATGTGGCTGCCCCCCTCCCCCTTTTGCATTTGCTGTGTTGCCTCCCTCCCTGGAATGATTCACTGCACCACAGTTGACCACTGAGACTATATCATATAATTTGCAATTTAGAAACTAAACCATGATCTGGTCATTTTCATTTGACTTGAGCACAGCTACAAACAGAGGGGCCTTGTCCCCTGATCTGCCTAGCATTAGCAATAGTCCAGGGTCCAAGGGGGCCAGGGTGCAAGGCTGGCTTCACAACTGAACTAGCTATAAATCAGAATTTTCAAAAAAAAATCAACAAAAAATATGCCCAGTGCAAATTTCCTGTTCATAAATGTTACCCTTTCTCACAGAAAATAACACACCCCAAATTTCAAAAAGCAACTTGTGCCAAGAAAAAGATAAGATTCGGCGTTTACAATAATCAAGCAAACTCAACATAAACTTCAAGCCAAACTCAAGTCTCAACACTAAAAGTCAATGACACAATTTTGAAATTGGACAAAAACGTGATCTCACGATTTTCAACGACAAGACCCCGTCCACGGCCAGTCGTCTCGGCTGAACTCTCCCGAACACCCGTCCCATGTCCGCCTGAAACCCCCTCCATTAGTGGGCAAAAGGGACCAAAATAACAAGCATGGATCCCTGGAAGACTTGGTGGATAGTCACGCTTTGTTGTTTTGGCACCCAGTCCGGTGAATGAGCGATCAGATGAGCGAGTACTTACCGGGTTACGTATTTCTCGTCACACCGGTGACGCGATCGGAATGGACGCCCCGACTGCTACGTAGACACACGTCAAAATACGCGATGTATCGTCACACACACACTACATGCAGTACACAGCCAGTATTATAGCAGACAACACAGCGGGCAAACAACAAAAGCATATGGCCGACACGACGACTTCGTCATCATCATCATCATCGTCCCAGAAATCCTTTTCATGCATTCATTATCCATCCGCATCACTGCACTGAATATTCATGAGTTTCTTTTCAATCGCCTATTTTTTCTTGAAAAAGCTCGTGTGGTGTCACGAAAATATGCATCAATTAGGGTGCCGTCTGTAATTCATCGTTTTGGCTGTGAAAAAATACATTTGCGACACACGATGTAAGCGAAAAGAAAAGAAAACCGATAGCATAGCTGATGAATATTCATAGCGCGTGGCAATTTATATCTTCCAATGATCGATTGAATTGATCTCTGACGTCATTTTGACGTATTTGGATTGGTCGTCTAGCGATCAGGCCGAAAACTGGAACTAGTTTTTTCGGAAAATCACCTATCAATATGATTATGAGTTTACTACACGACGATCGGGCATTGATTATAATTCTAGTTCACTTTGTGTTGTTCTCAAATTGAAACCGGAGACCTTCCCCTTCAGTGAAACCGAATTTAAATAGTTTCAGTGAAAAGAACGTTTTGTCAAAAGAATTGTCACAACTTAGAGTCAAGTTGTTTTGTAGCAAAATGGGATTAGGATAATAATAATGATGATTAGTTTTGTCAAAGCATCGTAGTGTTTTTATCCCGTAGTTTTGATGCACTCTCTCAGCATGCAGCGGAAGCTATACACAGCGACACGCCAGCAAAACTACTCGAATGGGCATCGACTTATAGAATAAAATATTATTTTCCAGAATTGCATGATTTACAAAGCAAAATTTAACCGTTAAAAATTGTGCAGTAAAAGGTCTCCCCTAAAGTAATAAACTGCGAATAGAGTACAAAAGATGGTGTACCCATTGATGAGTGGGTGTGCACACTTTTAGGTGGTGAAATTTGACAAATTATATTTACCCATGCCTGCAAAAACTGTTGGCATTGCCGTTTATAGTATACAGATAAATATAGTTAAACAATTAATTAACTAATACAAAATAATTGGAGAATCTTTAAATTAAACAAGTTTCTTGAGAGTGATTCATCATGACATTTTCCTGCGTTTTTTATTTTTGTTTTGTGAGGGGAGATTGTTTTGTTTCTTTTTTAGGATTTGTTTTTTTCTGTATCATCAAGTAAAAACCCAAAGGGAATTTGTTTGTTTTAGTCAGTACGTTTAACTTGGTTTTTGTGCGTTTGTTCCCTTTCAAAAGTTTCTTCAACTTGAATTTTTTAAATTACCCCCCGTCTTTCCCTTTCAGGGAAAAAGCAACGAGTGTTGCTGCGAAATGAATGCAACTTCGCGTGGTGATGAAGAGTCCGAAATCGACTTGTAATTGCCCCTTCTCTTCACTGTGGCCACGCCCCTAAAAAATATAGCCATAGCCTAATAATACCACTTGAGGGCGCTGTTAACAGTTACCGTGAAAGAACTGAGACAGGATAAAAATCCACACTGTCTTCTGGACAAGTTTGAGATGACAACTTATTTGCTCGGAAAACTATAGATCACTTGTCATTTTGATGTTTCAGGGCCCTTAGTGCGCACTTTAAAAAAGTAGTCATGGTGTTCCACATCTGCAGAGTGGGACTACGAGGTGCCCAGATGAAATTCTCGGCAGTGAAAATCGGTGGAGTTACCAAAGTTGC
Source organism: Pycnopodia helianthoides (assembly GCA_032158295.1). Classification (NCBI taxonomy): domain Eukaryota; kingdom Metazoa; phylum Echinodermata; class Asteroidea; order Forcipulatida; family Asteriidae; genus Pycnopodia; species Pycnopodia helianthoides. Next base: position 1,937,847 of record CM063263.1, read on the forward strand.
CGGTGGACTGGCTTCCAAAATGGCGCCCCTGGTACAGGTAAAACTAAACATGCTAAATAAAGACTTAAAAAGTACAACTTCAGTTTATTCTGATCTTCGATTGATTTTAACTGCACACGCAGGATAACATGGTTATTCGGTGGAATGCTAGTAATGCATAGATGTTTCAGTAAACTATTATTCAGTTCACAAGTTTAAAATTATTTTTACTTTTTAGTTTTATATTATAATTTAAAATACAATTTACAAAGATTTGACTAATTGATGTCAGGTTGACCATGGAGCTATTAATTCTACCTCCATGGGTTGACCATGGAGGAAGGATTGGTTTGACTAAGTTTCTTTTTTTTCAATTTTTTTGTAAATCTTGGATTCTTTTTTTTTATGTGACAATTTAAATTTTAACTCTTTGTACGACAGTTATTAAGTTAATGTTTTAAAACTTTTTACGGAAAGGCAATATAATGTCAAGCTGATCTTTGATGCAATCCTTTTCTTCCCTTTCATATTAATTATATCGTCAAGCCATCATACCGAGGTATGTTCGCTTCTACTGACAATCTCCTCACCTTCTTCACGGGCCACAAATTCATGCACAAGTTCGACGAGCGCAGCAAAATCATCGTTGTCGATGGCAACATAGGATGTGGGAAGACTAAGTTCAGCCAAGATCTCGCCGAGAAGCTGGGCATGAAACATATGCCTGAGGCCCATGTTCACTACCTGGATGAGCTGGACCTTGGTCCAGGAAAGAAATATGACAAGAAATTCATCGGTAAGGAAAGTTTGTGTCTGTTACTTTTAAGTTGTATAATGTTACAACCTCTTTCCCCAAAGGTTTGTACATGTAGCCGGCCGCTGTCTCTTCTACAGATATTTTTTGGAAAATATGTAGCCCCTTACCAAGAGTGGCTTTCAGCCCTGTATTGGGCATAACAATGTTTACAAAGTAAACAAAATTAACAATTACGCAATTTTACATCACATGAGCAAGACAGAAAACAAAAACAAACAACAACAAAAGTCATTTTTAAAGCTTCCAGCCATTCTAAAGTCCATTGATTTTGTGTTTTGTTTTAGAAATTGTTCGTACTCTCAGGCCTGGAATTACACAGAGGCCTTGGCCTCTGTGGCCCCTGGTCTTGGCCTTGGTGCCCCTTCAAAAGTTTCCCATAGACTTTCAGATTTTCCAATGGAAGTGCCCTTTGCAAAGATGAAAATGGCCTTGCCCTCTCAAAGATGAAATGACAGGCCTGGTACCTTCAAATTCTTGTTTAATCTATAAATGAAAATAACCAAATGATAATACTTTGTTCCTCTTATTTTCAGGCGATGTGTCCATTGAAAAATTCTACGAAGACCCATTCGCCAAGGATGGCCACTCGTTCCGCTTCCAATTGACGATGTATGCAATGAGGTTCAGACAATATGCAGATGTCCTTCAACACCTTCTAGAAACAGGTACTGCCGTCACAACAAATTATACCCGGTTGGTTGTCTCAACCGCTGAATGAGACCGGTTACCAATTTGGTATTGGTGCTTAGCATTCAAATTTGCTTAATGAGGTAACTTGTTCTGCTGAGCAGAAAACAGGTTACCTGCTAAGACTTCCTGCTCGATAGCCCTGAGAAAGCTGTTACCAAAAAAAATGTGATTTAAATCATATTTATCTTTTTACTACAAATGAACCCAGGATATGGCAGATCAGTAGAAAATGGCAGCCCTTCAACTGGTGAGTTTAACCCTTTGAAACTTTGACCTTTTCTTTCAGGTCAAGGTGTGGTTATGGAGAGGTCGGTGTACAGTGACTTTGTCTTCATGGAGGCCATGTACAAGATGAAGTACTTCAAGAAGCATTGTAAGACAAAAAAGTTGTCCACGTTTGTACTTTGTTTGATTCCTTCATAGTTAAAACAATATGCCTGGGGTTCCGGGAAACTGAATATTTCCCCCAAAAGTTTCCAAACCTCTGCATGGGTTTCCCGGCAGGCAAAAGTGTGTATGTCTTGAAGGAGATTCTTCTATCGCCCAAAATATCAGATGAGATGCTAATGAAAAGCTTTTTGAGATTAAACACTTTGACTGCTAATTCAAGAATTCTCAGGGATAGACTCGCCCCATAAGTAGATGCTATGCCTCCGAGATTTCTCGGGCTGGTAGTACAACGTTGTACTGCCCTCTGTAGGTCAAGAATTGAAACACTTTTCCTGTAGAAAACGTATCGACATGCATTAGGGGACACGATGGAGTTATTTTTGTGATGGTTTCAGCCGTTGGGCCTGGGCACCAAGTATGGCACAAAAAAATTGCAGCAGTCGAAGTGTTAACAACCATACTCATTCATCCAGACTTTAGCGAGCCGATTCTAGAAGTGGCAAAACGTAACTGATTCGACGATTGAATTGCAGGTGCTGATTACTACGAAGAGATCAAAGGTATATCGATGTATCGTTTACGCCCACCACACCTCGTCATCTACCTAGACGCCCCTGTGGATGTCCTTCAGCAGAGGATCAAGGAGCGGGGAAGGGTAAGGAAATCTCAGACTCTCGAGTGCTTCACAAGAAGTAAAAATCTGGACTTGGTTTGAGTTGTAAAAATCATGTCTTGCAACCTGACATACAGCCATACATTTTATACAGAAGTGAAATGATGAACTCCCATTTGTTAAAGGAACATTACAGAATTGGTATTTGCTGACAAAGCAGTTGCTGGCAGTGTAAGCACTTTATGTAATCCACCATATACATAAACTGACAGACCTGTAGAAGTTTTAGATCGATCGGCCATCTGGGTCACGAGAAAATAGTGAAAAACCGATTACACATTCGCATGCAATCGTATAGATTCAACAATGGATAAAACGCTCACTGAGCGATAAACTCCAATCGGAAAATTAGTTTATTCATTTCTCATCAAATATGGCATTTCAGACAGAAATATTTCAAGGGACGTTTTCTACTATCATCATCATTACACCGTGTAAGTTTTATGTAAATCTGTGATCAAAACGTATATTTACAAGTTTTTTTTCTTACCAATTCTGTAATGTTCCTTTAACAGTGGTCCGCTGGCCAAATGCCAGTCAAAACACCCGAGAACCAGTCAGAATTCTCTCCAAGTGGTCCTGCTGGCTAGCTCAGTGTTGAGTAGCATCCCTACTTAATATGAGACATGGCCTCATTGAAAAAAGCTGGTGGACTAGTGAAACGGTCCTGCTGGCCAAGTCACCGAAAGAGTGAACGGCAAACCCTGCTCTGTGAACAATAATTTACTTTTTTTTTTTTTATAAATGATTGATGTAGAGCGATGAAATGGCCATCCCAGATGAGTACCTGCAGTGCATCGAGGACACCTACAAAAAACGCTTCCTACCAGAGATTAGTGAGACCTCGGAGGTTTTGACATACGACTGGAAGGATTCCAAGGCGATCGATAAGGTGATACCAAAAAAACCTCGGACGGTCCAGAAATTGTCGCCGTACATTTCGCTGCATTAGTGGAGCGAGATGGTAACATGGTCCTACAAGGGGATTTTCTAAACCTTAGTTTTAAGCTCCGACTGTGGCGAAATGCGGTGCTCCAAAATTGATGACGGAGTCCAAGCCGTAGGTGGAGTCCAAGCCTCAAAATGTTTATCTCGTACCCCATTTAATTGACCATTTTCGTTGAGTAGTTTCGAGCACACAGACTCGCTTAGCACAGAAACAAAAATCTTGCTTAGCACAGGAAAAAAATCTTGCTTAGAAGAAAACGGGGGAACCAACCAAATGAGTATGTCCTGAATATTGTTTGTGACTGGTATCCCTGCTAATTCTTGCTCTGCAGAACACTTTTGTGCTAAGCACCATTTTCTGCTAGCTAAGCATTTATAAAATTGGGCCCCATATTGACAAACGCCTGCTATCATACTTATGAACGTTTTCTTGTACAATTATCGTCAGGTTATTGAAGACATTGACATGTTGAAGTTCGAGCATCTGCCCTGGAATAAGGACGATGACGCCACGCTGGACAGACTCTACAGATTGTGAGTAGAAATTTCTGCCAATTTGTCAGAATAATGGCTTCTTGTATAGCGCTCATATCTGTCACTCAGTGACACTGAAGGCATTTCAACATTTTTCTGCAAGGTATACGTTTTGAAGTTTGAGACCTATTCCTTTACATAGCACCATGTAATGGTTTACAAGGTGCTGTGGCGCAACATGCTGCCAATCAAACCAGGAACACCGGGCGAACCCCTTCTCTTTTTCGATAAGTGCACTGGGTTCTTTTACGTGCATTACACAACACACGGGACCTATGGCTTTACGTCCCATCCGAAGGACGCAGCAATAATGGTCAAGTGTTTTGCTTAAGGACACAAGTGTCACGACCGGGACTCGAACCCACACTCTGCTGAACAGAAACACCAGAGCTTGAGTCCAGTGTTCTTACTATTATTATTTTCTTTCAAGCATGAAAGACAAATATCTGATGTTTTTCGCTCTCTCTCTCCCCTCTCTTGTAGCATCTGCAATAAGTTCCAAGTGGCACGCTGCATGGAAATTCAAAAGTATATCCCAGAGATAACCTTTGGCGCTCAGGAAACCTACGACATGGTCAGAGAGTTTGAGGAGGTAGGTAAAGCCGGGACCAGAAGCTATGGAAGCTCTGGCTATGGCTAAGGTAGCCGCTTCTGCTTAGTGTAGCCACTAACCAGAGCCGTAGCAGAGGCACTCAATTCAAACTTTAGTCAAAAGAAACACGTAACAGTTTACTAACAGGTCATTTTCAAAGAGCTGCACGGCTGGAACACGCGGGGTACCCACGGGGGGGCCTGAATGGGGGGGGGGGCACCGAAGTGAGAAATAAATAATCCACAATTTGTCTAACTGGATAGTTTTATTTCTGGTGTTGCACAGAGTCGGTAAATCTACTGAGTTGTAACATCTGGGAGGTTCTGGGTCTAGCAGGGGAACCCAGGCTGGCAAACATATTCAGGGAATTTTCACATTCGACAAATCTGAACCCTTAAGTGTTCTGAAATATGTACTTTGTGTTTTTTAACTCCAGACGCACAACAGGGCGTACGCACCCCGGTTCAACCTGAAGCCCGGTGAATCCAAATGGAAATTACTCTTCAAGTGATCTCGGTTCTCACCCAAGAGGACGACAAGTTTTTTCTGTTCACAGTTTCTAAAGAAGCAGACCAGATTTTGTTGGAGAATTGTTGGGTTTCTTTGTTTCATTTCGTGGGCCACTTGGATTTTGAGCAGAAATGCTCTGGTGTCCATGGGCAGGGGCCATTTGAAGATTTTTGTCAAGCTGTGAAAGAATGGGCAACTTAAACTTGGATCTTATCAGTCTTTGTTCATGTTCAGTGGCCATGAAGGTTTCAAAAGATACACTATAAGCTATTGCCCAATCAGAAAGCTCGTACTTTAACCTCATCCATATGCCGAATAACATGATTCATTAGAAACGATGTGAGTGGACAGTCTTTTATGAAGTGTGTTCACTCTTTCCTGCTCAAAAATGAAAGAGGTTTGAGTTAAAAAGTCGTTTGAAAAATGTCCAGTTTAATTGGACATTGAACAACAGTTCTGAAAACTCTTCCGACAAAATCTGGTTCGGCAAAAAAAACCTACAAACCAAATTATACAAAGTGATTATAGTTCAGAGGTTATCATAAATTATTAATTAAAATGCTTTGACCGAAGCGTAACTTATCCTGGGCGGAGGATGGTGAATAATACTGCAAGGAAATTTATATAACCTTCCGAAAAGATTTCACCCCCGCCCCTACCATTTCCCCATGATTTGCCCAAATAGATTACCTCCTGTTAACTGCAGTTTGTCAAATAATAATAAAAGTGTACAGCAAAGCAAGATTTTGAAATGTGTTTTTTCAACTTTCAGTGGCACAGCTGAGGAAACAAAAACGAAGAATTCAGATGAAAAGTTGCATGCCTCAATGTTTAACGTGGTGTAAATTATTGGAGCTTAGATTTTATTGGTTAACCCTCCTACTTTTGGTGACTTTTTCCAGCGAGTTGACCAACCATTTGAAACCGTATAGCTACAAGGGTTGTGTATGGTGGCACAACTGTGTTAAGAACCAACTGTGTGTACTGTGTGGATGCATCTGGTGTTGTAGGCTGGTGAAGTGATCTATCATTCAAAACCACAGTCACTGGGTTGATAATGAATGGTCAGACAGTAGGAGGGTTGACTGTGTACTGTGTAGATGCATTCACCACATGATATCATATTGCAGGCTGGCATAGTGCATCTACCATTCAAAACCACAATGGATGATAATGAATGGTCAGACAGTAGGAGGGGAAAGGCTGCCAACAATAGTTGAAATAATCTCTTTGTAAATTTGACAACAGTCGTCTAACAAATTGGGTTTGGGGGTGGGGGTGTGGGTAGGGATTGACTTGTTGCTTAGCATTGTTGTGGAAATTTTAAATAAAAAAGAGTTCAATTATCAATATGGTATTTCTGGTTATTTGTTTCCTTTACAAAATTGTCGGTCATAAGTTTTTATGAGATATGGAAAACACAATGCTTACTCTTATTAGTTTTGGGTAAATTTGTTGGTACTATACACCCAGACCAAAGAGTGCACTCCTATTTGCCCTTTGCATGGTCAGCCATTTGCGTGTAGAGCCTCAAATTGGGGACAGCAGTGAATAGAAGCATTCTATAGCTCTGTAATGTCACGGTAATGTAATGCCACTTTCATCCAAACAGATACATAAATACAATACAAATGAAGCATGAAGTTGAAGCTCTGTGGGCACATGGCGGATCGGTGCAAGTAGCGAATAGTGTCCACCATATCTCAAAAAGGCTAATTGATGTAGATTGCCAGATTCTACCCCAAGAACAACTTTTTTTTATTTGAGAGCCATGCAAATTTAGATATGTGTAAGAGCGACTACCCGATCCAGATGATTGTTATGTATCGAGGCTCACACACATGTCTGACATATAAAGAGTGCTTGGTTATTCAAGTCAAAGGTCAACTATGGAGTGCCATATGTAACAATGATCAGGTTTAGAGCGGTAAGTACATGATAAGTAGAGGAGGTTGAAGGAGAGAGATAAAATAATTGGCTCTGATTTAGCGCAAAATCCTAGTAGCTAGTATACTTTTAGACCATTTCTCTAACTGTCCTCAACTCCCTGGGGAGCATACAACCCCAAGTGCTTAAATTAGGCTAAGGGGTCAATCCAACACAATACTGTCTCAGCCCTCTCAGGTTCCCACACCTGGGTTAAGAGAAGCAATTATGGTTAGGTGCCTGCTCAAAGACACAAGTGTCAAGACACGTGTCTAGGGAAATCTGTCCCCCGGAGATTCTGTCCCCCATATGGGAGACATCAACATGGGCTGGAGGAAGTGGATTCAAAAGAGGGCGCTATCACTGAAGAAGCTTGCACACAGTGTGCGGTATGGGGGAAATAAACTCCGGGGGAACAGAATCTCCTGCCACACTGAGATTTGAATCAACACTCCGATGATTCGCGATGATACACTCAAGTGTATGGTTTGAAGAGTTAGCTATTCTAAAGAAGACGCACGTTATTTCAGAAGCGCTTTAGTACATCAATCATGCACCCGGTTTATTTCACTTTTTAAGCCTGTACAAAATAATATATATTATTACTTGTGCTTTTACTCACACCTGTACATTAAAATATTACAAATCTGCGACAGGATATTAATATTCATCTATACAGCATTAAACAAACATAATTCAGGTAATCAGGTAGAGTACACAGTTTACAACTGAATAATTCATGTGTGCAAATTAGCACGTATGCAGATCAGCACATTATGCATATTCATTATGATTGCGTCCCTCAAGAGAAATGTTAGGGTTGGTCAAAGCTCATTTAAAAAAATAAATCGTTTTCTGGCATTGGCTGAAAACTTCATGAAATTTCTTTAAATTCCGTCGACATCTAAGTTATATATTTTTCCTTTTTGAAGTAACGAACAAACATTCTAGATGAACCTGGTTATTTGTCAATGTTCACGACAAAGAATTACAGGTGCGATTTAAACAAAAAGTTGCACAAAATCTAGCAAAGTTCAATGTCAATGATGTTGACGTGAAAGAAAGAAAACGTTATTGCACATTCATTATTTGTTTTATTCGGCTTTCAGAAAATGGCTTTTGCAAATATCAAAACAAACGGCGAATTTTGTGAAAAATAATTATCGCAAATTTTGTTTAGTCCAGTTTCTGCCATGTTCAGTGAACACAAAGCACATTTCTTTTCAGCAACGCATCTGTCGAAAAACGTTTAGTAGGAATGGAATGACCTGCCCTTTGTTTTTGCGGAAGAAATATGACACAAATAACAGACTTCATGAAGAAAATATGTAGTACTTGTAACTTATTTTGTACCTAAAGGTAGGGTCATGACCCCAAAAAGAAACAGTCCAATAGATAGTTCCCAGTAGATGCCATCTTTACGGGCAAATTGCATTTTGGCTTGCAGGTGCGTCAAACGCTCAACTTATTAACGCAGCCGCGTTGTTCACTAACCAATTGTGAAGTGAGTTTCGTGAAATGCGCGCGTGTTGCACGCCGTTCTCACACGAAACGCACGACTGTTTGTTCTAAACTGCCCATAAAGATGGCCAATTTACGTCATACCGCAACCTATCTATTGTTATCCAAAAGCCTACTTGTTAGTAGCGGTAGTAAACATCCGGTGAAACTATTTTGTCTGAAGTGCCCCCCATTGATTAGAAATCCCTAAAAAGTACGTCATCATTTTGAATCTCCAAAGATCGCCTGCGGGTGACTTTCAACATTTTTCCCTGGTGTTCGTTTGAACGCTGCAATACGGCCAGAGGTGTGGTTGGTACCTCGCTAAACGTGGATGGGTTTGACGATCGTGATGAAAAAATATTGCGACAGTTTCTTTTGCTGTTTTCTGAACAAGTAGGCACTGTGTTCAACTGAAACTTTCCCAGGTGATTTTTGTTGTGACTTTTGTTGTGTCTTTCTTGATAATTTTGCACAATTTTTTGACAAAATCCCAAACAAAGACCCTACCTTTAACTACTGTTTACTTTTACTAATGATATGAAGTATAAGTTGCAATTTCATAATGACGATATCGTTCCTTCAATAAATCAATAAATTCTCACACACAAACACTCATTTCAATTAAAAAAATACTGCATGTTGATTGTTTACTTATAAATAAAAGCATTCTTTTTTTTTAAGAGTAAAATTTATACACTTTCAGTTCATCCTCAACAAATGTGGCAGTATGGCTGATTTTAGTTGAAATGATTCGGGGAAAAAAACGTTCTTGTTCTTTTTCAGAATTGCTTTGTTTGGTCACAAATGACAAGGTCATATAACCAAGAAGCTATGAGGTCAAACAACAAAGGTAAACTTTGAAGGAAACGGTGTCTTTGAATCAAAACAAAGCTTAGCTTAAAAGGGTTAAGCATGTATGGTGTGAAACTTCGTATTGAAAAAGATCGCGGCTTCAGGGCTCTGTTTATCGATTAGCGAACAAATACACATTTAAAGTAAGCATATTATAACAGGTTAGCAAGGAGAGTCTGATTGTACGTGTGCATACACCACACGTTACCGAGCATTTTTTAAAATTATTACCCTGTACCGGTAAGTGGACAGTGGTGACCTGTCAGCGCAGAGCTCAGGGGATTCAGCAGGAACATGGGTCCAGGTCCCAATTAGCTAGAGCAGCTTAAGCACAAAGAGTAGCTCAGCACAACAAAAATGTTGCTCACCAGAATAAGGTTACCAGCCAAACTACCATGTCACATGTACATGTACAATTTGTGACTGGTATCCTGCTCATTTCCACTTAGCAGAAAGTTGTTGAGCAATATTTTCTGCGTAAGCAGCTCTAGGATATTGGGCCTACCTGAGAGGAACTCTCCTCAACCAAACTCGGGCAAAAAAACATGGGGTAAAATTCGGGCACAGCAAGAAGAAAAGAAAATGGACAGAGAAAGCAAAAACCTACATTTTACCCGGTATTAGAAATTGGTACTTGTGTTTTTTTTCTGTGTAAAATTTTGCGCAAATCAACCCCTCTGCCCCAGCCGCTCCTTAACCAAAGAGTTCCTCCATAGCCCCCAATTCCTCAACTGAGTTCAAACATTTTCCCCACTAAACCGGTGGTTTTGGGTAAAAAAAAAAGTTACTTCACTGCGCTCTCTTGCTGCAACTTTAGAAATACATGTTGTAAACCAGCACCGAGGATTCGTGATTTCAATCTCCCATTTTTCAAAAAATAGTCCTCGTGACTTTCCAGACGTAGCACTTTCTATTTACAGTATTGCTGACCAAAACTCTCTCATAATCAGTGTAAAAAAACAACAAAAACAACAACAACAACAACAACAAGCGAAACAACAGGGCAAGAATTCTTCCTAATGGATTCAAGAGGGATCGTAAGATCTGAAAAATAGTTTGGGGTTATTTTACATCTAAAGACAAAATAAATACTTGAATAAACTATAAATAAAAGTAAAGAAATGGAAGAGAAAAAAAAACGAAAAAGAATTTGACAAATTTTTTTTCAGCAAGGCCAAGAAATTTGTCTCGTCTGAAATTGATTTAGGGAGTTGATTTTATTGAGGAAATCTGAAAACTTTTTTTCAGCCTTTCTAAACTAATTTCATATTTGGTTATATCTATGTAGATAGAAAGCTGAAGGTTTTTCCGATATGGGCTTTTCTACTATTTCAATTCCATATCCGCAATTGGTTTTTTACTTTTTAAATCTCACTTGGTTTAAGGGTAGATATTTCTGAAACAAGTTGAGGACAAGATCAACTCGTGACAAGTTTTGCCGCTATCACCAAAAGGGGGAAAAGATCGCATAATTTCGGTGACAAAACTTTTGTCTACTTTTATAACTTTCTCTCTGTGGTCTTTAGGAAAGAACGTTATTTTGGCAACAGTCGAGAGATTCTATCCACCATACTCCCTCCCCATGGATTCCCCAAACAAACATAAAGGGTGGCTGTTCCGTCATTGGCTCTCCCTCCACCTGGGTCACCTCGTGTCCCGCCGCTGCAGCTGTTCGCGTTTCCGTACGATGTTCGCCTGCTGCACGCTCAGCGGTTTCTGCTGCTGCTGCTGCTGCTGCTGGTGCTGCTGCTGCAGCTGCTGCCGCTGCTGCATCGTGCCGTTCTCCCGCCGCTGCCGTAGCCGTGGAGACTGCCCGTGCAACTTCCGGAAGACTTCCTTGAACTTGTTGGCGCGGAAGATGCTGGTGAGAAGGCCTTCGAAGGTGACGTAGAGAAGACGCTTGTTGAGGACGCGGTTCTGGAGCATCTGGATGAGCCGCATCATCCCGCGGCGACTTGTCTCCGTTCCGATAAAATTCTTGAGTTCGTCTTCACACGAAAATTTTAAAAAGGACATTATTCAACAGCTGATATCAACAAACGTTTCACTATTATTATTGATGGTATATTAAAACTGAACTTGTAGCCAATGGCTAAACTGCGTCAATTTTTTACAATAAAAATACTAAGCAATACAAAAACCAGCGATTTTACAATAAAAAGGAAATCATTAATCAATACTACCAATCAGCAAAAACACACAAAGACACACATTCCTATTTTTGCATCCCTGTGGAGACATCTTTTGTTCTTTCCTTTGTCCCTGTAGTTAAGAACCTCCCATAGACTTTGTACACAAAAATCCTTGTGGAGCAACCCAGTCTTTAGAAATTCCCTATGGAGACCCTTTTCTGTTTTGTTCTCGGTCCCCATAAGGTAGTGAAAATGAAATCAACAATACACATTAATATTCAAGGAAAAAACCCTAACTAAAGACAAGGCAGCCACCTGCAGCATACACCAATAAAAGAAAAACCCCAAAAGAAATCAATAGATAAAATGTCACACCTACCTGGTATACTGCTGAACAATTTAACCTTGGCCGCAACGAGCGTTCTGAGTTTGACATTCTCAGTTCTCTCCGGCGCCACCTCGGCCAAGATCCCGCCAGGCCAAAATGATTCCCTAGACGAAAAAACGCAAACCAAACACCAATTTGAGTAATATACATTTGTCACTGTCATTCCATAAGACATTATATGAACAGTGTAAGCCATTAATCCTATCGTTGTTTTGGAGATGTAAAATGTTCTTTCGGATGGGACATTAAGCTGTTGGTCCCGTGTACTAGGATTGGTAGTGCACATAAAAGAACCCTGAACACTTATCGCGGAAGACTAAGGGTTAACCCCGGTGTGTCTGGCTCACTTAGCAAGCACCCTTGTTTACAGGTTTCCTCAGGCTTGCCAGCTACAGTGATTAACTTCACTTGTGAGGCATCCTTGGTGTTATTACAAGAGATATGTAATAAGAATAATAACTGCTGGTGACCACTTGAGCAACTTTTTTGTTTCTAAGCTTGGTCGACTGAAATCGCCAATGGCAAAGAACAGGGAGTTTGAGTGCAGTCGACAAAAGTGTTCTAGGGTAAGGAAAGTGTTCAAAAGCAATGTCCTTTTTTTTCTCTCTGTTTGTCCGTCTGTTGTTATTTGGGAAGGTAGGGCTTAAAAAAAGAAAATCACTATTGTCAAAAGGTGTACGAGGAACAACAGGGGTTTGGAGGGGGGGTTAATCTACCTGAACTGCTTTACGTAGTCTGCAATTTGTTCGGGTGATGTTAAGCCTTCGACGCTTTCCACGATTTTACTGCAGGAAAGAAATTTCAAAAACCAGGGTGAAGAAAATATTACATTGAGCATAATCTTAAGCCTAACTGCGTGATTTCCCCGAAACACACACACGTGTAATAAGCTGATTTTTTTGTTCGTTTGTACCTGTTGATCTTGCTGCCGAACGCCGCCTTGATGATCTGCCTGAGAAGAGTGGCCACCTGACGTCTCAACCATTGGTCTTTACTCTTCAAGTCGAACACTTCATCCATCAGCAGCAGCATGATCCTCAGTGGAATGTTGTCGTCATCCTGCATTGTGCCCGAACAGACGAGCCATTAAAGGGAAGGGTTACGATTGGTAATCACTTAAAAAATTTATGGCAATAAAAACTTACTTAAAGCATTTTGGAAATATTTCAATTCAAAACTATGTGGATATGGAAAAAAAGATGTCAGTGTTTTTTCCCCCCAAAATTTGAATCTGAGAAACGTTTCTGAGACTGTGTATTGGGTGATGAAGCATTTCTTTATTCTTTGGCGAGTGGAGGGCGGGAGAAAGAACAGAGAGGGGGTAATGAGGAGGGGCACTGGGTTCAGGGGAGAGGGGCACTGGGTTCAGGGGAGAGGGGCACTGGGTTCAGGGGAGAGGGGCACTGGGTTCAGGGAGGGGAGGTTAGAGAGGGCACTGGGTTCAGGGGAGAGGGGCACTGGGTTCAGGGGAGAGGGGCACTGGGTTCAGGGGAGAGGGGTACTGGGTTCAGGGGGGGTAGGAGGGGGGTACTGGGTTCAGGGGAGAGGGGTACTGGGTTCAGGGGAGAGGGGCATGGTACTGGGGTTCAGGGGAGAGGGGTACTGGGTTCAGGGGAGAGGGGCACTGGGTTCAGGGGAGAGGGGCACTGGGTTCAGGGGAGAGGGGTACTGGGTTCAGGGGAGAGGGGTACTGGGTTCAGGGGAGAGGGATACTGGGTTCAGGGGAGAGGGGTACTGGGTTCAGGGGAGAGGGGCACTGGGTTCAGGGGAAGGGATACTGGGTTCAGGGGAGAGGGGCACTGGGTTCAGGGGAAGGGGCACTGGGTTCAGGGGAAGGGGCACTGGGTTCAGGGGAGAGGGGCACGGGTTCAGGGGAGAGGGCACTGGGTTCAGGGGAGAGGGGCACTGGGTTCAGGGGAGAGTGGATGGTACAAAGGGAGGGTGGAGGACCAAGGGTAAAGAGGGATTACAAGAGGAAGACTGGGAGGTGAGGGGGGATGGGGGGGGGAGGGGGTACTGAGTAGAGAGGAGACCAGATACAGTAGAGGGGAATCATTAATGGGAGTCAACTCAACTTACATCAGCTCGGATGTGCTCCGACACTCTGCCCATGTCTTCCGTCTCCTCATCTTTGGACTAAAACAAGACAAACAAACAAAATTATTACCTGTTCTTTCTTTTGTATTCTGACAATTGAGCAAGGGTTCTTAGCAAGCAACTGCCGAGTGTACAAAGACACGTAGCAGAATGCACGTCTGCCATACCCACAGCTCAATTCGGGGGGCTGCACCATAAATTGGGCAACATGGAAAACGTTGTAATCGTTTCAACAAGTCAACGGGCAGACGGTCCAACTTACTTTATTAGTGAATACTCTATTGATGCCATCGGACATCTTGTCGGACACCATGTTGACGCCGTCCACCAGGTTGCCGGGTACCGAGCGGACTGTGTGAGCGACACTCCGTACGCCGGTTTTGAACGGGTTGACTATGTGGTCCATCTGGAGAGAGAAAGAAAAATGACGAGAATTTAACTGAATCAAGACGTAACGAAAAACTCTGTGCATGGATTCTCAGCATCCAATTTTGATTCAACAGACCGATGGCTCTAGGGCTTTTCAGTCCTCACCCTTACCTTTCTAGCTAGCTGTCCCTTGCCTCTGTTGTAAACACCCGGCTCCAAGAAGTTACAGACGATGGCCTGCATCCCTGGATTGTTACTCAAGACATCAACATTAAGTAAAGTCTGCAAGAATACAGAAATGAAACACAAAACTAATTTAGTGTGACTTTAACTGTCTGTACATCTAGCCAATTCGAGTAGCACTGTCAGCTGTTTCATATTTTTTTGTTAAACCAGGAAGACAGGAGGTAAATAAGTATTCCTGAAAAAAGGATAACTTTCTCAACTTGAAAAGTTTCTTCGTATAATACATTAAATACAAAACCCGTTTTGGTATCACTCCGCAATGAACTTATAGAAAACCCCAGAAAGTTATTCATGATAGCGCCCTTGCCTGTCCGCGACATACCTGTAGATACGTCGTCAGGGCTTTACCTCTCTTGTCGAGGAAGCTCTTGGCGGTGTTTCTGATTGGACGTTTACTCGGTAACGCCATGGTGGACAGGGTATCGAAGCGTTCCGTCAGACACATGTGAAGATCGTGGAATTCGCTGAACCTCCGGTATACGTCCCAGATTTCCGTCACGCCCTTCGGGTCTGTGCGAGTGACGTGGATCGCATAGACAGCGTACGTTGCTCCTTTCTCTTTAACAAGAGCTACGAAAAATGACAGAGGAAAAGAAAAAAAAAGGACTCAAAAAACATCTTGGGATTTATCTTGCAAGATTTGGGTAATTCAGAATTTTGAAAAAGGAGATCAAAAAGAGGCAATTCAATTTTTCAAACTTTTATATCAGCTAATTTTGTAAGCTATCACACTTTCTTTTAAACTGATGACAAACTGCTCACTGCTTCAGGAAACATTTCAATTGGCGGTTGATAAAAACCATTACAGAATAAAATATCAGACTGAATTTATAGATTAAAAACAAACCACAACCCAAACAAACCACTGCTTGCTTAAGGAATACTTTGGTGACACGGCCCGGGGACTGCAACTTACTTGAGTTTGTGATACAGGCAGTGATGTGTGGAGAGCCATCCGGTGAAGAGTTGTTTGCATGAATGTTGAGATGTTCCAATGAGCCTTGACTCCCGATTGAAGACAGATCTTCGGAAGACTACAAAAAATAAAAAACGAAAGACGTTAGGATGGAGGAACAACGGACTGTCTCCAACCCATAACTCTCTTGATGATTGGGGGAGGCAAGTGATTTAATAGTGTCTTTCATATGTAAATCATACAAAAAGAATAGCTTGATACATTTTTCTGTGGGCTTCTGGCAATTAGTGGAGCCAGTTTGTGTAAAAGGGGGCGTGGCTTACAGTGGAATTACATCGCACTCACAGGACAGATTCTAACAGATAACTCATTCCTTTGTTTGTAACCATCTTTAAAAAAACTACCATACCAAAAGTTATCGATTCAAAATGCCGAGCCACAGGTCAGGGATTAAAAGGGTCAAAGGGGTCAGAGGTTAAGCTGTGACCTACCCCAGCGGTGCTGTTTTCAGGGGAGGAGTCAACCTGAGTCATGTCATCGTCACCGAGGCGCCCGCTGTTCTCGTCCCCTTTCAGAAGGTCAAGCTCCTCAAGACATTTGACGTAGTAGGTGCTCTGCTTGAAGGCTGGGAAGAAGCGGTCCTCTTGTAAAATATCGTGAACCTTTTTAGGGCGACAAGAAAATAAACGGAAGTGAGGTTTGAATGATGGGGGAACTGGTCTCGTTTTGTATTTTGTCGAGAAACGGTTCCGGGCTGCTTCTGGGATCCTCTTGCTGTTATTTCTTTCGTTTAGATTTTTGTTCTGCAGCTGAACTCCACGTAAACATTAACTACAACCCGCCAATCTCAGGTGTCTTTAGGCAGTTTTATTTTTCCGGCTTCAAGAAGGCTGATGAAGCCTATGGTGAGCCCAAAAGCAAAATCCCCAAATTTCGAAAAGGCCCTGTAACAGCCAAGGATAGACTTATATTTATAGACTGGCCCTTCTTACGTGCAGATTTTTAATCCTAAAATGACATACATGTACTAGGGTACCGAACAAAAGATGACGGCTGTGTATACATTGGGTCAATGACCCTGATGAACTCACCCTTCTTTGTGCCTCGTCAAACACGCTATCCGACAGCTCCTCCGACCTTATTCTCTGGTAGGTCTTTTTTACTATACTGCCCTCGAGTTTCACTCTATTTGTTGCCTGTAAAAGTGACAACCATAAAATAGCAGTAGGATAACGAATAAGCATAAAACTTTCCCATTTGAAATTAACCAGTAACGACTGTTTCATGCTACAAACAATTTTTGTTTTTCCAATCTCTGACCTTGAGAACATCCCAAGTGACGGACGACAAGCCTCCACACACATTATTAAGCAAGGTCATTGAAGGTCAATTAAGGTCATCCACAACGACCCCCCAAACAAACTTCATGTACTCACGTCCTCGGATAAGTATTCCTGGAATATATTGAGTGCGGCTTTCCGGATCATGTCTAAGTTGATTGCACTCGCCAACGACCTCTTGGCCTGGTTGTTTATCTTCCGTAAGTGGATCTCGGAGAGCTGCTGCTCGGCCATCACTCTGAAACCCTCCACGGTGTGCCAGAAGAAGACGTATGCTTGAGCCCCCGCGTTCCTCATAAAATCTAAGGAAAGACAAATCCAGAGTTAAGTTGGAGTCAGAAGGCTGGTTTTGGGGGAATTATCATCTTGACTAGACTGGTCCCGATTACAAATCTGCTAAGCATACAAAATACTGCTAAGCGCAAACCGTTTCCCAAACTCACATAATAATAAATATTACAAGAGACTGGCTATGGACAGTCTCCCTTAAGCAAATGAATTTGTTTGAAAAAAAAAATGTTTAATGGCCTGACGCTACGTGGCCAAGCAGTCAAATGCACTGGCCTCAAGCTCTGGTGTTTCTGATCAGCAGAGTGTGGGTTTGAGTCTCGGTCTTGACACTTGTGTCCTTAGGAAAGACACTTTAACCATTATTGCTGTGTCTTTCGGATGGGACGTAAAGCCGTTGGTCCCGTGTGTTGTGTAATGCATGTAAAAGACCCCAGTTACACTTATGGCTAAGAGAAGGGGTTTACCCCCGGTGTTTCTGGCAGTGACTGCTGAATCAGGAAGAAGACAACCAAAGAGAGGGGGGGGGGGTGGTGGTCGAAAGAATTGGCCGATGTAACCACACTGGGTTGAAACACAAAAAGATGAAATCAAAGGTGGGAAAAAGGAGAAACAGAACATAATTAGTGAACAAGACAAAATTGATACAAGGGGACAACTGTGGATGAAAAACAGAAGGCAAAGACAACAAATTATTCATGAGTAACAGTACACCCGGAGAGAGCCATTAACACGTTGACTGCTGGTCATAAATTTGAAGGGGCGTTCCCATTTGCCAAGCATCCCAGTGTGGTGCGCATGCGTGCATACCAAATAGGTACTTTTTTTTTGTCAACATGTTGTAGCATACAAATTTTAACGATGTGTGCTCACCACTGCCAGAAGCGTATACGTTGCGTTCTCAGTGATGCCAGTGTATTCAATTCACTATACAAAAGCCTTTCATTCTCTACGAGTATACTCGTAGTGGCAGAATCCGTTACACCTGTTACTACGAATATACTCGTAGGCGGCAGTCAACGTGTTAATGTGTTTTACTTACCGATAAAGTATGCCACAGCTATACTATTAATGAGCACGATATCCAGGGGCAGGGAGTAGAGGCTCTTACCCAGCTCCTCATCTGTATTCTGAAACCGGACACAGAAATGAAACCATAGAAAATATACACTCAGTAACATGCAGTGACGAGGCCAAGCTAGGCATTCTGTCCCTCGGGCCCATGTTGAAAATTTGCCCAATTGCAGAATTCAAGAGTGACTTAGGGAGTTATTTGGACTTAGGCCTTGCCGAGTTGGCGGCTGCGGCTATGGCTGGATCTCTGCATCATGCGTTAAGGTATAGGACGTCCTTAGCAACACCCTTACCAACAGCCGTAGCCATAGCTGTAGCCGCCAATTCAGATACGGCCTTAGGTCGCACTTATGAAATTGGGCCAGGTCTGATCAACAGTCAGAATGATAAAAAAAAAAACAGACAAAGAGAAGTTATTAGCCGTGTCAGATTACAGATCAAAACCAGGAAGTAAAGCTGTGTCTGTGAGATGTTACTTTTTAAAATTATTTTTCTTTAAATGTGACTAAGCGTAACTCACAAGGCCGGACAGCCACTTCAAGGCGAGGGCTACACTTAACTGCTTTGAGCTGTACAATGTAGACCCAAATCAACTGTCACCAGGGGCACGTTGCAACCTACTCCTGGGGCTGAAACAGGGTTATACCCCCTTCACAGTCCTTACAAGGATGTAGGCATGGGTATCATCCACTAGGAGCCTGGCTGGTAGAGCAGAATACACTACCTTACCTTCCCAACTTCTCTGCCCGGGCCACCCACAAAAGATACGACACAGCAAGCCAAAATGACAAAAACTTTACATTTTGTAAAGGGATTCTAACGAGCAAGATTTTGCCTGTGTGTCCCTGACTGTTACTGGTCAATACATTAAGGGGCGGAGCTTAAAAGGGGGAGTGTCGTCATGACCAGAGCAGGCCTGTGGCGGTATGACTTTAACCCTCTTGCTGTCTGACCATTCAATACCATTCACTGTGGTTTTGAATGATAGATAAACTATGCCAGCCTGCAATATGATACCATGAGGGAATGCATGTACACAGTACACAGTTAGTTCTGTGCACAGTTGTGCCACCGTACACAACCTTGGCAGTCGAATGGTTTCAAATGGTTGGTCAACTCACTGGAAAATGTTGCCAAGAGTCACTGAGAGTAGGAGGGTTAACGAACTCGAACCCACTTACTGCTCATGCGAGCTGGCCGTCACATCACCAAGGGGCCATTATTGTATTGTATCGTGACGGCCAGCGCACGTGCGTGCTGTAGCTGGGGTCAGAGGTCATAGTGGGCCCTGCTATGATCATGACAACAATCTCCCTTGAACGGATCAGCCTTTTTCTATTAAAAGAATAATCGTGCTCGATCAGTGTCTCAAACGTTGCTTCATGAGTTGAAAGTTAACCACACAATGTAGACACGAGTACTCTCGTTTCACACACAAAATGTATTTGTAACAGACAAGTTGATTAATTGTACAAATTCTGACAAAATCTTCAACTCGTGCTTTTGTTATTTTGTTATCTACCCTCCTTTTTTCGCAAAAAAGAGGCTCCTGGTTTGAGCCTTTCATCTTTGATCGTGAACTGAAAACAACACTCGTGCCAAAAAATGAAATACATAGAACGCCACACAATTAACCTGTGTGACAAACTCACGTTGAAAGTAGTGGATACTTTTGGTAATCACTCAAGAAATACATTACCATAAAAACTTACTCGGTGAGGAGCACCTGAGAGCTGCTGATAGTATAACACTTTGTAAGAAATGACTCCCTCTGAAGTAATGTATGTTTTTGAGAAAGAGGTAAATTTCTCACTAAAATATTTGAATCTTAGAGAGGCTTCAGGCATGAAGCCTTTCTCAGGCATCTGAAAGCACACAATTGTAATGCAACAAGGGTGTTTTTTTCTTTCAATATTTTCTCGCAACTTCGATGACCGATTGAGCCTAAATTTTCACAGGTTTGTTATTTTATCAGCAAGTAATCCATTTTATTCATTACTTGTTTCAGCCGAAGCTGAGGCTGTATCCGAATTAGCGGCTACAGCTACTGCTACGACTATTGCTAAGGGTGTTGATAAGGCTGTCCTATACTACAACGCATGATGACGCAACGATTCCAGCTGTAGCCGTAGCTGTAGCCGCCAAATCGGACACAGCCTTAGATAAGAATGGAATGCCTGACCCAGTGATGCACAATTGTTATTTGGGCCTACTGCCCTCAGAATCCTGCATCCGAATTGGCGGCTGTAGCTACAGCTACGACTATTGCTAGAAGCAGCTGCCATTTCTGACATGGCCTGAAACTTTTTCTTTAAAAGCAAAGGAGCTCAACACTACAACTCTGTGTTCGTATCTCAAGAGAAGAAACAAAATGTTGCTTGCTTAATTTACACAGAAAGATGAAAAGAGTAAAAGATGGAACAAATTATATTTATGTGCATGGCATGAAGTTTTTGCGGCAAAAAAAAACTGTGTGCTCGGAGAGTTCTGTAGATAATTTGCAGCACGTACAGATTGAAGATTGTAGATGCATGAATGAAAGTGACAACTTAAGAGGCTAATTTTGTTGTCTTCAGAGCAGAGAAGTTACAGGTGAGAAATGGTAAAAAATGAAAAGAAATGAGAAAAGAGAAATAAGAAATAGGCTGCTGGGAATCTACGACCTGCCGTAACCTACGACCTGCCATGATCTACGACCTTGAAATACAGGAAGGTTGCGGACTAAATTATCCTGTGTTTATAACCATTCAACTGTGCCTCAGCGCCTTAGAACAAACTCTTGATTTTGGCGCTCTACAAATGACCTTTGATTGATTGATTGATTGATTGTGTTATACTGTTACTTCACTACGGTTATTGTTAAAAAAGGAGTCAAACAGATTAGGTGTCGTTAAGGAAATCCTTGTGAAAAGTTGTTATGAGCAAATAAAGATTCAACCCTTCACCGCGGCCAACCTGTTTCGTTTCCGAGTTATCGTCCTTCGGTAGGGCACCCTCACTTTCAATGTCTTTCTGTGGTCGCCATGAGAACAAAGGAAGAAATGACCGAGATTGAAACAACACCATGTGATAGGGAAAGAGGATAAATATTTTGCCACATGGTGTTCAGGAATGTTACGTTAAAAATCACCTTGTTAGTGCAAAAAGCTAATTATTATACACGTCAAACCTTTTAGACTTTGGGTATTTTTATTTTGTTTATAGAAAAGTACCTTCTTAGAACATTCTGAACAGTACTCAGAGGCAGTTGCCTCCATGCTCCTGGTCATTACCTTGGTGCACCCGTTAAAATAGTCCAGTAGAAATTTAAATTTCCTTCACTAAGGTTACAGTTGACAAGGCAACACTTTCTTCAGGCCTGCAATTACACAGGCAGGCCACGGAGGCCATGGCCTTTGTTGCCCCTGGTCTTGGCCTCGGTGCCTCTTCAAAAGTTGCCCATAGACTTTCAGATTTTCCAATGGAAGTGCCCTTTGCAAAATGAAAACAGCCTTGCCCTCTCAAAGATGAAATTCCAGGCCAATATCTTGCCCAAAGCATAAGAAAGAAGTATCAGGCCGAGACAAGATGGAGTTCCTCCAGATTAGTGAGAATTCTTTTCATAATTTGTTAAAAAGACTTACAGCTTCTTCGGCCGCATCGATGTCCTCTCCAGTCATGATTCTGTTGATGGTGTCATTGCACATCTGCTTCAAGTACTGCAAGCTGTTCAACTGCTGCTTGGAATCAGTCTCTGCAAACAAAAAAACACAGTGAAAAAAAATCAGGAATGGGATTCAGACAAAAAATACACAATCTATAACACCCTTGTTGCATAAAATTGTGTGCTTTCAGAGGCCTTCGAAAGGCTTCATTTCTCAGATGCAAATATTTTAGTGAAAAATTACCTCTTTCTCAAAAACTATATTACTTTAGAGGGAGTCGTTTCTCACAATGTTTTATACTATCAACAACTCTCAGTGCCCCTTACCAAAGAGTTTTTGGTATTATTCTAGTAATTACAAAGTATCACGCTTAAGTTGCTCAAGAAGTATGTCATTGACATTGCATGTGACAAAGTATCTTCATGAGACTTGGACGACAAACCGAAAGTTTACGGAGATAAAACTTGGGAGTATGAACTGACCATCTTTGTAAGGCCGGTTGGCGTCCCGTGACCTCTGCTTGTAGATTTCATTGTCGAGGATTTCTATGACCGCGTCCAGTTCCTCGATGGTGGAACACACTTTGACGATTGTTAAAAGCGCTTCGGTTGTCACTGGCACATCTCCACACTAAAATCAGGCGGCACGAAAAAAAAACTTCCATTAGAAAACTGCCACTCCATCCCCATAAAAAGACTCAAAAGCATTCGGGTGCCAAAATGTTCTGTATCCACTGGAATGCCATAAAAACAAATTCCAAAACCCAACACCATACAGTAACTCAACATCCAAACTGTTGGACTCTGATTATGGTGGTATGCCTGATCCCATGTAAAGCATAATCAGTTTACCATACAATAAGCTTGTGGGCTTGAATCTTGTGAATTTTGTTTCACAATACTCAAGAAAGTACCGAGTATACTTTGCTTTAATTTCCATCAGTGTAGGGGCAAAAACCAAAACTGTCTTAATCCACAAATTATGCTTCTGGATTTACTGGCTTGAGAAGATAAGGATTAAAAAAACAAAACTGTCTAATCCACAAAAGCTGAAAATCCTTACCGCCCATATAATCGTTTGGTTGAAAATAATCGGGATCAGTGACCATCTCGATGAGGGGACGCAGACCGTTGCAGACGATAATCTCTCGGATCAAGAAGCGGAACGGCTTGCTGCTGAAGTCCGCGTCGGGTACCAGTAGAAAAAGTAGAATCTCTGTAATGCCTTGGAGGTACTCTGAAGTGAAAAAAAGTTGTTCCGCGTAAAATATCGTTAAGCAAAATAATAGCAGAGGCGCCGTTCACAACGATGCAAATGCTATGGCAATTTGGCTGGTATCCTGTGTATAAGCTAAGCAAGAGTATTGTTTGTGTTTTACCAGTGCACTGTTGTGTTAAGCACTGTTTACTCAGTGCTTTCCAGATTCCTGTGTAACGAGTCCACAGGCATATTACTCCGGTGGGACGCACAGAAAAAAATAGTGCTTAGCTGAAATAGGCTACCAGCCATTACCATACAAATTACATAGCTGCGACTGGAACCTCACTCATTTTTGCTTAGCCATGAATTTTGCTAAGCAGAATTTTTCGCTAAACAGCTTTATAAATTGAGCCCAGTTATGCACAAATTTTATTCATCGCTAAAATACTGCCAACCAAAAGGGTTACCAACCAAAATACAATGAAATGTAAAGTTTTTGGTGCCTGGTTTCCTGCAATGTTTGCTTAGCTGAATACGATTTTGTCATCGAGGCAAATGGCTGCTCTCTCACCTTGTTCTTTGGATTCGTCCATGCTGATAAGTTCCCTACATATATCGTTCTCCATTTCTACTTCCAGATCGAAGAAAACCGCCTCTAAAGTAGGCGGAGTTTCTGTCGGATCTGAACGACAAAGTCAAGAAAGAAATTTAGTAATGAGATTTCAACTTCTTGTCATTTTAAATATTTCTGAGAAAATAGAATTTCTTTCCAATTTGCATCACACTGAACTCAGACAACATCTTTACGGGCAACTTAAAGGCAAAGTGTACCTTTTGTTTTTGGAACCGTTTGAGTTTTTAAATCTTATATAAATGTATACAACAAAACTAACCTGTGAAAATTTAATTTCTAACAAGTAGTAGCCTTTTTTAGATATCGCCGAAAATCCGGAGCGGTTATGTCCACGCAGGAGGAATAATCCGAAATTGGAATACACAATTTGAAAAACGCTTCTGACAGAAACACTTCTCAGATTCAATTTTTTCTGATAAAAAGTGATATATTTTTCCATAACCACATTACTCTGAAGTAAAATGATTCTCAAATTGCTTTATACTTACAAAAGCTGCTGTACTTCGAACCAAGTAAGTTTTGATTGCCATTAATTTCAAGAGTGATTACCAAATGTATACCTTCCCTTTAAGCTGAGTCAAGCTTTCCATTTTCTCTACGCAGGCCCAAAAATGACCGACTTGCCTGTGACGTCAGCGCAGGCACAGCTATATTTCACCCTCTTGAACTTAATGCTTGCAGTGTTTTTAATACTCTTCGTTAAAACGAACTCAACTTCACCTCTCATTTCTTGCTTACCTTTAGGAAGTGACATCTTTTTAAGTTTATCCTGCGCCTTGCGAAACATTCTAACGTGTGTAGCAAAATCGTCAACCATTTTTCTCGTAAAAAAGTGAACCCAATCTACCTCTTTCGATCTGAAAAATAAAAAACAACAAAGTTGATATCAACAAAAACAGTCAACAAAAAGTTAGGAAGGAAGCTTTTAAAGACACTGGACACCGTTGGTAATTGTCAAAGACCAGTCTTCTCACTTGGTGTATCTCAACATATGCACAAAATAACAAACCTGTGAAAATTTGAACTCAATTGGTCGTCGAAGTTTGACACCCTTGTCGCACGAAGTGCTTTCAGATGCTTGATTTCGAGACCTCACGCTTGAGGTCTCAAAATCAATTCAAATATTTTACCGAGAAATTACTTCTTTCTAAAAAACTACGCTACTTCAGAGGGAGCCGTTTCTGCACAATGTTTATACTATCAACAGCTCTCCATTGCTCGTTACCAAGTAAGTTTTTATGCTAACAATTATTTTGAGTAATTACCAATAGTGTCCAGTGCCTTTAAGCATCCTTTGATGTCTTCAGGATTCATGTCCCATGTGCCTTTTCGGTTTTCAATAACTAAAACTAAGCTGACGATACAACTCTGAATGGTTTTGCCTGATTTCTACTTTCCCAAAAGGTGAATATTTTTCTTACTTTGTAGCGAAGTTGATGATACAACTCTGAATGGTTTGCCTGATTTCATACAGGAACTGCTCTTGATCGCTGAGTTGATGATACCAGGGGTGGACGTAATCTCTAAAGGCGAGTAATAAAACCTACAAGAAGAAACAAAATCACTCATTTCGTGTGTGTGTGTGTTTTACCCAAACTTCTATCCAGTAATACCAATATCGCCCAAGAGTGCTTCTGTGCAAATTGGTCGTCTTTATAGATGGATTGCAATACGCGTCATTGACCGCCATCTTTGATGTAAAACGATGGAAAAGTGCACGCGTGTACGCGCTACGCACGACTCTCAGCCAATGATAGCTCTTCACGCGTACACAATTCATCAAAGATGGTGGTCAATGGCGCGCATTGCAATCCATCTATCGAGCTTGGAAGTTCTTACCTCCTGATGCTACTCTCTACCTGTATGAGACAACAATACCAGAGCTTCTGCTCGTCATTTTATCTTTATTTGATCAAGCGTATTGTTAATCTTGTTGGTGAAGAATTGGGACCAACATTACAACCTCTTTCCCACTAGAGGTTTGTAGCCAGCCATCTTGTCTTTTCTACAGAAATTTATCCGGAAAATGCAACACGAGTGTGTCCGACCCGGTTCCTCCTATCAGGATGTTTGAGAATGAAACCAGGTCTTTCTGCTTGTTCTCAACCATACACTCTTGCTTTGCTTAGATGTAGAACAAAGAGGCATTTCAACAGCTTTATTGACACGTACTGGATTTCTTTGGCACTCCTTGCATACATCCTTGACTGTTTTAAGAGGAATATCAATTCCTACCTTCAGCTCCCCTCGAGTTATTTCCATCTTAAATGTTTTCTTCTTGTAGCCCCTTACCAAGAGTGGCGTTAAGCCTTGTTTGAGGCGAACTTTGATTTTTGTCGTTGTGTGGAAAAGACCTTTACATGTCTCAAGTTATCAAACTTGTCCCCAATTTCACCTGAAAATGCTGAGAGACCTCTTTAAAATCTCTCAGGTTTTACAAATTCAATTCTTCAAAGCCCCTAGAAACTATAAAATGATTTGGAGTAATGCATGGTAACGTAATAAGAGGGAATACAGCTGGACAGCGGTTTTTTTTACCTCTTGTAGTTGGCCGTCGATAAGTTTGGCTCCAGTAAGTCTCTTGTCGCTCTTGAAAGACTGAGGGACTTCTTTTAATCTGTCAACAATCTGAAGAAAGTGGAAAGGTGTTTCATAGTCGAGAAAAAAAAAAACTGCAAACGGAATTTGACATCACATTCTCATGGTGAACGTAACACTCAATAAAAAAATGATGTGCATCGCTTGGAGTGCACTTTCATTTTTAAGGATTGCGCACTACGCATTACGCACAACTCCTTACGCACAACGCATGAAGGACACACGATGGAGTTTGGGCCTAATGCCGCGCATTGTCACATGGACATTACTCCTCTTTTTTTTTTTTACATTGCAAATCAAAGTTCTAGAAACCATAACTGCAGTCAAGGCACACACAAGCTCAAAGCTGACTTGCCAAACATAATTTCTTGGTCACAACGTGAACTTTCACCAAGGTGAGTTTAAGGTCACGTGGCGTGTTGTTACGAATTCAAATTTGTATCAATATAGCTGATTTTAAATGGTGACTGTCAACATACAGTCTAACTAAGAGAGGTTTGCGGTAACACCATGTTAAAATCTCTTTTGAGTAGTGTTGGTTCTGAAAAGAACTGGTGGACGTTTCGATCAGTATGCTCTGATCGTCTTCAGGAGAATGAAAGACTGTTGCTGGATGCTGCTTATGTACTGCCTTGTAGGGGATTTAACATGGTGTTACTGCAAACCTCTCTTAGGCATACTTCTACCATGCAAAGTTTCAAAACCTACTTAACAAACAGTCTGTTAATTGGTCCGTTTAGTCGCCCAGGAACACCGTGTGGGGTGTCGTGGCCGAGCGGTTAAGAACACCGAACTCAAGCTCTGGTGTTTGTGTTCAGCAGAGTGTGGGTTCGAGTCCCGGTCGTGACACTTGTGTCCGTGAGCAAGACACTTTACTATAATTGCTTCTCTCCACCCAGGGGTAAAATGGGTACCTGTGAGGGCAGAGATGGTTCTTGTGATTGATTTAGCTTAGTAGCGCATTATTTGTTGCACAGGCTGTATACTCCCCAGGGAGCTGAGATGGTTTAAGGAATGAAACTAATGGTCCAGTGACCAGGGGTAATAAGTGTGAAGCCCTTTGAGACGCCCTTCGGGTGTGTAAAGCGCGATATAAAAACCGAACATTATTATTATTATTATTAAGAGCTGTGAATAAAATTATGAAATATTTCTTCATCGTCATTGTCCGACTCACCAGGCCAAGCCCCATCAACTCGTTCTCAAGTTTTAAGTTTGGCGTTATCCGATCTAGAGACGCAACGCTTTCCTTCTTGGAGTGAATTCTGTACAGAATCATCAGTCCCCTGAAATAAATGTCAAAACTATTACAGAAAACAAACAAATGCACTTTACTTTCCCCAACCACCCCATCAAAATCCAACTATAATGTTTTGTTTGATTCTGTTGGACTGAGGACTACACTTAAAGGAACATTACAGAATTGGTAAGAAAAAAACTTGCAAAATGTACTTTTTGATCACAGATTGACATAAAACTTACACGGTCTAATGATGATGATAGTAGAAAACACCCCTTGAAATATTTCTGTCTGAAATGCCATACTTGATGAGAAATGAATAAACTAATTTTTCCGATTGGAGTTTATCGCGTTTTATTCATTTGTTGAATCTACTATGATTTCATGCAAATGTGTAATCGGTTTTTCACTATTTTCTCGTGACCCAGATGGCCGATCGATCTCAAACTTCTACAGGTTTGTCAGTTTATGTATATGGTGGATCACATAAAGTGCTTACACTGCCAGCAACTGTTTTGTTAGCAAAAACCAATTCTGTAATGTTCCTTTAAAAACTGAAGCTTTACATGGGATCAGGCATACCACCATAATCAGAGTCCAACAGTTTGGGTGCTGAGTAACTGAATGGTGTTGGACTGAGGACTGCACTAGTAAACTAATTATGCTTTACATGGGATCAGGCATACCACCATAATCAGAGTCCAACAGTTTGGGTGCTGAGTAACTGAATGGTGTTGGACTGAGGACTGCACTAGTAAACTAATTATGCTTTACATGGGACCAGGCATACCACCATAATCAGAGTCCAACAGTTTGGGTGTTGAGTAACTGAATGGTGTTGGACTGAGGACTGCACTAGTAAACTAATTATGCTTTACATGGGATCAGGCATACCACCATAATCAGAGTCCAACAGTTTGGGTGTTGAGTAACTGAATGGTGTTGGACTGAGGACTGCACTAGTAAACTAATTATGCTTTACATGGGATCAGGCATACCACCATAATCAGAGTCCAACAGTTTGGGTGTTGAGTAACTGAATGGTGTTGGACTGAGGACTGCACTAGTGAACTGATCATGCTTTACATGGGATCAGGCATACCTCCCTAATCAGAGTCCAACAGTTTGGATGTTGAGTTACTGTATGGTGTTGGGTTTTGGATTTTGTTAGAGTGAGGAAGGATCTTAGTAAACCACTAGAAGGAGTAAGGGTTGAGCAATATATACATGTGAACTGAAGTCAGTCTCCTGCAGAGATTCGAAAGTGTCTTGCCTTTTTCTTCATGCGGCTTTTGTTATGTAACGGAAATGTCATAGGTCAGGGCAAGATTTGCTTGGATCAGTTCTCCCAGTCTCATTAAACTAATTACACATATTTCAAATTTATTGTAGGGCTCGACTAAAACATCTTTAAAGGGCAGGCGGAGGACACAATTAAAAAAAACAACAACTAACCCTCCAAAGAATGCCACAATGTAGAAGACAAAGAGAAACGGAGACAATAGGCCAAAGGTTGCCAGGAAGAGCACAGCACTGAGGCCCACCCACGTCATGGTGGTCAACTCCCCCTGCAGACAAGAAAAAGAAGAGAGAGAAGAAAAAAAAGCAACTTTTAATTCATATCTCCCTAACAGAACATTAACCGTCACCATAAACCCCAAAGCTCAAATTTGGGAGAAAAAATACACAAGACCACAGGGCCCAATTTCATAGAGCTGCTTAAGCACAAAAAGTAGCTAAGCGCGACAAAATAATGCTTAACAGAATAAGGTTACCAGCCAAACTACTATGTCACATGCACAATTTGTGACTGGTATCCTGCTCATTTCTGCTTAGCAGACAATTGTTAAGCAGTATTTTCTGCTTAAGCAGCTCTATGAAATTGGGCCCAGGACTTGTATCTCAACATTTTTACTGGACCAGAAATAATTTTTACAAGACCAGATTCAAATTGAGAAAACACTTCCTTGCACAGTCCAACTTGCATCTAATTGAACAAGCACTAAGACATAAAAGAGAAGATTTACCTCATTTGTCTTTAAGGGTATTAAGTATATTTCAAATCATTACTCAAAGTCAACATTTGAACATAATTTTGTTTTCTGTTCACGAGATATTATAGAGTGAGTTACATAAATTGTTATTGAATTGAAAACACAAGACCGCCGGACTTGTCCGGCCATGAGTTTTCTGGCCCAATACTAAAACCACTGGCCTCGAGCCTGCAGTCCAGTGTCAAATTTGAGCCATGAACCCCCATGAGCCATATTGAGATATGGCGGACACATTACTAGGGCACTACTTGGTTTGGGTGTTGTATACAGACAAATTCACCCAACCCAAACAGTGCACTCCTATAGTGTCCACCATAATCTCAAAAAGGCTAATGTAGCGCTTTATGGCTGCATTTTGATATTTACTGCCTTGCAAACAAACACACCCTCAACAACATGTACACCGTTGCAAAGAGTCCATACATGGATTCTCTCTAAAGAAGGCAGGGTTGTGCCACAGTGGTCGGGCTGAAAACCGCCCGCCTAAGGATTCCAACACACTGCAGAATTTTCTCGTTCCGACACCCAATAACCACACATTCCAATTTTAATTACCTGGTTCTGTAAAATTGGTTTTGACAGTAAAAATGGTATCCAAACCATTCAATTTTGACTTCTTGATTTGAGTAATATGATCTACGTTGTAACTGATCCATCTTGCAATGGTTTCCAGGAAAGCATTTTTCCGTCACTAAAGAAATCGGCAGACCTGAGAAGGCTCCAGGGTCAAATGAGTTTTGTGATGTACTCATTCCAAATAGATGAAATCCTTATGAAAGTGGGGGAAAAAGTTACAAGTCTCTAACGTCAGAGATGGTGGACACATTATGATGGTTAGTATTTAGGTTCGAGTAAATCTGTATACCAACCAAACCAAACGCGCCGCGCCGTGGCCCGAGCGGATAAGAGCACCAGACTCAAGCTGGGTGTTTCTGATCAGCAGAGTGTGGGTTTCGAGTCCCGGTTGTGACACTTGTGTCCTTAAGCAAGACACTAAAACCATTACTGGAACGGTTATGTCCACGCAGGAAGAATAATCCGTAATTGGAATTCATACACAATCTTAGAAACGTTTCGATGCAGAAACGTTTCTCAGATTGAAATGTTTTTTGAATCCCTTTCTCTAAAACCACATTCCTTAGAAGGGAATCGTTCTCAAAATCAACAGCTGCACAGTACTTCTTACAAAGTAAGTTTTTATGGTCATTAATTTTCTGAGTAATTTCCAAAGGTATACCGTCCCTTTAAAGCAAAGGCCAGCCACGCAAATAAGTCAATTGAATTTCTCATGTAGACTACGCGCTACATGTAGTCCCTATACACAGAACTGGTACAAATGCAATGAATTAATAATTAGCACAGTTACAGTAATAATAATAATAATAACAATACAAATATTAATAATTACACACTTATGTTGCGCCCTTTACATAAAAATGACATAGACTTGCACTAGTCTACAGAGGAGACTGTATTAGAAAAGCAAAGCTTTGACAGATACATGATTTCCACTGGAAAAAAAACCAAGAATTGCAACAAAAACATGTGTAGATTTATAAACACGAATTGCGGCCGATACACAAAACAAATCAAATTTAAAAAAATAAATTTTGACTTCAGATCAACTTTAAAAAAATAAATCAAGATAAAACCATTAATATTGCCTCAGATTGCACAGTAGGGCTTTTAAAACCAAAGATAAACATCAAGTAGATCAACATTCCCAGGACCTTGTTTCAAATCAGCGTGCTTTGGCCAATTTTCCAAAATGCCCCACAGTTGACAAATCCTAGGCAGAACCCAGACATTTGTAAGGGCTTGACGTTAAAAACATACATGTACAAGCAGTTCTCTGTATCGTCACCTTTCTCCAAACTGTTTCAGAGTCTGAGAGCCCGTTCTGTTTATTCACAAACTGCATATAATTTCTATACACCATATTGATTTGTGCATTGTCTTCCTATAATCAATGCTAACACTGTTTACATTCGTCGTAGCCTGGAAACTTTT
Source organism: Pycnopodia helianthoides (assembly GCA_032158295.1). Classification (NCBI taxonomy): domain Eukaryota; kingdom Metazoa; phylum Echinodermata; class Asteroidea; order Forcipulatida; family Asteriidae; genus Pycnopodia; species Pycnopodia helianthoides. Next base: position 1,969,491 of record CM063263.1, read on the forward strand.
GACGCACGATAAAACGAAAACTACCATGACCTGTTTTGGTTAAAAAAATTTAAAAAAATAATTTGAAAAGCAAACATTTCTGAAAAGTGAATAAATGAATAATCGCCGGGCGCTTTGTTAAAAAAAGAAATTGTTGGTTCAGTCTTTGTACTAGAGTCAACCTTTGCATGGTACAGTGCCTCTAGGGTACTGTACATGTTTAGGTTATTATTTGAATAACAACCCGGATGCTTTTGATCTCTGCATGTTCTCGGAAAGCAACAGAATGCGCAGGCCTTGCACTAAGGCTTTTTGTAAAGTAGCTCCCCTGAGCTAATAAACTGTGCGTTTTACTTGCCCCCCCCCCCACCCCCAGGAAGTTTTAGCAGTCCAGATTTTAAACATGTATTGTCATCTTTCTGATGTATTAATGGTAGCGATCACAACCAGTTTAATAAATGGTCAAAGAAGTTACATTAACACACTCAAAAATAAAATTAACACATTTCAAAAATGTATGATTCACATCTGAAAAGGAAGAAATATGAGCATTACATGTATAAACAAGTACATGTAGGTTGCAAAGTTTTTAGTAGCTCACAGTGCAAGTTAAGACGTGGTGTTCCTAGCCCACGCAGTTTTTACTAGTGGGTAAGCCCTGCTGTAAATAGCACCTGAAAAAGAAAACACACCTCCTGTTCTGTCAACAGCATTTTTTTTTTATCACTTAGCAACATTGAAGGGGTCCTTCGTTTGAAATTGCATCTATAGAACAAATCTGCTTACCCCGATCAATTGTCACGGTTCAAGGACAGAACGGTTCAATGTTCTTTTCCCCCACAAGCGTTTCCAGATTGAGGCAAATTTAATCGGGTAAAAAAATGATACATGCGTGCACCACGTAGTGTAGACACGCACAACAAAAAGGCGTTAAGCCTCATTTTCTTTTCTATAACGAGCATCGAGTGATTTCTCACACGCCGGGACGATGAGTGTGGACTTCCTCGCTGCAAGCCTTTTCCTGCTGTGCTTATAACTTATTACTGACAAATTTCTTTATCCTTGGTGCAAATTTATTTACCCTCTATTAAAGGAACATTACAGAATCGGTAAGAAAAAAACTTGTAAAATATACTTTTTTATCACAGATTTACATAAAACTTACACTTACACGATAGTAGAAAACATCCCTTAAAATATTTCTGTCTGAAATGCCATATTTGATGAGACATGAATAAACTAATTTTTCCGATTGGAGTTTATCGCTCAGTGAGCGTTTTATTCATTTGTTGAATCTGTATGATTTCATGCAAATGTGTAATCGGTTTTTCACTATTTTCTCGTGACCCAGATGGCCGATTGATCTCAAACTTCTACAGGTTTGTCAGTTTATATATATGTGGTGGATTACATAAAGTGCATACACAGCCAGCAACTGTTTTATTAGCAAAAACCAATTCTGTAACATTTTTTTAAATTGTTGCGGTAACCCGCTGCTAAAATATAGGATTCAAACTGCCTCTAGCTACCGGGCGATCTCGGTGGTCTAGTTGGTAAGACATCTGCTCTAGAACGGCAAAAGGTCACGGGTTCCAGTCCCACCCGAGTAATATGCCTGTGGATTTTGTTCACAGAACTCGGGGGAAGTACTGAGTACACAGTGCTTAAAACCAAAACAACTATTCTTCATCCCCGGTGCAAATTTAAAATCTATTAATCTGACAAATTTGTCATCCTGTTTTCATAATGGATCCTTCACTGCAATTTAATCCACACTGTTCAACACAGTCTTTCACTGCCCTCACCTACCTGCAAGAGGCTCTGCACAAACTGCAAACCAAAAATGTCAATTTACATAAACTGTTCATGTAACGAAAGCACAAAACTGTCCTCATAACACTGAGACTAAGAATGCTTTTGTTTAAATCTAAGCTCATTGTGTAGTTCTTTCAGAGCCAGTTCTTTCAAACAATTACTCAAAACCTACTTGTTCACACTTTTAAATCCAACTTAGTATTTATTTATATTTTGTAAATTGTTGAGGGCCTTGAGCGTCACTGCGTGACGAAATTGTGCGCTATAAGAAGCCACTATTAGTATTATTATGATCAGTGCTTAACACACAGTTCTGCGCTTACGGCCCTTAGAATACGCGCTTAATGGGGGAGGTACGAGGTGCTGTAACGACTGTAAGCGAGAAATTAGGTGCTAAGCAGTGTAATGAAAGTGGGCCAAGATTATTACAAAACATGTCAATACTTACCCCTTTAATTCTAGTAACTCATTAGAATATTCCGTTCACGCTCAGAAATTATGTAATACCCGACAACAGATTCATTAAAAACACGTTCGAATTTAAGCATTAGTATTGTACAAAAATGTATACGACATGTACACGCCAAACACAACACTTGCATTATACACACTGTGCGGTTTGGCCACAGGATAAAATTGATTTTAGCTTTGGGTCAAATTTAATTACTATCGTCAGCCTCCTTCTCTGTGTCTTAACAGAAGGAGGTTGGGGGGGGGGGGGTACCTCGGCAATCTATCAACAGGATCACTGGATGAGGTGTATCTTGTACAGGAAACTAGTAATGCTGATTGGCCTGGAGCGGGGGGGGGGGGAACACAAAAATTAAGACGGCGTACGACGACGGAATGAGCAGCGCCTCCCAAATGAATCCACTGCCAGGTAGATACTCAAAGAGTGCATACTGGTCTCACTTAGCGCCGCATCCAGGGGGATCTGATGTTGTTAAATCCTGCCTGCATAATGTATGCAAAATACTATTTACTGAACCCACATTTCAAAGCCACTGGCAACGGGAGCGTACAATTTTGTTGCCGTTTTTTTTTCTAAGGGTCTTCCCCCCCGGGATTTTTTAAAAACTGTACAGGGCATTTCTGGACCCCAAATGGTGCAAATTTGGCCGTAGAATGCCGAATCGGATTGAGGCCCTCAGAATGTTTTTACGCTCTGTGTTTCAGTTCGATTTTAAAAGCTGTAACTGTGCAATCTTGAGCATGGCTTTTAAATGGCTTTGTTCTAGATTTTTAAGAATGTTATTTTGGGTTTTTTATATATAATTTTTAGGTTTTTTTTTTTTTTTTGTTTTTTTTTTTTGGGGGGGGAGGGGTGCATCGTCTTTTGTCAGTCGATAAGCTAACCTGTGTGATCCACAATTCTAAGCTCTGCGTAAAAACAACACAGAAATAACAGCAGAACTATTGTCGTTCCTGATCTTGTTATCATGCCTAATTTGTACAGAAATACAACTATTTTACAGTCGTTTTTTGCTCCAAAAGAGAGCATGCAGACAGCTATTTTCTCATGAAACAAAGGGTCAGGATTTCTAAACTTAGCGATGAAGCCACAGCAATAATAAAAGCGCATCGATCGGAACATTTGGCAAACAATTGGGCTATCATAACACGCAGTGTGATGGGACAACGTTGCTTAATAATAGGTTCTTATTATGCAATCACAACAGTAATCATTCCCCCGAACGACGATTTTCACCACGCCATCAAAAGCAAAATGGTGCCACTGTATAAAATCAATAAGCCGCTCACGTCTGACCAGGTGCACCCTCGACGGTCATGCATACAGACAAATCCATCTTTTGAGGTAGTACAAGATATGAGAGCGATATCAACACAGAGTTTCTCACCCCCATCTACACTGTATATTTGCGTACCTAGAGAGAAAAAAACATGCCCCCCATAGGCCTTCTATTTTTAACTCCATGTGCCCTTTTTATGGACGAGTACAGACAGGCATGATGCTTCACGGAGGCAACGGAGGCAATTGCCTCCATGGCCCTGGTCATCGTCTTAGTTGCCTAGTTTGAATATGCTCTGGACAGTACAATTTTTTCTATCACACTTTAAAGAAATGTGGTTTTAGAGAAAGGGATTCAAACAAATTTCAACCATGCATGAAATGTTTCTCAGATTGTTCCACCAACTACGACTTCTTCTTCCTGCGTCGGGACATACTTGCTCCAGATTTTCGGCGATATCTCAAAATCGCTACCGCTGACATTTTTTCACAATTAACTTTTAGTATTGGATTAAAAGAATTGAACGGTTCCAAAAACCAAAGGTATACCTTGGCTTTAAAAAAAACATGCTCGCTGTTACAGTGCTACAGTGAAAAGTTTAGCATGTGAAAATGCAGCAAGACAAAATCCTACACCAATACCTATACAATGCACAAGATACAAACCCACCCATTGGTTAATGTAAATACTGTGCTATTGACTCATTCTATAACAATACGTACATGTATGTATGCTATACTGCCTGGGCCCCATTTCCTCCTTTGCTTGTATTGGAAACATGGGAAATGGGCACCATACACAGTGCGTCGCACTCAAATATATTTCTGACAAATACAATTTGGTTTATATGTTAATTTTTGCATCGGGGATAAAGAATGTTATTTGGTTTTACCCTTACACCGATGTGTATTAAGCACTGTATACTCAGTACTTTCCCGAGCTCTGTGAAAAAAATCCACAGGCAAATCACTCGGGTGAGATTCGAACCCACGACCTTTGCATTGCTAGAGCAGATGTCTTACCACTAGACCACCGAGCTAGCCTGATGGCTAGAGGTAGTTCGAATCCTTCTAATCCTTCCAAATAAAATTTGGTTCTTCTTCTTCTTATTATTATTATCATTATATCTTTCTGGTAATGAAACAAGGGACCCTCAAAAGCGACTAGCACTGTGACCCGTAGGCCTGAAGGTACCTGTGTGGAGAAGACGATGAAGAAAGTGTGTCAGTTTTAGATTTGGGAGGAAAACCCCAAGTAGGCAAAACCAACACAATCAGGTAGGGACTGAAAACCCGATCCACATACATGTACAAGGCTCCGGTGTCCGGGATTCGAACCGAAGCCCACAGAGGTGAAAGGCAGGGCATGAAACCACTGAGCCAACCTGACTACCGGAATCATTCGACATCAAACATTCAAGATGCAGTTAAACCAATTTAATCTGAGGATATTTTAATCACATTAATGTAGGGGAGGCACTTGAGAACTTGAGAAGAAAAAGAATTAGGAACGATTAAATTAAAATAAAATAAAAATATATAAAAATGGTACTACAAGGAAGAACTAACTTCATGTACTATCACAAAATGACAAGGTACGTATTTTAAAATGGACAATGTCACCTTGCTAACAAAAAGAGTGACTTTGTACATTCTAAGGCATTTCTTGGCAGGCAAGATATTACACTGGTCTTTAGAGAAGCTAAGAACAGTTTGTATCGTACTAACCACACCAAATCAAGAGTTGTCACAGTAACAGCTGAACAAATTTAGAGATGTGTCACATTTCTCCGAATCGAAAGGTTGATAAAAAAAATTGCACGGTGCAAAATCTCCATGAAATGCAAGACTGGGCTGTGTACAAATTGTGCCTGCAGGCAGTTGATCCAGACTCGACTCGTATAGTAAGATAAGTTGTGCACCCTATTCACACGGTACCTGGCAGTAAAACGTTGATCAAATATTTGTAAAAGCACAAAGAAAACACCCCTCGTCTCAACTGATACAGTATACTGTATAACAGAGCGTGCTTTCAGTTTTTGTTCAAACCTGTGGTGGAACCTTTGGACGTTGTTCAGCTAGCACGAACTTGGCAGTTGGAAAACACAAAAGGAAGAATGAATCATCACAAAACTCTAGACATTTTCTTTACACCCCCCCCCCCTCTTTTCATCGTGTTAGCCCAGAGGGGTGTCTGGGTGTCTTTTGGATACCCTGTTTTAAAATTTGGACACCCTGTTTTATCTGTCATAAAACATATGTGTTAGTGAACAATTTTTGACACCCATTTTTTTTAATTTCCAGCAAATTTTGACACCCTTTTACCAAATCCTGGCTAAAACCTTGCCTCCTTTCCATCCCTGTGCTCCTTCTAAAACAAAAACAGGGCTCAATTTTTTTAATTTTTTTTTTTTGGGGGGGGGATCCACAAGACCACAGAGCTCAAGTACATGTAGCTCAAAATGTGTATAAAGAGTTTAACATGCATTTAATTACTTTTATCTGAACAAGCACCATGACAAGTCAGAAAATATTTTTCTCACTTGTTTTTTTTTAAGGGTGTAAAATATACTTCATTTCCTCGACAGAATTGAAAGGGGTTTATCAGAATCAAAAGTGAACATTTGCACATATTTTGTTTCAGTTGAAGACACTACACAGCGAGGTATTGTTACTCAATTGAAAAACACTTGAGTCTGCCGGACTAAAATCACTGGCCTCCGGCCAGCGGTCCAGTGTGACATTCGAGCCCCGAAAAGGATACATAAAGTTCAGAGGTCAACAAAACAAGTACATGTAGTCTATTAATCTTGGCTCAATAAGCTAAATACCTAAACCTCGTCCCCAGGGGTGATCGATCTCGCCGCGCCATTTTGTCCAGAATGCCTTGCTCGCTCATAACCCCTGGAATTGGTTCATTAAAATGTGCTCAAATCCAGTACATTTTAATTAGGCCTGTGGCCGACCCACTCTACACGTCCCCTCTCACTCTACGGTCCCCTCTCATTCGTCTTTGATCTTGTGGTATGTCTAACTCAATGCAGTTTTGGGTGACAGTGTAAAAACATGATTCTTTTTTAAAATGGAATCGCGTCGAAATACTTGCATTCACTTCACACGCCTACAAGCGTCCTACAAGCGCTCAGAATTTTTTTTAACAAGCGTTCATGCAAAGTAGTCACTTTTGGGAGCCAATCAGTGTTGTTTTTCAGTACACCCCTACCAGGGGTTAGTGACGAGAGGTAACGATACAGCGCGCTGCCCATTGGTAGCGAGGCTGGCTTTACCTGTGCTCAGTTATTTTTATGCATAGCTAATTGTCAAGTGGGCGGGACTGACCTCTCAGGCCCGGCCTGATGTCTACATGAGTATAGACCAAAAATTAATTATTCATTTATTCGGGAATAATTACAGCTCCCTGGTCTGATTAATCAAATCATGGACTGTGCAACTGTTACCACTAGATAGGGCCTATGTAAGTTGTCATCCATGTGTGAAGTAAACAGCTTCAAGGTACTAAGCACTAATAATTTAACAAGCCTGGAAATATATGGAGGCCAGAGACCAGCAAAAATGTTCAGCTAATAATAAAGAGTGCAGGTCGTCTAAAAAGTACCTAGTCTGGTATAAGCTTCTGTGTGCAGACCTGGAGACTAGTAGAGATTTTCTTAAGACACAATCCGTACACTGCCCTGGTCCTATATGGAGGACAGAGACCAGCGAAATGCTCAGCAAATAATAAAGAGTGCAGCCGTCGATTTCACCAAACTCTTCCTAACTTAGGATTAATCTTAGGACTTAGGACGAGTTAAGTTCCGTATCGATAGACGTTAGGACACATTGAACCCATCCTAAGTTAGGACGAGTTAGTCATCCTAACTCGAGATAGGATTAATCCTAGCGTTTCAAAAGTTTATCCTGCCTTTAAAGGTTTTCCAACGGTAAATGCAAAATGAAAAAAATGAAATTCCTGGCCTATGCAGGAATAAACTTCCAATCCAGAATGGGTAATATGCTGGTATCTGATCGCATGACTACTGGTCACAGTTTTCTAACGAGATTGTTTAATGGATGTTGAGCTTCTTTTTGACTCTCGATGAATAATGCTAATGACTGACAGAAAAGGGTAGATTTAAGGAGACATTTCAGCGCGCGGCCGGAACTGTTGCGCACTCGTTGCCGTAAGGTCAAGAATCGGAGAGAGTCCAGAGTATTTGGCACTACTTATGAGGGTTTACATAGTAGGTCATCTTGGCTCCATCCTCTGTGATTCTGACTCCCCCAGCCCCACTAGTGTGGCCAAGTGTGAACCCTTAGCCACACTTCCCGGTCTTTAGTGCAGCTTACATTCCCCAGAGCACATACATGTACCCATACAGGTGGGTAAGAGTGTTTTGAACCAACTAAATGTGTCCATTTACATGTACCTCTGAGCTTCCCAGGAGTGCTTTGGCTGTTGAAATTACTAACCTTTTAAAAAAAGTTTTTGCAAATTGAATCCTTTTTTATTTTGATCAGAATTATTTCCCTCAATGTACATGGATCGCTGCCATTTTGGAATGGACCCACAATGCAAGGCGACCCCAAAAGTCAAAATACGACGTCGCCGGGTATGGTGAACAAGGGTGCGAACACAATTCAACTGCTGTTTCATGTTTGACATCTACAGCTAACCGCGCTGCATGGGGAGGTGGGGACCACACATACACAGACTGGAATTGAGTGTTACCCAGACAGAGTTTTAGCTTTTACAAAGTGCGTGCATCAAACTGTTGTATACACTTTGTCCAGTTTGTGTACGTGTGGTACCCGTCTCTGTACGTGTATGCAGCTCACTTGACTTAGCAGTAGCTGTCACATGAAACAGCCGTTGAAACTTTGTTCGCACCCTCGGCACCCGGTAATGTATTTTGAGATGACATTGTGGGTCCATTCCCAAATGTCTAAATGATAAAAAGGCGTTGTTGGGTCCAGTAACTCGGACTATCCTGGCGCACAGAAAAAGAACTCTGCTAATGTATGACAGTAGTCAGTACTAATTTAATTTAAAAGCCTAAATAAGTAATAAACTAAACAAGTGTGTTTTCAAGTTAGCTTCATGTTTGAAGCTGGAGAGAGTACTGTACTGGTCTGAGGTTCAGTGGAAGAGCATTCCAAAGAGATGGTCCAGCATTGCCCCTAGTCGCTAGAACTACTATGCTTGTAGTTGTACACACTTCGTACACACAAATCCAGTGTTTTTGAAGTGTTGTACTTGTCCGTTTCCCTTGCGATCAACTCAATCGGTTGGCTGTTTTGATGTGTGTGGTTTTTTTTAGGGTCGTAAACTTCAATTCAACATCAACATATCAATCAAATATCCCGGAAAAAATCACAACAGAACATTAATACTTACCATATTGTATTTCAACTCAATACGAACTCATCACAAACTGTCACACAGTGGAATCGGTTGGAAATATAAGCAAAATCTAGTGCGAAATCGTGCCGCAGTCGTCGGTAAACATCACCACCCATCCAAGTCAGTCCCGATTTAATACTTTTTTCCCCGAATTGACCTTTGAGGTCCAGTTGACCTACATATGCCCTTAAAAACGCTGGTGTTCTACCTAGAATTTCATCAAAACTCATGTTTTCTGCTGAAAACCAGCGACACAAATCAGCTCTTTTAGCGCCTATTTGGGCTTGGAAACATCAAAACACGGATACGTACTTAATCTAAAAGTGGGCTACGCTTGGGCTACTTTTGGTCTGGCGCTGTATATTCAAAAGATTTGTTTCCTGCATATGTTTAGCACGCTATACGGAGTATCAACAATGCTTATGCTAGTGTCAAACTGTAGTGATAAGAAAGCGCGCGCGCGCGCCAGGTTTGCATTATAGACTTTTGTACATGTGCATAATGCTGTGTGTCCAGTCGATCTGTACCACCACTACACACCGGTTTCTTTTCATTTGACAAATTAACACATCTGTCAAAAATTCGCAGTTAGTTGAAAATGCTCCCACCAACGATGGATGTCGGTCATGCCATGGCAGCCGCGATGGGCAGCGGTTGATGCTCGACTTAGTGGTGGTTAACAACAGGGGATAAAGCTGATATTGAATAAAGATTCTTAAGAGGACCGCATCTTGAATTTACAAGAGGACCCCGGTGGAGGTGTGACAACCATGGTGGCGGAGTGGATCGCCTGCCTGGATAAACGGTAAGTGTACGGCGGGCTTCATCCAGGCGGTACGGTGTTTGTGGCACCGAGGCACGCACGCACGCCGTTTGGTATAGGGTGTCATTGCCATAAACTCGAGTATTAGCCGTGTGTAGGATCAGATGAAATATATGATAATTAGTCAGATTAATTTTGTTGACTGAACGATCAGCGTGCAAGACATTCCCATCTCTGAATCTGTAATGTGAATATTAATTTTATTGGTTTATGATAAAAAGCATTTATATTGACTATTGTTTTCCGTGTTTGCATTCAGATTAATCTGAATAACTTTGAATTGGTAGTAACTACGGAGGGTAGTGGCTTATAGTTATTGAATTTGACTCAAATTTAGTCAATTCAAGTGACTTGTTGACTCAAATTGGGTCAGGTCACTTGATATGACAAGGGCCTAATCAGGAAACTGTTGAGCTCAGAAAAGTTCTTTTTATCTGAATATAGGTTTATCAGCCAAAATACCACACAAACTTATGAACATGTGATAATCGTAGCTCTTGACTTCGTTATGTCCCTTCTTTAGACCGAAATTAAACAAGGGAACAAGTTTTCAAATTTAGCAAATAAAACCATTCAGTTTCCAACAGGTGTTTTCAACAATGTAAAAGTACCCGTTTACACAATAGTTATCACACAATTGGTCTTTCATTTACTTAAATTGACAGAGGGAAACCAAACTTATATGTCAAAAAATTTAAATAAAACGTAAATATTAAAAGAGAGAAAAAAAAATACCCAGATTTCCAAGAGTATTCAAACATCGCAGTTCTATACCAGCGAAATTGAGTGTGGTGCCTGCGTACTCTTCAGCCGGCTGAGGGGACCAATCCTATATTCAAGTGTTGGGGGATGTGGTACAAGACCAATTCCTGGATCGTCTTGTGGCTCCTTGCCAAATTTAAACATGGTCTGTCATAGCTGTTAGGTTTAAGGGATTCCAATAGCCATGTTATCACAGCTAATATGCAAAATATTTTTTTAAACATGTTTTAGCGTCTTTCCTTTTTTTTTAAGAGGAGGCAGGCCAGTCTATTTTTCAAGATGGTTGCCATTTTTTTTCCCGATGTTCTAAAGTCAAAAAGTACAATGTAATGTATTTTTGAATTTATTTTTTTCGTCAGAGATCGTCAAAATTTATCCTATAAAAAAAAAAGAGAAATTAAAAAAAAGGGGAGGCGGCCTCTTAAAAAAAGAAGCGGGCGGGGACACTAAAAATGCTTGTTTTTTTATTTGGCCTCATTCCCTGTTAATTATTCACTTGGAATAAAAATTTGGCAAGCATTATTTTCTGCCGATAACATCTTTATGAAATAGGGCCTTTGTGACAAATTAGGGCATCAGGTTGACGTAGTGGTTTCTTTCCCTGCCTTTCACCTCGGTGGACCCCGGTTCGAATCCAACCTCAGACCAGAGCCTTGCATGTGGATTGGGTTTTCAGCCCCTACCTGACAGCGTGGGTTTTCCCCCATTTGGGGTTTTTTCCTCCCACATCTAAAACTGAATATTTCTTCTCATTTCCTATTCACCATAGTGTTATTAGCGCTTGCACTGTTGGATGTATAAACAAAATAAAGGAAAAAATTAGGCTTTAAAAGTCGTTTTAAAAAGGAAGTAAGAAAATAGAATTAGCTTTTGCAAACTGCTTACCAACCAAAAGGACCTGTGGTACAAATGCAGGTTTTGACCCTAGCAGAGTCTTTCTCGAAGGCTAAAAGAAGCCTTTGAGAAAGACTCTGCTAGAGTCGAAACGCCAGGCCATTAACAAAATTTGGCATAAATAAAATAAGACAAAATTAGGCTTTAAAAGTCGTTTTAAAAATGAAGTCATAAAATCTGCATGCTGCATTGATCTACTCATTTGCTTCAATTCAGTTATTTAACGTCCAGAAGAAGAAAAAAAATCATTATGCTTTTAGTTCAGCTGAGCGATGTCAAATTCTGTGTCACCGCCTGGTAATGCTCTCTCAAGTGCCATATAATATTTGTAATTTCATGCAACATGAGGTCACTTGGCCGTTCACATCTGTCAAAGCAAACTGCCTCGTTCGTTCGCCGTGCACTGGCAATTTTTGTGCATTTAGGCCTAGAGCTGTAGTAGTAGTAGGTAGTGAGTTGCAATTTGTAATGAGACATCATTACTCACTGTGATAGGAATAGAATGGAAGGAACATTAATGGTTGAAGAATACATTTTATTCAAGTTGTCTACTTCTGCAAACCGAATGATAGCAGTCCTCATTTGCTGCCGCTTATTCTTCGCAAAATTAAACGAATTAAGTTCCTAAAAGACAAACACAAAGCGCTTATTTTGAAAGGAATCATGTGATTCTTGGCAGTCTTAATCTATTTAAAAACTAAGGTCATAGATTGGTAAATATTCAAAAAATTAATGACCGTAAAAACTTAACTTGGTGAAACTACGGTTTGGATAATTCTTCTTCATCCCCAAAGTATTTGAATCTGAGAGACGATTCGTGCATGAATTGTTTCTAAGATTTCTGAGGGTTGGTGTCTGTTCGTGATGTGTTTGGTACCCCTGTCATCTATGACCATGGATGGATTCATCGTCCTTGTGAAAATACTGTGACAGTTTTTTGCTGTTTTCTCAGCAAGTACACAGTGTATTCAGCTAAAACTTTCACATGTGACTTTTATTGTATCTTTCTTTATAACTGTGCCTATAAATCAGCATTTCGTTGAAAAAAATCAATCTATGACACTACCTTTAAACATAGTATCTAGGAGCAAAACATAGATGCTGGCATCATCGGGAAATTTTAAGTTCTCCCCAAAATCTTTCCTTTTTTTGATGTTTCACTACAGGGTGATTTTAAGTAGTGCTTTTGTCAAGCTGACAAAATTACCTAGGACACATTTTCTGAGAGCATGACTGCTCTTCAGAGGAACACTTCAAAGGAAAATTAGTTCCCATAAAAAAAAACTCTGAACATACTGAGCTTTTCATGGATGAGAAATTTCAGATTTTTATCTGAATTTATACCTTTTGATGTTCGCTTGATGAAATGAATAGCGATTATTTTCTTAAGATATAAAGAAACCCTGCTTTATTTCTCTATCGCTTAGGATAAGCTTTTCCAAAGCTCCTTGAAATTTGTCTCTCTCCTTGAAATTTGTTTATCTAGTGGTAGAAAAGCATAAATTCAACTTTCCCTTCTAAGATTGGGATCCAAATTTCAGACTTTTTCGTCAGCGATGAATCTCACCCTGGCTTTTAGATTAAACTTGGAAGCAGGGCTGGAATTTGTAGGGAAAAATCCAGAAGACCGCGGGGCTTGTATATAGCTCAGAATGTTAACTGGACCAGAATGTATTTTTCTTTACAAGACCAGAATTGAAATGAGAGAAGAAAAAAAAAAAATACCAACACAGTTTAACATTTGAACTGTTACAATTTGAACAAGCTCTCAGAGAGGATTGATCTCATTTGTATGATGGGTCAAGCATTCTTCACAACTCACAAGAATTGAAAGATATTTATTGGACCGAAAGTCAACGTTTGAACAAACACACAACACCGCCGGATTTGTCCATTCGTGATTTTTCAAATGGCCTCGGGCCTGCAGCCCCGTGTTAAATTTGAGCCCTGGGATGTGAATAATTTTGTACACGATGTGTCTGAGTTAGCAGCCGATTCGTCACTCTGTTCCCAGCGTTTCCACAACTCCTAGTAGAGATACCTAGGCAGATCATCAGTAGTACCTTTAGCTGTTGAACGGCAGAGCTTGCCACTCCACCTGCTCAACACATTACAGTGTCCTCTTGCACAAGTGTGACATCGACTCCAAGGTTTAATTACAACATCAATTTGGAAAGTGCAAAATTAATAGCCTATTATTGCGATAAACTGTAGAGAGATAGCCCGTAACTTAGTAAATGAATCCCTGCCTGATGCCACGGAACCTCCAGAGTGGAGATAGAGAGTGTATGTAGTTACATATTATGATAATGATAACAATAACGTGTGTGGTTGAGACTCAATTCTAGAGAACTTGATAGATGAACAGTCACGGTTCTTCCCTGTAGAAGTTTCCTGTTTATTCAGGGCTCAAATGCATGCAGCTCCAAATTTTGTACTGGGCCTGAAAATTGGTTTCAAGACCTGAATCATATTCTAGTTACATATTAATATGATAATAATAACACGAACGAGTGTGGCTTGGACTCAATTCTAGAGAACTCGTTAGCTGAACAGTCACGGTTCTTCGTTACTCCTGTAGAGGTTGCTGTTAAGGGGCCTATCATAATATTCAAAAGCTTGAATCCATGCAGATCCAAATTTTTTACTGGGCCTGAAAATTTGTTACAAGACTTGAATCATATTATGAGAAAAAAAAACACTTTCTACTCACAATTAATCTGTTTTGATTTGATCTTATGGGTAATCACTCCCATACTCAACTGAGTTGAAAGATACTTATCGGACTCAAAGTCAACATTTGAAGATTGAAAGTTTTAAGTTAAAGATGAGGTGAGGTATGATTTTAATCAACACCACGTGACTGCTGGACTTTTTCTCCGGTCGTAAGTTTTACCGACCAAAAGGTAAAAACACTGGCCTCGGGCCAGTGTAAATTTCGAGCCCTGATATTATTCTTTGCAGTACAGTTCAGTTTGATAGTTTGGGGTGAAATTAATGCTGGTCTGCAGGCCCCGAGGCCAGTGATTTCAGTGTCGGGGCGGTAAACTCACAGCCAGACAAGTCTGACAGTCTTGTGTTTTTGAATAATCATACCTCAGTATGTTTTTTTGTCTTAAAGATATTGTACACTTTGGTAACAGCTCAAAATCAGTGTCCACATTTTGTGTGATTCAACGTATGCATGAACAAACAAACCTGGAAAGTTTGAGCTCAATTGGTCATCGAGGTCACGAGAAAATAGTGAAAAGAGATCTTATGTGTTTTCTGTTTTATCAAATTATCGCACGCGATAATTACTACTGTTTTACTCGTTTCTCAGAAACGATAGCATTTTAGGCAGAAATATTTCAAGGGACCCTTTCTACCATTACTTACTTTAAATCATGTAAGTTATGTGTGAATCAGTGAACATTGTGTTTTTCGATCTTACCAATAGTGTACAGGGCCTTTAAGTAAAAAAAAGTACTTTTATGTTTAAAGTGTTCTCTTTGAGTCTGATAAACATTTTCAAATTCTGTTGAGTATTGAAGTATACTTACCAATACTACTAGTGAGATCCATCTTCTCTGAGAACTTGTTCAAATAAAACACATTTTATGTGAAACAGTGTAAGATTGCTTTTTTTTTCATTTTCTGATTCCGGTCTTGGCATAAATTTTCTGATCAAATAAAATGTTGAGCTACAATGTATCAGCCCTTTGGTCTTGAGGGTTTTCCTGCAAAGAGTTGGACCCTTTATACATCTGTGGTGAGAGGAGTCAATTTTCTTCAAAGTAGGAGTTCATATTAGGCTAATCGTGATTGTGGCAGTCGGAATAATTGGCAATCGTCATTAAAAATTCAACAATGAAATGGAAATAAATTGGAAAATAAATAAATTGGAAAATTTTAAATGCAATCTGGTCGTTGGACTACACTTTTTTATATATATATTTTTTTATATAAACCACAAACCAACCATGTGAATTTAATAGTATCAAGTGTTATAAATTACCCTTGTCCAATGCCTTATAAAACAGATTGCTATTATTGTTGCCCAATTGCCATAATTGTGCCCGTCGATGTGTTCGACTTACGTCAATCTAATGCAGTCAGTTCTTTATTCATCCATGAGCCACTATCCAGATTCATCTACTCTCAACATGGCAATTCCCTTGGGAAGACGAGGGAGAAAAGAAGAAGAAAAAATCCTCTGATCTTATCTTCTGGTGCATTAATTTTATCCTTTTCGCTGTGGTGGATGGTCAGTTAGATTCAATGCTCCTCTACTGCTTCACTCACTTTAGCCAGAAAGGAATCAGGACGGTTCAGGGAGAGAAGAAAAAAAACCAGATATCCAAGTTTCCACAAATCCAGCACGAAATTATCATTTAAAATATCATTTAAAGGAACAATACAGAATTGGTTTTTGCTAACAAAACAGTTGCTGGCAGTGTAAGCACTTTATGTAATCCACCATATACATAAACTGACAAACCTGTAGAAGTTTGAGATCGATCGGCCATCTGGGTCACGAGAAAATAGTGAAAAAATGATTACAATTTGCATGAAATCATATAGATTCAACAAATGAATAAAACGCTCACTGAGCGATAACTCCAATCGGAAAATTAGTTTATTCATTTCTCATCAAATATGGCATTTCATACAGAAATATTTCAAGGGATCATTAGACCGTGTAAGTTTTATGTAAATCTGTGATCAAAAAGTATTATTTTACAAGTTTTGTTCTTACCAATTCTGTAATGTTCCTTTAAATGGAAGGTATACGATTGGTAACACTCTTAAACAAAAATTGGCAATAAAAACTTACTTGGTTAGAAGTACAGCAACTTTCGATAGTATAAAGCATGTTGAGAAATATTTCAATTCAAAATAATGTGGATATGGAAAAAGATGTCAGTTTTTATTCCCCCAAAATTTGAATCTGAGAAGCATTTTTGTCACTCAGAAACGTTTCTCAGATTGTGTATTCCTTTTAGGGATTATTCTTTATGCGTGGACATAACCGCTCCATTTTTTTTTGCAAAATCTCAAAAACGCTACCACCTTTTGAAATGATATTTTCACAGGTTTGATTTATTGTATATATCTACATTTATATAGGATTAAAACAATCGAAGGGTTCCAAAAACCAAAGGTATACTTTGCCTCTAAAGAGGGGCTCCAAGGTTAAATTCAGTTTTATGATGCAGTCATTTTTCAATAGATAGAATCCTTGTGAAAATGGAAAAAAATATTACAAGTCTCTATAACCTCACGTTGAAAGCGGTGTAATATGTAACTGTCATGTTTGACACCCTGTGAGTGCATGTTTTTGTCAAAATCCAACAATGTTTGATGACATCACATTTCAAACATATGGTCTGTACATTTTGTGTGCGGAGAATTTTTTTTCTTCTCATTCCTAAATGTTGATAATAATCAATAAAAACGGCATTGAATTTGACCTTTTAACTGGCGCAACACAAATTCCTCTTTGGAATGCACAGACCCATTTGTGTTTGATGTCCGATGGCGTCTTGTTCCAAATTTTGCTCTGAAATAAAAAATAAAATTACATTTTGCGCCATTTTAACGTGAGGTTAGAGACTTTGTAATTTTGTTTCCCCCACTTTCATGAGGACTCTATCTACCAAAAAAAAATGAGTGAATCACAAAACGGGTTTCGACCTTGGAGCCCCTCTTGAAGCTCTGTATACTAAGTACTTTCCCGATTTTTTATGAAGAAAAACAAAATCCACAGGCACGGGCCTATTTACTCGGGTGATTCTGTTCAAAGACAGCTTTGCAGATGTATGTAGAAGATTGCAAAATCCACTTCAAAAAATGTCTTAATTTTAAATTCAAGTAGGCATTCAAGTGTCCTTGACAGTTGGATTGTGTATTTCCAGTATCCAAAAACGAGAATAGGGACTGCTCCATTTAAAGATTCGACCTGGTCGCACATTCCATATAACCAACTTGGTCAACCTTTGACCCACTGTAGAACCAGCCGCATAAGTAATGAGTACCGCGTGCATACAATTGCAGAGATGCAACTTTGTAAATTTTTAATCAGAAATCTGATTTTTATAATTTAAGAGCGTGTGCACGTCTATCGACAGCGAACTGCTCTAGAAATGTTGGTCAAAAGATTGTCAGAGGTGAGGTCTGCATTGTTCAAGAGAATTACAACCAGATAGCATCTTTAAGTTCTTTTCAAGCGAGGACAATATTTTTATCGCCTCGGCACCGGCACAGAAGATCTTTGTGCATGGATGAAACATGTACACAAATCTTCTCTCTCAATTAGTGTATGAAGGTCAAATTTGTCCCATTGCAGTACCTAATAAATAAGGCAGAATTTGATTGCTCTGAGAGTACTGAGATTCCAATGGGATTTAAAAAGGGTCTGGCTGTGTCCAAAGTGGCGGCTCCTGCTACGGCTGGGTTGCCACGACATCATGCATTGAAGTATAGTACATCCTTAGCAACACCCTTGGAAACAGTCGTAGCCGTAGCCACTAATTCGGGTATGACCTTATTTAGAAATAAACATTTTGTTTAAATATATTTTTCCCATAGCTTTGTTTTTCAATGTGTGTATGTTATTTTGCACCTATAGCATTTTAAAGGAAAGGTATACCTTTGGTTTATGGAGCTGTTCGATTGTTTTAATCCTATATAACAAGGATATACAGTTAAACCAACCTGTGAAAATTTCATTTCAAATGGTGGTAGCGTTTCTGAGATATCGCCAAAATCTTGAGCGGTTTTTGCCCCGATTTTTTTCTTGCAGACATTTTTTTCTTGCAGAAATTTTGTTGAATCCCTCTGACTAAAACCACATTCCTTGAAATGAATCGTTTTCTCAAAATTGTATCAATATCAACAGCTGCAGTGCTTCTTATCCAAGTAAGTTTTTATGATCGTTATTTTTTGGAGTATTTACCAAGGTACACCCTCCCTTGAAAGCTTGAGGGCGCTTTCAACGGCTAATTTCCATACATTACAACGACAGTTTGATCTTATTTGGACCACCTGTATCTTGTTTTTTGTTGGTATCAACGTCCAAATAAATAAATAAATAATCATAACAATGAAGTAAAAAAATAAACGGTTCAATTCACTTATTTTGCACCGCGTAAATTTCTTCCACACACACCGTCCAAAACATACTGCGAATTGCCTCCGTTGCTTCCAGGAAGTATCAGGTCTGATTGGTTGTTGTACAACTGAACATCACCGCTTTTCCTGAGGGCTTAAATTATTACTTTTGAGGGAAAAGGCTATAAATACTTTTAATTTCTGAATGTCCAATTAGTTTTGTAAATTTAATTTGCAGTCTGATACTATGACAAGTGGATGTCGGTTTGGGAGGCCCAAGGGAAATCAATGGGGGAATATGATTTCAGGATTTCAGAGTACGGGAGGGGGGGGGAGGGAGGGAAGAGGCGCTTGCTTCCATGTATCCCGGGGGCTATTGTCCTTGTGGTAGGAACGTTCTGATTAATCGACTTATGGTTTAAAGGTAGGGTCATAGATTGGTTTTCGCCAACATATCGCTGATTTATGGGCATAATTAAATGGAAAGATACAATCAAAGTAACATGTGAAAGTTTCAGCTGAATATAGTGTCTACTTGCTGAGAAAACAGCAAAAAAAACTGTCATGGTACTGAAGGTCGAATCTATCCAAATTTAGCGAGGTTACAGCAGGTACCTGGATCACTGGTTGCAGCATTCCGTGAACGGACACCAACCCTCAGAAATCTGAGAAACGATTAATGCATGATTTTTTTTTCAGATTTAATATGTTTCGGGGATGAAAAATTATCCAAACCGTATCACTTCGAAGGGAATCCTTTTCCCAGAATAGCTTATACTATCAACAGCCACAGTGCATCTCACCAAGTAAGTTTTTTATGGTCATTAATTTTTGAAGTACTTTCCAAAGTATGGCTCTACCTTTAAAATGTGTAGGCATTGTCGACCCACCGGCATACCTACTCAACCGGATCTTGTCACAATCTCCTGGTTGCTTTCAACCGCACTACCTTTTCCACGAACGCCCTTCGATTCTGTGGTCCTCGCTTATAGAATGCCATTAATGAAGAAATAAAAAACCAGCAGTCAGTAGACCGTTTTAAAGCCTCCTTCAAAAAGGGTAATTATTTCTTAGTATGTAACAAAGCTTTCTGGATTGTGAGGTGCATCATCATTCGTTCCTTTCCAAAAACATTCTGTTTGTGTGGCATGTTGTTGCCGAGTGGTTAAGAGCAAAGGGACTCAAGGTCTGCTGCTTGTGTTTCTGATCGGCAGAGTGTGGGTTCGAGTCCCGGTCGTGGCACTTGTGTTCTTTAGCAAGATACTTATAATTGCTTTGTCCTTTGGATGGGCATTAAGCCTTAGGTCCCCGGGCTGACTACTGCAAGCCTCGGCTTATCAAATCGGCCTCCATTTTGTTTCCTGTCTTTCCTTCTTCAAGCGTTATACTTAGTCTATTCTGTTCATTGTTCACTTGTAATTGTATCATTCTTACTCTCAGTGATGAGAAATTTTACACTTTTATCTGCATTTAGACTTTTTAAAGGCAAAGTATACCTTAAGTTTTTGTATCCGTTTGATTGTTTTAATCCTATATAAATGTAGATATATATATACAGTAAGATTCATCTGTGAAAAAATTTATTTCAAAAGGTGGTACTTTCCAAATATATTTCCAAATATATGTTTAGTAAGCAGATTTAAATTGTACAATTTTGTCAAAATAAAAGAAAGAGTACTTAACAAAAAAAAGGTTCAATGCTGTTTTTTTCCTTCAGGGGAAATAAATTTGGTAAGAAATATCTCAAGGAATTTTCCAGCTGTCTTTTCTTCGATTCCTCAAGCAAGATTTTTGTCTTTTCTCCCTCTGTCTGTCCCCCTCTCCCTCTATCCCCCCCCCATCCCCCCTCTGCAGGCCATCAGAGCGTACAGGTGAAGACCTGGACATCATCTACTCACGCCTCAAAGATGTCAAAGCCTTTGAGAAGCTGCATCCTCTCCTCCTGCAGCAGATCTGTTGCTATAGTTACTACGAAGATCTGGAGAAAGGGATCACGCGTAAGTAAATACCTCGTACATCTACGTGTAATTGTCCCGTGTTTTATCATTTCTCCATTGTAGAATCAACTGTATTTGGTTGTTCCACCTTGCCGATGTTTTGTTCTTTGTTTTTCCAACCCGACATAAATACATACCGGTATTTTAATAGCGCCACCAAATAAGATTGTCGGAGAGCTTTACAAAGCTACATAAATAACGAAACAAACAAACAATGCATTGATACAGATACAAAAACTATACAACAAAAACATAAAGCATGACTACACAAATAAATGGGTTTCGAGTCTATTTTTAAAAAAGCTGGAGTGTGTTGGCTTCATGGAGGTTGTGGGGAAGGGAATTCCGGAGCTTGGGGAGGGGGGGGGGAGGAAGAGACTTGAAAGGCACAATCTCCCGTTGTATTAATCTTTTAATTTGTCAAAATAAAATGTCCACAGTATGTCCGATATATAACTCTTTAAATTTGTCAAAATAAAATGGCCACAGTCTGTCCAAAATGGTCTCACAAATTAGTGCAATGAATGAAGGAGTCCTCTCGATTGTTCTCCGGGTTTTCCATTTTTGGGGAGTTGGTCTCACATCCGTCAATCCGGAGAGAAAAAAATGAAATTTATTGACGTGGAATTGTAAAAATGTATTCCATACCACCCTCGGCAGTATTATAAGTGATGGATTTAATTCAGCAGATGTGCTATTTTTAATACCACTGAAATGTCATTGCACTTTATTTTAGGTGTAAGAGCCAGGGATGGAGTAGAAATCAATACTGACTGAAATGTTTTCCTGCATTAAACAATAGAATATTTAAGTCAACACAAGGTTTGCCCTCATAACTTTTTCACTGACTAGCCAGTTGGACCGGCCACCTAGTCATTTTACTAATCTTCCGGCTTTTTCGTCAGTCCATATTTCATATTAGTTAGAGATACTTTCCAGCATTGCTAGCCAGCCAGACCACTTGGAGTGGTCCTAAGGTCTTGTAATTAGTATTTGGCCGGCCGACCACTGTTAAAGGCAGTGGATACTTGTGGTAGTTACACAAGAAATACATTACCATAAAAACCATAAAACTGCTGATAATACAGAACATCGTAAGAAATGACTCCCATTGAAGTAAAGTAGTTTTTGAGAAAGAAGTAATTTCTCACTAAAACTATTTGAATCTGAGAAAGGCTACAGGCATGAAGCCGCATTTGAAAGCACACAATTCTATGCAACAAGGGTGTTTTTTCTTTCATTATTTGTTTGCATTTTTGGTGACCATCTGGGCCAAAATTTGCACAGGTTTGTTATTTGATGCATATGTTTGGATACACCATGTGAGGATACTAAGTCTTTGACAATTACAACAAGTATATCGTGTAACATATCATGAAAAGTTCATTTGAACTTCTTCTTTTTTTGGGGGTGTGCAGTATAGCACTTTTACGGATCCCAATGTTTAAATAAGCGCGAGACTTGCACAGTTTATTTAGCCGTATTTCTGACTCACAGGTTTTAATATGGATGAATTTGTTGAGGCATGATGTGATGGCCGTTGACCGTTAAGAGCGAACACTTTGGCTAACCCAGCACATGGTAAGCGGATTTGGACAACTGAACCATGTATTAAACCTCCATGCATGCAACACCTTCACGGTTAATCAAAGTTGTACTGTACTGTACTTTTCTCCAAAGCCTGAGGTTCTCTATTTTTTTTGGGTTAAAGGAACATTACAGAATTGGTTTTTGCTAACAAAACATTGCTGGCAGTGTAAGCACTTTATGTAATCCACCATACGCATAAACTGACAAACCTGTAGAAGTTTGAGATCGAGCGGCCATCTGGGTCACGAGAAAATAGTGAAAAACCGATTACACATTTGCATGAAATCATATAGATTCAACTAACGAATAAAACGCTCACTGAGCGATAAACTCCAATTGGAAAATTAGTTTATTCATTTCTCATCAAATATGGCATTTCAGACAGAAATATTTCAAGGGATGTTTTCTACTATCATCATTAGACCGTGTAAGTTTTATGTAAATCTGTGATCAAAAAGTATATTTTACAAGTTTTTTCTTACCAATTCTGTAATGTTCCTTTAATACTTGGTCTCAAGTTTCACAAAGCTGTTCAGCAGGATGCTTCAGCTAAGCAAGAATTGGGGGGAACCAGTTTTCCGTAATGTAACCATGCATTGTATTTTGGCTGGAAACCCGTTTCTGTTTAAGAAGGATTTTTCTGTGCTGAGCTGGTTCTTTTGAAATCGACTCTGATTTCCAGGAGGTTTCCGTTGAACATATTCCCTTTCTAATTAGAGTCGCTGTAGAAACAAGCCGTCAAGGTCCTCTAAGCTTCTTGCAAGGAAAGTGCTTTGCACTTCAGCGACGGCACGAAATTAATTCATCGTTTTGTAGCCATGGGTTTAAAGGTAGGGTCGTAGCTTAGTAAATACCATAAAATCTTACTTGGGGAGAAGAATTGCAGCTGTTGATGGTATAAACTATTTTGAGTAAGGATTCCCTTTAGAGTTATATGGTTTGGATAACTTTTCCCTTCAAAATGTATGAATCGTTTCATTCATGCATGAATCGTTTCTCAGATTTCTGAGGGTTGGTGTCTGTTCACGGAATGCTGCAACCAGTGATCCAGGTACCTGCTGTCACCTCGCTAAATGTGGATGGATTCGACCTTCTTGTGAAAATACCACGACAGTTTTTTGTTGCTGTTTTCTCAGCAAGTAGACACTGTATTCATGGCGTGTCGTGGCGTGTCGTGGCCGAGCGGATAAGAACACCGGACTCAAGCTCTGGTGGTTCTGTTCAGCAGAGTGTGGGTTCGAGTCCCAGTCGTGACACTTGTGTCCTTAAGCAAGACACTTAACCATTATTGCTTCGTCCTTCGGATGGGACGTAAAGCCGTTGGTCCCGTGTGTTGTGTAATGCACGTAAAAGAACCCAGTGCACTTATCGAAAAGAGAAGGGGTTCGCCCCGGTGTTCCTGGTTTGATTGGCAGCATATTGCGCCAAAGCACCTTGTAAACCATTACATTGTGCTATATGCATAGGTCTCATACTTCAAAAACGTAGCTCCACATACATGGCAGGTAAAAATACTGAGCGCCTTGTATCCATTGGCAAAAGGCGCTATATAAATACAGTTATTATTATTATTATTATTATTATTATTTTATTCAGCTGAAACCTTCACATGTGACTTTTATTGTATCTTTCTTTGTCTAAGACCCTACTTTTAAGGCACAGATTGCTCGTTAGTGAATTGGGTTGCTTGATATGTCAGGTGCATCTGGCAAGTTTTGTTGTCGACGATAAGGCTGTTAATTAGTTCTTGTAATGTCAGTTGGTTAGCAGCCAACCATATCGAATTCACTTAGTTCCAGTGGCAAAGACCTAGTCACTGGTGCCCTGTCTCTTATGTTGTCCCATTTTAATCAATTTTGCTGACTGAGGTCGGAAGGGCAAATATTTAGGCCTCCTTTTGGATAATTAAATTCACGTGCATCGTCTAGTCTTCAAAAAACACATCGTACAACCATCCTGTGGACATAAGTGGTTCTGTCCTCAGGTACGCTGAGGTCACGCGCACGTTTTTTACGCACAAAGAACAGCTAACGTCCAATGATCTGCCTCCTTTTTGAGAGTGTGACGTCATACGCAAGGGGTCTATAGGGTATACTACATAGTATGTCAACATTTTATAAAGCAACATTTAGGGTGGGCTGGTGGGTCAAAACATATTTGACAAAAGATCCAAATTTTTAAACATTTGTACTCTGATGGTCCATTACGTGATCTTTCAAATCAGTGAGCTTTCAGATTGGTTGTACTCAGTAGTTATTTGATAAATGCCAATTCTGTAAATTGTCTTTAAAAATACACACTGTATGAAGGTGCCTTTTGAAGCATTTAGACTTATGTTAGATGAGTAGCCTCGGCTGAATCGACAGCTCATTATGGGATGGATTTCCCCAGGGAGTAAAGTTTGGGATTTTCAGGAATATTAATGTTGGCAGGAGGTCTACAGGTTATAATAAAACAAAATCTGATGGGATAAATGCTGTGACGCTTATCGGGACGAATTTACGCTCGATCACGTTTTCAACATTTTGTGAAATCTTTCCAACAGATTCTGCTAATTGGGTTTGATGCTTGAAAAAGTATGGTGCCATCCCAGCATTTATTAAGAAAAGATGAAATGCTTTTTCAGAGAAAATGTCAGACGTGATCATAAAAATGAATGTGGCATCAATTGTGACAGTGTGATATTTGATTGTAAGATGTCGTTTAGGTAAATATTAAATGTATAAACCTGTAACAGTAATACTTTGGTGGTGATGTGCATCCCCCGCCATTAGGTAGGGTCACACTTTGGGTCATGACCCCGAAAAGAAATTGTGTATTTTCACCTGAAAAAAAAAGCCGACGGTAGAAAGCATCCTGCGAAATTATTTCATCTGAAGTGCCCCCGTTGATTAGAAATTAATAAAAAGTATGTCAAAAAAATTTGAATCTTCAAAGATCACCTAGCGTGCGATGTTGGAACTTTTCCATGGTGTCCGTTTGAATGCTGCCCTCAATAGGGCCAGAGATGCGGTTGGTATCCGCTGTCACCTCGCTGAACGTAGATATAGTAGACGTTCTTGATGAAAACGCACTATATTCAACTGAAACGTTCACAGGCGACTTTTATTGTATCTTTCTAGATAACCTTGCCTATAAATCAACACTACACTGAGAAAAACCAAACAATGACTCTACCATTAAGATGATTTTTTCTCCCTTTTTTCCCATGAAGTATTTTAATATCAAATCATGTTGTCTCCAAGAAAGTTACATTGAAATCTGCTCTGATTTTAGTTGTCTTATAAATAAGCAAACACCATTATTAAAAAACATATTTTTATGATGCTGATTAACCACCCCCCCCCAAAAAAAAAAATGCATCTCAAACCATGACAACATTTACTAGCATATTAATTATAAGTGCATTAGATTCTAGATCCTTAGACGTCATGATCGTTTTCAAGCAGACCGGAAAGTATCCGACCGACAGACCGTGACTTTCTCTGACATGATATGTTACGCTCCACGCTTGTCTGGACGAGGTCTATCCAGCTGAACGCACGGAATGAACAGCAGTTAAAATCAAAAAAAGGCTGAGGCATGGCTGATGGGTGCAGTGACATAAGAAAAGGCGGGGGGAGGGGGAAAGGTTGTCCGAAAAGGAGTTAAATGGAAGACAAAACACTAGTACTAGAACAGCAGGTTTTAAGGATTTGGCCAACATTCCCCAACCCCCTTCAATTAAACGCTCATTTTTGTATTTAAAAAAAAAAATCCTTTTAAAAATGTTTTCTCTTCCTTATTCTGGTTAGAAACATTGCTTTGTGCTGAGCTTCTATTTGTGCTTAGAGCAGCTCTTTTTTGTTGGTACTGTTAAGATTCATGTGGCCGCATCGTGCTTTCTTATATAAAATCGTACAACCATAGAGAGGTTGGGAGACAAAATGGTTTCTCCCTCCTGTAGAGTAAATCCTTGCAGCTACACACCTAGGATCTCAAAGCCATCTTGTCTTCGTTTCAACTAAAAATCATTCCGACTCCAAATCATTTTTTGTCTTGAGTTGTTCTTACGGCAACTCTCAGGGGTTGAAATAAACATCTGTAAGTATATTCCCAGGCGTTAATGAGCACTTCTCAGTTTGCTGTAAGCCAACTGAATCCAATATCTCCGACGGACCCAGTTCATACCCAGCTTATGTCTTGAGCCGACGAAAGGCCGGTGGACAGTCAGTCGAACGAGGATAATCATCAAGCACTTGACGATCACCAGTGTCTTCAGCGACTAGTCACTGATGCCTCGGCAATGCTATTAACTGTGTTTTTTTTTTATGATCGCACGTCAAGTTTTCAGTCGCACGAGCATCACACGGCCGAGTAAAAACCGGCCTTTACTCTTAGTCTTTAACCTGTCCTTGTTCTTCCTCCTACATGTACAGTAACCCTGGGCATTTCTCCCACCGTCTCTTCTGCACTTGCATCTTAAAACGGGGCTCCAAGGTCAAATTCAGTTTTGTGATGAACTCATTTTCCAAAAGATAGAGTCCTCATGAAAGTGGGGAAAAAATTTCATGTCTCTAACCTCTCTCGTTAAAATGATGTAAAATGTCATTTTATTTGATACTCTTTCAGAGCGAAATTTGAAACGTGATGTGGTCGGACGTCAGAAATAAGTAGGTCTGTACATTCCAAAGGGGAATTTGTGCGCCAGTCAACAGTCAAATTCTATGCCATTTTGTTTTGAAAATCATCAAAATACAGGAATGAACTGAAAATTCTGTGTACAAAAATGTACAGACCATATATATTTGAAATGTGACTTCATCAAACGTTTGTAGATTTTGAATGAAATTCAACTTGAAGGGGTATCAAAATAGTGGGATTTTTACACTATTTTTTCTGCGAGGTTATAGAGACTAGTATTTTTGGCTTCCATCTTCATAAGGACTCTATTGGAAAAATGAGTCGATCGCAAAACTGAATTAAGGTTTGGAGCCCCTCCAAAATATGTTCCTTTTATAACGATTTCCCGGTTCATCACGAGAAATACTAGGGGGAAAGAAACATAACAACTGCAAATCACTTTCAAGCTCCCCTGTCCCATCCCAACATTTTTCCCTCAGGCCTTCACACTTGTATCAGCGCTTAAGTAAATTTGGTTTAAACCTGCACATAACCAATCCAATCATGGCTTGCGTCCGCTAGGTATACAAGTGACATCCCCCGGATTTTTTCGGTTGACTAGTCGTGATCACCTTTTGGGATCACAGTATTGGATTAGTTACATGTATGTTGAATTTTTCAGGTATGAATCCGAATGTGTATACGCAGTGATGGGCAAAGTTATTTTAAAGGGAAAGAGATTGTTAAAATTTCAAGGGCATTTTGAGTGAATGATAAACAGCTTCCTAGCCTCAACCGCCAAAAGGGTGACAAATTGTGCCATTTCATTCCCCACAAATGAGGCAATCATTCTGGTATAGAAACCAATTTTAAAGAGCTTCTTTAAGCACCAAAAACCAAAGCTTGTAACCATTGTGCTTAAGATCAGAAGTGGGTTACCAGCCAAACTACCATATGTACCATTTGTAGTTGGTTTCCTGCAAATTGTTTTGCTGAGCAGAAATTCGTTAAGCAAAGGTTTTGCTTGAGCAACTCTATGAAAAGACATACTGACCCATCATCCCCCACATTAAAGAGGAATGCAACCCAAGGATTTCATTATTGAACGTTCTAGACCAGGGAGGAGCTTGGCATCCATGCTACCAACAGAACCTCCTTTGTTGAACTTTCTCAAACCTCTTCTTCATTCCGTATGCAGCATCAATAAGAATACTAGTTAGATTGACCACTTCTTATTGAGGTCTCCTTCTTTGTCCGTCTCCATTTCAAAAAGTTTCAAAGAGCGGTTGTAACCGAAACGAATCTCCAAAGTAAGATGTGTCTAAGGTTTCTAGCTACGAGTTTGTCCGTCTCAGAAGAGGAACAAAAAATCTGAACTGGAGAGAGAGGACGGGCCCTCTCAGAAGACATCCTGTATGGAAATTCAGTTCAGCAAGGGATCAACGTTGCTAAAAGAGGATAGCATTTCAGTTTGGAGAGGGGCTTTCAAGTGTTCGTTGAGGAGCGTGCCGTATCAAGTTGGAATGACAGGTCGACTGAGGAGACGAAGAAGAAGATGGGAAGTGGGTTTGGATACTCATCTCGGACAGTTCCGTTTGGTGGCGATGTGTGCTTTTGTAATGTTCGGGATGATTGATGGGGATGTTGGGTTAAGATGTTTATAGCAAACTCATGCGGGAATTTGTGTGTGGGTGTGTGTGTGTGTGTCTGTCCTTGACAACCGTAGACTTCTTGTCTTAGGTTGTTGACCGTTTGCGTGACTTGTTGTGGTATATTGCTCGTTCCGTCGCGGAGCTGAGTTGAGTCAACGACCAGACCCAAAGTCAGTGACCAGCCTGAAGTATGACTCAAGTCACATCAACCCGGATGAGCTGTCACTGCTTGAGTCATTGTCGTAGAAATGCACTCTATTTATTAATATTTATTTGTTTATAATTTTGGTGTCATCTCAAGTACGTAGTAACGAAGTGGTCTTAAAGGACTGGTAATTACCCATAATGAGTCAGTTGAATTGTCCAGGACGTCCCAACTTGAATGAGAGATAACTAAAGCATCAAACATTAAGAGAAAAAAGTACTCCCTTCGGACTGTCCGTATCCCTAAAGGGTGTGTACAACATTGGTAAGATTGAAAATATAGAAGTTCACAGATTTGCACATACATGTAACTTACATGATATAAATATTGTCATGGTGGTAAACCTCCCTTGAAATAGTTTTGCTTGAAATAATATAGTTTTTTAGGAAAAATGAGAAAAAACAAGTAGTCTTTATCGCGCGTGTCCAAAACCCGATGTTTGCATAGAATTGTGTGCTTTCAAATGCCTGAGAAAGGCTTCATGCCTGTAGCCTTTCTCAAATTCAAATATTTTAGTGAGAAATTACCTCTTTCTCAAAAACTACACTACTTCAGAGGAAGTGATTTCTTACAATGTTTTATACTATCAGCAGCTCTCAGGTGCTCCTTACCGGGTTAAGTTTTTATGGTAATGTATTTCTTGAGTAATTACTAAAAGTATCCACTGCCTTTTATTTACCTTAAAAAAAACACCAAATCAGCAAACAAATAATAATGTACTTTCCCTTTAAATCCATTTTGACAAATTGTATCTGACACTTAAAACAATGACAAAATGCATAGTCATGAACATACATGTAGTATAATATAAATTTTAATTTTTGGTTGGCATTTTACAAGATTCATTTTGCACTCAACAAAAATAAATATTGCATGAGCCATTTTTCCGTCCAGCTAAGTAGTTAATTTGTTATAATAACATCAGCTAAACATACATATCAAAGTTCATTTCCTGCAATTTGTGAATCTGAAGGAGAGCTGAGGGGGATAAGTTGAACTTTGTTCCACTTCATTGCACATTTTTTTTGTTTTACGGCTTTTTTTCTTCTAATGTATGCTGAATTGTGCTGAGGTGGAAATCATTTTCAAAAACCTGTACCAGACATAATTATTAAACAAGCAGTTATAAATTTCATAAATTTGTTGAATTGATGATGACACAGGGTCGTGCCTCACCTCCGTCCGTTCAATATTGAATTTGAGCGTGCCTCACCTCGCGATCCATTCAAAATTAAATTCAAGCGTCCGTTCTTTTATTAAAGATGCTAGTACAATTTTACGGGTACTTGGCAGAAGGACATGCTCTCTGACCTTCTTTGCCGTTCATGTAAAGAACAAAATTCTGTCCCAGTTGAAGGTTGTAAAGACAAAAATGGTTACTCAAAGGGTGTGCACAACACTGGTAAGATTGAAAAAATAAATGTTCCCTGTTTGCTACTATAATTACTCTAAAGTTATGTTTTTCCATATTTTTCATATTGTTATTTTTTTGCTTATTAATATCTTTTTTTAAACAAACCCTTCACACCCATTTATCTTAAAACAAATTTTTTTGCACATTTATCTCTCACAATTGTTTGCCGGGTGCACTTTCATCAGGCCTTTCTGCCGAGCACAAAATGAATTTGTCATATTTTAATTTCCAATTTTGGATTCAAAAAAAAAACTTGCGTGTGCGAAAGTGAAATAAAAGCATCCACTCTTTTTAAAAGCATCCACTTTAATCATTGTTTTTTATACTTAGGGTCAAATTTTAATGGCAAAAAATTTATGCAGATACTCATTTTGTTGCTATTAAACGTTCGACGCTACTCGCTCCTTTATTGTATAAATCCAGAATCTAAGAAGAATCACGACATTTGCGACTTCCTTTCCAGCGGAGGAAATCCATTATCATCCATTAAAGTTTTGTGAGCGTGACTCGTACACAATCAAACACAGAGGCAGTCTTTAAATGAAGAGCGTTTTACGATAAATGGTATTGATTGGAAATGTGTACATTTGTAGACAATGGGTTGTTTGTCTGACTAATATACGGCGCGGTCGTTTAGTACGACATGGACATTGTTTTGAACGAGCAAGGAGCAGTCACATCGAAGATTGCGGTGTTGGCGAGGATTAGGAATAGGTAGCATTAATATTTCGTTCCGAAAAACTCCTTCGCGAGAGAACATTGGTCTCCAAATATATTCAATTTGCTGAACTGGGAAAGAAATGTATGACCAGGCACCGAAAAAAACCTGACACTATCAGTATCAGACATTCTCAAAACATGGTCAATGTTTGATCACATTTTCACAGGTTGGTTTATTTGGGCTTCGGGGCAAGCTTGTGGTGGGGTTTTGGGAGGGGGGGGGTATAGTCAAAGGATCCAGTGACTCACTGTGCCAACATAAATGTATTCAGCAGGTGCTGAATTTATTTAGCTGGGGGTAGTGGGGGTGGTTATGCACCCCACTGGGTCTGTTGTAAAGGAATAAAGCATATTCTTCCCCCCCCCCCCTAAAAAAATAAAAATAAATAAATCATGCATAATTAAACATTTCAACAAATTTTTAGGTCTCCTTTCCTTATACATGCAAGATGGCCACGTTTTTCAGTTCATCCCTTTGTTGCAAGGTCGACAAGACAGGGTGATTTTCATTACGGAGATCGACCTTTTGACAAGCCAGTATCCAGATGATTGGATTCCGCAATAAAACAAGCGCATCATTTCCGCTGTCATCTCGGATTGTGACTGACAGAAGAAACTCAGACATTGAAATTCCGCTCAAAAATGCTTGAATGTGTGAGAAACAATTGATTTGGTCTAATATTATGTCAATGCTCTCTGGCGATTAACATTTCAAAGTTGCAGACTGGCAATTTTTTGTTTAAAAGTGTGACTTCAATTATTGCTGCTTATGGTAGGCACAAGACAAGGTTAAAAACAATAACAGTGTACAGATTTGCACATAACTTACATTTTATGAAGATGGTCATGGTGGAAAAATTTCCTTGAAATGATTCGGCCTGAAATGCCATCGTTAATGAGAAATGAGTAAAACATTTAGCTTTGATCTTGTACTGGAAAAAGCTTGCCAGTTTTCTGCTAAGCAAAAGATAAGCAGGAAACCAGTCCCGAATGGCACAATGTGTTATGGTTATTTAGTTGGTAACCATTTTCTGTTAAAGCAAAATTGTTTTGTGCTTAGTTTCTTTTGGTGCATGTGTGAACATCCCAAACGAAAACCTTTGGCTTACCGTACGACAACATCCTTGGGGTCTCTGTAACATGTAGGCATCACATGACCACCGCGATGTTGCCGTGCACTTATTCATGAGGAAAGCCGGGGAAAATTCCACGGCCTTGTTAGCGAATAATGGTGCCCATGGGCGCAAATTGCTGCGTTAGACAACGCCATGAAATTGGTCCCTGACATTTACATGCAAATTACGTACACTTTGTACATGTGTGCCCTGGACGAGTTGGGAATGCCTCTCTTGTTAAGCAGCATCAATTAGTTTACGGAGGTTATTTGTGCCTTCGTCTGAGAAGTGTTCTACATACTGATGAAGTTGTGCGAACGACTATTATCCAGTTTGATCTTGTCTTTTGCATAATGAATTCAATCTTCATCTACTTTTATGCAGTTTTTAAAGGGAGGGTGTACTTTTTGCTATAGGTTCTCCAAAAATTAGCGGCAATAAAAACTTACTTGGTAAGAAGCACTGCAGCTGTTGATAATGTGTAGGCCTAACATGCTGAGAAACGATTCCCTTCTAAGAAATGTGGTTTTGGAGAGAGGGATTCAAAAACATTTCAATCTGAGAAACGTTTCTGCATAAAAAAGCTCTTCTCAGATTGTGTATTCCAATTACGGATTATTCTTCCTGCGTGGACATAATCACTATACCGGCACTCAAAAGTTTTTGTAACACTTCGTGCCACCCCTTTAAATACTCCGTTTTTCATTTTTATTGATTGCAGTTTTCCGACAGGGAGACATCGGCACGAATTGGTACGCAGTTCTCTCTGGAACATTGGACGTCAACGTATGCGACAGGGAAATTGGAAATACCAAGGTAATCTTGCCTGTCATCAAATTTGATTGGTCAACCCCCCCCCCCCCGCCCCCCGATGAAACCATTGCCTAATCACTGCCCCCCCCCTGCCCCTCCTCCATCTAAAAAAAACATGACCCAGTTTTAGAGAGCTACTTAAGCATACAAATTTGCTTAGCATAAAATCAAATCATTGCTTATAATAAAAATGATTTTAGCCTTCGAGAAAGACTCTGCTAGGGTTGAAACGTCAGGCCAATAACTATTTTTTTTGTGCATCTATACCATAGGGTCCTTTTGGTTGGAAAGAAGTTTGCAACAGCTAATTCTATTTTTCTCATTGTGAAATAGTTTACCCAACCAGAAAACCATGTAACCATGTGATGGCTGTTGTTTGTGACTGGTTTACCGTTAATTTGCTTAGCGGAAAACATTATTAAGCAATTCTGCTCAACAAAGCTGTATAAAAACTAGGGCCGTCAATACTCTTAAAAGGGTGATCCAATTTTGACGACTAAAGAAAATGTATTAAAAATAGAATTACAAACCAGGATGCAGATGACAATAAACTAATTTCTACTAAAAGCTTTTGTTGGTTCCTGTTGAAATCTTGAGTATGTTATATGTTATATTTCCTTCAAACTAGAAAAAGAGCCACTGTAATTTTTGTTTAAACACAGACAGCCTGGATGAATTTGTAGTATTTTTGACCCCATGAAGGAGATGAGCCAAATTTACGTGATAGGAAACAAGTAAAACAAACAGATTTTTTTTTTATTGTTGCTATTATTTTTTATCTATTTGGCCATTGATACAAGAAAACAACATACAGGCAGTCAAAATAAGATCAAACTGTAATTGAGATGCAAGGAAATTTGCCGTTGAAAGCGCCCTCATGCGTCCAAATAAACGCTCAATTGAAGAATTCATAAAACATAGCCTTTTTTTGTACCAAGCCGAGGAGCATACTAATCATAGAAGTCAACAAATTTCAAACCCACATCTAAAAAATGTGTGACCATGCATCTACTTTGATTTAATTTAATACCCCAGACTCTTTTTCTCTTTTTTTTATACCTCATCTGTACATTCATGTGGAAATTTATCGATCCGTTGTTTTTAAATTGAATTTGGGATTAACTTAATCTCTCTATTCCAGGAGGCCGTGACGATATGCACGCTCGGAGTCGGCACGGCATTCGGAGAGTCCGTCCTGAACGACTCCCCGCGCCATGCCACCGTTGTCACCAGCGAGTTCTGCGAGCTCCTACGAGTCGAACAGAAAGACTTCAAGATGATTTGGGAGGTAAGAATAAGATGTAAGGTCACATAGTTGTAGAAATGGCTCAGAGGAAGTGTCTGTTAAACTAATTCAATGTTCTGTCGAAAAATTCTCATTATCTGTTTTTTTTGGCCACTTCAGAGAAAGTTGCCTGTTGAAAAAACACCTGAGTGCGAAAAAAAAAAACCTCAACAAAAACCACATTTTACGAGGGAAAATGTTCGATACATAGAGAGGGTTGGACACAAAACAATGGTGTGTTAAAAAAGTTTTAAAAAACCTTTCAGAAGCCTCCCAATCGAATCTAGCATCCTACTTTCTTTTTCAATAGGTTGTTAAGACCTGGTGGATTTAACTTTAACAAATTTGTAGGTAAATTGTCTAATGAAGCATGACTAGCACATTACTCTTTTCATAGCATTTTTCCCGGATCCAAAGTTAGGGCACACCAACGCAAACAAATTTACCTCCTGGGCTACTACTTTTGGCTATCACGCACCCAATCTATTGTGTAAAGAGTATTGTGTCATAAACGTACACAATGGTTTGCTGTTCACAGCCATAAAGTGGTTTTCATAATAAGTTGATTTTGGCATTGGTACTTCCTCATTGGAACACACCTGGCAGCATCATTATTTCTATGTCTGTGGACGTGTTCGAAACCAAAACGGAGAATCGGGAAGGAATTTATCCAACTGCTGGTTTCTATTTGATCCGACGATGCCCCCGAAAAGATTTTCCTCGACAGCGAAGTAGAAATGAGGTTCAATCGTTGTCGATTATAAACAACTGGTTTCCCCCCAAGTAGGCTCTGCTGTCACATTATGAACTCTGGCTCGACAAGTTTCCGCGGCAGAACTAGCTTTAAAAAAGGCTGCTGTCAGGGGTTTTCCGCGTTGCGTCGCAGTCTTGTCACTGGATTGCAAGCACAGAGGAACTCTTCGTATGACCTGTCTAAGTGTCAGGTTGACGACGGTTATGCCTCACTGCCTGGAAAATTTAGGGATCTGAAAGATGTCGAGGAAAAAACGGAGGTAAGCCAAAACATCTCAGCGGCCATGTTGCAAAGGGAACACTTTTGGGAAGTCTTGGAACTTTGCCAGTTGTTGACTTTAAAGCACATGTACAACATTGGTAATTTTCACAGACTGGTATCCGCACTTTATGTGACCCAACATATACATGAAATAACAAACCTGTGAAATGTTAAGCTCAATCGGTCTTCGGAGTCATGAGAAAACAGTGAAAATCACATTATATGTTTTCACTGTTTTCAAACATCGCGTAAGACTTATTGTTTTACTCATTTCCTAAAACTATAGCATTTCAATCAAAACTATTTAAAGGAATCGAAGTTTACCACCATGACCATCTTTATACCATGTAAGTTATGTGCAAATCTGTGAACATTTATATTTCCGATCTTACCAATGTTGTACAACCCTTTAAACCATAGAAAATGCAACAACAGAACATTGAATGGCGGGTTTACCTTCAGCGAATTTGCCTATTGGGTTGGGTCATAACGCCCATTCTAGCTCCAACGTACTCATATTGTACTCCTACAGATGGGAAACTTTGCAGTGAAATCTGTGATCGTAAAACTTCATTGTACGTAGATCTCTCTAAGGGCTTATTTATTACCCTGACAATCTGACAATGGGGTATTTTCATTGACATTGTGTTTTTCAAGGTGAAATACTGTCAGCTGAGTCCATGAAAAAACAGGTATTGACATGATTGAGCGTATTCAGACATTTTGGGGGGAAAAGTACATAGCTTTAAAGGTATTGTACACTTTTGGTAACAGCTCAAAATCAGTGTCCACATTTTGTGTGATTAAACATATGCATGAACAAACAAACCTGTGAAAGTCTGAGCTCAATTGGTCATCGAGGTCACGAGAAAATAGTGAAAAGAGATCTTATGTGTTTTCTGTTTTTTCAAATTATCGCGCGCGATAATTACTATTGTTGTACTCGTTTCTCAGAAACGATAGCATTTTAGGCAGAAATATTTTAAGGAACCCTTTCTACCATTACTTACTTTAAATCCTGTAAGTTATGTGTGAATCTGTGAACATTGTGTTTTTCGATCTTACCCATAGTGTACAGGGCCTTTAAAGAGGGGCTCCAAGGTCAAATTAAGTTTTGTAATCCACTCTTTTTCCTATAGATAGAGTCCCTATGAAAATGGGGAAATAGTTACTGGTAAAATCGCAGGTTAAAACGTGTAGTACATTATTTGATTTGATACTCGTTCAGTTGCATGACCGCTTTCTGAAAACTGTTGCAGCCAACTTCAACGACCATTACATGTTTAAAATAACTGTGTATTTTGGGTGTTTTTTTTCTTCAAATAAATAAATAGTGTCATGCTTGAGACTAGCACTGTTTACAGCCATGAATTCACTATTTTGTACTAGTCGAAACGTTGAGACCAAAAAACTCACTCCGCGGCAGTGCAGTTAATTACGAGAAGTCCCCCCGATCCACAAAGCTAAAGTAGTAGTCCAGGTCGATTTCCTACCTCCCGCCCATGTAGTAGTTAAAAGCAGGACAGTTCTTTCCCGAAAATCTACTCCGTGGTAGTAGAATAACAGCAAGACAAGTATTAAGGAACAAAATCTACACAGCAAGTAGATATTTTTACACATGGTGTTACCGCAAACCAAATATATATTGATACCTCACCATGCAATGCCTCAAAACCCATATTTTGTACTTGTAGTAGAAAAAGAAAAACTGTAAAAGTATTTGAAAAAGGCATTGTTGGGGGAAATGTTTTGTGTAGACAATTTTAAGTCAATGTCTTGCAAGAGTATTTCTTCAGAGCTAACACCTTTGAAACTCAGTCTTCCACATATATTTTAGCTACACAAATAAACATAGATGTCATCAATGCCACCGAATGGATTTGGTCGATATGACTTCACAAGTTCGACCTTAATAGTGTTGACTGTCACTTAGGAACTGTTATTGTTTCATGTTCAAAGTCCACTTAAAATGTTTTTCATTAACTGAGACTCGGGATTTTTTAATTGTAGACTAAGCAGTAGACATTTCATTAGTGTTTGGTGGGGGGGGGGGGGAGGAGGAGGTTATTTTAATGTCAGGGCCACCCATTCCCAGTCAAAACAAACCTGACTTTTAATAACACAAGCCCTATCCATGAATACACTGTCCTATCAATAGACCCTTCCCATGAAATATGTAAATTACATTCACGCATGCGTACAGACGCTGCTGGTTGGCAAACGCCATAGAGTTGTGCACAAGGCAGACGCACAAACGCGTGTGCGTCACGCCACCATCAGTCCCATGCAAAAAGGCGCGATGTTCACTCATTTTGCCTACCAGTAGGGAGAGTGCGCACGCGCGATGTTCAATTTGCATATTTCATGGGAAGGGTCTATTGAATGAATGAATGGCACAGAGGACAGGGAGACAGTAATGGCAATGCTACGAGAGGAGATACTACTTTTTTTAAAGGTAGGGTCATAGATTTTTTTTTTTTTTTATCAGCGTAATGCTGATTTATTGGCCGAATTATCAATAAAGATACAATAAAAGTCACCTGTGAAAGTTTCAGCTGAATTCAGTGTCTTGTTGAGAAAACAGAAAGAAAAAAAAACAGTCACGGTATTTTCATCAAGGATGTCAAATCCATCCACATTTAGCGAGGGGACAGGGTGGAAACTGTTTTCATTTGAGCGTTCACTGAGAGAAGATTGAACTTATTTGTCTTATGGGTTAGTATACACTGATACTCAACCAAATTGAAAGGTTTTACGAGACTCAATCTCAAAGTCAACATTCGAACATCATTTCTTCAAATTAAAGTTTAGTGCACGGTGAGGTATAGGCCTATTTATTATTCAATTATAAACAACACAAGACAGTCGGACTTGTCCGGTGCTGAGTTTACTGGCCCGATGCTAAAATCACTGGCCTCGGGCCTGCGGTCCAGTGTACAAATCAAGCCCCGGTGTGTTTTATCCGACAGGGGTAGCCTTTTAGATGGAGGTATAGTGTCAACGCAGGGGGTGCAAAAGTTTCCTTCTCTGTTAAAAGAGGACGCTATGAACGCCTTGTCTGACAAGTGAGTACTTCTGATGGGGAATAGAGAGTGCTCGATCACTTAGATAATATGTCTGGCCGAGCTGGGGAGCTTTTCTACTTGGTCGTTCGCTGTGAGAGCCACCTGCTTAGCTCCCCCCCTGGATGTCTGGTTCAATTTGTCGGTATTGATTTTTGGGCATCAGACCACCTGTCCCTTCCGATTCGAGAGGCAAATTAAGCCAATATTTGCTGGGAGTCATCTTCGTCTTCTTTTCCAGGTTTCCGTTTCTAAATGCTGTTTCCCAGACTCCGATTTCAGCAGTTTTTGTGGCGCTTGGATATTTTGTTGTCTTCTTTAAAGTATTTAGGTTTTCTCCGATACACATTTTTAGTCTTTTGGTACTACCTTTGTAAGTTATTTTAAGTCTTTGTAAGGTATTAAAGGATACTGTACTGTACAATAAATATATATAATTGTGATGAACTTGTGGATAGTTGATAGTTGTGGATTGTGGATAGTTGAAGGATTTGTTGATGAGGACACTGCTAGTTTTAGGAACTGCAAAAAATGAGACTGCACTTTCCCTTTTTTTTCCCAGCCATTGAATCACAACAAAAAACTTACGCCGACAGTTTAGTTTTCTTAAAAGTTCAATCAAAAAATTAAAAACAAAATTTCTCCAGAAACCTGCTCCCAGACAAAAAAAGTGTTAAAAATAAAAAATATCCATCACCAGTGAATGTTTGCATTGTCAGACTGACACCTCCACTTCTCTTTAAGTGCCAAAATTGTTACAAATGAGGTCACTCACAAAGTACGTTTATTTTCGCTCCCCTGTTATTATTAGTTTTCGACCCTCCCCTACACATCCCGGGGCACCCTTCAGCTCACCATCTCTGCACGGACTGATCGACAAACACATTGGGCACGATAAACCGTGTGATTAATCCTCACTTTTACTTTGTTGACAATCCGGACTCCTTCATTTAATTGATCGAATGCCAGAGCGGTGCGAAAATGCATTAAATCTGAGCGGCCTCAAATATTTGAGGTGTTCGGGAGTTGTATGTGAGTGCATGTATTGTCAGACCCTTACCGGCTTGTTCTCTATCAGGCTGCTCTATCAGGCTGCATTAATCGTAGTGGGACAGCTTAGTGGCAAGAGTGTTTTTCAGCTGGGGGCAAACGTGCACAGATTTACATATTTCTTGACCATTTATAATTTATTTATTTTTCTTGGTCATTTATTTTTTGGTGCAGTTTTGATTTTCATTGTGTTAAGGTTAAGGTCTTAGATTGTTTTTTTTACTCAAAGTAAAGCTGATTTATTGGCAAAAATTATAAAGAAAGATACAATAAAGGTCATCTGTGAAAGTTTCAGCTGAATACAGTGTCTAGTTGTTGAGAAAACAAGACAAAAATGTATCAGTATTTTTACTAGAATGTTGCATACGTCTTCGCTGAGCGAGGTGACAGCGGGCACCAACCGCATCTCTGGCCGAACAAAATTTTCATCTTAAATTTTCCTAGAGTACAAACCTGGGCCCAGTTTCATAGAGCTGCTTATAAGCACAACAAATAAATGAATCACAATAGATATAGTGAAAACTTATTCTTGATCCAAGACTGTGTTGTATCTGATGATCTAGCCCATATTTTGAGCGATCCGACACTAAAGGGCGCTGTTACACCTGACTTGCCAAATAACCGCTATCACCAATCAAATGGATTTACTGCAGCGATCAAATGCCCTCTACCGGTGGAATAGTTGCGCCGTGTAATATGGATAGTCACCACATAGAAATGTCCTGCACTAAGACTAAAACAACTCAGCAGCTCTCAATATATTCAGTTACAGTATACAGTCCCTTTAAGCTAACAACTTCAACAGTTTTCACAAATTAAAGATGAGTAAGCTAATGAATTGATCGTAGTTGCTAATGAATGGACAATGCCAACCACTT
Source organism: Pycnopodia helianthoides (assembly GCA_032158295.1). NCBI lineage: Eukaryota > Metazoa > Echinodermata > Asteroidea > Forcipulatida > Asteriidae > Pycnopodia > Pycnopodia helianthoides. The sequence goes on from CM063263.1 coordinate 2,009,405, forward strand.
TGGCAAAACAGTCAAACCTAAAAGCTGTTCAGGGCCATGTTGCATCAAACCGTCAAACACTATACGGCCTGGAGATGAGTTTGCACTGTTGCCATGGCAACTGTATTCTGACGCCATGTTTTACACAGCAATAAAGAGTGATTAATCAGGGGCTAATTTGTTAAACTTTTTGTTATTCTGTGCTTATATGGCCCATGGAATCACTCACTTTTACTGGGCGCCGTAAGCGCAGAATTCTTGGAAAGCAGCACCATGAAATTCCATGGACCCTGCAGCTAACCAGGGCCCAATTTCATAAAGAGCTGCTTAAGTAGATAATTTTGCTTAACAGTTTTGTGCTTAGCAAAAATTAGCAGGACACCAGTCACAGATAGTAAATGTGACATGGTATATTTTCGGGTAGCCTTTTATTCTGGTTAGCATAATCGATTGTGCTGAGCTACTTTTGTGCCTATAAGCAGCTCTATGAAATTGGGCCCTGAGGCCCAATCTTATTACACTGTTCAGCAAGAAACAAAAACAAATGCTTAGCGCAGAAAAATACTGCTTAGCAGCAACAGGTTACCAACCAAAATACCGTGTTAGTAATGTTTGTGATTGGTTCCCTGCTAACTTTTGCTGAGCAGAAAAAATTTGCTACGCAGCATTTTTTTGCTCAAGGGCTTTATAGAATTAGACCCAGAGTCTTAAAGGCAGTGGATACTTTTGGTAATTACTCAAGAAACACATTACCGTAAAAACTTCACTCGGTAAGGAGCACCTGAAAGTTGTTGATAGTATAAAACATTGTGAGAAACGACTCCCTCTGAAGTAATGGAGTTTTTGGGAAAAATTTCTCACTAAAATATTGGAATCTGAGAAAGGCTTCATCTCAGGCTTTTGAAAGCACACAATTCTATGCAACAAGGGTGTTTTTTCTTTGATTATTTTTCTTGCAACTTCGATGACCATTTGAGCTCAAATTTTCACTGGTTTGTTATTTTATAATACTTGTACATCCTGCCTTTAAGATTAATGTAAGAGGTGAGTGAATGCAATGACTGGCGGTGAAGGTTTGTGAAAACATGAATCAAATACAGCTGCGTTCCTCCTTCACAGTGACATGCTGGCCAAAAGCCAGATAAAACACGTACATGAGGACAAGTACAAATTGTGTCCCAGTGGTCTGGCTGATGAGTACAGACACAAAAATAAATTAGCATCTGTTCAATCTTTGAGGTACCAACTGCTAAATTAGAGGATTCAAACTGCCTCTCTAGCCACAGGGCTAGCGCAGTGGTCTAGTGGTATAAGACATCTACTCTAGCATAGCAAAGGTCATGGGTTTGAATTCCACCCGAGTGATATGCCTGTGGATATTTTTTTCCAAAGGACATGGAAAGTACTGAGTATATGGTGCTTAATACCAATCGGCGTACAGTTAAAGGAACAAATTGTATTCTTTATCCGTGATGCAAAATTAACATCTATTGAAAAGAGTAGATTTTCATTTTTTTCACACTGGAAGCTAAAAGTTAATCTACGGGTTTACAAGTGGTAAAAAACGCAAAACAAACAAACACAATTGCCATGATTGTTTATATTTGACTTCAAATTACAAGTCCCATCATTCACAATTATGTCAATGTCATAGAGTTATATATAGGAACTAGAGGGCGCACTGGCAATACTGCGTGCACAAACGCGCCGGGACCGCAAGGAGACACTAGCGCCATTTTTTAGAGGGCAAAATTGAGTACGAAGTATATGATGTGCGTATGGTAAATGCACGTTTCACGCGCTCGGTGTTCATGTTGTTGTTTTGCGTACAGTAAAGTAATGGTAGTGGTACTTAAAACATGGCCGCACCACCCGCGCGACGAGTCACGTAACTTGGCTAGTGCGCCCTCTAGTTCTTCTATATAACTCTATGGTCAATGTTGAAAGTAAACTATCAAAATAAATCAAAGAGCTGTCTGGGACTGCATGCTGGGCTCAATTTCACAAAGATCTAAGATTGCTTAGCAAAGTGTGATGTCAGAATACAAATCGCTATGGTAATACTGAAAACTCATCTTAAGATGAATCTCAGATTCTCAGTGAATTGTCAGGGAAAATCGAGCCCTGCTGGCTATAGTCTCTGAAAAATGTTAAGGTTAAAGACCTCACAATATCGATTGCACCGAACACCACTCAGTGCGTTTGGGCATTTGTATCCAATGTCCAAACTGGAGACACTCGACCCATACTTGACCCTAGAAATAACCTCCTAGACAGACCATTGGTGGCCTTTAATACATAATGTCTATATAACCCATGGATTATCCCTATCACTAAAGGTTGATAAGCAGAGCACTTGAGGGGGGGGGGGTGCAAAAGGTGTCCTCATAAGGACAACCACCAACCTGAAGGTCAAATGTATAAAGCTTTTCAATGGAACAAAAAAGCTTTACATTCTAATTTGCTAAGCAAAAATTAGTAGGGAACCAGTCAAAAGTAATGTAAATTACTCAGTACTTTGGCTGGCAACCCATTTCTGCTAAGCACAAACGTCTACATCGCTTAAACATGAAATTGGGCCGGGGGGGGGGGTCAGTTGAATAAAGCTGCTTAGCATCCTATTAGTTTGCTAAGATCTAAAAGAACTTGTTAAGGGGCTGTCCAAACTTGTCAACAAGAGAGTATGGAGCTATTTTAAGGCTGTGTACTTTCAAAAGCTATAGGGGGGGGGAATGTCGTCACTAATGTTTGCCCTACTGTAGTATTAACATAATTTGATCTCTTTGTGAGGTTGTGTAATTAACATTGATCAATTAATTGCCATCAAGTAATTAGCCAGAATCTCATTAGACCCCCACAATTGCCTCTCGTTGGATGCATGAATTTACTTTGTAAAGTGTCTTTCATCCATTGTTATTAATTATCTTAAGTGCTCTATTCATCGTAAGTGCATCATGTTTCCTTTGTTATTGCAAACAATTCTTGATTGTTGTACCAATTCCAATTTTAATCAGATCTGTGGGCAACATTTTTGACTTTTTAAAGGTATTGTACACTTTTGGTAACAGCTCAAAATCAGTGTCCACATTTTGTGTGATTAAACATATGCATGAACAAACAAACCTGTGAAAGTTTGAGCTCAATTGGTCATCGAGGTCACAGAAAATAGTGAAAAGAGATCTTATGTGTTTTCTGTTTTTTCAAATTATCGCGCGCGATAATTACTATTGTTTTACTCGTTTCTCAAAAACGATAGCATTTTAGGCAGAAAAACTTTAAGGAACCCTTTCTACCATTCCTTACTTTAAATCAGTAAGTTATGTGTGAATCTGTGAACATGTGTTTTTCGATCTTACCAATAGTGTACAGGGCCTTTAAAGAGGCTATTTTTTTTCGAAATCATCTATTTAATCCAGTCAAAATAAGCCTTGGAACATGTTTCCTTGCTCTACGGCTAAATAACCCATGATATCCGCCTGACTGACGTCAAAGCATACATGTAAGCACTGTTCCTGCCGAAGCCCACTGTAACACTTTACGCTGCGTTACAATAAACATTTATTATTAACTGCCTTGTGAATAATCAAATGCCAACAAATGTATCTACTGTTGGAAAGAGCACATTATTTCTCTTAATGTAATGTGTTCCCAATCTCATGTAACCAGTAATGGGAGTATAAATAAATAAACTGCCTCACTGTTGTCTACGGGTTTTCCTGTACGTGTTTTTTTTAAAGGAACATTACAGAATTGGTCTTCTCATCAGACTGTTCTTTTCTTGAGTTTCATATTCAACTTGTTTGTCCCAATAAGCCCCATTCGGTCAAAATACGCAAATCAGACAACGAGCCGATAAAACCCTATCAGCTTCCTAAGATCTTGTTTGTCACAAACATTCCCCATTTGGCATTTTGTTTTCTGAGCCAAATCACCAGATCAGAGTTTCAGTTTACCCTTTTGCGTTCTTAACTGTTTAAAGGGAAACTAACTGCAGCATTGTTTTGTTTTTTGGTATAGAAGATTTATTCCTGCTCTATAGACCAAGGGCCTTTTCCAAACATCGGCTTGGGCTCCGGCTTCGGCTCCGGCTAGTGCTCCATCATCAATTGAGCAGTGTACATTTTGCATGGTGCTTCAACATCAAACAGAGCCTGGAGCCGGAGCCCAAGCCGAGGTTTGGAAAATGGCAGTGACATAATTTATTCCAGGTCATTTTTCTGGCAGGCGAGATTAGTAAACTGGTCATATGGGAAACTTGACATTTTGCATCATCATTCTGTATAAATTCAAGAGTTATAAAAAACAACAGTTGAACAAGATTTGAGATCTGCCCTCTTTCTTCATATTAAAAATTGATAAAAATCGGACAGTGCAATCTCATGAAAATAAAAGATTTTTATGTATTCTTTAATTGAGCCGTAAAAATCATGCCGGCAGGAAGTCCATGGCTCTCAGTGGCTCGTTTGTAAACATGTGATGTCACAGGTTACATGGCTTTCAACAGAGAGAAACCATACAACAAACAGTGTAAAAAATTAATTCAATTTGGTGGTCGCGTTTTGTAGGAAAAGATTTTCATGTTTTGTGTCATACATGTATACTTTCATATTAGGCTTATGTCAATGACGGCTATTTCCTTGGTTTGGAAAGTGCTTCAGGGCCGGGGAAATATTTTCTCTGGAGGATCGGTACTGGTATGAATTTTATAATCAGTGAGCTTTAAGAAACATGCAGAAACTAATTTTTTATTTATTTATTTTTTATTTTACAGGATTGGTAAGAATAAAAAACATAGTTGTTTAAATTTAGTCTAATAACTCACTAATTATGAAGCTCATACGAGAACCATTTTTTCTGTGAAATATTTCCCTCTGAGATATTCAAGAAAACTGTTTTAAAATAAACGCAACAGCTGAGTTTTGTTCTGATTAGGACAATGTGTTTACATGCTGTAAATTGTGCAATTTATTTATTTTTATTTCCCCCCCCCCGACTCACACAACGGACTTAAGGCCTGAATTTACGACCAGAGTGTTGTTTGCCCTGGTACTTGGCCTTGGTGATCACTTCAAAACTCATGAAACTTTGCGACATTTTTCAGCTCTGAAGTCCTGCAATTTGAAAATTTCCCTTCCCTCTCACCACAGATCATAGTTCCCGGGCCGGGATTACAAAATTTCCTAAGTTAGGTAACTAGTCTAGGTTAACGCAAACATGATCAAGGTCTGGACTATTTTGGCCAGCACTTAGACAGTCCTATTCTCAAGCATTGCTAACCCATATACCTAACTATTTGTCATCTACCAGGACTTGTACGGGCTAGTGCAGATCTAATTGTCTGTCGTTTTGCCTTTTAGCAAAGTGTGTTTTTATCTGTGTGGTTTTAATTTTAAATTGTGTATATCGTTTATCCATCCTGTAATTGGCGCTTGCGGATGTTGTTAAAATAAAATAAAAATAAAATAAATAACACCTTTAACAAAATGAGTCCCTTCCACGGCCCCATTCAAGAATCTATTTTCGGCATCCACGGCATCGTTTCTGAGTACAGTTTCTCATATTACTCTAGAGAAATGAGCTCTAATCTTGCGATACCCTTTGCTGATAATGGTTTTAAGTCGTCCACTAATCTTCCTCGAGGGATGGATTTAAACTTTTGGGGGGAAGTGGCTATTTTTTACTAAGGCTGTATTTTATCAACTTAGCCGTGTAAAGTCCTTCTTTTTATTCAGTTTGCAGGAATTGAAGGAAAAATCTAGAAATTCTGTTGAAATGTTTTTTTAACTTTGTTTTTTATTGAAAACATTGATTAAGAATGTTAGCAAATTCATTATCAAAAACGCAATTTCAAGACTTAATAAATATATATTTTATTATTAACACAAGCAAAAGCAAAATGGTTATCAGTAAAAGCAAAATGGTTATCAGTAAAAGCAAACTGATGATCAATCAAAGCAAAAATAGTTGAATTTAAGAAACCAATATTTGGATTCTGGGAACTCCTAAATAATTTTTCATCGGAAGACTCCTTGACATTTTTTTCCATTCCACCCAGATGGACTCTACCCTTTAGTGCAGTCTCTTTTGAGGGCGTACAAACTTCGCTGCGAGGCTCAGCGCAAATGTTGGGCGGTTAAGAAGCCACCCCTCGTGGGAAATCAAGAGAGGATTTGGCATCCCACAAGCATCCAATCATCAAAACAATTCTACGCCCCATGTTGTCGCGATGCGGCCATTTTAGAATGTGTGGGTATTAGTCTCAGCATCTACAAAGGGAAACGACTCTAGGGTTGTGAGTTGCAAACATGAAACAAAGAAACACAGAGAGGTAGATTGAATAGACTGATGTGGGTATAACCTTTGCAACAGACCCAAAATGAAGAGGTCCGTCCAAAGTTTTATAAATAGTTTTATGGTCATATAAAGAGCACAAGGGGGGTGGGGACCCTTCGCAAAATGGATTCTCAGGATGTGACAGGAATTGAACATTTTAAAAACAGAATAGTTTTACAGATTTGCCTACATTTTTATGCTTTGAGACAAAAAAGGGCATTTATGAATGGGAATAAAAGAGTAGTGACTCGGTCTGAAATAGCCGTTTAAAACCTTGTAGGGTCGCGTCCGTGCGGTAAAGGACCTCACCTTTGGCTGCATCGTTTATCACACGCCCGCAACCCTGCCGGTTTCAAACCGGTGTTTAAGACCTCATCACCACTCTTTTATTCCCTTAATGAAACCAAACACGCACAAAAGCAATTCTGATAAGTAATGAGGAAGGAGGGGTTTTGTAAATTAGTACTCTCCGTAAGGCCTTTAAAACGTCAAAAACTTTGGATGGCCTTTCCAAACAAGAAAGTAGTCTCTACAGCTAATGCCTGTTTAAGGCTCATAAGCTTCAAGTGTAAATTGTTGATCTGATCACTCTAGCTAAGTGTCGTCCCACGCTGACATTAGCTATACCAACCATGACAGATCTTCTGTAGGAGGCATTACGGTGCCCTATTTTCCTACACAGTTTATAGGTCATGTGATCAGTTGAGAGAGAGAGAGAGAGAGAGAGAGAGAGAGAGAGAGAGAGAGAGGAGAGAGAGAGAGAGAGAGAGAGAGAGAGAGAGAGAGAGAGAGAGAGAGAGAGAGAGAGAGAGACAGAGAGACAGAGAGACAGAGAGAGAGAGACAGAGAGAGAGAGAGAGAGAGTGCACTACAGTCGAGAGTTTTTTTTTTTAGGTCAGGACAATTGAACGACAAGGGAAAGTAGTTGATAGAAATACTCCTAAGAGTTCGTTGGAAGGGATCTGAGGAGGGTTTGTCCTTGTAAACATCGATAAAGTGCTTTTACTTCCGAGGTACTTCCGAGGGAGTCCATCGATCAGAGTGATTCTTTTGGGCGCTTCTTCAAGAAGAAATGTACTCGAATTAAATCTAGTTGAGTTTCGTCATGTCAGTGCATAAAATAGCATTTATGTTAGAGAATCTCGCTTAAAGGCACTGGACACTATTGGTAATTACTCAAAATAATTGTTAGCATAAGAACTTACTTGGTAACGAGCAATGGAGAGCTGTTGATAGTATAAAACATTGTGAGAAACGACTCCCTCTGAAGTAACAAAGTTTTTGAGAAAGAAGTAATTTCTTAGTAAAATATTTGAATTGATTTTGAGACCTCACGCTTGAGGTCTCGAAATCAAGCATCTGAAACCACACAATTTCGTGTGACAAGGGTGTTTTTATTTCCATTATTATCTCGCAACTTCGACGACCAATTGAGTTCAAATTTTCACAGGTTTGTTATTTTGTGCATATGTTGAGATATGCCAAGTGAGAAGACTGGTCTTTGACAATTACCAAAGGTGTCCGGTGTCTTTAAGCACTAGCAATGTTTGAATGTTCTACAGGAAATCCAGGTAATAGGCAGATATGAGTTAAAATAACCTGGATGTACACACACAACCAATAGGTGCCGAGATGCAATTTCTTACGAGATAGGTCGTCGTTGGAAAATCGAGATAACAACATTTTTGCACAGGCATGGCAATTCATTCTTTGCAAACATAAATTGCATTTTCCTAGCCTGTAAAAATTACATCAAATTAGGTAGTCATGTTTTTGAGAAATCCTCAGACAGTAGTTTTTGTTCTGTGAAGGTTGTGGCAAACACCTAAGTGTGCTTATTTCAGTTTGAAAGCATGAAATAAGAAAGTGAACATTAATTGGATGACAAATTTCAGCTGTCATTGCTGTATTTCGAACAGAAAAAAATTCTTAAAACGAGTAGCTTTGGGCTCGATTTCACGAAGCACTAAGATTCATCTTAAAGATGAGTTGTCAGTATATTGCCATGTTGATTTGTATGAAGATTGAATCACATTTTGCGATTATTCTTAGCTTTTGGTGAAATCGAGCCCAATGAGTATTACTCTGTAAAACGTAAGCTTTGATATTGAACTTTTTGGCATTTATTTATTTTGTTATCAATGCCGATGATATGACTTATCCTTAATAAACTCAGGTGCAAAAAACAAACAAAAAAGAGAAAAATATTGTCAACAACATTTGTAAGGATGTGATCAAAGAATACACAGTGGAGCTTAGCTGCCTGTATTTGATTTCCTTTCAAGTGCTAATCTCAATAGATGGTTGAACATTTTCCGTCTGGACGAAAACACCCTCTGGCCGGCAGCTTATATTCAGCACCTTCCAAGGCCTTTTCCTGTTCCTTTTGTTGGAGAGATTTTTGTATCCCCTGGATTTAATATCAGATTTGGGCGCGGCTTAAGTTCCACTGTGAGTAAAGTTTAGAGTCCTCATATTCTTTCGGTTCTGCGTGGGAGAGCGTTTTTATTTCCGTGCAGCTTTTGTGCGGATGTTTTTTTTCTTTCCGCGATGGTCAAACAAACAAGCGGTCGTGCCAAACATCCGATTTTTGTATGCACTGCGGCTCTCAGGAAGTGGAAAAATTCTGTGTTCTTTATTGACCTCGGTCAGTAAACAAAATTTTGAAGTGGGGGAACTTTAAAATGATCTTGTGGAGTTTTGAAAGATAGTTGAGGGGTGGGGAAGGGGTAGTTTTACAAGTCTGGATGATTACACTGTATTTATAAAGCGCCAAATTGCCAAAGGATACAAGGCGCTGAAGAAAAAAAGGAAAACAAGACAGTACAAGGACGCTGTCGACAAGCTACAGACTATATAGGGGAAAATGATGGTCTCCATTGCTCTAGGTCTTCCCATTGGTGTTGATCTATCTTCATCAACATCTTGATATTTGTGGCGTGTCGTGGCCGAGTGGTCTAGTTCACCGGACCCAAGCTCAGGTCTAGTCAGCAGCACAGTGTGGGTTCGAATCCCAGTCATGACCCTTGTGCCCTTGAGCAAGGCACTTAACCATAATTGCTTCATAAGAAGTTGGGAAGGTGGTGCTCTACCAGCCAGGCTGTTTCAGCCCCAGGAGTAGGTGGCAACGTGCCCCTGGTGTCAGTTGATTTGGGTCAACAGCCCAAGTCAGTTAAGTGTAGCCCTCACCTTGAAGTAGCCGTTCGGCCTTGTGAGTTAGGCGATATCTCATAAAAATAAAAATTAAAAATCTAATGGAAGAGGCAATTTTGAAGGAAAAATGCATTTCATTTTAACAAATTAAAAGTTTCTGTGTTCTACATCCTATTGTGAAACAGAACAAATTTGAAAGACTTGCTTATCAGGATCGATACTTGCACGGATCCGCCATGTGCATGTAGAGTCTCGGCTTCATGCTTCATTTGTATTGTGTTTATGTATCTGTTCGGATGAAAGTGTCATTACATTACCGTGACAAAACAGTTATATAATGCTTATATTTACTGCTGTTCCAAATTCAAGGCTCTACACGCATTTGGCTGACCGTGCAAAGGGCAAACTGCTCAAGTTCTTGCCTTACAATACATGTACTTCCCTCGGATCTTCATCAACAATTTTATATTTTAAGTTAAAAGTCTGTTGTGAGGGGAAATTAAAATGAAAACCATCTTTGTTTAGCTTCTTTACAAAACAAAACCATCTAAAAAAAAAAAAAATGTCTTGCTAATCAAAAACCGAGAATATATTCAGGAATGAAAACCGCGACTGAGTATCTCTGTGGGACCTTGTTGTTTGAGTAACTTCTGACAGCAAACACCTCAGGGAAAAAAAAACTTGTCATGAAAGAAAGAAACAGCTCATTTTTATTCCTAAGGGCTGTAATCCCAGGTACCCTAGCCCGGTTAAAGGGCAACTCTCCATGATCATAGCAGCCATGCGGCTGTACATGAAATATAAACTCTAAAAGCAGTTATCGCACGCTGGCTTGCCGCCGCATCACGATAATATCAATGACAGCGCTGTTTTTGTGATGTGACGGCCGGGCGCACGTGCTAATGCAGTAACTGGGTTTCAGTTCATAATTCCATGTACAGCCCCGAGCCTGCTATGATCATGACGATCGTCCTCCTTTTATTCTGAAAGCTGTAGAACCCAAAAAACAAATTCTCAAAACAGCTCAATAATACCTTGCTTATAGCCTTTTATAAAATAGTTTACCAATCAATATGCCATTTGAATCAAATTGATTGCAAAATATGGTAATGGTTTCATGTTTTGACTCTAGCAGAAGTCTTCTCCAAGGCTGTGCAGTTTGCAACAGCTCTTTTCTGTTTTTAACTAGAACAAATTTTGGGCGGTTCACCAAACCTCAATTTTATCATATTGGTAACCCTAGAAATATTCTAAATAACAAAATATTGCACGCACAAACCGGTCGCCGGACAAATTCTCATGTGAGTTTAATAATTTTGTTCCCCCCAAATGAAATGATGGTGATAATATGCGTAGTGTAGTCACGTTCTAATATTATTAGAGTTCTAACAAAAACAGAGATTGCAAGATTTTTTTTTTTTTTTTTTTTTTTCCTCTGTAGGTTGAGAATTCTCTTACTACTCAGGGATTCCCACCCTAGGCATTATCCCAAGTTGCATAATTAATTGCAGACTAGAAAAAACCCCAGTGAGGAAATTTAAGAAGGTGTGATGGGAAGCCTGACTATAGTCACACTTTCCTAAGTGAATGTGAGTATGCGTGGAGGCAATGCACCTGGAAGATCGTGGAGGATACCCAAGGATGTTACCAGTTTGTTATGGTAGCTGGAACGGAGTGATCCCAGGGCGGTGTCTGTTGCCGAGAACGATTCCTGCGCCGAGAAACATCTGCCGGTGATTTCTTGGTGGATGACACTATTCAATGAAGTCTTTTTCTGTTTTGCGGATGCCGAGAAGTTTGTGCGTGTTGCTAGCACTGGACACTTGACTGTCGATCAGCTTTGAGTTTTTTAGAAAACTCATTATCACAAAGACTGTTTTCTGTTGTGAGGGAAGTCATGGTTTGAGCGGAACAGACTGTACTACACCTCCTACTAGAGTCTGAACTTGAGTTTTTTATTTGTCTCATTCCACGAATGAAAGTTGTGTAAGAATCTATTGAACAAGAAGACGGTTGTCTGTAACGCTGATTATATTTCAGATCTGTCTGATTTCCGAAAGTGAGTGTGAGTTTCACCATTGTTCTCATCTTCAACAACACCTCGGTGCTCCCTCGGATTCTCCAAAACTGTTGTGGACATTCTGGACCCAAACTTTGCAAGTTTTGCCGAAGTGCATTAAATTGAAATGATGTCCTCGAAATGTTTTCACGTGATGTTTATGTTTTGAGAGTTTGATTGTGATTGCTTGTGCATCGGCTTGCAATTCACGCGTACCTGGTTGAAATGCTAGCTTGTGCATGGGAGACCCCTATAAACACTGTTGCAAAGAAGTCACTTTTCGGAACGAGTAGAACTAAGCTGCTGACTAACTTTCTTTCCACAGTTTTTTCTTTTAGCACCCATGCACCGGTACTCAAATTTTTGTTTTCTTCTCACTTTTGTCTTTGCAGAGAAACCGTCAGCTGATGGAGGGGATGCTAGCCCCAAATCCACTCTCAGTGCCTTCCATTGTAAGCACCGTAACTACAGGTGAGTTTGAAAAGCTAGTGCCCCCATCCCCCTTCCTCATCCCAACCTCCAGTTTATGCTTGAAGTTTTTGAATAAATGGCCACCCCTTCAGCTTTAGGTGTAGGTGTTTGTGACCCTGCTCTCAGATCAGCGTCCCTTTACTACAGGTACGTCTAAAAGCAAGAGGTGTAAATGACACCCCCAGTGTGTTTATGCTAAGGATTTGTGGATAAGACTATACCACCCCTTTCATCTTTGGGTTTAGGGATATGTGCCCCCACCCTACAGGTGCATCTATGAATGGGTTACACCCCTGTGTTCTGACTTCCCTGGTGTATTCTCCTTGTCTTAATCCTAACCCTATCCCTTCTAATCCTTGCCCTAACCCTAACCCAAAGAAAAATCTTAACCCTAGCATGTGGATTTCGCAGGGGGTTATAGGAGCATACATTAGGGTCGTCATAACATAGCAGTATCAGAACTTAGAGCAGTCCCCCTATTCCCATCAAGCTAAGGGGTAGGTCAAGGGGTTATATATTCCATCCCTCACATCCCCTCCCCTCTGGTGCTTACCCCTCCCACAAGGCTTAGAAATATACCTAGACTCATGCATGAACCTCTCAATCCCCTTTCCCTGCCCCCTCAACCCCCCTGCCCCACCCCCTCTCATTTCTTTCTACATTCGTAAGCACATCAGGTACAAGCAATTCTAAGATTGATTAATGCACCTAATTTCTGCCCGACCTCCTTTCCCAAGCTTGATGGATGAACTTCCTCTCCCAAGCTTGATGAGTTCATCTTGTCTCCAATACTATCAGCCAAAGTACATGCACTTTTTTATTGAGGCATTCAACTTCTCAGGTCGTCATTAGCGTGGAAGAAGGGCGTAAGGCTCTACACTATTCTTCCAGGCACACAAAGTACTTTTTTCCAGTAACAAATTGGGTTTTTCTAGGCAATTTCCTCTGTTTAATAATAACAATACTGGAGTCTTATATAGTGCACATATCTACCAAGGTGCTTAAACAAATAGCAACATTTTAAGACATAAGTGGTGTTTGAAGCTTTGCATGGTGTGGAGATAAGAGGTAACTATAAATAAATAAATAGTAAACTTGCCGGTACAACCATGTAATAGAACTCTTTTGTGGGAGTGTTGGCTCTGAAAAGAGCCGGTTTGGTCTCGACGTTTCGAGCAGTAAACTCTGCTCTACTCCTGAAGAAGAGCAGAGTATACTACTCAAAATGTCGAGACCAAACCGGCTCTTTTCAGAGCCAACACTCCCACAAAAGAGTTCTATTACATGGTTGTACCCGCAAGTTTACTATTTATTTATTTATAGTAACCTCTCATTTTAAGACATGTTTTGAAGTTTTGAATTATGAGATCGATGTATGTAGCACTTTACAAGGGTTTACAAGGTGCTGCAGAACACTCAGCAGTCACTGCCAGAAACTGGGTTCTTTAACTTTCAATACACGGGACCTACGGCTTTACGTCCCATCCAAAGGAGAAGGCAATAATGGTTAAGTGTCTTGCTTAAGGACACAAGTGTCAAGACCGGGACTCGAACCCACACTCTGCTGATCAGAAACACCAGAGCTTGAGTCCTGTGCACTTGACCGCTCATGCGCCACGACTCGCCACGTTTAGGCAATACCAAAATTGCCTTTCCGTTTTCAACAAGAACCCCAACAACTTGATGTTTCCTTTTTTGGTGTTTCTAAATTGACTTTCTTTGTTTCAGACAGTATAACCAACCAAGGGATCAACAGCTTTCAGTCGATGACCTCAAGGATGAGGTCACATTCAGGCGGACAGGTAAAGTCAAAACCATCTAAGATAACTATAGCATTCCTTGTCTTTATTTTTTTCCTCACCAATAGCACTCCCCACTGATGATGTCACTTTTGCTCAAAATACCTGTATATGCCAGACAATTGTTCCACCACGTTTGAGAAACTTTTAACTTCGAAGTACCAACGGTTATGGAAAATATATCACTTTTTATTCCCCAAAATTTGAATCTGAGAAGCGTTTCTGTCAGACTGTTTATTCCTATGGGGAATATTCTTCCTGCGTGGAAATATTCGCTCGGGTTTTCTCGGTGATATCTCAAAAATGCGACCACCTTTTGAAGGATTTATATCGGATTAACACAATCAGTAGGCTCCAATTACCAAACGTATGCAGCACCTTTAACAAAACTCCTTCAGACGTGATTATGAGCGCCTCTGACGTTGTTTTTTTTTAAATTGTTTCTTTGCGCTTTTCGTGTATTTGGCTCTTGTGTGTAAGTCTGCATCCCTTGTTTTGTTTTTTTCCCCTTTTTTTTCCTTGTAACACTTCTGTGCTTTCTCCAATGGTGTTTGTCAGCGAGGAGAGCAAAAAATCTCCCCTCACCTGAAGAGAGGATGGCTGCGTCGTTAATATCGAACCTTCAAGACAATTATTCAGAACCCTTGAATCTTGCGAGATTCTTAAAAGGAGGCCGAGAGTACTGAAACGCAGAACCTGGAATCACCGCCTTTGGCTCTTATTTTTGAGATGTGTGCGGAAAATTCTCCACCGCGCCCCGCCGCGATTCCTGTATCTTTTTTTAGTTCACGTTTTTTCTAGACACTGCGCGCGGTAACAGGAACTGCCCGAGGGCATGCACGTCGTCGTTGAAGTTCCAGATTTTCCTTCGCTGTTGTGCCGTTGAAGCCCCACACTGTGATTTCCCACAAGGCCCCGACTGGAGCTTTTTAGGTGATTGGTTTTAGCGCGGCGTCTTGTAACCCAAGCTTTGCATGTTTTGACTTTCCCCTCTCTTCGAGCGACATTGTGTTTTATGTTGTGTGTGTGCGTTGCTGGTGCTGGTGCTGCGCTTGCAAGCTTAGGTAAACATATCAGGTTGACGGATGGAACATGTCTTTGGCTTATTCTTTACTTTACATTTAAAGGGCCGATTACAGAATGTGCGTCTGACGGAGATTGCCCAAGTCAAAATGTGTTTTTGAAGTAACACAAGTGCATAGCGTCTGGCTTAACAAAAAAATACAGTGACTTTATCAAACTATAAGTCATTTGTTCGAAACCTCAAAATGTAATTTTCTCCCTAATTTGGGAAGTAAATTTTGATCCACAAATTGTCTGGAAGATGATGGATTGTGCCTCTTTGTGTCCAGTCCGTAAATTGAAAAGGAGCTGCTCTAAGCCAGGCACACCACCAAACCTCATGCATTTTTCAGCAGATAATCAATTTACGTCTCCACGGCAGAATAAGAAGAATAACAGGGTAACCCACGGCAGCCATGGCAATGCTTATTACTCCGTGCCATCGGGCCCAGCGGTATTATTAGAGTTGCCACTCATTCTTTTCGTCTTTTTTTATTTGACGGACGGAGAAATCATAACGATCAAAAAAGATTATATAAATGAGCATCGAGATGACTGCTTATTCGGAAGTATCATTTTCATAAATTGCATATGAGCCAAAGATGCCACGTAGTCTTTCTACTGCTGCATTTGAATAATATTATTGGTTTTACTGGACAACAGTTCCTATACCTCTACTAATTGCTACATTTTACTTGTAATGTGACATTGACAATTTGGGACAAGTACTTACATTTGTTTTAAGTTTTGTTTTCATTTAAGAAACACATCCTTTTAAATAGGTCATAATTCTTTAAGGAACATTACAGAATTGGTATGAAAAAAACTTGTAAAATATACTTTTTGATCACAGATTTACATAAAACTTACACGGTCTAATGATGATGATAATAGAAAACATCCCTTGAAATATTTCTGTCTGAATTGTCATATTTGATGAGAAATGAATAAACTAATTTTCCGATTAGAGTTTATCGCTCAGTGAGCGTTTTATTCATTTGTTGAACCTATTTGATTTCATGCAAATGTGTAATCGGTTTTTCACTATTTTCTCGTGACCCAGATGGCCGATTGATCTCAAACTTCTACAGGTTTGTCAGTTATGTATATGGTGGATTACATAAAGTACTCACACTGCCAGCAACTATTTTGTTAGCAAAAACCAATTCTGTAATGTTCCTTTAAGGCTTTTATTTGCATGAAAAGGTGATTGAAATTGAATCGAATCGAATTGAATTGAATGGAATTGAAGGAATCGGTTTGTGGGAACACTTGGTGAATAATCTTTCTGAATGCCATTCGGAATTTGGTGCATGGTTCTTAAAAGAACCGATACAGAACAGTATTTTCATTATTTATTTTTATTGGTTTATTTCAGACATTATTATTTGTTTTTTACAATAACACCGATGTATGTAAAGCACTGTATACTTAGTACTTTCTCGAGTCCTCACTAGGTAAGGAGCACTTGAGAGCTGCTGATAGTATAAAACATTGTGAGAAACGACTCCCTCTGAAGTCATGTAGTTTTTGAGAGAGAAATAATTTCTCACTAAAATATTTGAATCTGAGAAAGGCTTCACAGGCATGCAACCTCGATGACCAATTGAGCCCAAATTTTAACAGGTTTGTTATTTAATGCATACGTTGGGACACACCAAGTGAGGATACTAGTTGACAATTACCAAAAGTATATCCTGCCTTTCAATATGTTTGGATAGGGTTTACCGCTTATACAAATCACTTCAAATGTCAAGATACACTCTCTCTGTTTGTTATCTTCTCCGTGGGTAATTGCTTGAAATTCCTAAGGAAGTACGGAGAGGGGGGTTGTGTGACAGCAAGGCTCTGTCTTTCTATTTTAAAACTGCAGAGCATATCAACCTCGTTCCTTAGGGGTGATCAATTGTTTTGTTTAATGTGTGCATCTTTTATTTCCAGGGTTCTTCCAAGAAAACTCTAGAAGGATTAGAACCAATTCATCCAGCCCTTCCTATCGTCAAGGTGAGCTTCTCAAGATATCATGTTTTCTTAATAAAAGTATCATCTTTGTCCGGACTTGTCATTGGAGCAGCCAGCGCAGGGGCAAGAATCCTTAAAGCTTTCTCAAAAAATCTAGAATCTTTACAAGTTCTCAGTAGACACTGATGACTTTCGTCTAAAATTCCCTACTCCTTTTCTGAGATGGACAGAAAACAATTATTCATTTTAGCCCCAAAACGCAAGCATTGTTTATGATGACAGCTCGAGGAGGCCATTTTATATTTCCGGACAATGATGATAGAACTAGATTGAAGTTTTTATTTTTTACACAACAAGGTAGAAGTGTCCCTTTAAAAGGTTTTTGCAAGAACTCAACGATCTCCGTCTGAAATCTCCGTCTCCGTTTCCTTAATCAATACAACACAGTATCCTTGTCCTGGGATGGAGGACGGGATTTGGAAATCAAAGAGATTGATTGTGGAGCGGAGAGCTCGCAGTACCCGCCCGAGAACTACACTGGGTGATGTTTTTATGCATCGATTTGCCGAACGTGGCTCTCGCAAATTGGGGAAAAAAAAAAAAGTAGATTGATTCAGGGGAGGGTTTTTGTTTGCACCATTTAAACATAATAACAAGGTCATGTTGTTGTAATTTATTTGTTCCACTATTCCTCACGCTGTTTGTAAATAGGTCAGACTTGAAAGGCGGACGCCAATTCTGGCATGAAGACATAATTTATATAAATAGAAAGTTCAAAGGGTCATGTGGGCATGAGCAACCATAATTTTTTGTATAAACTTAAAACAACATGAATTTTTTTAAATGGAAGGCATACCTTTTGATGAGGCCAAGAAAAGATCCTTGGCCCAAGTGATATTTCCACTCTAGCAGTATTCATGTTTGATAAATGGTGTGTTACTAAAAAAAAAAGAGAGGACATTGTTCTTGTACTCGAGCCAGCATGGGTCTGTAATGACTTTTATTGTTTGCCAATGGGTGTGGGAGAATCTTTTGATCACCTTGTTTTTAATTTGGACACCAAATTTTTCCCTTCATATGCAAGTATCGTGGAGAATTTCGATGCCCTTTTTACTGTTGACCCATTCATGCACCATTTTTTTTAAGTGAAATTAATCATATGGACACATTTATTGTTTACTCTTTTTTTCGCAAATCGCGACCCCTCCCCTCCCCCCCCCCCAAAAAAAATTGGTCGCAGTAGCGCCCACGCGTGCGCGTGAAAGAGTACCCATTTTCTCAATTTTGTCTAAAACCCTTTACTTTGCTGTAAATAATAAAGCTAAGGCTAGCCAACGGGATCTTTGTCAGTTAGGTGTGTGGTGTTTTTGCAGTCCCCCCCTCCCTCCCAACAGGCTCCTTATTTTTGCAGCAAGTTCTAGAGTGCCTCACTTTCTTCAGCTTCTAGCCACATCAACGTTAAGTCCATTATGTATTTTCACCCGGTACTTGACAAAGATAATAAAAAAAAACATTTACAGCTACTCCCCTGCTTTGTGGATTACTTGACTTAGTTATTTCAGCTTGATCAAATCATCCGTGTCAACCAGATTCGATAAACTCAGCCAAATTTCAAAAACGATTAATTTAGTCTCTAATTTTCCCACTGCTCTGCTGACTTTGAAAGCAGCTTGACCTATTTACGCTTCTTCACTGGCCCTCACGAGGCCCGTGAAGCATTCTTGGAATAACATCAACGCTGTTAGTTCTCGTTTTCACTCTAAGAAAAACAAATACTTGAAACTGACAGATTTCACAAAATTATCTACACACCAGTCATTTGATCCTAACTGGATTCAACATGATTGTTAAAATAACTCAAATTTTTGAGTGGGGTTTTGGTCATGAATTTCTCTTGAAATAAAAACACTGTTCCTTTAAAATTTTCTAGGGAATAATTTATATTTCCAATAAAGTATAACAAAATTGGAGACAAAATAAATGTTTGAAATATTGCTGTGTTCAAGGACAGTGTGAGAAAAATTTATCAACTTAACCATTCATTCCCTTGGTTACGTTTCAGTAATGTAATTTTTTTTTTTGCCATATTTCATATTTCAGGGGAAAAAATTAAACTCATAACTAAACCTTCATTTCTGAAATGAAATTACCGTTGCAAATATCACAGGAGAGTGTTTGGGAGGATATGTGTAATCAATCAAAACTAAGTTCTTTACAGTAATTAATTTTCCGTCCCTTATTTCTGTTAAGTCAACCTTGTCCCCAGGGGCTTTTCTGACCCTTTTGGACTGAGCTTTAGAAATCCATGGGCAGGAGATTGTCATTCCTGTATTGTAAAAAAAAAAACCTTTAATAAGCAGCCACACGATTCTAAAGTCTTGTTTCTGGTTTCACTTATTTTGCAAATTGGCTCTGTTTATGGTGACAAATATATGAAAAAACCTTGTTACTGTTGGTAAAATTGTTGTTTAATTTTCCACATAGCTTTTTGTAACATTAAATTTGAGTAACATGCATATGAATTGTTGCCAAATACAACCATTTGCAGTAACAGATAACCAGCCAAAATGCTATGCCATTGTGTTGATTTTGACTGGTCACCTGCAGGCCTTTTCTTAGAGATGATTGTTATTTTCTGTAGAATTCTGTGTAAGATTCAAAATTGTTTGCAGAGTGTTTTTCATCCAAGACAAAATCTGAGTTCCACCTTTTTTGTTAGACACCCACACATTTTATTTTCTGCGTTTTTAAAGTTTGTTTTAATACCCTATAATACCCGTCGCCTTTTTTCCCTGACCGCAGAATCGGGTGATAAATATCACTCATTTCCAGGTAAGGCCAAGGGAATTCACTCAGTGTGCGTGGTGGACGTCATTGAACAATTACCGAGAATTTTGTTGCCATCAATATAGAAAATAAATTATTTGTTCAGATGCCTTTGAGGAGGAAAATTGATAACTGCCACTTAAATCAAAAAGATGACTAAACCTAACCACGATTCTCCAGAGTAGAAAGCTTGTCAGGTGTTTTTTACAAAATTGGGGATTGAATAAACGAGTGGGTAGGTCCTCCCAAGTGGCTTTGTTTATTTTTGTTGGCCGAGACGACAAACAAAAATTGTTTACAGCTACTCTCTGTCTCTCTCTCTCTCTCTCTCGTTACACACCAAGACCCCGTCGGAGCGCTTAAGCCGGGCGGGGTTCGTCCTACGCACCATCCTCCTGATGCGTTCCCCGCAGATGATCCGAGATCGCAAGTACCACCTCCGCACGTACCGCCGCTGTCTCGTGGGCTCGGAGATGGTCGACTGGTTGATACAGCAGAGTCCGATGACGTTGGTTCACTCACGGCAACAGGCTGTCGGGATGTGGCAGGCTCTTCTGGAGGAAGGTGTCATCACTCATGGTAAGCGCTTAGGGTTCATTCAACAGTTTTGCGCCGTGAACGCTAAGTGTGGCTTGTCCCGCTGTAGTGAATAAGAAATGATCTCCTTACAACTACCTCGAATCTTAGCAGACTTTGCAACTACTTGTACTTGTATGTCTGGAACCCTCTCTCTTGTGATGGATCAAAAAGGTCTGATATAAATTTGTCTGATCCTCCGTGACTGTATACAATTTGTCAAGGAATTTTTAATTTATTTTTTTTTTTTCCTGCAAATTTCTCTGAAAGACAATGGGTTTTGTTTACAGTGGAATACTTTCAATTCAATTCAATTCAATTCAACATTTATTTCCACTCACAAAAACAAAAACTTTGGACTTGGGTTTGTTTGTTTTTTTCTTTAAAGGAATTTTATGCAATTTGTGTAAAGTTAAGTCATTCACTGACTTTTCAGAAATCAGTTTTGTGTAATATTTTCTTTAAGATGAGGTCACTTTGGAAGGATTCGTTTCTTGGATGATGGGTACTTGTGCCATTTTTGTGGACAAAGTACAAAGTATTTGGGAAACATGTTTTACTCTGTAATCGTCCAAACTCTATCATCTCTTTAAAGTGTGCCGGGAGCATCCCTTCAAGGATAAGTACCTCTTCTACCGTTTCCGTGACGATGACATGGGCATCGGGAGCCAGCCGGGGAACGCAGAGAAGAAAGAGGCAGAAGACGAGTTTCAAGACACCCTGGTCATCCTCGCCCAGATCGGCCCAGACGCTATGATGAGAATGATTTTACGAAAACCGTAAGTCCTTCAATTGAATTTGATTTCTCGGGGATGATTTTTTTTATTATTATTTTTTTTTTTACAATGCATCTTGAAAAATGAAACTCAAGGCTTGTTGCTCAATCAAAAATAAAGCCTGGTTCATACTTCTCGCAAATTACTACGAGGGAAGCAGACTCCATGCATGAATGGGATAGCAACACGTACTGATTGTTTGCGCCACAAAAATTTGCCTCGCAATCACCTTTGCGCGAAGTATAAACCAGCCTTGAATATTTTTATGTTTTTGGTGTTAACGTGAAGCTGAGGACGGCTTCTTTCAAAAAGTGAAAATTATCTGTAAATCTGATGATATGTAGCAGTTGTATTGCAGATTTATTTATTTATTATTAATGGTTTGAATTTTTGTGTGTGTACATTGGAGTCCTATAAGGGGACTTTTTTTCCCTGTGCGTTCTTGAAGCTAGGAAACCTGTAAACAAGGGTTTGTTGCCGTAGGAACCAAGATTACAGGATGAAGTCCTTCTCTGTTTCAGGATGTGTTCTTGACTCCTCTCAATGCATTTCTTGTTTAAAGTAAATGGAATTAAAGTCAGCTAGTCTCATCCCGAGGACAAAGCAATTAAATGCGCGATGCAGAAGGACTCGCTACGGAGCTGACCTAGGCATATTGTCTGACAAGGATCTCACCTCCAACTGCAAGCCTTTTTCCTTGCTGGTTTATTTTTATCTGCTGTATCTAGGCTAGAGATGGAGCTGTTTAACTTCTATCCTCTTCGTAATTGTGACTTAATTCCACTGTAAGCCATGCCCACCTCACAGCCCCGATGACAGCCAGAGACCAGTATAGGAAATGCTTTGAGCTCGTTGTCTTCAACGAGTTTTGCATGACCAAAGTATAAGACGGACTCGCATTTCACAAATGTTTTGCACTAGGTCTTGAGGTGCTCTCAGAGTTATTGCCCTCTGTCATAAGAAATGCCTTTGAATAAGGAAATGAGTGATTTTTGGGGTAACAGTGTTCAGAAATTTATGACAGCTTTGGAGCTGGAAGTTGTCAAAACTATGCGCATGCAGCAGATGCTTATGGGTGTATGATGAAATGATTTACCAACAGGATATATAGAGCAATGGCTGATGACATTGCTGAGTTTGTTCAGTCGTTATTTTCTGATTCAGGTTATCCTCGGCAACCTACATGTATGATTTGTTTTACAGTGATTGTAACTTGTCGCCAAACACCGCCCTAGACCTGTGTTGTGCGTTACAGAAAGGTTTTTATGAGTAATGGTTGATTGAGTAAAAAATGATGTTCTGTGATGGTTTGTCCGTTCATGCCATACTGTTGTTGTTTTGTTGTTGCTGTTGTTGTTGTTTTTTTGGGGGGAGGGGGGTTTCGTGGTTTTGTTCTCAATTTTGACATAAAAAGGGAATGTGTACTCTCCAGGGCCCAATTTCATAGAGCTGCTTTTTCATGAGAAGTAGCTAAGCACAACAAAAACTGCTCTTACAAAGAAATAAGGTTACCAGC
Source organism: Pycnopodia helianthoides (assembly GCA_032158295.1). Taxonomy (NCBI): domain Eukaryota; kingdom Metazoa; phylum Echinodermata; class Asteroidea; order Forcipulatida; family Asteriidae; genus Pycnopodia; species Pycnopodia helianthoides. The sequence goes on from CM063263.1 coordinate 2,031,917, forward strand.
TAAAATACCATGTCACATGTACAATCTGTGACTGGTGGCCTGTTTATTTTCGCTCAGCAGAAATTTATTCAGCAGCATTTTCTGCTTAAGCAGCTCTATGAGCAAGAGCCCAGAAGATAGAGGTTAGACGTAAATTGACGTTTATCGTTTTCAAAGTGCTTAGAGTCTTCTGTTAAGTTCACCCTTTGATCATCCAACTCGATCTGAATATATAGGCTGTCTTTCTGGGAAGGCGCTACAACCTACCCTGGGCTCAATGCCATGAAGCTTTCAATAAACAAGTCAGCTTGCTAGAGACAAACTTGCTTACCTTGAAGAGGTTAAACAGCTGAGACATTGCTGCGGCCTTAAAATTATTGGCACCTAAACATTGCAAAGTGATGTTTTCTGATTACTGGTTTTGTGAAGTTAGATCCACTGCACATAAAGAACTTGATTTGAGGCTGTAGTTTCGGTATTATTATGTTATCATATTTTATCTTATGGGTCACCACAAGCTCCGTTTTTACGTTTGCGCCCTCTAGTGGCAGCTCATACAAATTGTGATGCACCGGTTCAAACACAACTAACGCCTGGAAGGAAGGCTATCTCCCGATGTGCTTCAACGTTTTTTTTATTTATTTTAACCAAATTTTGACTACGGACGGACGCTTACTCTGTAGTGCAAAGTCCTTGCTCTATGCTTACTCATACCCTACCTCATTGATGAAAACAATACTTAAATATGAAAGGGTCTTAATATAGGACAACTGACCTGCCACACCCCTTCCATGCTTTCTTCTGAAATATTGGACGGAAAAGAGATAAAAATCGGTATTTGTTAACAGCAGGGTAGTTGAGTATGCTGCATTGTTTGAAGCACAGGGCTAACTAACCCATACTAACCATCAACCATTCACATACTCACCTTCATTAACAACTAACCAATCACAGTGAAGTTTGAGAACTACTAACCAATCGCAGTGAAGTTTTATGAGAGTACCGGTAACTTTTGACCGAGGGGCAGTGGTTTCATTTGACTTTTCCATTTTGCCGCTCAACTATTGACAAATCAACAATGGTTTGGTTTCCATGTGTTTTGAGAACTATGACAACTAAACCAAATAGGATGACAAAAACGGCTGTTATTTTATTAAATGATTCCCATCATTTAGAAGCCGGTGATTAGGATTGGTCAAGTCATTGCTAGACGGTAGACTGAATCTCTTAGACTCCGTGTGATTGGTCAAATCATTGCTGAAAAGCACCTCGTGTAACAACAGAGAGAGAGAGCCTGATTGGCTAGCAAGATTTCAAGTTTTTGCACATTCTTAAGCTTATAACTATTTCACCTAGAAGTTATTTTTGTGTTTATTTATTTAAACTTCCGATGTTGTGTCTAAACATTTATTTGATGGCTGAGTGTAGAAATATTTTTGTAGAAAAAAAATTGCACCAATTTGCAGAATATGTACTGATCATTTTTCAAGCTTAAACCTTTAAAATCACTGCATGCAATACACAACTTTTCTACATCAAAACTTTGCCTCTTTTTCTCTTTATTATTTTCTGTCAACCTTTGAACTTTTGACCTACGACCTGTACTATCCACATCTTGTGATCAGCACACCACTGAGAGCATGGGGGTATGAGTAAGTATGGTTGCCATGGAAATATACGAATTAGTCTCACCTGGCCAATCATGCCTTGCGTTGCACAAATTGCATGTAAGAATCGTAGTCTGCATCCTTTTAGTGCATGAGAGGGTTGTTTTCATTGGTGCATTAGACTCTGGTGCTCTGTAGTTCTGTCTGCACACACTTTAAATGGATTAGAAAGCTTATGTGCACTTTTATTTCCTTTTTAGGTGTTTTTAAACTAGACCTCCATATTTACTTTTTATTGACAAAAAGTGAAAGAAACAATTGCTAGGATGCATGAAAATAAAATAAAATTTCCCAAAATATTTCATCTTTTATATAGAAATATTATTATTTTAATTAAATCATTGATTATGAAATGAAACTTTGTATCAACAATGATTTAAGTTCAATATATAACTCAATTTTGCATGTTTTAAATTGGGGCTTTTATGAATTTCAACTTTAATCATAGGTTGCATTTTTTTTTTTTTTTTTACTTAAAATTTGTTTGTTTTCCTTGAATAGATTTATCTGTTTTATTCATACTTCCGTATTCTGTTTGAATATCCTTAAAATCATCAAAACTCGTAAAAGTATTATACAGGATTGGTAGAGCCGACAAATAGTCGCAGAGAGTGTTCACGTTTTAGTGATCAACCATAAACATGACATAACAAACCTGTGAAAACTTGGGCTGAATCCGTTGTGTGAATCAAGAGAAAATAGTGAAAAACCACCCACAGTTTTCAGCATGTAAACACATGGTTCTTTCAATTTGTTGGTAACAACCGAAACCAGCTGTTGCGGTTTTTGGTTAGATTTTCACAAAACGGTTATCTTAAAGGCACTGGACACTATTGATAATTACTCAAAATAATTTTTAGCATAAAAACTTACTTGGTAATGAGCAATAGAGAGCTGTTGATAGTATAAAACATTGTGAGAAACGGCTCCCTCTGAAGTAACGTGAGGTCTCGAAATCAAGCATCTGAACCATGCTGAAAGCACACAACTTCGTGTGACAAGTGTATTTTTTCCTTCCATTACTATCTCGCAACTTCGACGACCAATTGAGTTCAAATTTTCACAGGTTTGTTATTTTGTGCATATGTTGAGATACACAAAGTGAGAAGACTGGTCTTTGACAATTACCAAAGGTGTCCAGTGTCTTTAAATATGACTTTATTTCAGTTGGAAATATTTTACACACAAAAATTGGTTTTAGTATGAACTTCATAATCAGTAAGCTTTCAGGCTAAAGTTGACATTTTTTTTATCATTACCAATCCTATATAATATCTTTAATCTATACTTTGAAATAAAAAAGTTTTTTTATAAAGCATGATGAAAAAGTGGGATATATGATGAGTATTTTATCAACCATCATCATTAATTTACTCTCGAGAATCCTCACCTGCGACACTTCACAGTTATTAAATATTTGAAGATGTTGTCAATTCACCATCATCATTGGTTTTAAACGTGCCGTTTTTATCTTCTTTTTTTGAGTGACATTCAACACCTTAGGCCTTAACGATTATTTTGATAATGTTGTTATAGCAATTTTGTGTTTTTTATGTTGCCAGATATTGTCATGTTTTTAGGTGGACAACGGTCAAGTTTTCTCACCACTGCATTCTTTGGTTTGCACATGCATGATAAACTTTGAGCTCCTTATATTAGTTTCTCATTTAGAGGACATCTTTTTCAAAACAATTTAATAAATTAGTCTTTTCAGAAACTGTTTATCTGGTTTAAGTTCCCTTTCTCTTAGTAAAAATAGAGAATATCAAGTAATAAACCACAAGGGAAACTGACTGGGTAAATTTTAAATAATTTGGGGTTGAACAAAGAAAGAAATTGACTAGAGCGGGATTTGAACCAACGACCTCTGGATTCTGTGAAATATTTTCCCTCTGAAATGAAGTCATATTCAAGAGGACTGTTATGAATAGGGAGACCGCCAACATAGGGCTAGATGGCTAGTCCAAAGTTAGTTGGTTCAAATCCCACTCTTGTCAAATTCTCATTGAGCAAGACCAAATTATTCTAAAATAGAGAAAGTGATATCAAAGTTTAACAAGTAAAGACATTTGAAAAGAAATCAATAATCTTTTTTTTTTCTTCTCAAAATTACTTTTCACCTTTCTTAAAATGAAGATACATTTCAATTTCAGACTACTCGAGAAAAAAAAACTCTGGAAGGGTCAAGCAACAGTTTTAAGAATGTTTTGACTTTTTAAATTGTCATGATGCACATATTATAACAGTGGTGTTTGTTTTCAGTTTCAATTTTTTTCTGTAATAGTTTTATCATAGCTATTTTATAATTTTATTTAATTTTATTTTTTATTTTGCTCGTAACTCTGTTACAAAGTTTATGTATTGGCCCATTGATTAAGGGGAAATATTTTGAAACTTTAAAAAATATCATTCCAAAGATGGACTCTCAAAAAAAAACCTGAATTTGACCGGGATTCTGAGTCGAGGGGGGGGGGGGCCTGACCAATTCCTGAGTCAGGCTGACCTGGAAATTGTTTTTGGAATTAGGACTTTGAAGGGAAGGTATACGTTTGGTAATCACTCTTAAAATGAATGGCAATAAAAACTTACTTGGTTAGAAGTACAGCAGCTTTCGATAGTAAAAAGCATGTTGATAATCATTTTACTTCGGACTAATGTGGTTATGGAAAAATATAACAGTTTTTATCAGAAGAAATTTGAATCTGAGAAGCGATTCTGTCAGAAATGTTTCTCAGATTGTGTATTCCAATTGCGGATTATACTTCCTGCGTGGACATAACCGCTCCGGATTTTCGGCAATATCTCAAAAACGCTAACACCTTTTGAAATGATATTTTCACAGGTTAGTTTTATTGTATATATCTACCTTTACATAGGATTAAAACAATCAAACGGTTCCAAAACCAAAGGTATACTTTGCCTTTAAGGCAGATTCAGCATCAGTTTGATCCATTTCTGGGTCATATTGACACAGATTCCGGGTCATACCGGCCCAGAGAGGGTCAAGCCCCAAGGGTGCTTGATCGGGTCAATTCTGACCGGAAGTTTTTTTAGAGTGTGTGCAAATAAGTTTTTATTGTTTAGGTTGGGTGGGGGAAATGCACAAGGCAACCTCTTTGGCGGGAACAAAACCAAATTGACACAAATTTACTAGTTTTTCAACCACACTATTTATTTTGATTGTAATGACCCCAATCCGAAATTGTTCATGAAATCCTTCACTGTCTTCTAGTTCCAGCTTCTTCTTTTTTTAAAGCTACCCCCGTCCATTCTCAATCTATTGAAAAAGCCCTCACTGTGCAGTCTTTCAAAATATACTGTCTTAAGATTGTTGATGTTACTGACTGTCTGCCCCTCCTACCCCCACCACCCCCCAAAAAAATTACCCCCCTGGCCACCCCCTTGACTTTTAACACCTATACGTTCCTCAGTCGACCCCCTTGGCTAATGGAGTTGGCCCGCCGACTTCAGCAAGCTGATATTTACAACAGGTATTGCTGAATCAACGTCAGACATCTTCCATTTTCTTTTTTCCCTTTTTTTTTTTTTCCATTTTCCAGTTTTCCCAGTTTGTTTTTTTTTTTTTTTTTTTTTCCCCCAGTTTTCCTTGTCACTCATGTTTTGTTCATTTGTAGTGAATCATAAAGCATACAGTTTGTTTTATTTTCTACTTGAAAGTGGTATCTAGTTTTCAATCTGCCAAGTTGCATTTTGATGGGGATTTATCAGTTTCAAAATGCATAAAAAATTGGAAAAATATTCTACCCTTGCAGGGTAGACAAAAATTATAAAATATCAAAACTAGATACCTTTTAAAACCCTCAAACGGGGCACGTTGTCAGTAGATGCTGACATGTTTGAAAGTTTCCATTGTCTTAACCACACATCGTACACACTGGTTAGCTCATATGCCATAAGATCGTAAGCTGGACCATGCCACACGTCCTAGAGGGGGTGTCGATCAACATGGGACAGTGGTTTGGTTAGAAAGGGCAGGACACAACTCTGCCAGCATCTTTTGTGTAGTAAATCAGTTTGTAAATTGTCTGTAAAAATGTCAATGAATGATGACCCAAACTCTGAAAAATTATTACTTACGCAAACAAATAAGCTTTATCAGACAATACCTGGACACTTGTAAACAACCCAGTTAGACAAATAAATCGTTGATAAAATGCAAAACAAACCCTTTTAACCTACAGGGAAAAACTTGTCAGCATATACTGACAACGAAGATGCCTCATTTGAGGGTTTTAAACAGTGTCATTTTAAAAATCAGTTCTTCTCGAATTGTTATTTTTATTTGTTGATCCAGAGGTGCATTGTAATGTTCGGTTTTTTTCTACTCTTTAAAGTTTATTGTTTTAAGTTGAGCCAACTTGTATCATGCTATTTTAAGTTCTACATTTTTTTTGGTGTACGTACAGTCTACATTGTCATTTCCATTCTTCGTCCACGTACAACTTTGACGCAATTCAGTTGTTAGTGACCATCCAAAAGTCATTTTGTCATACTGTTGAGTTAAGTTGTCTACAAAGGGATTCACTGACTTGTATTTCATGTAATTTAAAAAAAGTTATTGTGACAATCCTTTTGAAAAGGGTTCCTTTCAATTTTAAAGATATTTCAGTACTTTAAAAAGCATGTTTCTTAAAACTGTTTAGGATACCAGCAAGTCAATTTTATGAAATTAACAGTTCTCCACCTTTGCAACAGACCTTTATCACACCCCCATTAACCCCATCCTTAAAGGGTTCCTTGTATACCCATAGACCATATGAGTTGTAATTGTCATTACTTAAACAGGGACCAGCCTGTTTTCACCTCACAACCTCAGTTTGGTTAAGGCCGTGTTCAAATTGGGGGCTACAGTTACGACTACAGCTAGACTTTCCGCATCATCATACACTGAAGTATGGACGTCCTTAGCAACACCCTTAGCAACATTCATAGCCACCAATTCGGATATGGCCTTACTTTAATTTGAAATAGCCAGAAAAATAAAATGGCCACTGCAGAAAAAAAATCTATGTGATCTGCCACCGTTTCACAAAACTTTACGCAACTGCATAAGTCCACTTGCTCAATATTTTTTGGGTAAGTTGCGTACCACTAACACAAGAATACTTTCACAATTGGACTTATGTAGTTGCCTAAAGTGAAATCTGCTGTTGATGTAAAAAATATATTAACAAATATAAAATTACAACATTTATGAACATATCCCACAAGAGGATAAGGTTTCAGTGTGAACTTTTGTCAAAAGAAATATAAATAGAAATATTTTATAATTAATTTGCTGAAGTGTCTATCTGATATGACCCTAAACTATACTTTGATTTTAATCAGTTCTTTATCAGCTCCAGTCTACACTTGACCTTAAGTTAACAGACTCAATGTAATAAAGACACCCGCGCAAAAGAACAAGGCCTCTCCAAATTGTCGTTAAATTTAATTATTCATCCCCTAGCCATTGTTCAATATCTATTTCCGCGTCGTCATCATATTTGTAGGAATCCTGGTGCCAGCTTGGTGAAAATCGTTTCTCCATTGCACAAGATGCATTACAACTTAACCATCAAATTACATAGATCTGCTTCGGCAGACAACAGTGCTCAACAATGTTCTGCTAAGCAAAAAAAAATAAAATAAAAAACAGGAAACCAGCCACAAGTGGTATATACTGGCATGGCATTTTGGCTGGTAACCTATGTCTGGTAAGCACAATTGTTTTGTGCTTTGCTGTATTTTTGGTGCTTAAGCAGCAGCTCTATGATATCGGGGGGGGGGGGGGGCGGAATGTAGTCATAGTCTCTTCTCAAGGCATTCTTGTAAATATGTAAACTATGCTGCATCTGTAAGCAGTCTGGCATGCAAGCAAACACCTTGAGCCAAACATAATTCCTGCATGTCAAAATGTTCCACCGGACACAAACCAATCAGACAATTTCCCGATAATTTCCTGCAGTAATGTTATGCAATTAACCTACTTCGGAACAACGCATCGTGTTCGTATAGTGTTTCCGTTGCCGATAATTTAAGAATAATTATTGAAATCGATTTCATGTCTGGCATGCAGAGTCTTTGAAATGCATGTGTACATGTATGTGATACTAAACTTACATTGAATATGCATTTTTTAATCTTATGCAGGTTTTGCACCACAATTATTTATCCTGTAAACTATAATACATGTATAGCTTTACAATAATTCAAAATAATTCTTATAGAATATAACACTCAAGCCCCCCAATCCCCTCCCCTATGTTGAATGATCCAACGGATTGAAAAGTAATTAATGTTAAACATTTAAATGGTTAAACAAATGATATGCTTTTTTCGTTCAGCGTGAATTTGATGTCACCACCGCAGGGAGTCGCAAAGGCTCAACCGAGTTTTACATTTTTAATGATGTTTTAGGCGAAATGCGTACAACAGGCAGTGGTGTATATTGTTGCAGTGTCTCTTGTCGAATCATTTTCTCCATGAGAGATTTTTTTTGGGGTGGGGGGGGATATGTTCTACTTATTCCTTTGTTTGTTTTTCGTGACTCCTTGGGGATATTCCTATCCGTATTGAGTTGCAAAGAAAAGTGGTTCACCCTGTACTTTCTTGATGCGATAGTTTGAAGCTGATGCCCATAGCAACCAAGAAGGTTACCATGACAACCGATGCATTTATAGAGTGCTTCTATTGTATCCAAGATCTGAGACGATTTTAAAGACAGTTTAATTTCAAAAAAAATGCAGGCTCTTGTGTCATTCAGATCAGAATCGTATTGCTTTGATATGTTGAGTTTGCCTAAGGTGGTTCGTTTGAATTTAAAAATGTGACATTTATAATTTAGAATTAGGCCAGTACTGATTGCATTTGCTTCTTCTGCTGCAACTCTGTACGGGATCTTTCTCACTGCTGTTTCATGTATGGAACTGCCCCGAACATCTGTTGTGTCTGTTCTGGTTTCTGAACAAGCCAATTACTGCTATTTCATGTATGGATTTCCTTGAAGTTGTACTTTTTTTTTTCCTCAGTAAGTCGACTGCTCTTTCATGTTGTTTTGAACTTTCCCGAATAACTGTAGTGTGTGTTTTTCTATTTGTCCCTGTTGATTGAACCTCTCATGTAGACCCATGGAACGGTCGGTAGATGATCTGGAGATTATTTACGAGGAGTTACTCCACATCAAGGCGTTGGCTCATCTTTCCACGATGGTCAAGCGAGAACTCGCAAGCGTCCTGGTGTTTGAGTCACACCAAAAGGCCGGTACTGTCTGTAAGTACAAACTTTTTCTTATAAGTAAAAGCGGGGATTAATAATAACAAGTTCTTATATAGCACATTTCACAATAACGTATCAATGCGCTTTACATAAGTGCCCTGTGGTCGATTTCACAAAACTCTTCCTAACTTAGGACTAGTCCTAGCCAATGCTAAGAGATAGGACTAGTCCTAAGTTAGGACCAGTACTTAAGACTAGTCATATCTCTTAACATTGGCTAGGACTAGTCCTAAGATAGGAAGAGTTTTGTGAAATCGACCCCTGGTCATTAGCCAATAGCATTCCTGTAATCTTTCTCAGCTCCCTGGGGAGTAGACAGCCCCGTGCTGCCGTGGCGCACCGAAGGCTTTTTCACACACAATATCAACCTCTACCCCCGGATGAAGGGAAGCAATTATACTTATGCATCTTGCTCAAAAACACAAGTGTCATGACCGGGATTTGAACCCACACCCTGATGACTTGACCACCAGAACTTCAATCTGATGCTCTAAACCACTCGGCCATGACACCCTATAGATTTCAGAAAGTGTGACTCTAAGCGTGAGAGTAAGAAGGAAAAACAACTTGGACAAATCTTTTCAAACAAACAGTCTTCTCTTGAACAAAAAATAAGGGAAATTAGAGAGAGAAAAATAACTGTACAAAGTCACTGAATTCCCCCCCCCAATAAGCCCCACCTATCTTATGGTACTTGGGGGATAAGTTGAATTATAATATTCTTTTTGTTAGTGGTTTTCAGATTGTCTTAATTTTTTAAGTTCTTACACTTTAAAAATCTTTGTCTTGAAAAAGTGGAAGTCCATTTTACTCCATGAAATTGTAACTTCCCCCTTTCACCGTGTTTTCACGGAGTTCTCTTCTCGTACACCAACTCGTACACCAACTCGTACACCAACTCGTACACCAACTCGTACAACAACTCGTACACCAACTCGTACACCAACTCGTACACCAACTCGTACACCAACTCGTACAACAACTCGTACAACAACTCGTACACCAACTCCTACACCAACTCCTACACCAACTCGTACACTCGTATGATACCTTCTATTTATCTCTTGGGATAAGTTGAATTATAATATCCTATTTGTTAGTGGTTTTCAGATTTTCATATTTTCTTAAGTTCTTCATTTTTAGCTTCTCTTCTTGGACTCTTTCAGTATTTAATCAGGGTGATGAAGGTAAGTCTTGGTACATCATCCTCAAGGGCTCCGTTAACGTTGTCATCTACGGTAAAGGCGTGGTCTGCACACTCCATGAGGGAGACGACTTTGGGAAGCTAGCTCTCGTTAACGACTCGCCCGAGCTGCGTCCATCGTCCTCAGAGAAGACAATTGTCATTTACTGAGAGTTGATAAAGATGACTTCAATCGGATACTAAGGGTAGGTTTGAGATTTGTAAAAAGTCTGCAAAGACAAAATATTTTAGGACAACTTGAATACAAAATTAAACATGCTAAGCGTAAAACTTTAAAAATCTGTAGACTATGGAAGTCTTGCGTGTGTTCGAACAATGAGCTCGTTAAAGTTTTCCTTTACGCATAAAAGTAACAGGACCTCATCATTTCTGACAATTTTCACATAATTGGGGTCCAAAATTTTTTTAAAGAATCTGGCTACTGCCTGAAAATCGTTGTGTCTCCCGTAGAAGGGCGGGCGTGAGGCTCTACATCCATCTCTGCTGAACAGAAACACTAGAGCTTGAGTCTGGTGCTCTTATCCGCTCGGCCACGACACGCCATGTCCTCTTGTGCCCATCTTCAAATGAAAAGTAAAGGGTTGAATATTTGAAATTTGAAATTTTGCTACAGGATGTAGAAGCCAACACAGTGAGATTAAAGGAACACGGTCAAGACGTCTTAGTCTTGGAGAAGATTCCGACGAATAGCGGTCAGAGGCAGGATGGAGCACCCATCCATTATAAGTAAGCTTTTTCCTCTTACACCTCACTGAATTTCTCAGTCCGGTCTCTTCTGCTTGAAGGCATCAATCCATCCTTAAAGACACTTGACACCTTTGGTAATTGTCAAAGACCAGTCTTCTCACTTGGTGTATCACAACATATGCACAAAATAACAAACCCGTGAAAATTTGAACTCAATTGGTCGTCAAAGTTGCGAGATAATAATGGAAGAAAAAACACCCTTGTCACACGAAGTTGTGTGCTTTCAGATGCTTGATTTCGAGACCTCACGCGTGAGGTCTCAAAATCAATTCAAATGTTTTACTGAGAAATTACTTCTTTCTCAAAAACTATGTTACTTCATAGGGAGCCGTTTCTCACAATGCTTTATATTATCAACAGCTCTCCATTGCTCGTTACCAAGTAAGTTTTTTGTAATTACCAATAGTGTCCAGTGCCTTTAACACATTATTACCATTTTTGAAAATGATTAGCATAGGATGCTTATTGCTGACACAATGTTGTTTTTTTGTGTACGAATGAGTAATCCGCCTGTACTTACAATTTTTTAGTTCACTTCCTGAATTTTAGTGATATTCAATCAAACGGCATTGGATTTGACGTTTTGACTGGCACAAAAAAATTTCTTCTTTCTATTGTACAGACCCATTTGTTTTTTTGATGTTCGATGACGTCACATTTCAAATTTCACTACGACAGAGTATCAGATAAAATGACATTTTACACCATTTTAATGTGAGGTTTGAGACTTGTCATTTTTCCCGACTTTCAAGAAGACTCTATACCTATTGAAAAACGAGTGCGTCACAAAACTAAATTTGTCATTGAAGCCCCTCTTTAACCAACAATTTGTTTCAAATCAGCAGTGATATGTAAGACAACCAACAAAAATCAGACTTTTGTGACCTGCCTAATAGTCCTGCCAACCTCACCCTGTTTGTCACTGTGTTTGTAACACTGTCTGCCATTGTGTTTGTTGATGTAATTGACTGTGTATGTGGTCGCCAGGTGGGCACTTTTTTTGTTGTCAAAGCTCTTTGTTTATGTTTTATTTCGTTTCCACATCTGTCCCGTGTTCTGGGTCTACCTCTGTCCTACGTTTGAATTCTTTGCATTTTCCCATTTATTCCTCTTTTCGTTTAAAATTCAGGGTCTTATTTCATGGAGTTGTTAACTTCCAACTCACTAAGTCAAAAACAAGAGAGAGAAAACAATTACCCGATTCAGTAACATCGGTGCTAAGCATTCTCGGCACCTGGCTCACTCCAGGTTTTATTCAGTTCATTGCTTTTAACCTTCTCTCTCCGTGCTTTCTAGCTATTCATTTTGTTCTCATTTCCACCATCTTTCATTGAATGGTCAACTCGCCTCATGTTTTTTTTTCTCTCTCCACGCTGCACCTTTCTCTTTTCCTAATCCCCCATCCTTGCCCCTGGAGCATTTTTTTCTCCCCCACCCCCGCCCCCTCTACATCTTTGTTATTGCCATTTGATCGAGTCCTAACCAATCACATCTCGTGCTAATCCAGCCATTATCTGACGTGCCCACTCATGTAAACACCCTCCACCCCCCCCCCCCCACCCCCGGAAAAGCAATCCCCCTAATCGTCCCAGGCGCTAACGTTAAAACAGCATCAGTCACTCTGGAGATCAGAGCAGGGTCTTTCTTGCCCCACTCCATTTCTCTTGCTGTTTTTCTCTCTCATTCTTTCTTACTCTGGATCGCTCTCTCTCTTTCTCTCAAGCTATTCTGTCAGCACTTGCACAAACCCTGGAGAGGTTTGCCCATATCGCCGTGGGTAAGAAGACATGCACGCTTTTCTTCAAAAAAAAAACAAACAAAAAACTCATCTTTAGACTGAAGATTGATGTACACCGAGCAACTTCTCTTTTGTTTATATTGTTTTAAACTATTTCTATTTCAGTTTGTTGGTTTTTTTGTTGTTGAGGACAGCAAGATTTGGCAGTGTTTTTTATATACAGTTGTTTTATTCCCCCAGTGGCATAACTTTGATATTTTTGAATTGATTATATTCCAGGCTTTTTATTTGTCTTGCCCCGATGACCCTTTTCTTCCCTTTATTATGTTATTTGTAAAAAAAATGTGCTTTGTTATAATATCTCTCAAGTTATAAGAAGTTCTCCTTTTTCCCCATTTCTTTTGCTTGCCACCATCCTCCCACTTTCATTTCCATCTCATCTTTCGGTTCTCCTTTACATCCTTCTTTTCAAACCGATCTAGTATTCACCACTTAATTTGTAACACTTCAGTAACACTCTGTTTACACACCAATAACACCCTTTAAACACCATCTCAACATACACAACTAGTTACCCCCAAACACTTCAGTAACACCTTCTGTGTGTTAACCCAAACACACAAACTCTACACTGTGAACAGTTTCTGAATTGTTCATTCAGCTGCTATCTATATAGAACAGTTCACCATCAAGATGCACCCTCTCAAAATTAGTTAATTATTAACACCCTAATTACACTCTACCAACACTTTTTTGTAATACTTTCAAAAAATTTGGACTACTACATGATCACTGTGTCTATTTCTTTTGTACAAATCAAAACAGACTCTCCCTCCTTCTCCATTTCCTCCCTTGTCCTCCTTTATTTTTCTTTCCTGCTAATCAGTCTTATTTACATTTTTTCGTTTTCTCTTTGGTTGTAAACATTAAAACTTCTTCAACCTTCGCTGTCAAACTTTTCTTTTTCTGACCAGCCCCATATCTCCCTCTGTCTTTGCTTGTTTTCTAGATGTTCCTCTAGAAGTAGACTCTGGTGTAGATTTTTATTATAATTTAGAGGTAGAGCTAATTTGTCGTAGCCTAGAAGAGCTGACCTCTGAGTGTGCTTGTATAATTCAAAGCCAATGACCTCAAAACTTAATTAAGTATGTATAGAGATCAGGGCCCAATTTTTATGGGTGTGGTTACCACGGAATTCTGCGTGTATGACCCATATAATTATGTGCTTTCCAGGGGGCCTGTAAGTGTAGAATTCCACAGCCATGAAAATAGACCCAGATTGCAAATGACTTTATTTCATTGGATGTACAAAAAAATGTTTGGATTTATATATCAGGCTGATCTGGCATCGAGTCCTTATTTTCAACTAGCACTCTGTAAGTCAGTCTTTCAGAAAAAAAATCCTGAGTCAAATTGTAAAAGAAAGAGGAAAAAAGTACTAAATATTTCTTATGAAATGAAGCAGGAGTTTTCCATATACATATTTGTTACTATAGCAACCATTCTACCTCACCAAAATGAGAACTTTACTCTTTTTTCCTGATTCCATCCCAGGTTTACCTGATTTATTACATGGCTTTCCTTCCTCTGTACAATTCCCTCTCCGGCAGGTACTCCGTTATGGCCGGTTCCCCAGAGAAGATGCTGGAGCACATCTTGGAGACGAGGATCGACAGTAAACAGGACGAGGCGGACACCTTTCTTGAAGACTTCTTGTTGACTCATATCGTCTTCATGCCAAGCAAGCTACTCTGTCCCGCTCTGCTCACACAATATCCTTTCGAAATAAGAAAGCTAGGGATGAGAATTGGTCCGAAATGAACTTCAAAAAGTCACCGTTATTTTTTTCAAAAACCCTGGCCTCGATTTCACAGAAGGCTAAGACTGATCTTAAAATAAGTATAAGTATCAATCTTTGTTGCTAAGCAAAGTGTGATGTCACAATACAAGTCTCCATGGCGATAATGACAACTCCTATAAAAGATAAATCGTAAAGCTTTTTATAATCGAGCCCTGCCACTTCCACTTCCACTCAACCAAAGAATCCATGATGATACCGAACACAAATTATGACTGTGCCCAAATTACTGTAAACAACTTTACCAATTTTTGATAATTAAAATATTTGTGATGGGATGTTTACCAAGCCCAAATATGACCACAGCCACCTGTAAACATTTTCTTAACAGGCTTCACTTATCATGCAGACATCGTCCAGGCAACTGAGCAAGAAACAATAGATTACATCGTCAACAATAAACGGCGTGTCATCCGACTCGTCTGCCAGTGGAGCGTGATAGCTGGCTCGGCATTCCAAGAAGATGCCAATATTACTTCATTTGTTGAGGTACTTCCAAGTCCTTCAGCTACTCAATTATTCAATCAAATACTCAATCGATCAGTCGACCAATTAATCAATTTCACTTAATATTTAATCAATCAGCCATGTTGTATTAATTTGGATGTAACTTTGTTCCCAGCTACCGACCTGTATTATGTAACAGACGTTTCTTGTCAATTATCGTTACTTTTTTGTTTTCTTTGTTTTTTTGTAAATTGATTGAATAATGTTTTTGTTTTGAAAAGTCAAAAAAAAAGTCAACCAATCAATCAGTCAATCAATTTTACTCAATACTCAATCAATCAGTCAGTCCATCAATCAATCAGTCAATTAATCACTCAGTCAGTTAATCAATCAAGCAAGCAGTCAATCAACCAATTAATTAAATAATCAATACCAATCAATCCATCCGCCTTTCCGATCCAACACAATGTTCTAAGTCTTACTTTACAGCCTCGATAACACGTCGTTCTCTTTCTTTTGTAATTTTGTTTTCTTTTTTCGCCAGACTTTATTTTCTGCAATCTGCGACGATTGCCGCATCTACAGCAGTCTTAAAGATGAGCTAGCTAACTTAGAGAGAGTACTCCATCTGGTGCGGAGGATGGAAGAGGAGCAGGCACACACCTGGCAGGTCCAGAGACAGGTAAACCACGGCAACAGACTCTCTACGCAATAAACAATGGCATCTTACAAGTAGCAGAATGATCTCAACAGTCACTCCTGGACAAAACTTCCCTACATTTGGAGATGTTTTTGTTTTGGGAATTGTATTGCCCTGCTCCTTAGTTCCTTCAAAAACTCAGGAGGTAAAGTCAAGTATTGTCTCATTTTTCTTATTCCTTTAGGGTTTGGGTGAGTTTCATCGATCTGAAGATGATACACCAAGGAGAAGACCCATCAAAGCCACAGATGAAAGTAAGAAAATTATAGTCATCTTTATTTAAACATGAGAAATTAGAAAGTAGCTGGTGCAAACTGCTTACCAACCAAAAAGACCTATATGGTATAAATGCAAAAAAATAGTTAGTGGCCTGACGTTTTGACCCTAGCAGAGTCTTTCTCGAGCGGTAAATGACAGCACAACACACATAAACAGGTGTGCTGGTGTAACAGAAGCAGTCAAGTGGAAATAAATGAAAGGAGAGAGGGGCAGAAAGCACACATAAAAAGGCAAGGGATGAACAATGAAGAAGGAGACAAGTGGAGGGGGGGGGTGTAGAGGGAAGAGGCTTGTAAACCACAAGAGGTTGGAATACACAAAGGATAAAATCAAAGATGGGGAGAGGGGGAAAAAGTAATTAAGTAGTGACTGAGGCAGACTAAAAGGGGGATATCTGTGGAAAAAGGAGAAGCCGAAGACAAAACGCTATTAGTCATTTCCTTTCTTGATGTTCAGACCACATGGGGTTGAATGGTCTGGAGGCGCCTTAGCATCTCGAATTCCTCCAACATCTCAAATTTCTCCACATCCTCAAAATTAAAATTATTGATTCCAGTCGAAATTCATTTTGGCTGACCTTTTTGCCAGCAGTATTTGAGCAAGTTCGAGTGCGCACCATAAGGTGGACTTTTTTGGTCTCAGAACTGGTCGGCCTTTGGTTGACTACTGTGGTCGACCATTTGGAACCAGCCTTGGGACCATTGTTTCTTCCCTGGTCCCGATAGCCTTATTTCATGCTAACCTGTGTAAAGCGCAAAAGGGAACCAGTGACACTATAGCAAAATGGCGGAAGGTAATGGAAGTGTTGAATGCCGTATCAATGGTTGACTACACTTCCAAACAACGAGTGTTCGAGTGAGTACGTCACTGCGCATGTGCGTTGCTCGTCAGTGGTCTCGACTAAATATGTGCACTTGAACTTGCTCTCTGAGGCATTTTGTCGTTGGTGTTTCAGATATCTTCAAGGTGTACTGTGCAGACCACACGTACACCACGCTGCGGGTACCGATGAGCACGGCAGCCGGGGCTATCGTCCGAGCGTGTCGGAGAAAATGTGCCTTGGGGAGGATCTAGTACTGTGTGAGATCAAATCAACAGCTGGTAAGTCCTCATAGATCATCCCATTCGAGTCATTGTAAC
This sequence comes from Pycnopodia helianthoides, assembly GCA_032158295.1. Lineage (NCBI taxonomy): Eukaryota > Metazoa > Echinodermata > Asteroidea > Forcipulatida > Asteriidae > Pycnopodia > Pycnopodia helianthoides. The sequence goes on from CM063263.1 coordinate 2,048,954, forward strand.
CAAATTGAGGCTGGGAGGACAAGGTAGTCTTTGGATCAGTATTTACTGGTTGCACTTTCATAAAGTGTAAGATTTCGTGCTTATTACTTTTATTTGAGCGCAGACTTATACAATTTTTTTAAAATATTTTTTCTGGATGCAGATTCATTAAACTGTTTTGCTCAGCAGAGAAAAATCTTGCATAACAGAAACATGTTATCAGCCAAAGTACCATGTAAAGTACACTGTTTATGACTGGTCCCTGCTAGCTTTTGCTTAGCAGACAAATATTTTTCTGAAATTGGTACTTTTTTATCACAACGAAATTCAGTAGCGATACCTCAAGATTTTTTTTAATTTGTGTGTTTTTTTTCCTGTACAGAGCGTATTTTGTTCAAAGAGAATGACATCTGTGTAACGGCAGCTCTGAGTCTCAATGGCAGAATATTTGTATCGCCACGGGAACACCTAGATGCTTTGGTGAGGATCAACACATATAAACAGAGTGTTTACTTAAAAAATTGTTTACTGAAAAGTAGGTCTTTGACATCCTGTATGCCCTGTGGCAATTAAGATGGTGCAGAAATGAGAACTGAAGTTGGAACTGATGAAGTCATCAAATGAAACCTGCATGGCTGTACGAATCTGAGATTGTCCTAATGTGACCTGACCCGACCTAACCTGACCTGACCCGACCCAACCTGACCTAGCCTAATACATATATCTCATTATGAGATCGACAACTTTGAAATCTGTACAAGAAAAAACCAACACCGTATTTCTAAATATTATTTCAATTTCTCACTTCTAGACGCCTATCCCCGAGCAGGAGGGACCATCGGACAGCACGGCAGCCAACTTTGAATTGATGGGATCGAAGGAAGTGGCGTACCAGATGACGCTATATGACTGGGAGCTCTTCAATTGCGTCCACGAGGTGAGTACAATGAGTGCAGTAACTCCACTGAGGCCCTGAAACTGAAAGAGTGACTCTCGAGGATATTTAAGATTTGCTGAATGCAAGTACTGTAATCTTCGCGTATAACCACCCGTGTATTACCGCAGTGCTCAGAATTGTCGGGACAAGATTTTGATGTCAGTGTATAAACCGCCCAGCGTGTAAGCCGCAACATGACAGCACACACACGGGGGCCGCATGGTTTGCGGTCCTTTGTGGTGATGTACAGTGACTGGCGTATCACCACAAAACTTAGGCTTCTTGAAGGTGTCTCTGTGCCAACAATATTTTCGCTTCTTACAATTTCGTTGATAATTCAACATATATTTTCTTGTTAGATTTACTTTTTCATTTGGTCTGGGAAGTAAATGTGAGTTTGAATAGAATTGAATTGAAAACTTCACTTGAGAAATATGAGCACCTCATCTACTTTGTAAACTAAAACCTGATTACACTCATTTCACTTTTGTATGTTCTTTCATTGCCAAGTGCTGTACACAATTGTACAAGATTGTTTTCATTTTTTTTTACAATCAACCAATTTCAGTTATTATAGATACTTTTTTCACTTGAACTTGTTCTGCTGACCATTGCAGTTTGAGTTTATCTACCACACGTTTGGGCGGCAGAAGTTTGGCCACATCACGGCCAACTTGGACCTCTTCCTTCGACGTTTTAACGAGGTGCAGTTCTGGGTGGTCTCGGAGCTCTGTTTGACAAACAACGTGAGCAAGAGAGTACAGCTATTGAGGAAGTTCATCAAGATCGCTGCATAGTAAGTGTCCTAATTTGAGCTCTTGGTATTTGTAAGGCGTTTTTTTTTTTTTCAGTGTTTTGTCCGGAGGACACAGTTATGAAAATAATTTTTTTTTTTTATTTATTTATTTATTATTATTATTATTATTATTTTATTTATTTATTTTACTTATTTTTTATTTTTTTTATGAAAATGTGTCAGTGGAATCCTTCAATCAGAATGTCAATATTCTGGCTTTTTCTTTCAGTTGCAAGGAGTACCAGAATATGAACTCTTTCTTTGCGATCGTGATGGGGTTGAGTAATATTGCTGTCTGTCGACTCACGCAAACTTGGGAGGTAAGTTTCTTTTCAAGATTAACGCCTGGTTTTTGAAAAAGCCTGACAAGTCATTCTGGATGGTTAATTTTGGTTAGAGAATACAGTTTGAACAAAATTGTCTTTCAAGATGGTTCCAGTCGCGTTTTGTTCCATTGACGATTTACTACTCTGCTCGTCTTCAGGAGAATGCTGGACTACTGGTGGTGATGAAGACGAGCAGAGTATACTGTTTGAAACGTCGAGACCACACAGGCTCTTTTCAGAGCCAACACTCTCACAAAAGAGATTTACATGCGGTTGTACCCGCTAGTTTACTATTCATTTATTTATAGTTCCTTCCTGTTTTTCCACACCATGCAAAGTTTCAAACAAGACTTACTTAATTCTCTTCGTTCCCAGTGGGACATAAGTCCGCAGTTAATTGACGCCACTGAGTTCTGTCTTGTGCCTCTCCCCCATGTCAGTCCCATCTCTTCTAGCTCAGTAATCACGGTCCGGCGCCAGGTAGCCTTTGGTCTGCCTCTCTTCCTTTTACCAGATGGAGTCCATCTCAAAACAACCTTTGGAATTCTGTTTGGGGACATCTTTAGGACATGGCCCAAGCCATCGCAATCCGCGCATCTCAATCACTAGAGAGATGCAAGTGCAGCCTGTCTTCTTATACAGGTTCTCAATGCTGATCTTATTCGATGAAGGAGTAATTTAATTAAATCTCCGATTATCTTTTTCGTTCGAAGAAACTACCCAGCCGTTTCAAGAAGACGTATGCGGAGTTCGAGGCAACGATGGATCCGTCTCGTAATCATCGTGTCTACCGTCTTTCAGTCTCCAAGATGCAGCCTCCGATGATTCCATTCATGCCTCTAGCCATCAAGGACATGACCTTCACCCATGAAGGGAATAAGACGTACTTTGATGGCCTGGTCAACTTTGAGAAGATGGTAAGCCGACAGCAGCCATCTTTGGGTTTCATAGTGTACAAGTTGCTATCAGGTTGGACTGAGGCTTGGGTTTTGTGGCTACGGTTGAAATGAAGTGTTCGATGAGCCTCGATCCCTACTCCGGCATTTTATTGTTTAATTTGGGCTTAATTTTTTGTTTGTCTTTCTTTTACCAGCACATGATAGCGTCAACGATTCGTACTATCAAATACTGTCGCAGTGAGCCCTTTACTGCAGACCCGCCGCCTCCCGTTAAAAACATCAGTGAGATACGAAACTACGTCAGGTAAGTTGTGAAAATTTGTTTGACTGAAATCAAGTTTAAAGTTATTGGAACAAACCTCTTTTTTCTGAAATCAATAACTTAGCTGTTTTAGAGCAGTTAAGAGCACTGGACTCAAGCTGTGGTGTTTCTGATCAGCAGAGTGTGGATTGGAGTCCCGGTTGTGGCACTCAATTATGTCCTTGAGCAAGATACTTTACCATAATTGCTTTGTCCTTCGACTGGGACATTAGGCATAGGTTCCGTGTACTAAAATTGGTAGTGCACGTTAAAGAGTAGAGGGTTAACCCCGGTGTTTTCTGGTCCAGATAGCAAGCACCCTTGTTCACAGGTTTCATCAGGCTTGCATTGAGCTACAATGATTAAGTTCACTTATGAGGCATCCAATTTATAAGTTTATAATTAAACATCTTTTAAATGAATTTGATTTTGATTTTTTCCCTCGTGCAGAAATCTTCGAGTAATCGACAACCAGAGAGTCTTAACACAACACTCTCACAAGCTGGAACCTCGCAGGACATGACGATAAACGTCTCACTTTTACAGGGTCTTGAGTTCATGTGACTTGCCACTCCAAATGTCGCAGCCAAGAGCAGAAATGATCGATATGAGGCTGTCTTTGGGGTAGTTGTAGGATTTATGTGGACAGTGGTTCCTTGGGATTTGTGTGGACAGTGGTTCCTTGTTGCACATCTGAAAATGGTCAAAGCAATCTTATACTTAGTCATGCCGAAGAAGAAGGAAAAAAATGAAGTCAACAACGCCATCATGTATGCCAGAAGCTGATTGGTCAGAAACTGAACTGTGACTGACCTCTGACATCGTGCCAGTTATTTCCAACACTTTTTTTCTCTCTCATTTGACGGAACAATTAGACCAAGACATTAAGGAAACCAGACTGCATCGCATGAGTACCAGTGATTTGTTGGAAAGGTACTTCTATGCGACAAGGTGTAACGTGTGATAGTTACCAGTGGAAAAGATATCCAGGTTGTGTCTAGGTGCCAGACTTCGATTTGCAACAACCAATTATAAAGAGACTGCAGAATCGGTTGGTGAATTTTTGAGTTGAAACATGCCCTTGAATATGGAGATAATATACAGTAAAGTTTTACAAAACAAAACAATTGTGCTGCATTCTCTTCAACAGGAAAGTTATTTGTACATTTTTGTAAGGTTGAAATCTATTACAAACTTGTAATAATTAAAGAAGGAAATATTTATAATTCTCAATATTTTTTAAGATAATATTTAAAATGTGTTTGTATAATATATCAACCTCTGATATTCTTTATTTGAAATCACTTTAAATTGTCTACAGACAGATTTTGCCAATAATTGGAGGGGGTTCTCTACCTCTGGAAAAACCTAAGTCATCTTTTATCCCAGAAAATTATCCGTTTAAAGACACTGGACACCTTTGGTAATTGTCAAAGACCAGTCTTCTCACTTGGTGTATCTCAACATATGCACAAAATAACAAACCTGTGAAAATTTGAACTCAATTGGTCGTCGAAGTTGCGAGATAATAATGGAAGAAAAAACACCCTTGTCCATGTTGTCACACGAAGTTGTGTGCTTTCAGATGCTTGATTTGATTTTGAGACCTCGACGCGTGAGGTCTCAAAATCAATTCAAATATTTTACTTCAGAGGGAGCCGTTTCTCACAATGTTTTATACTATCAACAGCTCTCCATTGCTCGTTACCAAGTAAGTTTTTATTCTAACAATTATATTGAGTAATTACCAATAGTGTCCAGTGCCTTTAAAAAACATGTTTCTCGACTCAACATAATATATATTTTTCTTTAGACCAGAGGCAGAGCATTCGAGCAAGCTACGATGGTAAAAACAGTTTCAGGGAGGGTGGGATTGGGCGGGGAGGGGCATCCGCTGGTCCAGCATGATCATATCCAGGCCCCAATTTCTTAATGCCAATTTAGAATACAAAAATCTGCTTAGCACGGAAAAATAGTGCTTAGCAGAAAATGATAACAAGCCAACATACCATGGAATGTGAATTGTTTGTGACTGGTTTCCTGCACAAAAATTTCTTAGCAGAAAAAAAGTATGCTAAGCACCATTTCCTGCTTAACAGCTTTGTGGAATTTGGCCATTTTTAGGTCGTTGGTTCAAATCCCGCTCTCGTCAATTTTTCTTTGTTCATCAACCCCAAACATTTGCAATTTGACATGATTTTATTTGTCGGCATAGTGAGACACTATTGAGGAGATTACTGTTCTACCAATTGCTCCTTTTGCTTGCACTGCAGTTGGTCGCCTCAAAGTTGCCTGTAAAAATGTCTGCATGTGTCAAGGTCCTTATAAATGCTTCGTCATATTCAAATTATACAGAAAAATCTTATTTTATTCAATATCATTGTTCCCTTATGTTATATCCTGGTTTCCAACACAAAACTGGTACCCTTTCAACTAAGCATTTGTTTTTTTTAAAGAGGATTTTACAGCATTGTTTTTGGTAGCATCGTCGTGTCAGTGTAAAACGTTGTATCTCCATTTTGCAAAAAATTTCATACTTTGTGATTTTGCGTAAATGCATTTTGCACGAAAATGCTCCAAGCAAAAACGTTGCATCTCGGCGCATACTTGTTTTGTGTGCTATTTTAACCCTTTGAGTGCCGCCAACGTTCTGAAACGTCAAACTGAGTATCCATCCACAGGCCGCCAACGTTCCCATACGTTCTACTACTCGACCCCCCAAAAAATATAATTGCCCTCTGGATAAAGAACGGCCAAAACACGACCGGCACGGAACCCTTCGAGCGCCGCCAACGTTCTGAAACGTCATACTGAATCTCCACCCACATCTCCGCCAACGTTCCCTTACGTTCTACCATGGAGGTAGGAATTCTACTACTCAACATGATTTTTTTTTTTTTTTTTTTTTTTTAATGGCCGGCCTGTGGATACAGAATTTCTAAAACAAGGCTGGCACTGTAAGGGTTAAGCAAGATACAATGTTCTGACAGCTCGCGCATAATGCTAGTGCTATTTTAGAGTATACAATTTTTTGCACTTTTACACGACTATATGATACCCTTCCCACCAATCACCTCTTAGTATACAGCAGATGCAATTTCAAGAACAAGAGATTTTGTTTTTACAGCATTTACAAATATGTCTTTAAAATTGTCTTTATTTTTCTTCCATATAAAAATATATAATTTGGGTGCTAAAATGATTTTAGTGTTAAAATAGATAACGTAAAGCTGGTTTTATTTTTTTATATACAAGTTATGTGTACCTAACTTTGATTTTATGTATTTATATTTACTGCTGGGTGTGTTGGTTTGTAATACTTGAAAATCAAAAGTGTAGCGTTGAGCAATCAACGCATCAAATCGTTAGGCCCTACCACCATTGAACTCAGTCGCTCATTAAAAAAGTCAAAGATGGGGAGCTCAGGATGCTGGCCCTAGAGACAAGTCCATTGGGAATGTCCTATATCAGAGATTTCCAACATTACTGGGCCTGTCATGTGATATTTGCCACACACGCGTCTATAAAATTCCCTGACAGTTATTATTATATTTCTGGTAATGAAACCAAGGATGCCTGGTAAATGAACTTATTGTGAGTTCACAAGCCTGGGGAAACCTGTAAGCAAAGGGCGTTGCTTGCTTTGTGAACCAGAAACACCGGAGTTAACCTTAACCCCTACTCTTTCCACGATAAGTGTTCTGGGTTCTTTTACGTGCACTCCCAATCCTGGTACACAGGACCTATGGCTTAATGTTTCATCGTAAGGGCAAATCAAGTGTCTTGCTTACGGACACAAGTGCCACAACCGGGACTCGAACCCACACTCTGCTGATCAGAAACACCAGAGCTCAAAGTCCGGAGCTCGTAACCGGTCGGCCACAACGCGCCACGCCTGAATTCAATGGCTCGCAAAGTGTACTCAAGAGTTTTTATTTCTACGACTAGCCCAAAGGGAACATGATTGTATGCAGTGATCGGATTTATGAGGGTTGCAATTCCACCGGTGGATCCATGAGGGGTTCATATTCATAAGAGTTGCTTTTTATTTTTTACATGTATTTTAGAAACGGAAGTTTAGTTTGGGAAACATGGTAGTAGCACTCCACATCAAATGCTCAAAATAGAGGCTCAGCAGTTCCCGGGTCTCAGACTATGCGTTGTCCAAGCTTTATGTTTACTCTCGCATACCGACCGTACTGCTACAGCTGCGGTCTGGCGGGCCAATGCGGTGGTTACGCGAGTGGTGGGAACGTTTGTCTGATATCCGTGTATTTTGAGCAAAAGTGACATCATTAGTGCGGAGTGCTCATTCATGCGGCTTGGATCGGTTTCACAAAGCGCTAAGATTGATCTTAACTGCGAATCAATCTTGACTGCTAAGCAAAGTGTGATGTCACAATACAGATCACTGTGGTAATACTGACAACTCATCTTAAAGCACATGTATAACATTGGTAATGTCAAAGACAAGTATCTGCACTTTATGCGACCCAACATATACATGAAATAACAAACGTGTGAAAGTTAAAGCTCAGTCAGTCATCGGAGTTTCAAGAAAAATAGTGAAAACCCCCCATTGTTGTTTTCAATGTTTTCAAACATCGGGTTTTGGACACGCGAGATCAAAACTAGTTGTTTTACTCATTTCCTAAAAAACTGTTGCATTTAAAAACTGTAGCATTTTCAAACTATTCCAAGGAAGTTTTCCACCATGACCATCTTCATACCATGTAAGTTATGTGCAAATCTGTGAACATTTATATTTTCAATCTTACCAATGTTGTGCACGCACCGTTTAAGTTGAACCTTTGTGCTTTGTGAAATTGGCCCCTGGCCATGTTGAGCAGCATTCTGCCGCTGTGTAGCCATTTTGGGGCGACACATTTGAACGACGACTCTTGAAGTATACACTCTGTAAAAGGTTAAATACAGGTTTTTGGTTTCAGCCAATAAAATACTCTGGAATATGTCAACATGATGGCAAAGTGAGTAATGTGTCATTACTAGTTGGAAGTTTGTGGCGCTTAAATACACATCATGCATTGTCATGCATATAATGTGCCTTCTTGTATAGCCCTCATGCTCAAGGCGCTTCAACATTCAGTATTTACCTGCAAGGTATTGTGGAGCTGCTTTTTGTGGAGCACCATAATGGTTTAAAGGTGCTGTGGCACAATATGCTGCCAATCAAACCAGGAACACCGGGGCGAACCCCTTCTCTTTTCGATAAGTGCACTGGGTTCTTTTACGTGCATTACACATGGGTTGGGGTTATGGGTTGGGGTTAGGATCAGGGTTAGGGTTAGGGTCAGGGTCAGGGTTGGATTTGGGTCAGATAAAGGACATGTTTTAGGGATCAGCTAATAAGAGTTTAATTTTAGGGTTAGTGTCAAGGTCTGTGTTCTAGTTAGGGTGAGAAATCAGGTCGTACATTGATGGAGTTAGGGACTTAAGTTATGTTTATAAACCGTCTACAAAAACAAATTGAACAGTAGACATCATTTTTACAAGTTAACAATAAGGCACTTTTTATTTTGATAAAACATCACACACACTCAATTACAAATGGGAAGCCTCAAACCTTAACTAGGCACAAAGGGAAGTACACCAACATGTTGAATTTGTGATCATCATCCTACATTAAAACATATGAGCTATGTCGCATGGGGTTATTTACGAGTATTCAGTACAGGCCTGGAGTCATCTTTGAGAGGGCAAGGCCATTTTCATTTTGTAAAGGGCAATTCCACTTTAGGTGCAATTGAGGGTCCATAACTTGCTTCAGAGAATTATTTTAACTTTATTCACAATAGTCAAGTAAACCTCAAAGTCTAAATCTACATGATATCAAAATACTATTTTTTTTTCTATTATTATTATAAATATATAATTTTTTTCTTCAGTTATTGGCAATTTATTTATTAACCTATTTTAAGTATATATATTGTAACAGCCTGGATACAACCATATTTTAATTTTGATTTGATTAATAAAGAACAAATAATATAACTGAAAACCCGTCAATTAAAGTCAGCTAGAATTTAAAAACACTGATTTTTCACACCATGACAATTTTTGCCATATTTGCATACTTTTCCAAACTTCGTCTCTTTTCCTCTTATCGTCGTCGTGTTACAACACTGGAAAACCAAAAAGAGTTAAATACTTATCAATATATTTGATGGGTCAGACAGTAGGAGGGTTGACTGTGTACCGTGTGTGCATTCACCACATAATATCATATTGCAGGAATGCAGGCCATCATCTATCATTCTCATTCAAAACCACATGCAATGGATGATATTAAATGGCCAAACAGTAGGAGGGTTAATTCATTATAACTAAATAATCTACTCAATTGCTTTCCACTAAAAAAATACAAGATTAAACTATTAAGGAAAACCTTATAATGCATAGCTGTTTTTAATTCACTTTTGCACTACGAAGGCTTTGTGATTGGTATGGAAATATTGACAAAATTCAAATCAATTAATACTTTGACCGCTGGTCATTATATTTGTAGTGTGTTCCCATTTGCCAATGCGGTGCGACATGCGCGCATAAGTGTGATGCGCATGGCGCATGTGATGCGCATCACATAGGTATATACATAACAAAAAAAAAAATTAACATGCACATTCTAAGGTATGTCCTCACCACTGCCAGGAAGCGTATGTGTTGCTGCTCATGATGCCAGTGTATTTAACAATACAAAGCCCTTTCATTCACTAAGAGTATACTCGTAGTGGCAGAATCCGTCTTACCCGTTACTACGAATAAACTCGTAGGCGGCAGTCAACGTGTTAAGTCTTGGGAGTCAGTTTCTCTTTGTGATACTGTTTACCTATCATCGTGTCAGTGCAACAAGGTCATATCTCCTTAAATAGCGTTTACGTTGAACAAGAGTTTTAGAACGTCAAACGGTCGTATCTCAACGGAAATAACCAGCATGAACGCACAAAGTCAATGGATGCCGAGATACAACACTGTGGCACAGAGTGTTTTCATGGCGAGGTACGACCAAATTGCAGAATCGAGTTATGACCTTGTTGCATTAAACACGATGGTATGTTGAAAGAGTTATAGCAAACAAGTACACCAAAAAGACTACAAAATTAAGAAACTCACAAAACCACTGCATGAGTTTTACAAAAATTGATACAAAATTGATACAAAAGACAACAGAAAAGTTATTAAGTATTAAGTATTAATGCCACTCAACAAACACCGCCCAGTCAGTTCTCATTTCAGTTTATAATATACAACTAGTATCTTACTCTAAACAACAAAGAACACCATTGGAAGAAACAAGTGCACCATTCATCCCCCCCCCCAACCCCAATGAAAAAATGTATTTAAACTAGTTGTCAATCTCCCTCGATATTGATGACACCTCGAAAAGAACAGATGTTTGATTCATCAGCAATAACGCAAAACACCCTTGAACAAACTCCAGATCAGTCAGTCAATTTTGAAAATAATTTTGACCGTCGTTGCCACTTTTTTATTATGAAATAATCTGAGCTGACAAATTCTGAATAAATCAGTAAGAAGAAGAAAAAAAAACATCACTTTGAGGGTTCCTCAGACAAAATTTCCTTCAAGAAAATCAGAATGGTACAAAGGTTCTTCCTCTTGTGAAGGGCAGGTTTACATAGACGAGACATCTGTTGCTAGGCGGCCATTTTTAAAAGTGGGTACTTGTCTCAGGATCTACAAAGAGGAAACAGAAGAATAATTTTACATGAATTTAGGGTTTTAAGTTGAAATCTGAAACAAAGACATACAAAAGAAAGAGTTAGATAGAATTATTTGGGCCCATTTTCCTGCTAACTGTGTATTTCTGTGCTTACAGCCAATAGATTCAAGCGCTTTACAGGGCTCCATAAGCTAAGAATTCTGTGGTAAGCAGAAACCTAGGAGTTAAATTTTGTTTAAAGAGACCACATGTCAGTTAAAGGGGCTGTCAAAATTTGTCAACATTTTGAAGGTCTTCCAAAGTCCCTTCTTCGAAAACCCCAGTATGAGCTTGGGCTCCGGCTTACGAGGCTCTGTCTGCCCGTTTGTACCCCCGTACCGAAAGTGCATGTTTAAAAAATAACTGAGGGATCCTAGGCGTTAGCCCAAGCTGTGGTTTCGTAAAGGGCCAAAGAAACCTGGGTAGGGGTTAGGGGAGGGGAGAGGGGGTAGGAATGGGGGGAACCAGATACCAAGTACAGATTTTAAGGGGGGTTTGTTAAGTACTACTTGGGGGTGGGGTCTTAAAAAGGAGTTCTTAAAAATGTTGAAATTATTTGGTGATCCCCTAGTGGGTTTTATAATCATGCCGTTCTAAATTACAGATTAGTTCCTGCACTTCTCTAAGTTCCATTGTTATTTAATATTTTATTCTTCTTGCTCCCAACACTGATGCCTCAGAAGCATACTGGATCACTGCAGCATAAAGAAACCTCATGTTTCAGGAGTAATCTTGCTTTTTACGACAACTGTATGTTTAAATTTGACTTTTATCACTCCGATTCCAACAATTTTTTCCCGACAGTTAATTGGTAAGTTAGGTGCGGTGGGGTTTAACTTGTGACACTCCATGCCAAAAACAAAGCACTTCTTGCAAAAATTCCCAAACTCGGTTTGACAGAACAGCTTTCATGTGACGCCTACTTTAGGCCAAGTTTGACCCCTTGCAAAGCGCGGAACGCACCTCTGCAAAATGGGCGTCTACCATTCCGCCGTTTTGGGGTGTACATTTGGACTCTTAAAATGGCGGACAGCTCAGTGCGTGTAACTGCGCTCCACATTATCCGAGGGGTCAATAAGGCGAGTATTTCTAAACAAATAGAATGTTTAGGACATCACATCACGTTGACATCATGGCTGGTGTTTCAGTTGTCTCCACTTTTAATGCCATTTTACTATTTCCCCGAAAAAGTGCCCCCTTTTTTTTGGGGGGGGGGAGGGGCGTAGGATGTCACATTTGTTTGCCTATAATAGAATATTATTGTCAAACAATCTATTTTTAGATGATCATAATAAGTTATTGTTCACTACTCAGTGATGTCTCAAGGCACTACTCATAATTTTGCAGCTCAGCAGCAGCAGCTCACTACTCTCACTACAGTGTGCCTCAGCACTAAACTATTTCTACAGCATCGGACACAAACCGTAATCAGCAACTAAAAACTCAAACTACTGGACCCCTTTTTTTTAGGGGGGGGGGGTAGAGTGAAGTAATTTCCATCGAACTCAAGGCCTGCTAGAACACATTTTTGCCCAGGGGAAAGTGGGTGGTAGGTTGAACACACCCACACCAATTGTAAATGGTGTAAACCGAGGACACCCCTTTGTTCTCCCATTGTTTGGACTTAGTTTGTTTTTATAGCGACGTCCCCATGAGCCTTTTTGAGATTATGGTAGACACTATAGGAGTGCACTGTTTGGGTTGGGTGAATTTGTCTGTATACAACACCCAAACCAAGTAGTGCCCTTGTAATGTGTCCGCCATTATCTCAATATGGCTCATGGGGGTTCAGGGCTCGAATTTGACACTGGACTGCAGGCTCGAGGCCAGTGGTTTTAGTATTGGGCCAGGAAACTCATGGCCGGACAAGTCCGCGGTCTTGTGTTTTCAATTCAATAACAATTTATGTAACTCACTCTATAATATCTCGTGAACAGAAAACAAAATTAAGTTCAAATGTTGACCTTGAGTAATGGTTAGAAATATAGTTATACCCTTAAAGACAAATGAGGTCAATCTTCTCTTTTATGTCTTAGTGCTTGTTCAATTAAATGCAAGTTGGACTGTGCAAGGAAGTGTTTTCTCAATTTGAATCTGGTCTTGTAAAAATTATTTCTGGTCCAGTAAAAATGATGAGATACATTAGCCTTTTTGAGATATATGGTGGACACTATAGGAGTGCACTTTTGGGTTGGGTGAATTTGTCTGTATACAACACCCAAACCAAGTAGTGCCCTAGTAATGTGTCCGCCATTATCTCAATATGGCTTATTATTAGGACTGTCCCCGGTATGTCGTTTTCCCGGATCCCTTATTTGTTGAAGTCCTCAGTTTGAACGCCTAGACATGTTCATAACATCATGAAAGCTAAACATGTAAGAGTGCTGCATCGAAACAGTGTGAATTCAGGATTGATTGATTTTTTTTTTTTAGTTTTTTTTTTATTGTGATTAAGAAAGAACTATTTTTACTATGGCATGTGAGTTGGGTGCTGTAGAATATTTAAGCCCCTTCCAATCAGTTGGGGATGATACAGCATAACAGCAAACCCTGCGAGCCGGTGAATACTTCATGAAATTTGTGCCCACATTTGAGTAAAAACAGCAATTTTAAGGGATTTATGCAAATTCATATTAGGCTTATTTAAAAAAAAAAAAAAAAGGGAAATCATCATTTTTAAAAGTACGGCAAAGCCTACACTAACCAGTACTGTTCGATCAATAACTGGCGACGTATTGTAAACATTGTTTGCTGAATTATAGAAAGAAGTGAATAAGAAAAAAACCAGAGGATAAGAATTATCAATTATCACGGCAACTTGTATACACCCTTCTCAGGTGACACCACGCTGGAGTACTAGCACGCACACGTCACGCAAATTTATTCTCTCGTATGCAACAACGAATCAAAACGTAAAATGTTGAGGTCCATGTCCACGCAGCGCCGCAGTCCGGTCACACCCTGGCCAGAAAAAACAAAGCCACCGTCCAGTTTTCTGACGGGGCACTCGTTGATGAGGATTTGCCTAGCGGTCTGATCAGCAGCCCCCACAGTCACACTCAGGTGTTGGCTTCAATGCCACTTGTGTAGTATGCAGCCAGTACGCCCATGGCCTGTCCAGTAAACACTGTACTAGGACTGCACAAATAATGTGCTTTGTTGATTTTTTTTGTCTTGTTTATAACCAGGGTAGCCCCATCAGTTATCAAAGAACGGTTCTCCCTGGGGGCCCTGCTGAAGTGCTACGGAACGCAGCTGGATAGGCACACGGGCCAAGTACTCCATCATGGCGGACCTTCAGGCATTGCTTTAGAAATGTGAGGTCAGTGAGAAGGGTCTATAATTAGGTGTTTCTCTAAACATGGTAAAGGTATTCAGATAGAAGGAACAGAGAAAAAAGGGGGGAAGGTTCAAGTCATCATAGAATTTCGAAAAGTTATTGCCAAGATTAGTCGGTCAACTTGATGGAAAATGTATCTAAGAGTAGGAAGTCTTTCACCCTTTAGTCCTCAAACCGCCCGAAAATCGCCCTGCCTGTTACTTCTCAAACTGCCCCCAAACCGCCCGAGAGTTTGCCAAGTTGTATCTTGAGTTTTACACATGTGATTGACACGCCAACAGCCTAAGAGCGCGATCTCAACATTACGATCACTTTTTTTAACAGTTTGTTTCTTTGAGGTGACAGTACATTTGAGCAAACTTTTGTGCTCAACAATCCATGTTTACAAGCGATTACATCATGCGCAAACAATGTCTCCTAATTTTCGTTGATCTGTCCTGTGTTTTCAACCCCGAAGCTTCGATGTGGTTAAGTAAAGAAAACAACCGTGTCAATCATTCGAAAGGTAGTTTCATCCTCGACAAAAATAATCAAACTTGTAAAACACCACAAACTATTTAAAATCTACCCAGTCAGTTTTCCTTGTGGTTTATTGGTTGATACTTGATATAAAAAAGTAGCATCCCCTTAAGACGATCACCTGGCTGCCGCTTCCCAGATTGTATTGTGAACTTTGGTGTGATCCCGGGCTATACACGGCAGTTAACGGTTGTATGGCTTCTGACTGGCACCCCCAACAAAGATATTGACAAAATAGGGAGACCGCCAACATAGGGCTAGATATAGCTCAGTTGGATAGGTCGTTGATTCAAATCCCGCTTTAGAAAATTTGTCTTTGTTCAACCCGAAACTATTTAGAATCTACCCATTTGGTTTTCCTTGTTGTTTAATACTTGACACGAAATAATGACAATGAAAGTTATTTAAGGATTTCTAGGAAAAGTAGAAAAGCTTGTCGCTTTCCGTGTCACGTTCAAGAAGGTACGTGACCCGATGCTTACTTAAAAGCGTGAGTGCTAAAGGATTAAAGTGACAACAAAAACCATGTCAGTGGCACTCGTTTCTACTAACTAAAGATGACAAACACATGTGAGCGAAGGTGGGTCTAGAAATGAGTTAACATTCAAATGCACGTTTTGGAGGGGATTTGAGATTATTTGTCACTGGTAGTCATGCCAACTTGCTTTTGTATAAATTCCGCTGAGACCGGAGTATAGGCTGTGAAGGAAATGGAAAACATCAAGAGAAATAAATAAAAAAGTGGAAAAGCGTAATTAATATGTCAACAGCTGCACAAAAACAAAAAGAGATACTAATGGAAAAGACTGTTTGCCAACACCGAGATACACACAAGGTTTAACAGTCGTTAGAAAATACAGACGAAACTTTCCTCTTATCGAACTGTGCTTTTTTCCTAAGAAAATGGTTGGAGGGAAAAACATGTTTTTAGGAGACTTACAATGAGAATTGAGCATCTTTAGTTCATAGCCGCCCACTTCTTTTTTGAAAGATTTACAGAAGTTTTTTGTCAACGACAAGAAAAACATTGAAATGCTGTGGACAATTTCTGAATTCTGAAACATCTGTTTTGTTTTTAGTTAATCCAAACCCATCGAGCCAGAGCAATCTGTTCAGCAGAGTGTGGGTTCGAATCCCGGTCGTGACACCTGTGTCCCTGAGCAAGACACTTTACTATAAATTGCTTCTCTCCACCCAGGGGTAAATGGGTACCTGTGAGGGCAGAGATGGTTCTTGTGATTGATTTAGCTTAGTGCGCTACATATTTGGCAGCACAGGCTGTATACTCCCCAGGAAGCTGATATGGTTTAAGGAATGAAATGGCCCAGTGATCAGGGTAATAATGTTGGAAGCGCTTGGAGACATGGTGTATAAAGCGCTACATAAAAACCGAATATTATTATTATTATTAGTGCACCAGAATCGGTTTCTGTTGGCAAAATCATCAGAGTGCGGGTTCGAATCCACGCAATGACACTTGCGTCCTTGATAAAGACGTTTCGTCTCTTCACAGGTCTAGGAGTATCATTGGGTACCAATGAGGAAGAGCCGGTTCTTGTGATTCATTTAGCTTGATGCATTATACATATTTGACACCAGAACAAACTGTCTTCGCATTACTTTTTGGAAAAAAATGTGCCTACAAAAAATTCAGCCATGTCCGTGCGTTTTGTGATAATCATACAGAAGTGAACGGTCTCTAAAGGCCATTTTTTTTTCAACCACACCAGAGATCACGAAGGACTTACTGTTGTCGTTGCTGGACGACCGACTCTTACAACAGCATGCTCCACATCCGCGGAACATCGGACACATCGGGAAGAATCTGAGGAAGGCAAATCGGCGGAGGAACTTCATACCGAAGGGGAAGTCGTAACTGCGCAAGATCTCTTCGGTGACCGCCGGGTCTTGGTTGGCTCCGCCGTACTTGTTACGCCATTGGGCGATACCTCTGTCTTCATCGCTACCTGGAGAATTGAAAGAGGAGTACATTTTATCAGAGGTAAGTCAATTTTTGAGAGATCTTACACAAAATTATTTGTACAAAAATTACTGTTGACAAAAACTCTCAACTCCCTTTAACATAATTTGTTTCCATTGGATCTCCGAAAGGAGAGCTAGGGGTAGATTTTGTGCTGTGAATCGGGGAGAGGTTTGTTAATGATTGTTTGGGGGAGGAGTTCCAGATAAGAGAGAGGGAAAATTTGGTTCTGATGACGGGCGAGGTTATTTTTATGAAAAGGGTACAGTAATGATAATATACTGGGTGGGTTGGGTTTGGTGCTATAGCGGCAGGGCTTACCTGGTATTGTGTTATCCAAAATGAACCCCAAGAATCCACCGACGAACATGTTGGTCTCCAGTAGGACAATGATAATCTGATCTAATTCAGTCACACCTTCAGTACAACAATTGATTAGGAATTAATCAAATAAACTATCTCTAAAAGCGGATAATTTTGGCTGACCCTTGGCCAATTTCACAGGGCACAAAAGTAGCAAAGCACGACAAACTTATGCTTACCAGAATAAGGTTACCAGCCGCGGTCACACATTGCATCTTTGACTGGTATCCTGCTCAAATTCACTAAGCAATATTTTCTGCTTGTGCAATTCTACAAAAATCAGCCCCTGATCTTTGCATTAAACATTTTAAACTAGTAGATATATTTTGAGAGTCTAAAAATACAGTTATCTCCTCTGGATAAGTTGCTCTGCTGCAGAGAATTATGAGCAAAATTAGAAGAGTTGATTGAAATAAGCTGAAACAGATTTAACTTGGTTGAACTAGAATGGACGATTAATGCACTGGAATGAACTGGCTAGAACTAGACTAAACCGGATTGAACTTGGCAGAACCAGATTAAACTGTAGACTGAGCTTGAATGAACTAGACACAACTAGATTGAACCGGAATGAACTACATTGAGATAGACTAAACCCGACAAAAGTGGACTGCACTACACATAGCAAGACTAATAACTAGAGGAAGCTCGACTGTACTAACTAGATTGAACTGTCAACAGAACTGGATTGAACTAGACAGAACTAGATTGAACTAGACCCACCTGTGTTTATGAAGGACTCATTGTCCTGTACCCAGAAAGGAATAATGAAGCCCATGATGATGGAGAATCCGATGACGAAGAGATTACGAGAGGAGTTGAGGTTGACGAACTGAAGGTTGGAGATTCCGACAGCTGTCACCATCGCTATTGATATTAAGAGCAATTAAACAGTTTCAGACTCATGTATGACTTTTCGCTCGTCCCTTGCCTTAAAACAAAAGGCGCTGGGATGGGCAAACGTATCATTAACGTTAATGCTCAGTCCCATGCTCATCAGTCCCATCGTGCATCACACTCACACTGCAAGCACTGCACGCATGACGTACTTCCTGAACAAGAATCTGTGCAAGCTGATTAGCCCATCCCAGCGGTCCTGGATAGGCCGCTGGGGCAGAGCGAAGTATGACTTCCTCCACAAGTGACGCAATTGGGGGACTATTTGGACGCTTGGTGGCAGCATGACTTACCAGGTAAATCCATTGTTCTGGGTAATGTGCGCATGCTTGCAACTATATAAACAATTGAATTTTACCTGGTATGTCTGCAGCCATATAGAGTTCAAAAGTCTCCCATTCTTTGGTCTGCGTTTACATGAGGCACAAGGGAACTAGTAGTCAAGGGGGGGGGAAATTTCAACACCTCTACTCTTAAAAATATTTGGAAATAATCTACTGTCATAACGTACCGAACATGACACAGAACATGCCCCCTACGATGGGGTCAGGGATGGTGACAAAGAGGGCGCCAAACTTGGCAAACATCCCCATGACGATCATCAACGCTCCACCGATTTGAATCGCACGGAGACTGCCCACCTGGAAAGGGAGAAAAAGGGCAAAGGTCAAGACAGGTTAACTCAGGTCAAGTTCTGGAGGCCTATACATTCAGTCTTCTTTAAAAAATGGTGGTTCCAGAATGAGCCGGCTGTAGTCGCCAAAGACAGCTAATCCACTTTTATAATGAGCGAAGGATTTAAAAACATAAACTATACTGCTATCTACCTTATGTATCCTCTTTTTATACAATTTGGGGTTTAAAAAAGAAAAATTTAATAAAGCGAGACTTAAACCTGCGACCTCCGGATAATTGTGCTGGCGCTCTACCAACTAAGCAGTCTTCCTATTTTGTCAATATCTTTGTTCGGGCGTGCAAGTCTGAAGCCATTCAACCTGTAACTGCCATATAGCCAGGGATCACAATACAACCTGGGAAGCGGCAGCAGATGCACTTCAGTTTAAACCAGTAGCTAATCCGATGCTCCTTTTCAGTATTATGGAGTTGTTTGAATAAAAATTGTTGACTCATTTTTTTTTAAACTCCTTTGCGGAAACCTCTTTTTACAAAGACCACTTGCATGTGAAGGAGGTAAAGTTGGGGTGTGGAGGGGTTGGTGAGAAGAGTGTATTGGCGAGGGTGGTGGCGAAGACCGACAAAGAGGAGCGAGTAAACTATGGTAGGCCCTCAACATAATGTACCTTTGTAATTCCAAGTGCGCCAATATTCTCCCCGTACGACGTTGTCCCCGAGCCTGAACCGAAGGCCCCTGCCAGAATGCACCCCAGCCCCTCGATACCGATGCCCCGGTTGATGGCGTGGACCGGCGGCGGGGGCGCACCGGACAGACGAGCGCATGCGTAGTAATCCCCGACCGACTCGAAGATCGACGAGATGACGCCGGCTAACATACCGAAGATTCCCGCGATGGTGAGAGTGGGAACCCCCCACTGACCTGCGGGAACAAAAATGAAACCCATCAAATTCCTTAACCCAACTTGTAGGGAAAGGGGGGCGGATCCGAGGGAGGAATGACTGGACCAACCCCACATTTTGAAAAGTTGACAAATAGAAATCCACTATGGGAGGGCTTGCCCCCACGCCCTCCTTTTGCCCAGGGGTATAAATGGGTACCTGCGAGGGTAGAGGTTAATACTGTGTAATACCATGGAGCGCCACGGCAGCACAGGGCTGTATACTCCCCAGGCAGCTGAGAAAGATTACAGGAATGCTATTGGCCGAAAGACAAGGGCACTTATGTAAAGCGCATTGATACATTATTGTGAAAAGCGCTACATAAGAACTAGTTATTATAGTTATTATTATTTTGCCAAATTCATGTTAGTATCCCCTTTGTAACATCTCAACCCCCAGAATGCCCCTTGATAATCCTAAAATGAAACCAGTGAAATGAAAACCGTCAACCTCCCCTCCTGTCTCCGTCTCTGTTCGATAGTCTCAAGCAAAAAATTACAGAGTACAGATGAACGCTCAAAATTTAATAAAAAACTACTCTTCGTTGGTGGGTGAGTCTCCTACCAGGATAAGGCACCCGGATCCAGGAAGATTCTTTCAGCACCCCGATGCGCAGATCAGTTCTTGCTTGGTAACCGTAGACGCTGGGATCGCTCGGGAAGACATTGGTTACTGTCAAGATGGCGGCCAAAGCCCAGGAAACCACTATCGACAAGATCACCTAGAGACAGAATGGGTCAAAGGGTCAGAATGGGTCAAATGTCAGTGGGCGTGTCTAGACAATAAAGTTTAAAATCCTAACAAATGGGTTATTCTTGTTTATTATTATTTAATTGCCAAAACAACACAAAATGTACAATAAGTAAATAAAGGTACAAAATAATAAACATGATAAAAGGAGCTAGAAAGCATACCAACAAACAAAAAAACACAATAATACAAATGAAAAGAAATACACAGAATCTAAAAATCTTAAGGGCCAATACAACAGTAAAAACAAATAATTATGGACAAAAATATACAGCAACAACTTTGTGGGTCAGGGTCGCAAAAGTCAAATAAAGTATTATTACCCAAAGATATGCAGTCCCGTACAGAACAATAAAGACCGATTATTCAACACACAAAACTACAAAAGACTAAAAACACTGTAAAGGCCTAGATGGTATTCTGACCATAAAACATCTTTCACGTTGTCCAGTGGTTGATTTTTTGTAAGTACCTAAAACAACCCCAACAATTTTTCCAACATGTGAACGGACATGCAGGAACTGATTGTTAAGATAATTTATTTATTATTTTTTTTTTAATTACCCTCAAATTTCATTCAAACATTTGACAGACAAATTAGGTAACAAACAACTGAATCATTGCAAGAAGCTGTTACAAAATCATGTTTGCATTAAAACAACAATATCCCCCACCCTTTCCCTCTCCCCTTCCCTTTCTCACAGAACTTCACTCACCGGGAACATTTTGAAGAGTGGAAAAGAAATCCTATGGCAGCCTTTCTCCTTAGAGCAACTCATGCAAGGGATTCCGAACCTTGCAATGTACTGTGAGAACAGAGCCATCAATCCTATGGTCCTGTCATCAACATGATTAAAAAAAACACTTCAGTCTAGTTCAATCCACTTCAGTATAGTTCAGTTCATTTCAGTTCAATCTAGTTCTGTCCAGTTTATTTGAGTTCAATCTAGTTTTGGGTAGTTCAATCTAATTCAGTCTGTTTCTGTCCAGTTCATTTCAGTTCAATCTAGTTCTGTCCAGTTTAGTTGAGTTCAATCTAGTTTTGGGTAGTTCAACCCAGTTCAGTCTGTTTCTGTCCAGTTCATTTTAGTTAATCTAGTTCTGTCTAGTTTAGTGAGTTCAATCTAGTTCTGTCTAGTTTAGTTGAGTTCAATCTAGTTCTGTCTAGTTTAGTTGAGTTCAATCTAGTTCTGTCCTAGTTTATTTGAGTTCAATCTGGTTTGGGGTAGTTCAATCCAGTTCAGTCTGTTTCTGTCCAGTTCATTCCAGTACAACTTAGTTAAAGTCTCTAATAGCTGAAACAGGGTTACCCCCTTCACTGTCTTCCTCCCTACCATTACTAATTTCCAAAACTGAGGCTCTCGAAACTCAACAATATCTTTGACGGTGCATTTGAATTGACATCAATGTTTTTTACTGTTCAAAGTTTGCTTTGTAGTCAAATATATCAAATCTCTCTTAAGAACCAAGAGGGATTATTGTTTATTCAGTTTGCGGCAACACCATGTGTATATATCTACTTTGCTGTGTAGATTTGTTCTTGAGAACTTGTATTGTTATTTGTTCTACTGCCGTGGAAGTGCTACCTCGGGAGGTAGGAAATCGCCGAGACAACTACTTTCGCATAACGGATCGAGGGACTTCTCGTTATTAACTTCACCACCACAGAGTGGCATATTTATTAGCCTCTAGACGGATCAGACTTTAGGTTAAAGGAATCCTACAGAACAAAGAAATAAAGTTCAAACAGGAATTTTACATTTTAAAAAGCGCAGAGAAGACTGTAAAACAAGAAGCAAAAAACTTACAAGAATGCCATGCCCCAGTGACCGCTACTGAAGTCCGATGCTGCCCCGAAGAGGGACAATCCCACCAGTGTGATGGTCGGTGCTATGGTCAGCGGGCCGATGTATTTCAGCATGATGCCCACGATTCCAATGAATCCGACGATCACCTGCATATGGACAGACAGAATGTGCGTTATGACTTCACCACAAAGAAGATGGGTTTTGGGGTATGAATCTCAAGACAATGAAGAGATTTCTTACCTCGAAGATGGAGGCGACCATGATGGATCCTTGGATTATTCTCATCCTACTCTGCCAGACCTCAGTCTGGTTCAGAGTCAACGCCTCCTGCTCTGCTAGGGTCATGTTTTGAAACACTTCATCTAAAAAAAAATTTAAAAACACTTTGAAAAAGTTTGAAACATTTTGAATTATAGTTAACCCTCCTACTGTTGCGCCACTCAATATCATCCACTTTGGGTTTTGAGTGATAGATAAACTATGCCGGCCTGCAATATGACATCACGTGGTGAATGCATCTTCAGAGTACACAGTCAACCCTCTTACTGTCTGACCATTCAATATCATCCACTATGGTTTTGAGTGATAGATAAAGTATGCCAGCCTGCAATATGATCTCAAGTGGTGAAATGCACACTTCACTGCACGCAGTCAAGTCAACCCTCTTACTGTCATCCACTTAAATGTTTGATAAATTATGCCTCATACGTCTTCGACCAGGACTTTGGCATATCAAAGTATTCAGACTGAATTTGCTTCAGGCAAACTGAGTGCTTCGCATTCTTCCTCCATGGTCTTAGCAAATGATGATATTTAAAGCAGCAACCGATACATGTGTCGCATTTTGGTATTGTTGTTGACTAGAGTCGGTTCTTGGGCTCCAGAATCCAACTCAAGTCACCAATTCTTGTGACTTGTGACTTGACTTGACTTGAGGGGAAAATGACTTGGTTACTGGCTGTGTCGTGGCCGAGCGGATAAGAACACCGGACTCAAGCTCTGGGCCCTATTTCATAGAGCTGCTAAGCACAACAATTTGCTTAGCATGAAATTTCTTCCTTGATAACAACAGGGTTACCAACCAAATTTATTTACAGGGTTACCAACCATATTTATTTACTTAATTAATTGTTCTGTTTTTTTAAGTTGTTTTTTTACTTATTTTCATTTATTTAATTATTTATTTATACCTGTATTATATCTGTATTTTTAAATTATTAATTATTTAATTATTTATTTGCTTGTCTATTCTCTGTTAATTTTTTTTGCCATGTTTTTCTTGTTATTATTGATTAACCTCTTTTTAATTTAAAGTTGACTTATTTTCTTCAGTTTGTACTTTGTGTATTTACAGATTCTATCATTATTTAACATTATTTTTCCATCATAGAGTGTTTTTTTGTCTCCTTATGTGAGTGGGTCAACAGGCTTTTGACCTTCAGTGCTTAAGTAGACTTTTGTTGATCCTGGCCACCACATCACAGATGTTTTGTAAATTTCATGGGCCTCTATGGTTTGTTTTGCCATTATTGACTCAAATACTTATCTATTTATTTCATTTTACTTACTAATTGTTTGTGTAAGTCCTAAGTAGACTTTTGTTGATCCTGGCCACCACATTACAGATGTTTGTAAATTTCATGGGCCTCTATGGTTTGTTTTGCCATTATTGACTCAAATACTCATCTATTTATTTCATTTTACTTACTAATTGTTTGTGTAAGTTTAACGGCCAAATAAAGAATAAGAACAATGGCCTGCTGTTTCCTTGATGACAGACAACGAGGTCACTGTACATACTTGTTTATGCGTACCCCGTACAACAAACGTTTCCCTTTAATGTTATTCTTTACAGATATAGTTCATAAGTGTTAAACAAAACCACAATTAAGTTGATTTTGGCACGACCTCTGACCAATTTCGAAACTGAATTGTGCCAAAACAGGAAACCTCAACTGATTCTGTTGGCAACACCTAACTTCTCTTGTGAGATTTGTTTTTAACCAAAACAAGCCCCAATCTATCATATCCAGGATTGTAGAGTCAATAGTCCCATTTCCTCCCAAACCACCAACGGAAACAATTATCGAGGTCGATTACCAGGGATATATACAGAGAACCAGGGCATCGAATCTTCAGCGAGTTCCACAGAGGAAGTGGTATACACACGAGGGCTCAGAATTCAAACTGAAACCACAGGCTCAAAGCCGGTGATTTTAGCGTCAGGACAGGTAACTCACGGGTGGAAACGGTCATTGGTCTTGTGGTTTTTCATTTCAATCTATTTTGTTTTAAAACACTATCTTTAAAGGGAAGGTATACCATTGGTAATCACTCTAAAAATTTATGGCAACAAAAACTTACTTGGTTTGAAGTACAGCAACTTTCGATAGTATAAAGCATTTTGAGAAATATTTCAATTCAAAATAATGTGGATTTGGAAAAAGATGTCAGTTTTTATCCCCAAAATTTGGATCTGAGACACGTTTCTATCAGAAATGTGGGGAGTGCACATTCCCCCCAGCGCTGGTGTGCATAACATTGGTAAGACTGAAAATATAAATGTTTTCACAGATTTGCTCACAACTAACAAAATGTAGCGCTTGTGGCGGAAGAACATCCCTTGAAACATTTTTGCCAGAATTGCTTCTTTTTTTTTTTGAGTAATGAGTCAAACAATTTATTTTGATTTTGGGAGTCCCGACATCAGATGTTTGAAAACAGTGATGGTGTTTTTCACTATTTTCTCGGTGACTCGGATGACCGATTGAGCTTCAAACTTTCACGGTTCATTATTTCACGTATAATGTTCTGGGCAACATAAAGCGCTGATACTGGTCCTGGACAACTACCGATATTTGAGAGCGTGGTTTCTTACGGGACAAAAGATTGATTGAATTGTTTCACTCACTCGGTACTTCGGCTGGGCACTCTCCCGCCTGATTGAGAATTGCCAACGCTGGGCCCAGAAATGAAAACGTACCACCTTGGACGACGGGCAACCTGGATAGAGACAATAAAATAACTAGAGCTTAAGTGTTTGTAAAAAACAAACTCTGAGGTGTTCGGCTATCAAAGGGGTCAGTGTTTAATTAAATCGATGAAAAGATTGTTAATAGCTTTTGAAATTTCACGGAAAGTACATTTATTACACAAACGTTAATACTTAACTTCCGCTTTCAACCGGAAGTCAAGGTCAATTGAGGTCACACCTTGTGTAGCGTTTGTTTATTTTTGGAAGGCCCTCTCGATGATGTATGGATTGTAAAAATCCATGCACGGTTCATAAGTTAAGAATTTTTCAAATATTAAACTTTATTTCAATTTAATTGAACACATGATGACGTCATTATGACGCCAAGAAAGCGGTGTCTTCTACAGGTGAAGAGCTAACTATGTGCGGAGTTTGAAGGTTGCGTGATCTTGCGAAGTGTGTCTTTTGTTATCTGGCAAAAATGATCACATTTGGATTTGAACAACACAGCCCATACAGCCTTGCTCTATGCATAGCCTAATGCCAAATGGACTTTGCCCCCCTGTGATCAGTAGAGCGGAACAGCCAGCCACAGTGCTTTAGCACTATATACAGTTTAAACGCGGGTAATCACACTCGTAGGCTTTAACGTCTGATTTCGACCGGAAGTTAAGGTCAAATTGATATCATTTCTGTGCAAAAGTTTGAGAAAGCTCAAGGACCTACAACCTGATGTAAAAATTTTGACTTAAGTACAAGTAGTTCTTGAGTTATGAATTTTTGAAATTTTCAACTTCCGATTTGAACCGGAAGTTAAGGTCAAATGGGGTCGAGTGTTGTGTAGGGTTTGTTGAACTTTTAACGACCTGTTCGATGATGTGTCGATTGTAAAAATCCAACATGCGGTTCACGAGTTATGATTTTTTACAAATATTAAACTTTGATTTATTGTAATTCAAAACCTGATGACGTCATCATGACATCATCAAGTTTGTGTTGTCTTGATGTTAAGGTTCAAATGCCTGATGAGTTTCAAAGTTCAATTCAATTTCAATCTTGAGTTATGCCGTAATTAAGCCCGAAAGTGATGTTTTTCAAGAAAAAAACCCAAAGGCAAACTTCGACCCAGGGTAACGACCCGGAAGTAAAGGTCATACGATTTTGGTGTTAACTTTTCAAAGATTGCCCATGTCTAGATCTATCATATGCCCAAATATAACTACTGTAGCTATAATATTCAGAGACATACAGGCATTGGCGTGACGTCACTTTTGAACTTAAATTGCTTGTAATTTGACACCTGATGACGTCATCATGACGCCACAACTTCTGTACCATCTGCTAGTTGCAATCTAACTACATGTAAAGTTTCAAGTTGATATAGGCCCTGCAACTATGCGTTTTTTGTGGACAAAGCCCACCGAGAAGAAGAAAAACTAAAAAAAAAAATATAAAAAAAACGAACAAAAACAATGAGTTGTTCGCGCTGCTGCACGAACACTTCCAAAAAAAAAAAAAAACAACAACAATGAGTTGTTCCACTGATGCACGAACACCTCAAAAAAACAAAAAAAACAAACAAAAACAATGAGTTGTTCACGCTGTTGCACGAACACCTCAATAACAATAACAATAAGCTAGCATTTATAGAGCGGCTTTTTCCATAGGTTGCAAAGCGCTTGGATATGTCCGACACAGATCAAAAAATCTAAAATCAAAGACAAAGCAAATGAGTCTTCAGCATTTTCTGGAATGGTGAACATGAATTAAAATCTGTGTCGGAAGAAAGTTTCAAATTTTGAACTAATTCCTAGACTGGGGGGAGGGAGGGTGGGGAAGTAACCTCATTTTCAGACTGAGCCGTTTTGGGGGCAGACATTTTTCAAGCACAGTTTACTAAAGTGTAATGACAAAGCATGACTTTGATTTTTTGTTTGTTAGTTATTTTTGGGTCGTACATAATGTATACTGATGGAAATACCCAGTAGGTTTTTCGTGGAAATTACAGGGGTCATTTAAAATAATTGTTCACATTAAGGTCAACGAGGAACAGTTACATGTATGTTTAATCAGTTAGGATTCAGATTGAAAACTAATCAATATTGAAAAGAATTACAAAATAGGGGAATAAAAGAGTAGGCGTCGACGAGGTCTAGCACAGCCAAACGACCCTGCATGGTTTTAAACGGCCGATTAAGACCCCCCGAGTCACTACTCTTTTATTCCCTTTCATCAATGCCAGATTTTTTTTAAGTGTAATATTGTTGGAGAATCTGTACAACTTTTCTGTTAACTTTCAACTCCTGTCACGTCCTCGGGCCCTGTTTTGCAAAGGATATACATGCCACGATCAACGGTTGTGTATACGCGCGCGTACTAACACCCACCAAATTTTATATTGAATACGAGTATGTATTGATTGCGTTTCGCGTAAATTAGTGCCTGCGTTACCTTGCGCACCACAGATATGTTTAAACACTTCTAGCCGTGCTTATATCACACGATTAAACATGGCCATGTGATCTCCTCTCGACCAATCAGAATGGATAAACTGTCCTGGGTATTTATGAACTGTTACCTTTTATACATTGGGCTAATTTTGATTGCTACAGTTCAAACAAGCAGTGTGTAATTTTTTTTTCCGTGTGGGGGGGGGGTACTCAACTTTTGTTGTTTTTTGTTTAACTATAACATTATTTTGGTGGAAATACTGGTTTGAAACTTTATTTTTTTAAGAATGCAAAGAAATTATGTATATGGACAATTTAAAGATGTAAGGTCAACGGGGAGTACAACATGTATGTTTCAAGCCCCCCCCCCCCCACAACTAAAACTTAAAATGAGTCAACCTTTCCTGGGTGTGGCAGTATCAATGTTCACTCACACAGTGTCAACCCCCACACACACACACCCACACACCCTTACATATGGCAGTTACGGGGTACACCCATTGCTGTTCTAGTATTCCCTTTACTAACAACAGAAAACCGAGTGTAAAAAACAAAACCACAAATCTATGACAAATACGTGTTTAAAATCTAGGCTGCTAAAAACTTCCGGGGGTGGAAGTGAAATGCCGTTAGCCCGGTGCGCTGCTCTACAAAGAGCTAGCACCCACTAAAGTTCTGCCGATCTGGATCAACACCACCGGATCGAAATGTTGCAGTGTGGTGAAACACTCAGTGGAACTGAACACTCTGGTTTGCATCCTTGTACAACACACAAGAGGTGTTTCTCCTTGTGTGAAAGGGCCTTTTGTGTGACTATGTTAAAAAATATGTTCAACACTTTGGGAAACTTGTTTCAACAGCTGGCAACCCTCACTCTAGCGGTTCTGAAGGGGGTACACACCTGCACATTGAGGGAGCTTATGACTAATACTCATAAGCCCCAGTTGAGCAAACATTACCTGGTGTGATCAATTTACTCAGCACATAGGTTGGGGTAACGTCAAAAATATTTATAAAAATTACAATCACAGCGGATCTTAGGATGTGGTAAACCAACAAAACAAACAACCTGGGCCCAATTTCATAGAGCTGCTTAAGCACAAAAAGTGGCTAAGCACAAGAAAATTATGCTTACCAGAATAAGGTTACCAGCCAAACTACAAGACCTCATGTACAATTTGTGACTGGTATCCTGCTCATTTCTGCTTAGCAGGCAATTGTGTAGCTAATTTTCTGCTTAAGCAGCTCTATGAAATTGGGCCCTGGCATGATGATAGATGCTCCACAGGAAATATACCCCTACAAAAGCCTTTGATACAACCTGGGTTCCACGCCCCTACAACGCCCCTACAACGCCCTACAACGCCCCTACAACGCTCTACAGTACATGTACATACCCCTAAAAGTGCTTTTGGCAAAACCTGGCTCCACATATACCCCTACAAGTGCTTTTGGCACAACCTGGGCTCCACATAGACCCCTAAGAGTGCTTTTGGCAAAAAGTTGTTTAAGTGTTTTTTCAAGAACATCTAGAAATGATACAATTACAAAGCGTGTTTTCAGATTTTTAGTTCAAGCCTATTTCCCTTCCAATGCAAAACACATCTTTTGATCAAACTCTTACAATAGCTCGTTTTTGTTCACCCCTTCCCTCATCCCTTTTTCCCCTCCCCCCCCCCAGTGCTTCTTCTGTTAAACTTGTTTGTGTTGTAAAGGCCTTTGAAACGTGAGGACATTTACATTTTTTGCACAGTTGAGTAAATTCAGGTTAATTTTCTTGTCAACAAAAGCTTTGAGACGATAAAAATCCATAGCGTGAACTTTTATACAAAAAAAAGGATATTAACTAGAACATCTATTGTTTCCTGCTGAAAGCCGTTCCTCTGAAAAACAGAATTTGTTCAGACTCATTTAAAATAAACACTGGCACTGATTTACAATTTTCGCACAGTGAATCAAATTCTTTTAGTTTTCTTGTCAACAAAAGCTTTGAAACGATAAAAATCCATAGCGTGCACTTATACAAAAAAAAGCATATAAACTAGAACATCAATTGTTTCCTGCTGAAAGCCGTTCCTCTGAAAAACAGAATTCGTTCAGACTCATTTAAAATAAACACTGGCACTGATTTACTCAACCGCACCCCTCCCTCCCCCCCCCCCCAAGCAATTATACCATTATGAGCCCCTTGCTTTCCGTCTTCTTCTTTTTTGGGGGGGGGGTAACCTGGTTGCCATGGTTCACTTTATGAAACTCCAATTAAAAATGTTCATTATGACAGGTGAGCCCTCTAACCAGCTGAGGGATGACCTTATACCCTGATCATGCAAGATCTGTAAAGGTTTTCCCAATGGAATTAGTTCCCCTTGTAGCTCAACGAAAAAAATGGCCTTGCCCTTTTCTGAGAGATGAAATTCAAGGCCTGAACCATCACTTTACCTGAGCACTGAACTTCAGAGTAGAACTAAAATTTACTGAAAGCAATGGTTTCCAAGTGGTTAATATTGAACCATGTATGTTTGATGGTGGTGGGGGGGTTGAAGGGGGGCCCCTTTTGTCTGTGAAGATAAGTCCCTTTTCCCACAGGTTCTCTGTGACACCGGAATAAACATTTCACTTCACATAAACATGTTTTTTCAAAGACTGCGTCATCGTCCCCCAACCCCCCTTCCCGAACATATGACAGACACACTGTGGATTTCTCTTTCAACTCAATCCGCCAACCTTCTCTTACTTTTTCCAAACCTCTCATATATATATACCCTTCCAGGGAGTCCTAATCAGCCAAAATAGCAATCCCATTCCATACATTTAGGTCATGGACTTTTGCCGGGCCGTAGATACAACATTTCAATAGTCTGGGATATTTTTTTTGTTTTGGGGGTGATTTAATTGGCAGTGGCACCTGTCACTTCCACTCATCAGACCAGCAGGTTTTGGTGACAGGTAATACCCATGCTTTCACTCTGATTGGTAATGTTTAGACAGGCAGCTACAAATACCAGTTACAAGACCTGCTGCAAAACAAAAAACTTCAGTAAATCAAGGCCCCACATGATGCACCACAGCTACATGTTCTGTCTGTTTCCTACAGAAATAAATCCATTACACTATTTTGGTCTCAGATTCCTGAGTACTATCTTGGCCCGAGCGAGCGATTAAGAGCACCAGACTCGAGCTCTGGTGTTTCGGATCAGCAGAGTGTGGGTATGAGTCCCAGCTAGTCTGGCACTTGTGTCCTTGAGCAAGATACTTTACCACAGTTGCTTTGTCCTTCTGACAGGACATTAAGCCGTAGGATTGGTAGTGCAGGTAAAAAATCCCAGGACACTTATCATGGAAGAGTAGGGGTTAACCACGGTGTATCTGGCAAGCACATAGCAAGCACCGTTGCTGTTTACATGTTTCTTCAGGCTTGAGAGCTACAGTGAGTAAGTTCACTTGTGAGAGGCACCCTTGGTTTCATTGCCAAAAATACACAATAGTAATATAGTATCAGATAAATGGACTTCAATGCCTCCAGAACTCAGCCGCCTTGTCACTCGCGTCAAACGCTCACCACACATCTCCCCCACCCTACAGCAAGCATTACACTGGCTTCCTGTTCGGGACCGCATCATCTTCAAGATTCTCCTTACCATCTTCCACTCCGTGAATAGCACATCACCTGAATACATCAATGACTTATTTATACTGTACAAACCTCCCAGACAGCTTCTCTCCCAAAATAACCCGCTCCCCAACATTCCTTGTTCCCTGCACTCCTGGGGAGATAATGGTTTGTTCACGTGCTGGGCCATCTCCTCTGGAACAGCCTCCCACTTCAATTCAACTCAGACAAGCAGATTACTTGTTCTCAATTTAAACCACATCTCGAAACCTATCTATTTCGGTAATCGTAGCTTCGGCCTGAGGTTGTTTTTTCCTGTATAGCAGAGTTCTTGTTTTTCGCGCCAGGAGTGTCATTCTTGACAGACGTTGCGCACTAGAAATGTTCTTATTTCCTTTGAGCTTCTTCACAAAACGGTCTCCAAACTGTTGATTTTAGAGGCTAAAAACACTTTTGTAAACAATCATTCTCATTAAAGGCACTGGACACCATTGGTAATTACTCAAAATAATTGTTAGCATAAAAACTTACTTGGTAACGAGCAATGGAGAGCTGTTGATAGTATAAAACATTGTGAGAAACGGCTCCCTCTGAAGTAATGTAGTTTTTTGAGAAAGAAGTAATTTATTTGAATTGATTTTGAGACCTCACGCGTGAGGTCTCGAAATCAAGCATTGAAAGCACACAACTTTGTGTGACAAGGGTGTTTTTTCTTCCATTATTATCTCGCAACTTCGACGGCCAATTGAGTTCAAATTTTCACAGGTTTGTTATTTTGTGCATAGTTGAGCATAGAAAAGACTACACCAAGTGAGAAGACTGGTCTTTGACAATTACCAAAGGTGTCCAGTGTCTTTAACTCTTTGCATGAAATTTTGACAAAATCATGCAAAATTCATCACTTCATGCTTTCTAATGAAGACGATCAGAGCATACTGATCGAAACTCGGTTGATGACACTTTTCCCTCCATGATAACATCATCAGCCATTCCTTTTAGAACCACCACAACTCTAGACTTGTGGACAAGTCGTTGAATGTCTGACTCGGTGATAGTGAAATGGTGATTGTTCCAATCCCAGATCGAAGCCTTGCATTGTGGATTGGGTTTTCAGTCCCTACCCAATTGCATGGGTTTTCCTAACATGAAACTGAACATTTCTTCATTGTTTTTTCTAGACAAGTTCCTGCAGACGCCATAAAAATAATTCTTTTGTTGTCATTTCCAATAGGATTGTTCTGACGACAAAAGAAATCTCATAGGAATGTGGTGGTAAACAAGATGAAAAAAAGTGCTGGTCTACCAGGTGCCGAGACTGAAGTCTACAGAAAATATTATCACAAACTCAAAAAGATTGAAATGATGGCGACATTTTCACCAGCTTACCTGACTCCAAAGGTCGTTTGGAAGAGGGTCACCAAGCCGGACACAGTGAAGATGGTACCGATGAGCTCACCCTGAGCTAAGAAGTTGTTCTTGATGCAGAGAGGCTCCGCCAGAAGAAGCGGAATGGCTACTGTGGCTCCGAACATCGTCAGGTAATGCTGGGAAGATAAAAAAAAAGAGTGCTTTGTTCAAGGCAGGATATACTTTTGGTAACTGTCAAAGACCAGTATCCTCACTTGGTGTTTCCCAACATGTGCATAAAATAACAAACCTGTGAAAATTTGGGCTCAATTGGTCATCGAAGCTGCAAGAAAATAATGAGAGAAAAAAGAAATAAAACACCTTGTTGCATAGAGCTGTGTGCTTTAAAATGGCTGAACAAAAGATTTCATGCCTGAAGCCTTTTTCAGATTCAAATATTTCAGTGAGAAATTACTTCTTTCTCAAAAACTACATCACTTCAGAGGGAGTCGTTTCTCACAATGTTTTATACTATCAGCAGCTCTCACGTTGCTCCTTAAAAAAAACTAAAAATTTATTTTCCAAAACTCTCAAGGTTGTCAGTAAAAAAACAATGATTTTTGTTCTAGTTTTTTTTTCATATCTTTTTTCAGGAACATTGTTGTCCATTTGCACAAAGCTTTTACATTTTGCACTTAAAGGTCCTGTACACTATTGGAAAGATCGAAAAACAAAAATGTTCACAGATTCACACATCACTTACACGATTTAAAGTAAGTAATGGTAGAAAGGGTTCCTTAAAATATTTCTGCCTAAAATGCTATCGTTTCTGAGAAATGAATAAAACAATAGTTTTTATCGCGCGCGATAATAAACTCGATGTTTGAAAAACAGAAAACACATAAGGTCTCTTTTCACTATTTTCTCGTGACCTCGATGACCAATTGAGCTCAAATTTTCACAGGTTTGTTATTTCATGTATATGGTTAATCACACAAATCATGAACTTTGTTTGCGACTGTTTTGTCAGCTCTACCAATCCTGTATAATACCTTTAAGAGCAAATACGGAAAATCACTGATCCCTGTTGACAGAAACGTCTCATTTACAAAAACAGCGACCTTAGGTATACATTCCGTAGACCTACCTGGCAGGCAAGATGCCGTGGCTGCACTGAGAAATGTTACATGATTGTATTGTGATTACCAGATTGGAAAAACAGCTGAACAAGGTATGTGCCCAGTTTCTTCCTTTTAAAAGTTGATTTTTAAAAAAAATGTTTGGTGTATGTTTTTCTTCTATAAAATAGAGCCGTTTACAAATTGTGCCTGTGGGAACTTCACAGGTTGATGATTTCACAAAGAGCTAAAATTGATCTTAAGATGTAATCCATCTTAATTGCTAAGCAAAGTGTGATGCCACAATGCATATCACTATGGCGATATTGACAACCTGTAAAGAATGATGAAGCTGTATAGTGTTCTGTCATCCCAGGCTCTGTGGCCATGTTCAGTCAGTGTACTACACTGTTAGTGTTAGACCCCAATGGGTTTAAAGGGAAGGTATACGATTGGTAATCACTCTAAAAATTTACGGAAATAAAAACTTACTTGGTTAGAAGTACATCAATTTTCGAAACATTTTCGAAACATTTTCTGGTTTTTTTAATGTATTTGTTCTTCTTTTTTCTTTTTTCTTCTTTTTTTTTTTTTTTTTTTTTTTTGGGGGGGGGGGGCATTTCCGAAGTAAGACCCTCCCCTTAAGGTTTGTATCATTCAATGTTGTTAAGTGTATGGAATCTTTGCTCAACTTCAATGCATATGGTGTAATCCTTTGCGCATAATGTAGTGTTATCACGCACAATGCTTTCTGATTGTGTGTTGACATTTTAAAACGGTTTTCCTTGAACTCTTTCACGTGCAAACCACAACCAGTTTAAATCCCTTCCCTGCAGAAAAAATAGAGATCCCAAGGCCACACAGTTTAGCAAAATGGGAAAGAGAACCCTTGATGGCACTATTATTGTGACCAGAAATGAGAATCAATGGCCTTTTTGCCCTCTCAAAGATTAAATTCCAGACCTGAGACTCCCATGTGGCTGTAGAGTTGTGCACTAAATAAACAGATAAGACAGATAATCTCTCCATTAGCCAACCAGTATAGTGTTAGTGCACGTACCTGAGCGACGTGCAATTTACGTATTTCACGGGAAGCGTGTATTTCTAACTTGAACAACCAGCGGTTAACAATCATTTCCTTTCTCCGTGGTTGTAGCACTGGGCACAGGAAGCAATGACAGGATTTGAAACAACCACCGGACCACTGGCCACAGTCCAGTAAACTTTAGCACTGGACCAGTAAGCTCCACTACCGGAAGGGAACATTTCATTTGAAGACAAGTTTTTTTTAAATACTTTTAGATATTAGGCAAAATGTTAAAAAACATGTTTAGCGTCCTGCCTTTAAAAAAAAAAAGCACTTTATCACATCCCTAGGCCTAGGGGCCTATCAAAGTGCTCATTATTTATTTCCAATGGGATAAGCTGAGCTACGTTTTGAATAATGAGACCCAGATCAAAGACCAGGTGTTATTTATAATATGGTGGAAAAAAATAACAGCTGATGTTCTTATCAGCATGCCGACTTCAAAAGTGTGAATTCAGCTAAAAGTTTTCAATCCCTGAAAACCCTGTTTTCAATCTCAGTCTCATCAGGGGCATGTTTTGGCTGACAATGACTGGAAACAAGTTTCAGCGTAAAAAATTCACGGACCCAAAAAATTCCTGAGAGCTACGCGAAAACGGGTCGGTAACCAGAAACAGTTCATGACGTAGGTACATCTCTTGCAAATTATTGCTCTGAAAATGTACAGCCTTCATTTTATTTTCAAGTATTAAAATGGAACTAAGTCTTTGTAATTTTACCAACATTATTTAGTTGCTTCAGATTATTTAATTTTTTTAAAAGAATTCCATTCACATTTTTTTAATAGTTTTTAGAGTCTGCCATCTTGAAACCAAGCCTAACCAAGCCAACGAGTCGGTTGCGGTTTAGTCGGAACAGCCGCCACACCACGGTTCAAGCGAACACAAGAAAACGCTCAACCAATGACCGAAGCTCAAACATGCTTCCGGTCGGTCGCTAGAAGCATAAGGCACCCCTTGCCAGCAGACTGCTGGGGTAAAACATTGAGAAAGGAAAACAGCACCTCATGGATGTGTTGTAAACAGCTGGAAAACACTTGGCTGGCACACTGTTGTGACCCTCAACTATAATCCCCCTGTGTGCAGGTTTTATCAAAGTATACTGAACAAAACCTCTGTGTTTACATTCCGAACCCAGGGTGGTTGTTTAATGTTTATTTCCAGGGTAAGATTAAGGAGCATTTTTAGCTCCAGCACTGCAGGGACTTTCTTAAGATGTGGCCTTGTCTGGTCCTTGCTCAGGGCTACAATTCAGGTCCCTATAATGCTGATTTATAGGCAAATTTATCAAGACAGACACAATAAAAGTCAAAAGTTTCAGCTAAATGCAGTGTCTACTTGCTGAGAAAACAGCAAAACACTGTCATGGTATTTTCACAAGAGTGTCGAAATCCGTCAATGTTTGGCGAGGTGACAGCGGGTACCAACACCATCTCTGGCCTCAGCATTAACAAACAAACTGGCTCCGACCCTCGAAAAATAAAATCGGAGAAACAGATTCAAATGTTTTAAGGTGAAAAATTGTCCAAACCATATC
Source organism: Pycnopodia helianthoides (assembly GCA_032158295.1). NCBI lineage: Eukaryota > Metazoa > Echinodermata > Asteroidea > Forcipulatida > Asteriidae > Pycnopodia > Pycnopodia helianthoides. The sequence continues at coordinate 2,085,288 of CM063263.1, forward strand.
ACTTCAAAGGGAATCTTTTCTCAAAATTAGTTTATACTATCAACAGCTGCAGTGCTCCTTACCGAGTGAGTTTTTATGGCCAGAATTATGGAGAATTTGCTCCAAATGTTTAATACTTCTATTATCCTGGTGTTTTAAAGTCATGACCAAAGTTTTTGGCTACTTTTGGAAACCTTTGATTGGTTATGTTCTGTCAGTATTCTATTTGCTCTTTACTGAAAAAGTCAGATGCTGAGGATCTGGCAGGGGGTGTATGTACTAGTAACCACTCCCCTCTTTTTATCCCCCTTTTTATCAATTATTCGCGTTTGATCTTATTTTTGTCTTTGTATTTATGTAACTTATTTATTATGGATTGATCAGGTCTTTTAATGTGTTGTTTTATCATTCGCATCCATTTGCCTTGAATTCGCCCAGTTCACTGTAATTTTTTTAACTTTTGAGTTTTTTCTTCCTCTTTACATTATTGTTTATACTGTAAAGCCTTTTGAGGCTTGCATAACGCACTCTATACAACCATTGTTATTAGTATTATTGTTATGACTTCTGGCTCCAAAGTAACTGGTGTAATTTGTGATCCCTGGCTATACACGGTTGCATGGCTTCTGACTGGCACCCCCCCCCCCTCCCAACAAAGATATTGACAAAATAGGGAGACCGCAAACATAGGGCTAGATAGCTCAGTTGGTAGAGCGCTGGCAGGTCGTTGGTCCAAATCTCGCTCTAGTCAATTTGTCTTTGTTCAACCCCAAATCAACGGTGTAATTTGTGTGTAATTTTACCCCCATATCACCTATTTCATCGTCCAAAAGCACATTTACTGTGACAGTATAAACTTATAACTCTGAAAAGACCCTGAGTATTTGAAGAATGCAGAGTGTGTGTAGAAGCCAAGTTCAATTGTTAAACTCTTCTTCTATAAAAATCATCAACAACAAAAACTAGCTCAATGCTTGTGGGCTTTCTGATCAGTGGAGCCGGTTTGTGTCAAGTGGGCATATGGCTTACAGCGGAACTACATTTCTCAACCCTACAGCACCAATAAATCAAAGCTTTGAAGGGGGTTACCTTCGAAAACAAAAATTGTAGGAGTGGTTTTTTTATTTTTTTCTTTGTTCACAAACGAACCGAAAACACCACAGGGTGACTTCGGGGGAGCTGTGTCTGGAGCCATAGAACAGGTTGATCAACATTGCTTGCTTAAGCCAATGCTTAGGCTGTGTTTGATTCGAACTGTTTTTGTGTGTGTTTTTTTTTTTGGTAACCAAGACAATGGGTTATTTGACCTCCTGAAATGTCTAGTTCAGTTACAGCTGGTCTTGGGAGGCAAGTGGGGGGGGGGGGTGCTTCCAATAACTATGGGTCTCCATAAGTCTACTGTTGCTTGCTACTACTAGTACTAGTTGTAAACTTGTATTGTAGCTACTTGTATTGTAGATGTCACAGATCAGTATGTCAGCCTCATTCCCAGGAGTGCTTTATATCGTCAAGCAACCCTTTTTCAGGTCTATTTAACCCTCCCACATATCAGTTTACTTTGTTCCACAGAATTCCAAATTCCAACACAAAAGTTGTAACTCTGTGGAATTTTTGAAGAACATGTGTGCAAGTGACAATTAAAGGAACATTACAGAATTGGTTTTTGCTGACAAAGCAGTTGCTGGCAGTGTAAGCACTTTATGTAATCCACCATATACATAAACTGACAAACCTGTAGAAGTTTGAGATCGATCGGCCATCTGGGTCACAAGAAAATAGTGAAAAACCGATTACACATTTGCATGAACTCATATAGGTTCAACACATGAATAAAACGCTCACTGAGCGATAAACTCCAATCGGAAAATCAGTTTATTCATTTCTCATCAAATATGGCATTTCAGACAGAACTATTTCAAGGGATGTTTTCTACTATCATCATCATTAGACCGTGTAAGCTTTATGTAAATCTGTGATCAAAAGTATATTTGACAAATACCAATTCTGTAATGTTCCTTTAAAGTAAAATTCCACTTCCACCAAACTGTTTCCATCATTGACTATTCTGAATGGCCCCTTGTTGCTGCCCATTATGTGAGGGGCAGGCAGTTTTTACCTGTGACGATGTGACCTGTGACATCACATGCTTACAAAAGAGCCACAGAGCCTGGGCTTCCTGCAGGCACAATTTGTACACAGCTCAATGGAAGAAAGCATAAAATCTTATATTTTATGGAGAATGCACTGTCGTCAACTTTTGATATGATGAAAGGGGGCACATCTAAAAACTTGTCCAGCTTTTACTTTCATAACTCTTGGTTTTATGTGGAAATTATGACACAAAATGTCAACTTTCCCATGAGACCAGTGTAGTATCTTGCCTGCCAGAATACTCAAAGAATGTACAAGGTCACACTTATTGTAAACAACGTTCACATGGTCTATACTTAGGACAGTTAACACGGCACACTTGGCTAGGCCTTGGTGCTCCCTCGGTTGTGCAAAACACCTATGAACCTCATCATTGTGTACACCAATTGAAGGATAATATTGAGAAACAGGGTTCTGCCCAGGATTTCTTTAGTGGTGGAAAAATGTTTCCCTGGAAACCATCTCCAAGATGGATGGTGGATCATGATAAGTAGATTGAAATCAAAGAAGTACTCAAAACTAATGGCTTTGGATACCATTTTTACTGGTAAATACCCAAATTTACATTTCATTGAAAACCTTTGAAAGGAAATTGCAAGTGTAATTTTACAAATTTGGAAAATGTGTGGTGGTCGGAAACAGAGAAAACTCTGCCAGTGGTGGTTAGGGAATCTTGAGTGCCCGGCACCAACCACTGTGGGCAAAACCCTGGAGAAACGCAACCACTTGGAAGTTAATTTTCAACTATTTCCTGAATGCCGATTATCACCGAACCCTCAGCATGTGGGCAAACTATTTCAGCACGGATGGCCTCACTCAGTCACAAAATTGTGGCTGCTCGATAATACAGTCATCATACTAGATCAAATGTGGCTGTGATACATGTTGTGTGGTTAGGGGAAAGTTGTGTGTTGGTTTTCTTTAGTTACATAACAGACAGCAAACACCTGTACACAAATTTAAATAAAGTGTGAAGCAACCAGATGCCAGATTTTCTAATCTGGGCCCCATTTCATAGAGCTGTTGAGCAAAATTAATTGCTTAACCGTTTTCCGCTATTAAGCAAAAATTAGCAGGGTACCAGTAAACAGATGAGAAATGGCATTTTGGCTGGTAACCATACACTGGAAAGTATAATTTTGTTGTGCTTAGCTACTTTTTGCCCTCCTCAATGCAGCTCTGCGACATGGGCCCTTGTACGACGTGTGACGCCCCTACCCCATGACAGGGAATGGACGGAACTTTTAAGAGGTTCCGCGAAAAAAAATTTTTTACCTGGAATCCGAGGAGCAAACAACTGTACCACGGTGGTACATCGCTGATAGCGTACGTCAGATCTCCCCGGAGCTCTTTCAGAATTACTGCCGCCTCCCTCTTGGCGTAGTCGCTGTCTCTCTTATTCGAGTTGAGCTCTCCCATCTCCAAGTCAACCCCGTTGGCAGCTGACTCACCGGGGCCGTGGGCAGTGCCCCCATTTTCTTCAATTTTTTGGGCCAGATTGACGTAATCCTGGGCACAGATAATAAACAAACATATTGTGGATACTGGTTAAGAAATCCGTTCCAGAGTACGGTAGGTCGCTGGTTTCAGTTCCCACCAAAGATTATCGCGTGCCGACATGGCCAACAAAGGCACAAGATGGGGAACTGGAGCTCCATCTATTGTTGGAACATGAAAATATATCAGCGCTAAGGGGTTAATCCAACGCAATACTAACACAGCCCTCTCAGGTTCCCATTTACACACCTGGGTTAAGAGAAGCAGCTATGGTTCAGTGTCTTGCTCAAGGATATATAATACAATTTCTTATGACAAGGAATCAAGGCCACACTAAGAGGATTAAGCCATCAAAAATTGAATAAGTACAGTTTGCACAACAACCCACTTTTGGCTGATGAATGTGCCTCAGCACCGCGTAAACCCTCACAAGGTGTCTACATTAATGGGTCGCATAACTCATAAACTTCAAAAACCTGTCTGGAAATAAATAATTAAAAGCGCTTTAAGAAGCACGTAGAAAAAGCGCTATGTAAAAACTAGTTATTATTATAAACACACACACAATCAAAGAAACATTTTACAAACGACCAAACTGTAACTCATAGGTATAGACCTGAGGAAATTTTCCCAGAGAAAAAAAAAACATAAAATGTTTTTTAAAGGCTACAGAAGTAAAAGTGAAAACGAACATGGTGCTGCACCATCCTATTCTTATTTTACTTCCATGTTTTTCTACGGTACAAAAACCGGTACCCGGTACATCAGACTGTACAAATAAAGAATTAACTTACTGTGTATTTATCATCAATCATGATTTCAAATACACAGGATATTTGCTTCTCACAAATCCAGACACTATAGTATTAGTAAAGTGAGTTCCAGTCAGGGCGTCTCCAAGTCCAAATACTAGTCCAAAGGTTTCCAGCTAGCTCCACCCAGGTAACTTTTGCTGACACTAAGAAGTCATCGTTTCCAAATAGAAGATGCTATTACTTTGACATTTCTGGTTCTCTCAATTACCTGGTTATATCCCAAACGGCCTTCATCAAAGGATCATTTCCCAACACTGGAGGGGTTTGATTGCTTTTACCTTGACAAATTAACAATGGGATCCTCAGGTCAAAGTACAGCCTCGCAGCTGTGTTCTGGGGTAATCGGCCCTGCCTAATCACTGAATCCATCAGGAAATGTGTGGAAGGTCAATATTAACAAGCTGGCTAGAGAATCCTCCGCCGCCCCCCCCCCGCCCCCCCCCCCTCCGAATTTCATAAAGCTGTTGACCTAATTGTATTAAGCAACATTTAATGCTAAGTTAATAGCTTCCGTTAAAGGGTGCGTACAACATTGGTAGGATTGAAAATAAAAATGTTCACAGATTTGCACATGGTACAAAGATTTTCATGGTGGAAAACCTCCCTAATTGAAATAGTTTTGGTTGAAATGCTATAGTTTTTGGGAAACGAGTAAAACATTAGTCTTCATCGCGCGTGTCCAAAACCCGATGTTTGAAAACAGTGAAAACATATAATGGTGTTTTTCACTGTGTTCTCACGACTCCGAAAACCAATTGAGCTTAACATTTCACAGGTTCGTTATTTCATATGTATATGTTGGGTCACATAAAGTGCAGAGGTCTTTGAAAATTGCCAATGGTGTACATTTGCTTTAAGCAAAAGTGTATACACAAAAATTTAATGAAGAAGATTTACAATTGAGTAAAATGATTGCCACCCTCACTGCTTATGAGCGAAGCTGGCAAGTTTTGCTTTATTTGCTTAAAGGGAGGGTATACCTTTTGGTAATTACTCCAAAAATTAAATGACCATAAAAAACTTACTTGGATAAGAAGCACTGCAGCTGTTGATAATGTATAACAGCTTGAGAAACAAATCCCTTCAAAGGAATGTGGTTTTAGAGAGAGGGATTCAAACACATTTCAATCTGAGAAACGTTTCTGCATGAAACGTTTCTTTAGATTGTGTATCTAAGTATGGATTAATCTTCCTGCGTGATTTCATTTTCACTACCTTATGGAGACCGAGAACAAAACAGAAAAGGAATAACAAAGGGTCTCCATAGGGAAATTCTAAAAACTGGGTTGCTCCACAAGGAATTTTGTGTACAAAGTCTATGGGAGATTTCTAACTACAGGGACAAAGGAAAGAACAAAAGATGTCTCCACAGGGATGCAAAAAATAGAATGTGCGGACATAACCACTCCAGATTTTCATCGATATCTTCTTTTAAGTGTACACAACTCATGTAAGTGCGTGTTGTACGTGAGTTTTGAAGCAAAAGGTGTCATATCAGTGGAAGGAAGTTGACGCAGTGTCGGTTTTGTCGCAATCAAAAATGAGGAAACCCGTCAACCTGGTGGGCAGGTAAAACATGTCAAAGGCGGACATAGTATCTTGTGAATCAGAGCTTTTGATGATTAATGCAGGCCTGGAGGTTGATTTGAAAGGGCAAGGCCGTTTTATGTTTTGCGAAGAGGGCACTTTTCACTTGAAAATCTTTAAAGTCCATGGGAAACTTTTTGAAGGAGCACCAAGGCCAAGACAAAGAGGCCATGGCTCCATGGCTTTCGTGTAATTCCAGACCTTATTATGGGTTTCAGGGCTTGAATTTGGGGGGGGAAATCCACACGACCCAGGGCTTGTCGCTCAGATCTTCACTGCACCAGAGTTTTATTACAAAGATCAGAATCAAATGAGAACACAGTTTTTAAATTTCCAGCAAATTCTGGACACCCTTTTCACCAAATCCTGGCTAAAACCTTGGTGGTTTCAGGTACTTCAAACAAAAAAGTTACAACAATTGGAAGAACTGCTAACCCGACGGAAGAAAAGTGAAAGTGGTACACTTTTTTGTGTTTCCTGTCACATCAGCTTTTCTACGAATGATTTCACGTTAAAAATAATGAAATGATGTTGTTACAATGTACGTTGTTCAAATTCAATCACAAATCATTCCACATTCGAACAGCATTGGAATCTGATATTTAATCAGACTCAAAAGTCAATATTTGAAAGTCATTTTTATATTTTAATTTTTTCATTCAAGATAAATATAGTGAGGTGGTTGTATTTGTTTTGAAAAAAAAAAAAAAAACAATCAACCACCGGACTTTTGATGTCCAGTCATGATTGTAGTTGCGCCGCACTGCCAACGCTAAAAAATCGCAACTGACGGCCTCCGGGGCCAGTGGTCCAGTATACATTTTGAGCCCATCATGCGTTACTTGGAAAAGCAAACACGGCAATGATAAATTCAAACCTGACTCACGGGTGTTGACTTCCAAGAAAATAAAGGAATACAGTTGGAAAGCAAACACGGCAATGATAAACACGGCAATGATAAATTCAAACCTGAAATACGGGTGTTGACTTGCCAAGAAAAATAAAGGAATACAGTTATGATCACACAACGCTGTTTACTTTAAGATTATATCTACCTCCTGGCAACAATATGATAGGTACTTCAAAGTTTTTTTTTACAAGCGACAACCGGAAATTGAACACCTGTTGCATGAAGTTAAGTTCGTCGATACGTGGACGTGTGAGGGGGGCAACCAACAGAAGCCAAGTTCTTCTTGATTGGGTAAACTACTTGTAGACTAGAGCGGGAATTGAACCTACAACCTCCGGATCAATGTGCCGGCGCTCTACTGACTCGGCTTACTCAGCTATCTATCTACATGTAGGTGTTCCCTCAAGGTTGTGTTATATACTTGGGTGTGATCCCTGGCTACACGGCAAATACAGGTTGAATGAATTCGGAACAAAATTGGGAGACTGCCAACATACGGGCTGGATAGGCTCAGTTGGCAGAGCGCCGGCATGTTAATCCGGAGCTCGCAGGTTTAAGTCGAGATCGTTATCGTCAATTTTTCTTTGTTCAACCCTAAATTATTTTAAAAATTTACCCGTTCAGTTTCTCCCTTGTGGTTTACTACTTGAAAATTATATGACAACAGACTCACAGCATTCCTAGGCAGAGGGCTGAGTTCAGACAACTAGTAAAAGTACTTTTTTATCTTTCATTTTGACAGGAAAAAAAAGTGACTTATCTCTCATTTAGAAAACAAAAGGAACTACTTGTCTTTCAGTAGACAATGAAAAGTTAGTGTTTATCTGTCATTTAGACAATCAAAAGTACTTTACTTGTAATTTAGACAACGAAAAGCATTAATTATCTTTCATAGACAACAAACGGAACTATTATCTTTCATCAATAAAAAAGTACAACTGAGTCCAACATACAAATATTTTGTACAGCTATTTTAAACACCCTACTGCTTTTAGTAACAGGTATGTAGATGAAAAAGTAAATCCGGGCTCTATTTCGCAAAGCACAAGGAAAAACCATCAGTATCACAGTTGTGATTTGTATCGTGACATCACACTTTGGTGAGCAATTAAGTTTGATGACAGTACATGCCTTAGAGAGCCTTGTGAGATCAAATTTCTGCTTAGCAGAAATGAGCAGGATACCAGTCACAAATTGTACCTGAGACATGGTAGTTTGGCTGGTAACCTCATTCTAGTGGGCATAATTTTGTTGTGCTAAGTTACTTTTCGTGCTTGAGTAGCTCTATGAAATTGGGCCCAGCCACTGTCACTAGGCACAGCAATTTGAACACCCTTTATCTACATCCTGACTAAACACCTCACCAAAGTTTAATAATATGTTGTTGTAATTTTTTCCTGAAAACGCAGCAATTGTTGTTGTAATTTTGTTTCTTTAAAAAAGTTGCAACTCATTTCAGCTTGGGTTCCTCTACAACTGCCTAAACTATAAAGGCAGCTCCTAATGGGTCAAAACTATTTATAACACCGCCTTCTGTTGTTTATTATTTGTAAAAGAGAACAAACCCAAGCCAGGCGTAAAATTAATGACATATGATCCGGAAATCTGAGGGGCCGGGATTGTATTTTGTTCACATCTGTTGAGCCTTCAATTGTCCACTTCAAAAAAGGGGTTGACCTTGTCAGATAGTTCCAGCAGCTTTAGTACACAGATTTTTGGGTCAGTTGGAAGTAATCAATCTCTTAAGGCATTCAACGTTGCCGGTTAACTGGAACAACCTCTGGAGGGACTGACCCTGGGTATCTATGGCTGAAGGACGATCAAACAATTCTTTGCAACTCTGTTGTTAGTGAAAAACCAATTTACACAAGTTGTTTGCACTGTGGTAGGCCTTAGGGGTATATTCTAAAATTCAATCCATGACAACCCTTTCAAGTGATAACTTTTAAAGGCCCTGTACACTATTGGTAAGATCGAAAAACACAAATATTCACAGATTCACACATAACTTACATGATTTAAGCAATGGTAGAAAGGGTTCCTTAAAATAATTCTGCCTAAAATGCTATCGCTTCTGAGAAATTAGTAAAACAATAGTTTTTATCACGCGTGAAAAAAAACACTTGATGTTTGAAAAAACAGAAAACACAAAAGGTCTCTTTTCACTATTTTCTTGTGACCTCGATGACCAATTGAGCTCAAACTTTCACAGGTTTGTTTGTTCATGCATATGTTGAATCACACAAAACATGAACACTGTCTGGGACTATTTGATCAGCTCTACCAATCCTGGATAATACCTTTAAACCACTGATGAGTATTTTGTAGCTCTATGGGTTGCAGGGAGCTGACTTGATGTAAATATCTTGTGGGTACGGAGTTTGGGAGGAAGGGGGGAGAGGGGGGAAAGTGGAGTCTTATTGAGTCATGTTTTTGAATGTGCTCATCTTGTATTTAAGATAAGGCAAAATAATTATTTTAAACATGTTTAGCATCCTGTCTTTTTGAAAAAAGGAAGAAGGGCCTTTTTTTTTCCTTTTTTTAAAATGGCTGCCCATTTTTTTTTTTTACACATTTTTTTATGATAACCGGCCGGGCTATTTTTCAAGATGGTTGCCAGCTTTTTTCTTTGTGTTTTTTTAGTGTGCTAAAGTTCACTTAGAAATATATCTCAGGTCGTATGGGGTCACCCTTTGAATGTGATTTGTACAATTCGGCTGGAGCTTTTTTATGGTGCAAGTACCTTACATGTAGCATTTATGGTTCTCCGATTATGATTGTTTTTAATATTAAACGTTGATTAATTGTTATGACGTCATCGATGACGCCAACGCACCAAAATAATTTGGGTGTCATATACATACTACAATCTATATACATAGTAAGTTTCAAGACAATACCCTTCTTGGTTTATGAGAAATGACCCCATACGACCTGAGATATATTTCTAAGTGAAATTGGCCATTAAAATATCAAAATCTCGATCCAATACCTTACGTGGCATGTGGCATACTACTCGCGACTGATTCCAGTGCAGCGGAGTGGAAGCTAGCCTTATGTCAAGACGCTTGTTGCCTGACATTTAATTGCTATGTTAAATGTCGTCCCCATTTCATTCAAACACAATCTGACATCACTCACGAACACCCATGTGTTTGTTGTTTACAAATACTGTACGTCTAGTTTTTTTTTTACAAACAGTGTATGCCATGGTAGAGTTTCATAAAAGTACAAGTTATACTTTGTGGAAGTTGTTTGTGGCAGATCTCTTGAGAGTAGTGTGGAGCAAGGTTTTAGCCAGGATTTGGTAAAAGCATAGTCCTTGCTCTTTGGTTTTAAAAAGGGTGTCCACCAAACTTGCAGGAAATTTAAAAACTGGGTGTCCAAATTGTTTACCTACAATACATTTACACATATGACAGATAAAACAGGGTGCCCAAATTTAAAACGAGGTGTCTTTTAGACACCCAGACACCCCTGTCGGTGATCTTTCTTTTTTTTTTTCACGATAAATTCTTTTGGGAACCAATTCGTTAATATATGCTAATTTATCATAGACATTATAGCGTCATGAAGAGCCGTTGAATTCCAACAATTGAACTAGCGCACCTTCAGTTTCATCATCGTAATTAGGAGGAGCATCTTCAAGTAACGTTTTGTGTGACACCTCCATCCAGACTAGAGCAGGTCAATATTGTACAACCTTGCTGCCCATGGCAGCTGAACATATGTCTTGGTAACCATACACTCTTACCAAAACAAGTGACAACTTAACACGTTGACTGCCGCCTACGAGTATATTCGTAGTAAGAGGTGTAACCGCTTCTGCCACTATGAGTATAATCGTAGGGAATGAAAGGGCTTTGTATTGTTATTTAAATACACTGGCATCACTGAGCACGCAACAAATACGCTTCTGGCAGTGGTGAGGACATGGCATCCTTAGAATGTGTATGTTCAATTTTTTTGGGTATAGTAGCTATTTGGTATGCGTGCATGCGCACTGCACTTGGCAAATGGGAACGCCCTACGAATCTATGACAGGCAGTCAACGAGTTAACACATACTGTGAAATACAAATTTTTTGCGGATTATCCACATTTTACAATAATGTGCCAACCAGATTGTTTAAACCGGATGTGGTTGAATTACCTTGAGTAATAGGAAGGATCTATAAATAAATAGGATTTCTCCTGAAGACGAGCAGAGTATACTGTTCGAAACGTCGCGACCACACCGGCTCGTTTCAGAGCCACCACTCTCACAAAAGAGTTTTACACATGGTTGCACCCGCAAGTTTACTATTTATTTATAGTTCCTTCCTATGTCTCCACACCATGCAAAGCTTCAAATAATACTTTACCTTGAGTAAGTCTGAAACGTTTGATGGTTTGTTGTTTTGTTTTGGGGTTGGTTTTTTTTTCATCACTTATCAATTTCTTCTTATTAACCTTGAATAATGTCAATAAACTAATCTTAATTTGTAACACACGGTGGAGTCGTAGCTATGTGTTTAATTAGTTGACTTTTTTTTCCAGCTGGTAATTATGCATTGTGCGACAAACAACAGCTTTACCACTGCAGCAACATTACACCAAATTTATTTATTAATTTTTTTACTATCTTTTTTAGAAAGGGGGCCTAGAGGTCAAATTTCATTTTGTAATTGGACTCATTTCCCAAAGGATAAATTTTACAAATATTTTTACACAATTACTAATATCCTTAGTAGGTAGACATATGGTTATTCTTTTACAAAATTGTATTTAATGACCTATCAGGTTATGAATTTATTAAATTCAATTATTTAATAACAAAATATAGAAACTGTGCTGAGGGTTGCTCTGTAAGCAGACATAATCTGCTTACTACTTTTTTTTTTAAACTGGCCCCCAAATGCCCACTGCCCTGGCTTTACTGGTTAAAGGCACCGGGTTGGGTTTGAGATCAAATAAAAACAGACAGAACAAGGCAAGGAAAATGACTTTCTAAGTTATGAAATAATAATAAAGGGATTCATTGTACCTTGTTGTCGTCTTCGGAAACAGCTGGGTGTAAGTCAATTTGACTGTCGTTAGACGAATTCATCTTGAGACCAGCACAACCCTGCAAAAAGTAACAAAATCACAGTGAAATTACACTGTTCAGAGTTCACAGACACTAAAGTGCGGCCATACATGTACGACATGACACAAAGACTGCGGTCTGTTTCTTGTTTTCATTATCAGCAAATGCCTTCCCCTATCGATTGCCTTGTCTACCAATAGCTTTGAAGTAACTCTACCCAAGGTGAAACTTTATACTCTGATTCTCTTTCAATGACAAATGAAAGCTAACACATCTGCCACAAAACAACCGCAAAACAAACAGAATCTCTTGTATTGAAGAGATCATTTCGCTCAAAAAGGAAATGAAAACAGTTGCTTGAAAATATCACCCTGCTTGATTATTGACAGCGTTTCCAACGGGCCAACGCTAGTTCGTATTAGTAATCTATAAGGATCAGTTCAGAGTCTCTCCAAGTAGGCCAAGTTGGCGAGTGAGTATTATCATTAAAAACCATTACTTATGGCCCAGTGAAAAAGTTGGCACACTAGCAAAATCCACAAGCTTAGTATCCCCCACCCTCGTCACTGTTTATTATTTTTTTTATTCAAGACTGAGCACACCAAGCCGTGACTAATCTTTTTATTGGCAAATCTGTTTCTGTCAGAAACGCTTCTCAGACCGTGTGTTCCTTTGGGGAATATTCTTCCCGCGTGGAAATATTCGCTCCGGTTTTTCGGTGATATCTCAAAAATGTGACCACCTTTCGAAGTGAAATTTTCACAGGTTAGTTTTACTGTATGTACCTACAGGATTAACACTATCAGTAGGCTCCAATTACCAAACTTGTACTGTGCCTTAAAAACACCTCAGGCTTGAGCTACAACACACTTCAGTGAATCTACAGCCCTCAACAATGCTTGATTTTATATATACATTTTATTCCATTGAAAAAATCAACAATTGATTGGATTTGATTCGGATTTGATTCGAAATCGAATCAGCTTACAAAAAAAAATAATAACTCAACCAGAAATAGGTCTATTTCTATTAAAACCCTCCTACTCTCAGTGACTCTTGGCAACATTTTCCAGTGAGTTGACCAACCATTTGAAACCATTCGACTGCCAAGGTTGTGTACGGTGGCACAACTGTGCACAGAACTAACTGTGTACTGTGTGCATGCATTCCCTCATGGTATCATATTGCAGGCTGGCATAGTTAATCTATCATTCAAAACCACAGTGAATGGTATTGAATGGCCAGACAGCAAGAGGGTTTAAGAAGAAAAAAGGGGAATACCGCAAGGTGTGGCCATTCATGAACATTTAAAAGAACCAGAAATAGGTCTCGTGGTAAGAAAAAAACAGGAAATACCGCTAGGTGCAGCCATTCATGAATTCTAATTTAATGACGAATCTTAAAAAGTAAAAAGGGTGGAGTCTTATCAAACTATTTTGACACATTTTTTTGAACTTGATAAATGATAAAGTTGGCATTGGTTATAGTTTACACCTTACCTCCCTCTTCTATTATTGCTAGACTTTCTGTGGATCTACCCTAGGGTTTTAATCAACATATGTAAATTACAAACTAGTCTTAAGTATTTCGTTAACAAAATTAATACTATAGGTTTAGCATTAAAGAATAAAGTAAAAAAAATATATATAATTTTAGGCATCTTCGTAATATTGGCCCAACATCATGAACGGAGGCCATAGCCCCATGGAGTGTGGTCAAGGAGGGTTGTTCATTATTTATTGGGGCTACGAGTTGCCCTGGTCTTGGCCTTGGTGCCCCCTTCAAAAGTTCCGCATTGAAGATTTTTGCAATGGAAGTACCCCCTTGCCTTGCAAAACGAAATCGGCCTTGCCCTCTCACAGCACAGATTAAATTATAGGCCTCGCGGGTCCACGATCATTCACAGTGATGATTGATAGTGACGATAAAATGTCAACAGAAGTGAAAGAACAATCCATGTTCCACATGACTGGCATCAATACAACATGAACAATGTTTTCATCAAACACGCGTGTGTGCATTTTATTTGTCTCGGATCCGTTCATTTATTCAGGTTCATCAACCTCCATGATTCAACCATCATGAGGGTAAAAATACCCCCCCCCCCCCACTTTCTTGATCAACTCTCCTTTCTCTTTGAAACTAGATTTCGAATAATCGTACTAACTTTTACCGTAAAACTGGTAAACAATCAAAACTTACTGACAATAAATATTGGTGATCTGGTTAATCAAGAAAAAGTCAATAACTTACGTTCACTTTCTCAGAAAGAAAAGGTGTTAATTCCTTTAGACTGCGTCCACGGGTCAGTCGTGGTCGTGTTCAAATACCGTGTGTACAGCACCAAGGTCCACGATACACTGTCGTGACTGTTTGACAGCTTGATGATCGACACTCACTACACTGAAATAATTTTGATCATCGATCGCGCGTCAAATAAACCAAGTCTTGCGCGAACAGTGAAAAACACAACAGCGCCCTCATGCGTATCTAGCCTACAAATGATTTTCGCTCAGCCCCAGCGGCCTATCCAGGACCGCTGGGATGGGCTAATCAGCTTGCACAGATTCTTGTTCAGGAAGTACGTCATGCGTGCAGTGCTTGCAGTGTGAGTGTGATGCATGATGGGACTGAGCATGGGACGTTAACGATACGTTTGCCCATCCCAGCGCCTTTGGTTTTAAGGCAAGGCGCTGGGGACGAGCGAACAAATGATTCCCCTTTCAACTTTGAAAAAATTATGGAAGGAATTTGTTTGTAGGTGAATTAAGAAGAAGAAAAAAATACTTTGTCGTCAAAATTTAAAAATATCGTCTCAAGGCACTTTTTTCTATAAAAAAAACCTGGTTGCTGTTTTGGGTTTTGTTTTCCATGAAAGTTTGTTTTCCTTTAGCTAAAAAGTTGGTTTAATGGAATTTGAAACAACTCCGTGCTCGGTACACCAGCGCAAAGCTCAGCTGAGTCATTACATAGCATTTTGACTGAGTCACTTCCATGTTGTTTTGGAAATGTTGTCAATTTTCATTAATTAAATTTCTATGATTAGTGTGGGGGGGCGGGGGGTAGGTATACACATTAAAACTGGGGACCTATAACACAAAGAGAGACAACAGGGTCCCAGTTTGAAAGTATGTAGCCTACAACACCAAAAGGAGCTGTAGCCAAAAGTTGAAGTACAAACAAAAGAGGGACAAGGAGGTCCCCGATTGCAGGTGTTTACACATTTACGTGTGTGTGTTTTAGTGGCTTTTTCTCTCATAGTGGTTGCGCATCGTCAAAATTAACACTAGCCTATAGTAATAATTGCAAGATAAGGACCTTTCCATTGCAACGTCACAGTTTAGACTGGTCCCCCTGTCCTGACAAGGATAAGGACAGGCACCAGTCTGTTAATTACGGTAATGTATGTTCCTATGTGTTACTCTATGCACCCTATGGTAATGTATGTATGTTCATACAATAGACTTCCATATGAATGGGATGCGAGGTCAAACGTGCGTTTGTCAGGATCCACAAAGCCGGTCTCTGGCGTTAAAAACGAGCCTCGAAGTGTGACGTCAGATGTTGACATTTTGCCAACCAAGGTTAAAAAACTATGGAAAGCCATAAACGCAAAGCAAAAAAAAAGATTGCCACAGTTGGTAACAAGATCATGCACACAAAAATATCAAACAATAACGTTGAATTTGCTGGGAACAAAACAACCATTTCGTTAATTGAAAATTGGCAGAAACATGTTGAATTTGGTCACAACATTCTGTTTCAAACACGATTGAATGTTTTGCTAACATTCGGCCGTCCATGCCAACCAGCAGCGCGGTTTGTTTATAACAATGGAAAGGTCACGTCTATATTTAAGCCGATGTACAATAATTGCACGTGTAGCAAGAGGTTTTAAAGCTTTGCATGGTGGAAGTATAACTAGGAGAGGTGTGCGGTGACACCATGTTCAATCTCTTTTGAGTAGTGTTGGTTCTGAAAAGAACCGGTGGTTAACGACTCAACGTTTCGATCAACTCGTTAAAGGAACATTACAGAAATGTTTTTTTGCTAACAAAACAGTTGCTGGCAGTGTAAGCACTTTATGTAATCCACCATATACATAAACTGACAAACCTGTAGAAGTTTGAGATCGATCGCCCCTCTGGGTCACGAGAAAATAGTGAAAAACCGGCTACACATTTGCAAGAAATCATATAGGTTCAACAGATGAATAAAACGCTCACTGAGCGATAAACTCCAAACGGAAAATTAGTTTATTCATTTCTCATCAAATATGGCATTTCAGACAGAAATATTTCAAGGGATGTTTTCTACTATCATCATCATTAGACCTGTAGGTTTTATGTAAATCTGTGATCAAAAGTATATTTTACAATTACAATTCTGTAATGTTCCTTTAACCACCGGTTCTTTTCAGAACCAACACTACTCAACAGAGATTTAACATGGTGTCACCTCAGACCTCTCCTAGCAAGAGGTTTAGAACTATTGTAGCATAATCACACACCACGCCAGAAATGTTACTTTGACGGTAATTAATTTGTGCAACGCTTTGCTCAGCAGGCTACGCCGGCAGAGACAAAGATGTTGCTAGAAGATCTCTTCATCTCCCCTTGGACAATACGTTGCCAAGGTGACATGCTTTTGTACTATTTTAGATTAAAAAGCAAACTAATGAGACCATTCTAGCGGCAAAAATAAGGTGGGGGCGCCTAATGATGTAAGGGGCGGTAAGCAGCAGCAGTAATTTTCTTTTATCGTCCCCAGAGCAGCTATTTACCCCTTCAATGGCGATTTGCAATAACACGGCGCATTAGCATGAGGTTGAAAGGGATAAATCGATCCCTCTGAAGTACTGTAGTTTCTGAGAAAGAAGTGAATTCTCACTAAAATATTTGCAGTTTTTGTGTGTGTTTTTTTTTTTTAGCGAGGCAACTGTGAAGGGGAAAATATAATATGATTAGCTATCGACTTGACAGAGTTCATTTAAATGTTACTGTTTTTACTCAGAATAAAACACAAGCTGTTCAGCGATTTCTCCTATACCACGTGTATTTTAAACAGTGTACCGCTTTGGGCGGCTTGGCTGTCCGGTGAAGGTTTTAACAAAATGTTGTAGTTAAAGGCCTGTACACTATTGGTAAGATCGAAAAACACAATGTTCACAGATTCACACATAACTTACATGATTTATAGTAAGTAATGGTAGAAAGGGTTCCTTAAAATATTTCTGCCTAAAATGCTATCGTTTCTGGGAAACGAGTAAAACAATAGTAATTATCGCGCGCGATAATTTGAAAAAACAGAAAACACATAAGATCTCTTTTCACTATTTTCTCGTGACCTCGATGACCAATTGAGCTCAGTCTTTCACAGGTTTGTTTGTTCATGCATATGTTTAATCACACAAAATGTGGACACTGATTTTGAGCTGTTACCAAAAGTGTACAATACCTTTAAAACTACAACATTTTGTTATTTTAGAATATTGGTTGCAGTGGGTAGTGGGGCGTTGGGAGTTGGCAGATGAAGAGCAATACTAATAATTTTCAATATCGACCTTAATATCGAGTATGAAAAGGCCTCAGACATAAAGCCTTTCTCCGGCACTTGAAAGCACACAATTCTATGCAACAAATGTGTTTTTCTTTCATTGTTCTTGCATTGGAACAATAAGTGCCCATCGTTAACGGTTACTGGTAACTTTTATGGCGGTTATTTTAAGTGCAATACATAGTATATACTTTTGTGAAGGCTTTTACCTGGCATCAAAATGCTCATCCTAATTAATTGCTAGGTTATTTTAATTTTATTTTTAACAGTATCATCATGATGAAAGAAAAGTACATTTTTGGGGTTACACAAAAATTAATGAGCATGGTGTTGATAAGAGCTGTATCGTCATTATCTTTAGCGAGGCAACTGTGACGGATAAAAATAAAAATGATTAGCTATCGACTTGACAGAGACTCAGAATATTATATTATTTTCCATACATACGTAGACAACTTGATCAAAGTGACTGAGACATGGAGGCATAAACCCATAAAAGCAAAAGCTTGTAGGCTGGGATGCCCTGTACAAACCAAACAAAGATAGAATTTCCAAAGTAAAAAAAAAACAAAACAAAAAAAAAACATAATCATTACTTCTTGCTTTTAAAGGCCCATTCATAGCAGCTGGGCCAAATTCTGCTAAGCTAGCAGAAAAAGGTTACCAACCAAAGCACTGTGTAATTTAAGTTGTGTAACTGGTTTCCCGCAGTACCCTTTTCTGCTTTTGATAACCGTATGACGTTAATATTTAACGTATACATAGTAACCTAAGAATCAAAGAATAATTCATGATTTTTGAACATTGCCTAGACGACGAGTCAATACATTTGGGCTCGTCCATTTCCAAAAGGTTATAAATGCAAAGCTTCAATCAAAATCAATCAAAGAAAATAAGAATTTTTGCATTATCGAGCACTTCATTGTGACAAAATTATCTTTATTAAATATTGTATTTTGCTCTAAACACTGTTCACTTACGTTCAATGATTCCTGTGACAGACAAGGAATTTGAGTCACAATACTGAAATTGTAATATTACAATATCTATTACGCTATGGTGCCTTTTATAACTTAAAGGAACATTACAGAATTGGTAAGAAAAAAACTTGTAAAATATACTTTTTGATCACAAATTTACATAAAACTTACACGGTCTAATAATGATGATAGTAGAAAACATCTGAAATGTCTGAAATGCCATATTTGATGAGAAATGAATAAACTAATTTTCCGATTGGAGTTTATCGCTCAGTGAGCGTCTTATTCATTTGTTGAATCTATATGATTTCATGCAAATGTGTAATCGGTTTTCACTATTCTCGTGACCCAGATGGCCGATCGATCCAAAACTTCCACAGGTTTCTCAGTTTATGTATATGGTGGATTACATATAGTGCTTACACTGCCAGCAACTGTTTTGTTTGCAAAAACCAATTCTGTAATGTTCCTTTAATCATATACACGTTTCCTTAAAGGTGATACAGAATTGGTAGAGCTGACTTAAATAGTAGTAAACCGTGTTCATGTTTTGTGTAATTAACCACAATACATGAAATAACAAAACTGTGAAAATTTGGGCTTAATCCGTTGTGTGAGTCAGGGGAAAACACATTGCCATTAATTTTGGCTGTTACTGAAACCAACTGTTGCGTTTTTGTATATTTTCAGACACAGTTCTGACCTCACTTCAGAGGGACATATTTTTCACAGGAAAAAAAATGGTTCTTATATGAGCTTCAATAATCAGTGAGCTTTCAGACTTAAAAAAAGTTCATGTTTTTTTATCCTGAACAATCCTGCATAACACCTTTAATCGGTTTGTGTGTGACGTTGCTGTGATGTGACGTAGAACTTGCTTGAAGGCTTTGCACAGATCAGTTTGAGGCATTCGCCGAGCTACAACTACCAGTCGACCTCTCCTGTCGGTAAACATAAGTAGTTGAAAAGAAGAACATTAGCACACCTTCAATGTACACAATGAACGGTTTAATGTGCTTTGTGGCGATGTTGGTCTTCATTGAACTAAAAGGTAAGGCCTGCGCTAAACGTCGCACTTTTGCCGAGCCGAACTCAAATGTTTTCAGTTCGATTCGACACGGCAAGAGCGCGACGTTTGTCACCGTGTCGTGCCGCTACCGTGTAGCACGGCAGGGCGTGCTACACGGCAGTGCCGAACTTAAATAAAAGGTTTGTGCTAAACGTCGCTCTTTTGTCGAATTTAATTCCTAATTTTACAACTGTTTGAGTTCGACACGACAAACGTGCGACGTTTAGCGCAGGCCTAAGACTTTGAGTGCTTTCTTCTAACTGTTCCAATTTATTTATTTATTTATTTGTTTTTTTGCAGGGGAATTATTTGGCCACACTAATTTACCTAATGTGATTATAGTATTTAGTTTTGTCTCATTCTAACTCCTCCTCCTATTCCTCCCTCCTCCTCCTCCCCTCTCTTCCTCCTCCTCCTCCTCCCCCTCTTCCTCCTCCTCCTCCTCCCTCCTCCCCTCTTCCCTCCTCCTCCTCCTCCCCCTCTTCCTCCTCCTCCTCCTCCTCCCCTCTTCCTCCTCTCCTCCTCCCCCCCTCTTCCTCCTCCTCCTCCTCCCCCTCTTTCCTCCTCCTCCTCCTCCCCCTCTTCCTCCTCTCCCCTCTTCCTCCTCCTCCTCCTCCTCCCCTCTTCCTCCTCCTAATCATCCTCCTCTTCCTACAGAAAAACAATAGGACTCGAACATACTCAAAAGGTTTTTTTTTAAACTTAAAGTTTTGTCAACTACAAAGCTTCTCCCCGTGCCAAGTGAAAAACACAAATTGCAAGGCAAGCTTGGGAAAAAAACCGTTTGAGGCGTCATGTACTGTTCTTTATAGAAGGGGGGTTGGGTTTTGGAAAGTGGACAGAACGTGAACGGTTAGAGGGGAACGACACATACGAAGGGTTTTGGAAAAGTGGACAGAAACGTGAACGGGTTAGAAGGGGAACGACACATACGAAGGGTTTGTATTCTAGAAGATGGCCGAAAAAGGGAGGGGGGAGTGCAATGCATTGTAACGGTAGCATTGATTCTGATCATCTTGTCCTGTAACAAGCAATAGAGACGGTTCTATTTCAACCACAGATAGACCTAACCACATTTGGTCATAGCCCCCGCCGCATATTATCGTACGATGATTCTTGTTTTTCGTGGCCACATGATCTCATCCTTTGACTTGATTGCACACGGCTACATTCACTATATTTCCTCTATAAACATCCCATAATATTCTCAATCAAAGTCGTTACACCACTGCAAGCTTTTGTTCTGTCCACCGTTTTGGAGTCAAAATAATTTGCACGCAACCGCACCATGTGTTGTATGATAATTGTATCTTTCTACTTATTATGCGCCAAATACATGAAAAATGTGCTGTTTATATGTTGCTTTTCGACTCCCAAAATGAAATGGCAGTAGCGAAAGTTAGAGGGTGACGTCACGTGCAAAAGGTCAAGCTCCCCGAAAATTGTGGTTCCAGAGTCGCGCCTGACCCAATCACTTTCATTAATGGCCCAAAAACCTTTTATAGAACCTTTTGACTAATTAACCAACTTCAAGCACGAATTAATTTTTTAGATCACATGGTTCAATTCACCTAGCAGTGGCCATTAGCCCCAATGATGAATAATTGCTATACAATTTCTATGGAAATTCCGGGAGAGCTGGTCATTGATGGATTTTGTTTGCTGAAAAAGACCGCGGATAGTAACAAGACACTTACCGTGCTATTTGGCAAGGTGTAGGTGGGGAATTTTGATTCTTTTTGATAAAAAAAAGAAAGAATGGCGGAGTACTGATTATTTAATGTAAAACAAACAGTTGACCACGGTGCGATGACGTCACAGGGTTGTAATTAAGCTTTGACCACAAGCAGTTTTATTTTACTTCTTTGATGCTTCTGTGCTGCATACGTTTGGTAATTGGAGCCTACTGATTGTGTGAATCCTATCATTTTTTTTTACACACAATAAAACTAACCGATGAAAAATTCACTTCAAAAGGTGGTCGCGTTTTTTTTGTTCACCGAAAAACCGGAGCGAATATTTCAGTTTTTATGCTTTGAAGGCTAATGATATTAAACCTTTAATGAATAAAACAAAAAGACTAAATAAATAGATGTATACCAAAAACATTGCTGCTGTTTATGAGCCAGCATCAAACATTTATAACACAAAGCCAGCATCGGAAGGTAGCATTGCCTTTGCATATTTCGCCAAGGTAACGCCAGCATCCAGGCCGCCGACCTAAAGTCAACATCTAGCTGTTGATATGAATATAGAATAATGAAACAGCATTTATATTTAAATATTATGGGTCAAGGATTCCTCGGTGCACTTAACATTATTTTTTAAAAGGTTTTTTTTTCGAGGCGGTTTCGCCATTTTCCCGATTTTGGAATAGTGAAATTTACCTTTTTTCAAGGCCGCGTTACCATTAAAAAGCAAACTGGAAAATTGTTTTCTTCAAAAGTTATGGATAGGGGGGTCCTTAGAGGCTGCATTGAATGTATACAAAATAATCACGCAAGATTGTTGAGCCTGTAACATAACTGTTGTAACGCTTTGCGTTTTTGGTTTCAAACAGTATTTTTTATAAACGATTGAATTTGCATTGTTGTTCTATATTGCTTGTATGAACAACCACTGGCAAATTAGCGTGTGCTCCAGGGTCATCTCCCTTATTATTGAAACGGAAACGTCTGGCTTTCCAGGCCTCGTGAAAAAAACTCATAGGGACCAGTTTTACGAACGTGCACGCGATAAAATAATCAACTAATTAAAACAACATTTTATCATAGGCGTTGAAAGTGCACTGCAGACGAGGACACAAAAGTTCATAAAAAAGGAAAACCATCACCTAACTCAGAATATCATCGACGAGTCAAACGCCAAAACTCTGCTGCAATGCACAGCGAGTTGCTTTCATTTCCCCTGCTGTCGTTCGGTGAATTACGACGGCGGGGCCCAGCGGTGTTTGCTCAGTAACTACACCGGAGTGGAAGGGACGTCTGGCCGTGTGGATGTCGTCGACGGTTGGACGCTTCTGATTCCAGAGGTTGGTTTCTAATTTCTATAGACCTTTATTATGGTGTAGCCATCTTGATTATCCCCATTCTGAACCAATGTAACCAAACCGAGGCTGGAAGAAAAACAAATAGTCTGGTTCCTTTTCCATTGCAGTTAACACAGGCATTCATTACTGTTATTGGATAAAGGGAAAATTACCAATGGTGGCAGCATGGTAAAGGTCCATCGACCCTTTCTTAAATTGACCGCCAATTTGCACTCTTTGTATTGTTTATTCAACCAGATAAATGATGTTATAATTCGGCCTATACAACAAGTGATAACATTCCATTGTGCCATTTTTCTTGAACACTTGGTATCGAATTGACACAAATCCATTACAATTCAATGAGTTTTGCTTGTTTTGGATGGACTTGCACCTGATATATTTTATGGGTCTGGTCCTTAGTTACTGCACCGTCTACAGAGTGAGTTAGGGGTTGTAGTGGCGTTCCATTTGATGTAGAAATTGCCAGCCGTAAAATCCATGCGGTAATATCAATATTTTAGTGTGATTGATTAATGGTAAACATTTAACCGGCGTATTCAAACAATTCTGTTGCAGCAACCTATAGGCCAGTGCATGGATATGCCATGCCAAAATGGCGCCAACTGCAATATCCTCTGCGTTGATGGAACAGACACTTTCACTTGTGACTGCGTGGCCGGTACGGTGGGACAACGATGCCATATTACAGATGGTAAGGAAGCAATTCGAACAGCAAGATCATCAAAAAACAATAGCAGAAACAACCCTTGCTGAGTTTGTTTGGCTCTAAAAGCTGTTTTAACATTTCGTCCATCCTGTATTCGAGCCAGAATTGAAGACCAAAGCACGTGATCCGAAGACCGTGCAATCCTCCTTCCTCGATTGTTCCATGACGTCTGATGCGTCATAGCACTGAACTCATACAAGTCAAGCTTTTTAAAACTGTTATGCATTTTTAAAAACTCTTTTCAACAACAGAATGGATAAGTCCAAAAGGTTGTTTTGATTTGTTTTTTCCGAATTACCATGTCCACTTAACAATGCTGTGGTATCTCTTGCCAATAAACTTATATTTTTTATAAAGGTTGCGACGTAGCGATTGGAATGGAGTCTATGCAAATCCCGGACACTCTAATAAGCGCCTCATCTTCTGAAGATAGCGACCATGCGGCACATAAAGCTAGACTCCACCTTCCAGCCGTGAGTTGGACGGCTGCAGCAACAGATACGGCTCCGTGGCTCAAAGTGGCACTACTCAAGCTGACTGACGTCACGGGTGTGGCCATTCAGGGTTCAGGTCAAAGCAACCAAGGATGGGTCACTAAGTTTACACTCTCTTTCGTTGACGAAAGTGATGGTGAAACTGATGTTGATTATAAAGAATCTGCGGGAGAAGTAAAGGTAACAACAACAACGACAACGACATTGACAACGACAATGACAACGACAACGACGACAACAATAACAACAACAACAACACCAAATAACACCATAAGTTGATCTCATCTAACCAAGCATAGTAATCAATCAAACATACAAACTAATGTCGTAATCCGAATGTATATAGACCCTGCAACCTGTGGTATGACATGTTTGCGAAACAGCTAATGTGGCTGGACTTCCTGAAGGCATGATTTGTACACAACCCAATAGAGGAAAACATAAAATCTTATATTTTATGGAGATTGCACTGTCTGATTTTCATCAACTTTTGATGTGAAGGAAGGGCGCACATCTCAAAACGTGTTCGGCTGTTATTTTATAATTCTTGAATTTATGTGTAAATTATTACACAAAATTGAACAAGGTTACTCTTTTTGTATAACAAAGCTAACAAGGTTAATATAGGCCTAACCCATCAGGCCTTAGCCCAAACACCTATTAGGCTAAACTTAGGCCCGGTCTAGTACAGGTTTGGAGACATCTCTAGCTACCCTTTCTTTGTTTTTATGGAGTTGCCTTCAACAGGGCTACCGTACATTTAGGGTTCTTTTCGAAACCATGGCTTCGGCTTCGGATCTGACTTCGGCTTGTGATCCGGCTTAAAGTCAATCAGTTATTTTGAAACGTTGGCTTTTGGTACGTAGACAGAGCCTTAGCCGGAGCCCCAAACCAAACCCGTGGTTTCGAAAAGGGCTTCATATGTCTTTGGGACATCTTAGATCAAAACTCAAACACCCTTTTTTAAAACCAATTTCACAGACCTTTGCCGGGAATATAAATATCTCCGATGAACTGAAGTACTTTCTCTATCCGATCATTCAAACCCGAAGCCTAACTTTTCGTATTTTGGAATGGACCGAAAAGTGCAGTGCAAGAGTTGAACTATACGGATGCACCGATGAAGGTTGGTACATAGAACTTATTCATCTTCAGTCTAAAAACTCCCTGGTCAGAATTGATCCGGTGTCAAAGGGAATCAGTCCCCCGGAGGCAATTTTGTTTGTACCACACCCGTTACTATGGGGTCTACAGTGGGGGGGGGGGATCCGGGGAGGCACCCATAGTTTATGTGTGTATACATTAGCCAGCGTGTGGTATGGAGAAAACAAAAATCGCCCCGGGAGATTCTGTCGCCTATAATGGGAAATTAACACGGGCTGAAGGAAGATGATTCAAAAGAGGGCGCTACTAGAAGAAGCTTGTACACAGTTCGCCGTATGGGGGAGACTTGTCAGAATGTCCGGAGGGGGGGGGGGGGGGGACACACACAGAATCTCAGGGGGACACACAGAATCTCCTGCCACACCAAGGGTCAGACTGATCCCGGAAAATGTGATAAAACAGGGGATTTGAACTCGGGCCCAAAGTCCAATTTCAGCTTTGTGATATGCCCTAATTTTCAAATAGATAAAGTCCTTCTGAAAGGGGAGACAAATTACAAGTCTCTAATCTGACGTTAAAATGGTTGAAATTGCCATTGAAAAAGTACCCTTTAAAGAGCTATTCCATAAAGATTTTAGCGCACATAATATTAATTGACATCAATAGAGGTGAGTCTTAAGAGCTTTACGAATTATAGATAAAACAACACTTTCTTTAATGACAGGAGGAAGGCCTTTTTAAATAATTAGCTTCACCTTATTTCGTAAACATTTGACTTTTTATTTTGTTTTTATAGAATGGCTTCTTGCCTTTAAAGGTAATGCAGAGACTGGTGTCGATATTTATAATGCGTGGGTGAGCTCAGACGACAGCTCGACTCAAGTCTGGGCAGATCGGTCGTTCAACCGCTCGCATCATTACAGGAACGATGTTGTATTCCACAAATGGAGTCAGTTGCAGATCACTGAGGTTTGCTTTTTGGGGGGTTTTGGTAAAGACACATGCGCAGCCATCTTGCGTCTCTAATTCCATTCGAATAAATGTAGGCCAAACCAACGATGGATGCGGGGGGGGTGGGGGACCGCCACAGGAGTGTTGATTACCAAACAGAAGAGTGGTTGTGAATTGGTTCCTCGTACTTGTGAGCAAATTAGGCAAATGTTCCAGGGCACAGCCTACCCCAAATACCTCAAATTGAAACCCAATAACCCTAAGATAAAATGGACCACAACAATCCCTAAAAGTAGACCCTCGTCATCCACATACATTTTTGGGATTTTTTTTTTTTTTTGACCTCATCGAGGACGCTGCTCAAAATACTAAATGTTTGGTTTTCACTATTAAGGTTAAGTTTTCATTGTTCGCCGTCAACATCACAGACGTTGTGGAACTTCTGAGGATGAGGTTCCAAGGGGCAGGTTCTGATTCTGTCAGCAGCTGGTTTAGAGCATCTGCAATCCTTGAATCACCGTGGACAGATCTCAATGCTGGGAGCACAGTCTCACATGGCTCTATGGAAGGCTCTCCGGTAACGTGAGTATACCTCTGGAGTGTGGGATCAATGAAAACAAATTACCCGGGAAAAATCTCACAGTGATTTTTGTTCCAGCTCTTTCTTTGAACTTCAGTTGCTAACGTAACCGGTGTTTTTTTATTCAAGTGCATTTTTATTTGTACAGTGAATACAAATAAAGCTAAATAAAAGCCCAACATTGACGCTTTTTGATATCGGAAAAAAGAACCAGAACTGTGTGGTGTCCCAAAAAATAATCAGATAACAGTTGAAGGCAAAGAAAATCACCCACGAGACTTTGCAAAGACCTCCAGTATAGAGACATTAGGTAATTCTAAAGAGTTTTGGGTTGAACAATAACAACTTGACTAGAGCGGGATTTGAACCAAGAACGACCTCCGGATAAAGTACCGGTGCTGTACCAACTGAGCTATCTAGCTCTATTATTGGCGGATTGCAATACGCGTCATTGACCGCCATCTTTGATTAATTGTGCACGCGTGAAGAGCTATCATTGGCTGAGAGTCGTGCGTAGCGCGTACACTTTTCCATCGTTTTACGTCAAAGATGGCGGTCAATGACGCGTACTGCAATCTATCTATATCTTTGTTCGGTGGCACACCTTTACAATCTGTAGCCCTAATTATCAAGAAAGACTAAAAGTCACCTTGGAAAGTTTCAGCTGAATACAGTGTCTCTTGTTGAGAAAACAGCACAAACTGTCACGGTATTTAGATCCAAGAATGTCGAGTGCATCCGATTTAACGAGGTTACAGCGGGTACCATCCGCATCTCTGGCCGCAGCATTCACAAATGGACACCAGGGAAATTCGAATCTTCAAAGTCCCCTCGAGGCGATTTTCCGACAATCAAAATTTTCGACCTGCTTTTTTAAATTTATAATCACTTCAGATGACATAGTTTCCCACGATACTTCATAATTTATTGAACTTACATTAACAAAAAATGTGAAGAGTACAGAAGGTGTTTGTCTATGTTTTCTTCAAAGCGTCGGTCATCGACGTTTCCAGTTTGAGTCTTGCCGGTACAGCGGCTGCAAAAACGACTGTGGTTGGCTGATGGTACCCACGTGTGGAGACCCATGCACGTGTGAACAAGAAACAGTGCTGTCCGGGAGAACCATGGCATCAAAGATAATCTACTGTAAGAAGACCACAAGTTGCCTCTGGATAGATGAGTTCACAGGTAACTGTTTTCACCATTTTCGAACTTTGGGGCGAGATGAAGAGTCGGTGTAATTACACCATCGATTTTGAACTTACTATAAGATGGGGGGGGGGAATATATTTAGAAAAGAAAAAGCGTTCAGGTTGGCGTAGTGAAATATCTCTCCTCGCCTTCCAACTATAGGACCCCGGTTCGAATCCAAACGGGGCACTATGTGGATAAGCTTTTTAGTTCCTACCTGATTGCGTGGGTTTTTCCTGGAATATTTCTCTGCGTTTTTTCCCTCCCACGTCTAAAACCGAAACTTCCTTCTTTGTCTTCTCCCCATAGGGTCCTTGGCTACTATAGTGATTAAGTCCGCTTTTCTGAGAATCCTTGGCTTCAGCAATAAATAAATGAATAAATAGATAAATAAAAGACTTTCAATGAGTTTTTTTTTCAATCACAATTATGTACATATCGAATGGAAATATTTGTGTGTAAACCTTTGTAAAAACTGGGTTGAATACATTTTTTAACACATTAACTAATTACCGCTTAGTCAACTAAATAATGTTTTATATGGGAGAGGGTATGAGGTTTACAACTTTTAGTTCATCCTTAAATTATCTGATTTCCATTTTTCCCCCCCACTTTTTAGAACTTGGCTTTGCCGATGTTCTGACCATTCACGTCAAGTTCTGAGGAGAATTCATCAACTGCTGATGAAAATTAATCGCCTTATTCAATGTACTTGTTGAGTTATTGTACATTTTTGTAAACCAATGTTTTGTTGTGATAAACGCCTTTTTATGGCCCAAATCTACAACGATACTGGTCGAATTAATTTTCTATTCCTCCTGTATATCAAGTAGTCCAGTGAATACTATACAAATATTGACTGCTTCGAGTGGCGTAGATAGGTGGCTCCGGGGATCACCGAGAGTGACTAGTTTTACTACGCCACGAGACAAAGCAGTCAATATTTGTTTTATAACACCTCTTCCTTTGATTCTATCTGTATACTTTAATAAAATTAATTCACACTTACGCACGTGGCAATCAATCGTCAAACAAGAACGGTAAAATCTTACGTTGAAATACCGAGTTTTGACAAGATTAAGAGGGTACCAGACTACTGCTGTTACGTTCGTTCTCTAAACCGTATTTCAAATGAACACATTTTGTTCATTACACCGGGTTCAAGGTTGTCAAGCAGCTCGTTCAAATCAATGTTTGAAGTCAATGTAGTCAGGGTACCAGGGTATCCATGCACTAGTACATCGGTCGCTAGGCTATCGTTGAATGGTTCGTTTGGTCGGTGAATATGTACAAGAGTAAAAATACACAACACCATGTGACACGCTCTCGGCCAATCAACAGATAGAATCAAAGGAAGGGGTGTTGTTTATAGTCACTATCGATGTTTCCAGTGGCTCCATGTTATAGACCTTTCTATTGCAACGTCACAGCCCGAGTTTTTGCCAACCGAGGCCGGAAAACTATGGAAAGCCATAAATGCAAAACAAACAACAGATCGCCACAGTTTTTAACAATGTTACACAAATATTCAAAAATAGTGTTGAATTTGTTGGAAACAAAGCAACCAATCATGAGAGGTACTTTACTTAGTTGAAAGTTTGCAGAAAATGTTAAAATTTTGTTGAAACATCTATTAACACGATTGAGTGTTTTGCTAACATTCGGCCTTCCATGCCAACCAGCGCGGTTTGTTTATCAACAATGGAAAGGTCTATTAGCCAAGTGATTTTGTGAGGCATGGGAGGTGTCACTCTGTCCAGTCGGGCTGTCGTACTCGTAGCCTCCATTTCCATTCCAATTATTAGCTACCAATCCAGTCGTATTCTATAATGCTTAAAGGTACACGTTGCCTTGGATCGGGCGAGTTGGTCCATAAAAAGCGTTTGTAACCGTTTGTTATAAAATGCGTATGGCTAAAAAAAATGTCTTAAAAAGTAGAATACAATTATCCACACAAAAATGTGCCTCGAAATTAGGTGGTTTTCCTTTTAAATCGTGAACTAACACAATCGGCCTGTGTTAGTTCGCAAAGTTAAAGGAAAACCACGCAATTTCGAGGCATATTTGTGTGGATCATTGTATTCTACTTTTAAAACATCTTTCTAGCAATATGATATGCATAACAAACGGTTATCAAAAGAAATAGAAAAACTCGCCCGATCCAAGGCGCGCATAATAAAAAAAAATGTCAATGTTTTTATTTATTTAAACCATCTTTAAAATAATATTATTTATTCACTGTAAAATATCATAAACGTCAAAAGTATTCAGTAGTATTATTTTATAAATTACCAAACAATCGTTTATAAACACTGTAAAAAATACCCGCCCTTTTACAACACTCGGTAAAAGCTTATTAAACTTTTGTAACTGTCAATTGAAACATGTGTTCATAAACAAATTATTTTCTTAAAACTTCTACCACTTTACCAAGCACCCCTTCTTTGTATTTCCCCCAACGTTCACCACTGCTTTAGTACTTATTCGCAGTTGTTATAGTCCACTTTCCTCTTAAAGACACTGGACACCTTTGGTAATTGTGAAAGACCAGTCTTCTCACTTGGTGTATCTCAACACATGCACAAAATAACAAACCTGTGAAAATTTGAACTCAATTGGTCGTCGAAGTTGCGAGATAATAATGGAAGAAAAAACACCCAATCGTCACACGAAGTTGTGTGCTTTCAGATGCTTGATTTCGAGACCTCGCGCGTGAGGTCTCAAAATCAATTCAAATAAATTACTTCTTTCTCAAAAACTACGTTACTTCAGAGGGAGCCGTTTCTCACAATGTTTTATACTACCAACAGCTCTCCATTGCTCGTTACCAACTAAGTTTTTATGCTAACAATTATTTTGAGTAATTACCAATAGTGTCCAGTGCCTTTAATAGTCCACCGATTACGGAATTTACTCTCAATTTATACCCCTTTTTCGTCACTATTGTGAAGTGATGGTGACAATATTCTAACACGCTCTTTGCATTCAGTGCACACACACTCTTCACATTGCAACATCACAATTTTTTCTTTGACCTCGTATTGATGGTTTTTTGTAATACTTTTTAAAAACTAATTTCCATGTTTATGACATGTCACACCTGTTATTTACTCCGATACCACACCGCCCTCTTGGTTACAATTCACCATCTGCAGTTCCTATTACACGACTCCTTTATAACATAACCCCACCCCTCCAAATAACCCCCTCCTTTTACACACCACTTCCCAATTCTTACCACAGCGGCATAACACAGCATTTTGACTGAGTCATCCCCATGTAGTTACTCCTTGAAAATGTGGTCAATTTTCATGGATACAATTTCTATGATTAGTGTGTGTGTGGGTGAGTTTGTAGTGACATTCAAACCGAGGACTTACAACAAAAGGGGACAATAGGTCCACGTTTGCTATCACAAAGGAAAACAATGGAGTCCTTTTTTTGACAAAGGGTTGAACAAAGGAGGGTTCACGATTGGAGGTCATTACACACTTGGTGTGGGTGTGAGGGGGGGGGGGATTCACGTTCAAACTGGGGACCTATAACAAAAGAGGACAATAGGGTCCCCGAAAGTATGTACACCAATAGGAACTGTTGTCAAAAGTACAAACAAAAGAGGGACAAGGAGACCCCCGATTGCAGGTGTTTACACATTTGCGTGTGTGTGTTTTAGTGGCCTTTTTCGCATAATGGTTGCGCATAGTCAACACTGGCCTTATAGACCTTTCTTTCGCTACGTCACAGCCGCGAGGTTGGCAAAAGTATTGGCGGCCTTCACTGCAAAAAAACAACAGTTTTATTTTACCAATAATGCTATTAATTTAAAACTCGTGTTATTGATAAATAAATGTGACTATCCAAAACAGCAGGTAAACTTACACTTCATAAAAAAGTTGTAATGTTTTGCTAAAAAACGCAAATTTTTGCCAAGCCAGTGTTATACATTTAAGCAACTCAAGGACTTCCATGCAAAATGGTGGTCAATGTTTGTAAACAAATAAAGGTCTTTAGTAATAATTGCAAGTATAGCAAGAGGGTTAGAATCATAGTAAAGACCATTCCATTGCAACGTCATAGCCTGAAATCTTGCCAACCAAGGTTGATTAACCATGGAAATCCATAATCGCAAAGCAAAAACAGACTGCCACAGTTGGTAACAATATTACACAAAATATCCAAAAATAGTGTTGCATTTGTTGGGAACAAAACAACCAAGCATGGGATGTATTTTCGTTAATTGAAAGTTTGCAGAAATGTTGAATTTGGTAACAAAATTCTGTTAACACGATTGAATGTTTTGCTTACATTCGGCCGTCCATGCCAACCAGCAGCGCGGTTTGTTTATCAACAATGGAAAGGTCTATATTTAAGCCGATGTACAATAATTGCAAGTATATAGCAAGATGTTTTAAAGCTTTGCATGGTGGAAGTATAGGTAGGAGAGGTTTGTGGTGACACCATGTTAAATCTATTTTGAGTGTTGGTTCTAAAAAGAACCGGTGGTTAAAGGTACAGCCTTGGATCGGTCGAGTTGGTCTATAAAAAGCGTTTGTAACCGTTTGTTATAAAATGCATATGGTTAGAAAGATGTTTTAAAAGTAGAATACAATGATCCACACAAATATGCCTCGAAATTGCGTGGTTTCTTTGAACTTTGCGAACTACACGGTCGGCCATTTTGTGGATAAAATGGCCGACTGTGTTAGTTCACGGTGAAAAGGGAAAACCACGCAATTTCGAGGCATATTTGTGTGGATCATTGTATTCTACTTTTAAAACATCTTTCTAACCATATGCAATTTATAACAAACGGTTTACAAACGCTTTTTATATACCAACTCGGCCGATTCAAGGCAACGTGTACCTTTAACGACTCAACGTTTCGATCAGTATGCTCTGATCTGAAGACGATCAAGATATGATCGAACGTGATCGTTAACCACCGGTTCTTTTCAGAACCAACACTACTCAAAAGAGATTTAACATGGTGTCACCGCAGACCTCTCCTAGCAAGAGGTTTAGAACTATTGTAGCATAATCACAAACCACGCCAGAAATGTCACCATGCCAACCAGCAGCGCGGTTTGTTTACCAACAATGGAAAGGTCTATAGTTAAAGGCAAAGTATACCTTCGATTTTTGGAACCGTTCGATTGTTTTAGTTCTATAATAATTTAGATATATACAATAAAACCAACCTGTGAAAATTTCATTTCAAAAGGTGGAAGCGTTTTTGAGATATCGCCTAAAATCTGGAGCGGTTATGTCCACGCATGAAGAATAATTCCTAATAGGAATACACGATCTGAGAAACGTTTCTGTCAAAAACGTTTGTCAGATTCAGATTTTGGGGGATAAAACTGACATCTTCTCCAAATCCACACTATTTTGAACTGAAATATTTCTCAAAATGCTTTCTACTATCGAAAGTTGCTGTACTTCTAGCCAAGTAAGTTTATATTACCATAAACGTTTAGAGTGCTAGGGGTTACCAATCGTTTAACTTCCCTTTAAGCCGATGTACAATAATTGCAAGTATAGCAAGCGTTTTAGAACTATTGTAGCATAATCACACACCACGCCAGAAATTTTACCTTGCGGTAATTAATTTTGTGCAACTCCATTCCTAGGCTAAGCCGGCAGACAAAGATGGTGCTAGAAAATCATTACTTTTGCCCTTGAACAAAACGTTGCCAAGGTGACATGCTTTTGTACTATTTTATATGAAAAACAAAATACAAAGCGGCAAAAATAAAGTGGGGGAGGAACGCCTAAATGACGTAAGGGGCGGTAAGCAGCAGCAGTAATTATCTTTTATAGTCACAGAGCAGCTATTTACCCCATTCAATGGCGATTTGCAATAACACGGCGCATTAGCATGGGGTTGAACAGAAAAATCGATCCCTCCGAAGTACTGTAGTTTCTGAAAAAGAGGTAATTTCTCACTAAAATATTTGCAGTTTTTTTTTTTGTTTTTTTTTTTTTTTTTTTAGCGAGGCAACTGTGAAGGGGAAAAATAAAAATGATTAGCTATCGACTTGACAGACTTCATTTAAATGTTACTGTTTTTACTCAGAATAAAGCACAAGCTGTTCAGCGATTTCTCCTACCACGTGTATTTCAAACAGTGTACCGCTTTGGGCGGCTTGGCTGTCCGGTGAAGGTTACTTACAACATTTTGTTATTTTAGAATATTGGTTGTAGTGGGTAGTGGGGCAGATGAAGAGCAATACTAATTATTTTCAATATCGACCTTAAAATTTACCATTCAATCATAAATGTATTTTCCATACATACGTAGACAACATGATCAAAGTGACTGAGACATGGAGGCATAAACCCATAAAAGCAAAGCTTGTAGGCTGGGATGCCCTGTACAAACCAAACAAAGATAGAATTTCCAAAGTAAAAAAAACAAAAACATTATCATCCCTTCTTGCTTTTAAAGGCCCATTCATAGCAGCTGGGCCAAATTCTGGTAAGCTAGCAGAAAAAGGTTACCAGCCAAAGTACTGTGTAATTTAAGTTGTGTAACTGGTTTCCCGCAGTGCCCTCTTCTGCTTTTGATAACTGTATGACGTTAACATACATATACCTAAGAATCAATGAATAATTCATGATTTTTGAACATTGCCTAGACGACGAGTCAATACATTTGGGCTCGTCCATTTTCTGTCATTTCAATAAAATCGACCAAAATATAATTAGCTGTAGCAAACTGCTTCCCAACCAAAAGGTAATGCAAAGCTTCAATAAAAATCAATCAAAGAAAATAAGAATTTTTGCATTATCGAGCACTTCATTGTGATAAAATTATCTTTATTAATTATTGTATTTTGCTCTAAACTCTGTTCACTTACGTTCAATGATTTCTGTGACAGACAAGGAATTTGAGTCATAATACTGAAATTGTAATATTACAATATCTATTACGCACTAGTGCCTTTTATAACTTAAAGGAACATTACAGAATTGGTAAGAAAAAAACTTGTAAAATATACTTTTTGATCACAGATTTACATAAAACTTACACGATCTAATGATGATGATAGTAGAAAACATCCCTTGAAATATTTCTGTCTGAAATGCCATATTTGATGAGAAATGAATAAACTAATTTTCCGATTGGAGTTTATCGCTCAGTGAGCGTCTTATTCAATTGTTGAATCTATATGATTTCAATGTGTAATCGGTTTTCACTATTCTCGTGACCCAGATGGCCGATCGATCCCAAACTTCCACAGGTTTCTCAGTTTATGTATAGGTGGCTTACATAAAGTGCTTACACTGCCAGCAACTGTTTTGTTAGCAAAAACCAATTCTGTAATGTTCCTTTAATCATATACCTGTTTCCTTAAAGGTTATACAGAATTGGTAGAGCTGACTTAAATAGGAGCAAACCGTGTTCATGTTTTGTGTAATTAACCACAATACATGAAATAACAAAACTGTGAAAATTTGGGCTTAATCCGTTGTGTGAGTCAGGGGAAAACACATTGCCATTAATTTTGGTTGTAACAACTGACACCAACTGTTGCGTTTTTTGTATATTTTCACACACAGTTCTGACCTCATTTCAAAGGGACAAATTTTTCACAGGAAAACAAATGGTTCTTATATGAGCTTCAATAATCAGTGAGCTTTCAGGCTGATAAAAGGTTTATGTTTTTATCCTGAACAAACCTGCATAACACCTTTAATCGGTTCGTGTGTGACGTTACTGTGATGTGACGTAGAACTTGCATGAAGGCTTTGCACAGATCAGTTTGAGGCATTCGCCGAGCTACAACTACCAGTCGACCTCTCCTGTCGGTAAACATAAGTAGTTGAAAAGAAGAACATTAGCACACCTTCAATGTACACAATGAACGGTTTAATGTGCTTTGTGGCGATGTTGGTCTTCATTGAACTAAAAGGTAAGACTTTGAGTGCTTTCTTCTAACTGTTCCAATTTACTTATTTATTTATTTGTTTTTTTGTAGGGGAATTATTTGGCCACACTAATTTTACCTAATGTGATTATAGTATTTAATTTTGTCTCCTCCTCCTCTTCCTTCTCCTACTCCTATTCCCTACTCCCCCTCCCCCTATTCCTACTCTTCCTCCTCCTCCTATTCCTACTCTTCCTCCTCCTCCTATTCCTACTCTTCCTCCTCCTCCTATTCCCTACTCCCCCTCCCCTATTCCTACTCTTCCTCCTCCTCCTATTCCTACTCTTCCTCCTCCTCCTATTCCTACTCTTCCTCCTCCTCCTATTCCTACTCTTCCTCCTCCCCCTATTCCTACTCTTCCTCCTCCTCCTATTCCTACTCTTCCTCCTCCTCCTATTCCTACTCTTCCTCCTCCTCCTATTCCTACTCTTCCTCCTCCCCCTATTCCTACTCTTCCTCCTCCTCCTATTCCTACTCTTCCTCCTCCTCCTATTCCTACTCTTCCCCCTCCCCCTATTCCTACTCTTCCTCCTCCCCTATTCCTCCTCCCCTCCTACTACCCCTCCTACTCCCCCTTCTACCACCACTACAAGATTTGGTTCTGTCCACCGTTTTGGAGTCCAAATATTTTGCATGCAACTGCATCATGTGCTGTATGATTGTTGTATCTTTCTACTTAATATGCGCCAAATACATGAAAAATGCGCTGTTTATATGTTGCTTTTTGACTCAAAATGAAATAGCAGTAGCGAAAGTTAGAGGGTGACGTCATGTGCAAAAGGTCTAGCCCCCCCCCCCCTCCCGAAAATTGTGGCTCTAGAACCGCACCTGACCCAATCACTTTCAAATGGCCCAAAACCTTTTATAGACCCTTTTGGCTAATTAAACAAATTCAAGTACTTTTTAGATGTGCCCACATTATTTTGTCTCTGTGTAGATTTTATATCACATGGTTCAATTCACCTAGCGGTGGCCATTAGCCCCAATGATAAATAATTGCTGTACAATTCCAATGGGGAGTCCGGGAGAGCTGGTCATTGATGGATTTTGTTTGGTGAAAAAGACCCCGGATAGTAACAAGACATTTACCAAGCTATTTGGCTAGGTGTAGGTGGGGAATTTTGATTTTTTTTTTTTTAGAAAACAAATAATAAATGGCTGAGTACTGACTATTTAAAGGAACATTACAGAATTGGTAATTGTAAAATACACCTTTGATCACAGATTTACATAAAACTTACACGGTCTAATGATGATGATAGTAGAAAACATCCCTTTAAATATTTCTGTCTGAAATGCCATATTTGATGAGAAATGAATAAACTAATTTTCCGATTGGAGTTTATCGCTCAGTGAGCGTTTTATTCATTTGTTGAACCTATATGATTTCATGCAAACGGTGTAATCGGTTTTTCACCATTTTCTCGTGACCCAGATGGCCGATCGATCTCAAACTTCTACAGGTTTGTCAGTTTATGTATATGGTGGATTACATAAAGTGCTTACACTGCCAGCAACTGTTTTGTTAGCAAAAACCAATTATGTAATGTTCCTCTAATTTAAAACGGACAGTTGACCACGGTGCGATGACGTCACGCAGGGTTGCAATTAAGCTTTGACCGCAGCCAGTTTTCTTTTATACTACTTCTTTGATGCTTTTATTAAAGGTGCTGCATACGTTTGGTAATTGGAGCCTACTGATTGTGTTAATCCTATAAATGTAGGTACACACAATAAAACTAACCACTGAAAATTTCACTTCAAAAGGTGGTCGGATTTTGCAGTTATCACCGAAAAACCGGAGCGAATACTTCCACGCAGGAAGAATATTCCCCATAGGAATACACAGTCTGAGAAGCATTTCTGACAGAAACGCGTCTCAGTTTCAAATTTTGGGGAATAAAAAGTGATATATTTTCCATAACCGTAGTACTTCGAAGTTAAAAGTTTCTCAAAATTAATTTTACTACCCAAAGGTGCTGTTACTTCTGGGAATAAAAAGTGATATATTTTCCATAACCGTAGTACTTCGAAGTTAAAAGTTTCTCAAAATTAATTTTTACTACCCAAAGGTGCTGTTACTTCTTACCAAGCAAGTTTGTATTGCCATTAATTTTCAGAGTCGTTACCAAACGTGTACTGTGCCTTTAAGCCCACAGGGTCAATTCTTAATTAAATGAAACTCAGGCCCTTTTGTGTTTGGATGTATTGGTTTTGTGAGTGTTGCTGGGTACATGCATCCTGTAGTATGTGTAGTTGTGTGGGTGTATGTGTTGGCACGTGTGGGTTTGGGGTGTGTCTTTTTTTTGGGGGGGGGGAGGGTTCCCCCTTTTTGTGCAGGTTTGTGTTTTTTCCTAGGTAGGTGTGTGTTAGCTTTTCCACTTCCTTTTGCTCGACCAATTTTTTGTTCTTGATGTCCTTTTAATGTTTTTAAATGGTTTAGTTGCTTTTCGGTTTTTATGCTTTGAAGGCTAATGAATAAAACATAAATAATAAATAAATAGATGTATACAAAAAACATTGCTGCTGCTCATGAGCCAGCATCAAACATTTATAACACAAAGCCAGCATCGGAAGGTAGCATTGCCTTTGCATATTTCGCCAAGGTAACGCCAGCATCCAGGCCGCCGACCTAAAAATCAACATCTAGCTGTTGATATGAATATAGAATAATGAAACAGCATTTATATTTCGTATTTATTGGGGCAAGGATTCCTCGGTGCATTTAACATTATTTTTTTTAATATTTTTTTTCGAGGCGGTTTCGCCAATTTCCTGATTTTGGAATAGTGAAATTTACCCTTTTTTCAAGGCCGCGTTACCATTAAACAGCATCTGGAAAAAAAATTTCTTCAAAAGTAATGTATAGGTGGGTCTTTAAAGGTATTGTACACTTTTGGTAACAGCTCAAAATCAGTGTCCACATTTTGTGTGTGATTAAACATATGCATGAACAAACAAACCTGTGAAAGTTTGAGCTCAATTGGTCATCGAGGTCACGAGAAAATAGTGAAAAGAAATCTTATGTGTTTTCTGTTTTTTTTTTTCAAATTATCGCGCGCGATAATATACTACTGTTTTACTCGTTTCTCAGAAACGATAGCATTTTAGGCAGAAATATTTATAGGAACCCTTTCTACCATTACTTACTTTAAGTCATGTAAGTTATGTGTGAATCTGTGAACATTGTGTTTTTCGATCTTACCAATAGTGTACAGGGCCTTTAGTAGAGGCTGCATTGAATGTACACCAAAAATCACGCAAGATTGTTGACCCTGTAACATAGCTGTTAACTAAGAGAGGTTTTCGGTAACACCATGTTAAAATCTCTTTTGAGTAACTGCTGGTTCTGAAAAGAACCGGTAGTTAACGACTCAACGTTTCGATCAGTATGCTCTGATCGTCTTCAGGAGAACGCAGTGAGTCGTTAACTACCGGTTCTTTTCAGAACCAACAGTTACTCAAAAGAGATTTTAACATGGTGTTACCGTAAACCTCTCTTAGTTGTATTCCCACCATGCAAAGCTTCAAATCCAACATAGCTGTTGCAACGCTTTGCGTTTTTGGTTTCAAACAGTATTTTTTTTATAAACGATTGAAAAGAATTGAATTTGCATTGTTGTTCTATATTGCTTGTATGAACAACCACTGGCAAATTAGCGTGTGCTCCCGTATTATGGCGTCTCCCTTATTATTGAAACGGAAACGTCTGGCTTTCCAGGTCTCGTGAAAAAAATCTCATAGGGACCAGTTTTACGAACGTGCACGCGATAAAATAATCAACTAATTAAAACAACATTTTATCATAGGCGTTGAAAGTGCACTGCAGACGAGGACACAAAAGTTCATAAAAAAGGAAAACCATCACCTAATTCAGAATATCATCGACGAATCAAACGTCAAAACCCTGCTGCAATGCACAGCGAGTTGCTTTCATTTCCCCTGCTGTCGTTCGGTGAATTACGACGGCGGGGCCCAGCGGTGTTTGCTCAGTAACTACACCGGAGTGGAAGGGACGTCTGGCCGTGTGGATGTCGTCGAAGGTTGGACGCTTCTGATTCCAGAGGTTGGTTTCTACAGACCTTTATTATGGTGTGGCCATCTTGATTATCCCCATTCTGAACCAATGTAACCAAACCAAGGCTGGGAGAAAAACAAATAGTCTGGTTCCCTTTCCAGTACAGTGAACACAAGCATTCATTACTGTTATTGGATAAAGGGAACATTACCAATGGTGGCAGCATGGTAAAGGTCCATCGACCCTTTCTTACATTGACCGCCGATTTGCACTCTTTGTACTGTTTATTCAACCAAATGTTATACTTCGGCCTACAACAAGCGACAAAATTCCAACATTCTTTGTGCCATTAATTTTCTTGAACACTTGATATCGAATTGACACAAATCCATTAAAATTCAATGAGTTTTACTTGTTTTTGATGGACTTGCACCCGATGTCTTTAATGGGACTGGTCTTAATGTGAGAAACCGGTTATAAACCATACCGCACATTGTGCACATGCGCGGGACCCTATTGTCCTCTTTTGTTATAGGTCCCCGGTTTGAATGTGTATTCCTACCCCCACACACCCACGCAAACAAGGCACGCTAGTTCTGGCTGCCGTTGTTCGTCGCGAAGAAAACAATCAAATGAATAAATGAAGACCAAATTAATCTCCAACGCCTTGGTCAAGGCTAGGGCTTTGTAGTGGCGTGCCATTTGATGTAGGAATTGCCAGCCGTAAAATTCATGCGGTGACATAAATATTTTAGTGTGATTGATTTGGTAAACATTAAATCGGCCTATGAACAATCTTGTTGCAGCAACCTTTAGGCCAGTGCATGGATATGCCATGCCAAAATGGCGCCAACTGCACCGCCGTCTGCGATGATGGAACAGACACTTTCACTTGTGACTGCGTGGCCGGTACGGTGGGACAACGATGCCATATTACAGATGGTAAGAAAGCAAGTCAACAAAAAAAAACAGA
This sequence comes from Pycnopodia helianthoides, assembly GCA_032158295.1. Taxonomy (NCBI): domain Eukaryota; kingdom Metazoa; phylum Echinodermata; class Asteroidea; order Forcipulatida; family Asteriidae; genus Pycnopodia; species Pycnopodia helianthoides. Next base: position 2,125,899 of record CM063263.1, read on the forward strand.
AAAAGGCTTACTGAGTTTGTTTGGCTCAATAACATTTGTTTGAGCAATTTGTCCATCTTGTATTTTGAGCCCAATTAATTACTGAGACCAAATAAAGCACCTGATCCGAAGGCCGTGCAATCCTCCTTCCTCGGTTGTTCAATGACGTTTGATGCGTACATAGCACTGTACTCATACAAGTCAAGCTTTTACTGGTGTACATTTTAAAAACTCAAAACAACACAATGGATAAGTTTTAGAAAAATTGTTTTTATTGATATTTCCCATAAACTTCATTAAACTTACATGTTTGATGAAGGTTGCAATGTAGCGATTGGAATGGAGTCTATGCAAATCCCGGACACTCTAATAAGCGCCTCATCTATTGAAGATAGCGAACATGCGGCACATAAAGCTAGACTCCACCTTCCAGCCGTGAGTTGGACGGCTGAAGCAACAGATACGGCTCCGTGGCTCAAAGTGGCACTACTCAAGCTGACTGACGTCACGGGTGTGGCCCTTCAGGGTTCAGGTCAAAGCAACCAAGGATGGGTCACTAAGTTTACACTCTCTTTCGTTGACGAAAGTGATGGTGAAACTGATGTTGATTATAAAGAATCTTCGGGAGAAGTAAAGGTAAAAAACTAAAAAAACAAAACAACAACAACAACAACAACAACAACAACAACAGCAACAGCAACAGCAGCAACAACAACAACAACAACAACAACAACAACAACAACAACACAACAGCAACACAACAACAACAACAACAACAACAACAACAACAACAACAACAACAACAACAACAGCACCAAAAACCAACAGCAGCAGCAGCAGCAACAACAACAACGACAACACTAAATATTACCACAAGTTGATCTCATCTGACAAAGCATGTAATCAATCAAACTAATAGACCCTGCAACCTGAGACATGACATGTTTACGAATCAGCTAGTGAGGCTGGACTTCCCGCAGGCATGATTTGTACACAACCCAATGGAGGAAAACTTTTAATTTGATATTTTATGGAGATTGCACTGATTCGGATTTTTATTGATTTCTGATATGAAGGAAGGGCGCACAATCATCTAAAAACATGTTCAGCTGTTATCTTATGATTCTTAAATTTATGTGGAAATTATTACACAAAATGTAAAATATCCCATTATGACAAGTGCAGTATCTTGCCTGCCGGGAAATGCCCTAAAATATACAAGGTCTCTTTTTTGTAAACAAAGGCTACAAGGTTAATATAGGCCTAACCCAGGCCTTAGCCCCAACACATGTATATGAGGCTAAACTCAGGCCCGGTACAGGCTTGGACCATCTCCAGCTACCCTTTCTTTGTTTCATGGAGTTGGCTTCATCAGGGCTACCGTACATTTAGGGTTCTTTTCGAAACCACAGCTTCGACTTGTGCTCTGGCTTAGGCTTGTGATCCGGCTTAAACTCAATCAGTTATTTTGAAACGTTGGCTTTTGGTATACGTAGACAGAGACTTAGCCGGAGCCCAAACTAAAGCCGTGATTTCGAAAAGGGCTTATGTCTTGGGACAGCTTGGATCAGGTACATGAATAAAAACTCAAACACCCTTTTTAAAAAAACCAATTTCACAGACCTTTGCCGGGAATATAGATATCTCCGATGAACTGAAGTACTTTCTCTATCCGATCATCCAAACCCGAAGCCTAACTTTTCGTATTTTGCAATGGACCGAAAAGTGCAGTGCAAGAGTTGAAATATACGGATGCACCGATGAAGGTTGGTACATAGAACTTATTCGTCTCCAGTCTACACTCTCTCTAAAAAATCTCGGGTCAGATTTTGACCCGGATTCCGGGTCCCAGCAGCTGAGCCATTTTCTGGGTCAGACTGACCCGGAAATAGGATCAAACATGGGACTATTGAACTCGGATTCTGAGTCAGTTTAACCCTGCACCGATGCACCTGTTTTTGTCCAACGGTGTTACGTCATCTTGTCACAAAGGTGTGGCTGGCCCATTTGATAGGTTAAGAGGTTAAGAGGGTCTGTTCTGCCTTATTTCAATGATTTATGTCTGCTAAACCAGTCTGCTGTCGGCACAAGATCACAAGACCTTCATTCACAAAAGGCCATTGAACCTAGAGCGGTCAGACACAACATGCCTTACCACTAAGCTGTGGTAGTGATCTGTGGCGCACGTGCCGCAGAAGTAGGAGTTTGTGCATGAGCTATGGGGAAACATTTTTCCACCACCCCTCCTGACCAAATTGACGACCCCCGTTGATTGACACCCCTCCTAAAACGTGTGTATTGGTACACTGCAGGATATCACGGAGTATCACGGGGTTGGGATCTACCATTTTGAAATTGTTATGTTTTTCTTGATATGTGCCAAAGCACTGTGGTTGGGTGCCTCGCTGCAAGGTCATTTTTGACACAGATTCCGAGTCATACAGACCTGATTATATAAAGTGCTTACACTGCCAGCAACTGTTTTGTTAGCAGAATCAATTCTGTGATGTTCCTTTAAAGTTCACATTCATATAGCATCACATAACATAACCATTCCATCGAGGTCACTATAGCGCGCATTATGGGAATTTACATAAGTTTAGGTAAGTTTTAAGAGCTTTACGAATTGTAGATAAACTAACAGATTCCCTAATGACGGGAGGAAGGCTGTTCCAAATAATTAGCTACACTAAGTGCTTTCAGAACCCGTTATGGTCAATGATAACAATTGTTATATTTTTTGAAACTATTTGCACCTTTTTTGTAGAATGGCTTCTTGCCTTTAAAGGTAAAGCTGAAACTGGTGTCGATATTTATAATGCATGGTTGAGCTCAGACGACAGCTCGACTCAAGTCTGGGCAGATCGGTCGTTCAACCGCTCGCATCATTACAGGAACGATGTTGTATTCCACCAATGGAGTCAGTTGCAGATCACCGAGGTTTGCTTTTTTTGGTTTTGGTAAAGACGCATGCGCAGCCATTTTGCATTTCTAATTCCATTCGAGTGTATGTTTGAAAAACATTGTTTGAAATATTTCTCATGTTCCACCAGGAGAGTGGTCATGTCATGCAATGCAGTTGGTTGCCTCCAAGCTGCCTGTAAAAGTTGCCTCGTGTAAAGATAGACACCCCCCTGCATACGTCACCACTGAGGTCAATGGTAGTGCAACGCGTCGTGTGCACGCGCTACACGCAACTATCAACCAATGGGTGGTCTTTGTTTTACCTCAGTTCGGAAGTTGGTCTAAGATCTTGACTTTACCATATAAAGCATATGTACAACATAACATTGGTAATTTTCAAAGACTAGTATCCGCACTTAATGTGACCCAACATAATATGAAACAACAAACCTGTGAAAAGTTGAGCTCAATCGGTCTCCGGAGTCATGAGAAAACAGTGAAAATCCCCATTATAGTTTTTCGCTGTTTTCAAACAACGGGTTTTGGACACGCGTGATAAAGACTAATTGTTTTACTCGTTATTTTCCTAAAAACTGTTGCATTTCAAGTAAAACTATTTCAAGGGAAGTTTACCACCATGATAATCTTTATACCATGTAAGCGATGTGTAAATCTGTGAACATTTGTATTTTCAATTTTACCAATGTTGTACACACCCTTTAAAGGCCCTGTACACTATTGGTAAGATCGAAAAACACAATGTTCACAGATTCACACATAACTTACATGATTTAAAGTAAGTAATGGAAGAAAGGGTTCCTTAAAATATTTCTGCCTAAAATGCTATCGTTTCTGAGAAACGAGTAAAACAATAGTAATTATCGCGCGCGATAATTTGAAAAAACAGAAAACACATAAGATCTCTTTTCACTATTTTCTCGTGACCTCGATGACCAATTGAGCTCAAACTTTCACAGGTTTGTTTGTTCATGCATATGTTGAATCACACAAAATGTGGACACTGATTTTGAGCTGTTACCAAAAGTGTACAATACCTTTAAAAGGGCCGGGTCTGCGTCTATTTAAAGGCACTGGACACTATTGGTAATTACTCAAAATAATTGTTAGCATAAAAACTTACTTGGTAACGAGCAAAGGAGAGCTGTTGATAGTACAAAACATTGTGAGAAATGGCTCCCTCTGTAGTAACGTAGTTTTTGAGAAAGAAGTAATTTCTCAGTAAATTATTGAATTGATTTTGCGACCACACGCGTGAGGTCTCGAAATCGACTTCTGAAAGCACACTACTTCGTGTGACAAGGGTGTTTTTTCTTCCATTATTATCTCGCAACTTCGACGACCAATTGAGTTCAAATTTTCACAGGTTTGTTATTTTGTGCATATGTTGAGATACACCAACTGAGAATACTGGTCTTTGACAATTACCAAAGGTGTCCAGGGGTCGATTTCACAAAACTCTTCCTAACTTAAGACTAGTCCTTGGCAATGCTAAGACATAGGACTCACTGGTCCTAACTTAAGACTAGTCCTATCTCTTACTGTCTTAGCATTGCCTAGGACTAGTCCTAAGTTAGGAAGAGTTTTGTGAAATCGACCCCAGTGTCTTTAACACGAACTTTTGGTTGTCACTGTAGGTTAAGTTTTCATTGTTCGCCGTCAACCTCACAGACGTTGTGGAACTCCTCAGGATGAGGTTCCGAGGGGCAGGTTCTGATTCTGCCAGCAGCTGGTTTAGAGCATCTGCAATCCTTGAATCACCGTGGACAGATCTCAATGCTGGGAGCACAGTCTCATTTGGCTCTATGGAAGGCTCTCCGACATCGTGAGTACAGAGAGTGTGTGATCAATGGAAATATAACCTGTGAAGACCTCACAATAAACCTTTACCATGGTGCGGCCATCTTGATTTTCTCTCACTCAACTCAATGTAACCAAACTGAGGCTGGAAGGAAAAATAGTCTCGTTTTTTTGTACAATGAATATTCGCATCCATTACTATTACTGGATACAGGGAACATGACCAAGATGGTGGCAACATGATAAAGGTCTATAGTTTTGTGTTCAAGCCCTACTTTGAAATTCATTTGCTAATGTGTTAACCGGTGTTTACTTTATTCAAGTGCATTTTATTGTTATATATTTTTTATATATACATGTACAGTGAAGACAATTAAAGATAAATAAAAGCCCTTTATTGACACATTCTGATATCGACAAATAAAAGAACTAGAACAATGTTCAAATACAAGACGGTTGAATTTATTGAAATAATAAAGAAAAATACTGTCAAAATCACCTGGGAAAGTTTCAGCTGAAAACATGTTTTACTTGTTGAGAGAAAAACAGCAAACAACTGGCAGGTATTTTGATACGTCGAATCCATCCGAATTAACAAGGTTACAGCGGGTACCAGCCACATCTCTGGCCGCAGCATTCACAAATGGACACCAGGGAAATAATGTTGAATCTCCGAAAGTCCCCTCTACTCAAGGCGGCGATCTTTCGCGTTTCAATTTTTTCGATATGCTTTTAATTTTATCAATTTTGTAATCAACAGGGGCACTTCAGACAAAATAATTTGGCAAGATGCTTCATTCCATCTTTATAACAAACATTCATTACGAAAGAAGTGAATTTGGTAAAGTACCAAAAAGGTGTTTGTTTGTTTATTTTTTTTCTTTTAAAGCCACGGTCATCGACGTTTCCAGTTTGAGTCCTGCGCGTACGCTGGCTGCAACAACGACTGTGGTTGGCTGATGGTACCCACGTGTGAGTCTACATGCGGATGTAACCACGAATCATCGTTTTCTGGACAGCTGGCATCAAAGATAATGTACTGTAAGAAGACCACACATTGTCTCTGGAGTACTGTCGCAGGTAACTGTTGATCACCACTTTCAACTTTGGAGTGGAGTTGGAGGGTCGGTGCACACACCATCCATTTTGAAGTTATTATAATGTGGTAAAACTACATTTAGAAAAAGGGGGAAAAAAAGAAAAATATGGCGTCGGGTTGGCGTAGTGGTATCTTTCCTCGCCTTCCGCCTCAGGAACTCCCGGTTCGAGTCCCGCCAGGGGCACTATGTGGAGTAGGTTTTTAGTCCCTACCTGATTGCGTGGGTTTTCCCTGGAATAATTCTCTTACAATACTGTCAGTTTTGTGTGTTACCTTTGAGAAAACCGGGTTTGAATAAATGTGTGAACTCTTTAATTAGTTTCCATTTAATTCATCTAGTTAATGTTTTTATGGGAGGGGGTATGACGTTTACAACTTTTAGTTCATCCTAACATTCACCGTTTTCCTTTTTTTTCACTTTTCAGAAGTTGGTTTTGCCGATGTTCTGACCTTTCACGTCAAGTTCTGAGGAGAATTCATCAAGCTAGATGACAATTTATCGCCTTATTCATATTAAACTCATAACTATTTATGAGTGATAATAATTGCACATAAACAACTGAATACTGTGAAGTTGTCAAGTGCCATTGAAATACAATGTATATTCACAGGAGAGCCCGTATGTCATTATTAGTGCAAATGCAATGTAGAGTATAAACCCTCCTACTGTCTGACCATTCAATATCATCCACTGGTTTTTGAATAGTAAACTATGCAGCATGCAATGATATATCATGTGGTGAATGCATGCACAGTAAACAGTTAACCCTCCTACTATCTGACCATTCAATATAATCAATTAGATTTTGAATAGCAAACTATGCATCATGCAATGAGATATCATGTGGTGAATGCATGCACAGTACACAGTTAAACCTCCTACTGTCTGACCATTCATATCATCCACTGTGGTTTTATATTTCACTGCTTCAAGGCATTCTCGTTATATAAACACACATTGGGATAAAACTCCGACAGGAAAAAAAAGATGAAGCAACAAACCTCGTTTAAAATATTGTATGTTTTATTAAAATAATATAAATATATTTCCTTGCAAGTTTTTCGAATTAGATTGATAAGATAAATTGCTCGCAAAATTTATAAGTTTTCAACTCATAAGAAAATGAAAAGTCGTCTTTTAAAAGTGACATGGCAACACAAAAATGCAATATATTTGTTTTGTCTTAACAATCCTCAACTCTTTCCGATGTATATCAACTCAAATAAATCATAATTCCTACACGTATGTTTAAGATTCTGCTGCAATTTTTTATTTGCAGTACATCAGTTTTGCCCCCTTGTTCCCACCCCCTTTCTTAGCCAGCCTCAAGCCCCTCCCCCACCCGATGGATCCCCAACTGACTGCACTGAGGATCTATTGGCTAACAGTAGTGGCTGTGGCTGTGGCTGTTTCTAAGGGTGTTGCTAAGGGGCAGCCTATGCTTCAATGCATGTATGATGGCGATTCAGCCACAGCCATAGTTCCAGCTATAGCCTCTATACTCCGAAATGACATCATTAATTGTAAATTGTAGAAAAGGGCTCAGCATTCTTGATTACTCCAAAAATGGGTTGATCATTTCTAATTGGGCTATGACTGGGCGAGGTAGTGGGTGCATATTGTGGACAAAAATTGGGCCTGGGTAGAAAGCTGACCGTTCCCGAATGAAGTTGAAAATTTCCTGGTTAGGCAAGGAATAGATGGATTGCACATGACGCCATTGACCACCATCTTCGATGAAAAATCGATGAAGACGTGCACGCAAGTACGTGCTGCGCACAACTCTCTACCAATGATAGCCTTTAACGCATGCACGTTTCATGAACGATGGCGGCCAATGCCAGGAATTGGTCAACGATTACGGATTACACCAGAGGAGTTGACGATCCTTCCTTGGACAAAAGGGGTAAATAATTCTTGATAGGGCAAACAGAAAACAGCAGACTTTACTGAAATCCTAAGAAAGCCACGTTGACTTTGACCTTTCTGCTGCGGCGGCGGGTTAGTGAAATCCTGAAAAAGTTCAAAGGTCATCCTCGAGGTCATCATTGTCAATATCCAAGATGCATTTTCCAGTTCAAACATCTTAATTTCATTTTCAGGGGAAGTTCAGCCATTGGTCACCTTCTAAGTTCACGTTCCAATTTACTCCCCAAACTGAGGCTGCCAGGTAAAATAATCATGGTGCATGACAACCGGGGCCATGATCACATCAAAGTGTTGTACTGGGTACCAGACGATTGCTACCTTCCTCCTCAGGTGTATTCACAGTTATGGCCGCAGCCCGTAGGGCACGTTGAGTTCTCTCGCAACCATTCCTGGATGTGCTGTATGTGTCCGCCATGAGAGCAACCCTGACACCAGACGTACAGCCCTTTCACTGGAAGATGACTGTTCCATAAAACAAAACAAAAACATTCATAAAATAAGATCATCATGGGGGAAGGTACACAATTGGTAATCACAAAAAATTAATGGCAATAAAAAACTTACTTGGTTAGTAAGTACAGCAACTTTCGATAGTATAAAGCATTTTGAGAAATATTTCAATTCAAAATAATGTGGATATGGAAAAAAGATGTCAGTTTTTATCCCCCAAAATTTAAATCCGAGTAAACGTTTCTGTTAGAAACGTTTCTCAGACTGTGTATTCCAATTGTGGATTATTTTTCCAGCATGGACATGACCACTCCGGATTTTTGGCAATATCAAACGCTACCACCTTTTGAAATGAAATTTTCACAGGTTAGTTTTATTGTATATATCTATATTTATATAGGATTAAAACAATCGAACGGTATACTTTGCCTTTAAAACAGAAACAAAAAAAAGAAGCTTTTTTGTACCAGATAAATAAAAAAAAAAATGAAATGTTAAAATATACACTTTCCACTCAAGTGTGCGATTATGTTATGAGTCACGACTATTACTAGCTTTTCTTCCTTTGTGAAATTCTTCTTTGAGAATAAAAACATCTTTGAATCAAGGAAGTTTGACGATGAGCCTTTCTTTTTATTGGGGAGGGAAGGGGCAGGGATTATCAACCAGTTTCATCTCCCACCGACTTACCAAATGGAACAGGTGTTTGTGAGTTTGCGGCACTTGCTGTTCTGGCAGGCCCAGGAGCACTTGTCCAACTGCCCACTGCAGCTGTTACACTTGGTATAAACCGTTGTAGATTGCTGAAAGAGAATGATCAGACCACATTATTTTAAACAGCATTTGATTTTGATTTTAATTTTTTTTTCTTTAGCCTTTGAGGAAGACTCTGCTAGGGTCGAATTGTCCGGCCACTAACAATTTTTGGGTAAGAAATGAGAAGAAAATGTTCAGTTTCAGATGTGGGAGGAACACCCCGATGGGGTGAAAACCTAAACAATCAGGTAGGGACTGACAACCCAATCCACACTCAAGGCTCCGGAGGTATGAGGTGGGATTCGAACCGGGGTACACAGAGGTGAAAGACAGGGTAAGAAACCAGTGAGCCAACCTGGAGAGCTGCTTAAAAGGAAAAAAATTGCTTAAAAGTTTTCTGCTCAGCAAAAAAAAGTGCAATATACCAATCAAAAATGGTACATGTTACATGGCATTTAGGCTGGTAACCTTAATATGGTAAGCATAATGATGCTGTTCTTAGCTACTTTTTGTGCTCCATGAAATTGGGCCCTTGTCTCCGAGATAAGACTATCACCGGTTCCCAACTGGTTTTTGGGACGTATGTTTACTTTCCAAGCCATGCTTGATTTTTACAGAGACTGAGGAGGCCGCTCTAAACAGCATTAAATTTGTTAATTACTTTTCCCTCCATTTACTCAAGTACATGTGAGACTTTTCCTTACTTTTTTAAAATAAAAGAAAGGATGAACTTTTACCTGATTGATGGATCCGACGGTGGTATGGTTACTCAGCTTCGTCACTTCGTTAGCAACGCACCAGAGTTTGAATTGAGTTAGCAAATCTACGACACAAGAGTTTGAAACACGTTAGAACATCTGCAACTCAAAGAGTTTGAAATGAGTCGGCAAATCTACAGCAGACGAGTTTGAAATGATTTGAAACAAGTTATCAAATTTTACAACATATGAGTGTTTAAAGGCCCTGTACACTATTGGTAAGATCGAAAAACACAATGTTCACAGATTCACACATAACTTACATGATTTAAAGTAAGTAATGGTAGAAAGGGTTCCTTAAAATATTTCTGCCTAAAATGCTGTCGTTTCTGAGAAACGAGTAAAACAATAGTTTTTATCGCGCGCGATAATTTGAAAAAAACAGAAAACACATAAGATCTCTTTTCACTATTTTCTCGTGACCTCGATGACCAATTGAGCTCAAACTTTCACAGGTTTGTTTGTTCATGCATATGTTTAATCACACAAAATGTGGACACTTATTTTGAGCTGTTACCAAAAGTGTACAATACCTTTAAAACGAGTTGGCAAAATCTACAACTCGTAAGTTTAAAATGAGTTGTGTTCACCGGGTCAAACCGAAGTGTAAACTTTTGACTCTTAAGAAACTCACCGACATAAGACATATACCACTGCTCCTGTAACTCCATGCTGATCTTGTCTTGAATCCTGTCTCCTAAGACAATTAGTGCAGAAACTGCCATTTGAACATCTCCCTGAAAGTAATTGCACCATTCTATCTTATAGTTATTGTTATTAATTAAAAGAAAGAGATTCTATACACTTTGCCTGTGCATTGCGAAATCAGTCAAACTCGGACATAACCACTGGTATGATTTAGGAAGGTTTTGTGTTGAACCCTTACGTTCAATATTCTCCAGAATTCTATTCAGAAAGTTTTCTGACTTTGTTGGACATAGGACAAATAACAATACACACGCCAAGTTGAATCTGCCCCAATGAGCTGTGGTGCGTTGTTTATTTTGAATGGACATTTACACCATTCTTATTTCATTACATAGATGTTCAAGCTTACAATTTGATTATCCACAAAGTCTTTTATAACAGACCCAGGCTACCAGCTAAAACACCATGCGATGTAATTTTCTTTTGGCTGGTCTCCTGCTCATTTTCATTTAGCAGACAAATTTCTGCTTAGCGACTTCATGCAAATGGGCATAAAATGGTTAGAACGAAAGACAAAAATCTTTTTTCAAAACTACCAGCTTACCTGATTTGCATAAAAAGACAACATGTCAGTAACTATTGGTATGAACTTGACAGAAAGTTGAAGAAACGGCAGTTGCTTAGCAACGGAGGGGTTGATTACGGGGGCAACAAGAATCTGGTTGCCAAGGCCAACAGAGTCCGGTTCCGCATCTAGTAGTTCACTGTAGAGGTAAAAGGAGGGTACAGGTACTAGATTCAGATATGGTGTGTCATGGCCGAGCAGTTAAGAGTACCAGACTCGAGTTTTGATGTTTCCGATCAGCAGAGTGTGGGTTCAAGTCCCGGTCGTGGCACTTGTGTCCTTGAGCAAGGTACTTTACCATAATTGCTTTGTTAAAGGTATTATACAGGATTGGTAGAGCTGACAAAACAGTCGCAAACAAAGTTCATGTTTTGTGTGATTAACCATATACAATGAAAAAACAAACCTGTGAAAATTTGAGCTCAATTGGTCATCGAGGTCACAAGAAACTAGTGAAAAGAAACCTTATGTGTTTTCTGTTTTTCAAACATTGAGTTTATTATCGCGCGCGATAAAAACTATTGTTTTATTCATTTCTCAGAAACGATAGCATTTTAGGCAGCAATATTTTAAGGAACCCTTTCGACCATTACTCACTTTAAATCATGTAAGTTATGTGTGAATCTGTGAACATTTGTGTTTTTCAATCTTACCAATAGTGTACAGGGCTTTTAAACCTAGTTAAAACCTAATAACTATGTTATTCAATCAATGGCAATGAGGGATTATCTAGCTGGAGGTGATGTGAGACCATGAGGAAGAGAAAACAAGACATGAATATTCATTTTCATGAATATTCATTTTTGTGTGGAGGTTCCTCCAAGCAGTCATGCCACGCAGGAATCATCACCCCAAAAAATATACATTATTATTATTTTTTTTCTCTTCACAAGTACCCTCCATCATAAAAGACAAGAGATAATTGCGATTTAGTCTTTTTCTCATAAATATTATTTATTCATTTATTATAAACAGATCATCAAATGACTCACGCAGATATAGACTCTTTGCGGAGTTTGTAGTGCAACTGATCCGGCGAAGGGGGCCTGAAAAATCAAAACAAAAATGTTAAATGATTTTAATTTTGAAAAATTTTAACAGAGAGATGGATGTTTCAAATTGTACTGGTCATTTCTTTTAACACCATGTACGCTATGTGTTACTCTGCGAACATTTATACTTCAAACCTTATCAATGTTGTGCACACACCTTCTAAGGTGCTTACTACACACCTTCTAAGATGCTTACATACCTACAAGTATCAAGGATTTCATGCCGCTGTGAGAATGCCTCGTTCGGTAATGTCCAAGTGTCTATGTTCAAGCCGCCGTTCTCGTACTCGAACATCTCGTCGGCGTAGCCTTCTCCGTCCTCCCGCACCTGGTCGCCGTAGAAGAAATCGGCCACGCCCTCACCGCCGTCTTGGGTCCAGTTGGGGGGCTCGACGGCGGCCACATGTTCCGGATCCAGCTCGCTGTCGCTCAGGGCGGAATCCTCGTCTGTCTGTCCCGAGGCGGACTCCACTGTCGGGTTGTCTGTCGGTTGAGGGGTCGCCGGATGAAGGTCATGACCACTCGCTGAAAAAGGATTGAGGATGGAATTAAGGGTCAAGATTAATCACGATTGAGTGACTTTCTCTGTGAGATTTCTGAGCCTGATTTCATAGAGCTGCTTAAGCACAAAAAGCAGCTAAGCAAAACAAAATTATTCTCACCGGAATAAGGTTACCAGTCAAAATACCAAATTACATGTGCAATCTGTGCCTGGTATCCTGCTTAAATTTGCCTAACAGAAAAAGTATAAGCAATATTATCTGCTTAAGCAGCTCTTTGAAATTGGGCCTCGGTTCTTAACCTGGGGCCAGTTTCATAAAGCTTTTTAAAGGAAAACGGTGCTCAGCAAGTTTGTTCTGATTAGCAAAGTAAGCTAGGAACCAGTCACAAACAATGCACATTACATGTTATTTTGGCTGGTACCCTGTTTCTGCTAAGCAAGACTTTTCTCTGCTAAGCAATTTGTTGTGCTGAGATATTTAAATTGCTATTCTTCAAAAAAATTGAATGATGAGTGTTGGACTTCTTGGCTACCTTTCTCTGCTTCAGTCTGTTTCAAACTGTCGCTGGTCGTTGATCCGGATTTATTATATCCTTTCTTGGCGATTGGATTATCAGTGTAGATCAGCTTAAGCATGTTCCATGTCTGCGCGACCTTTGTGTGACACAAAAAAACAGTTCACCATGAGCTTAAAGGCCCTGTACACTATTGGTAAGATCGAAAAACACAATGTTCACAGATTCACACATAACTTACATGATTTAAAGTAAGTAATGGTAGAAAGGGTTCCTTAAAATATTTCTGCCTAAAATGCTATCGTTTCTGAGAAACGAGTAAAACAATAGTAAATATCGTGCGCGATAATTTGAAAAAACAGAAAACACATAAGATCTCTTTTCACTATTTTCTCTGATCTCGGTGACCAATTGAGCTCAAACTTTCACAGGTTTGTTTGTTCATGCATATGTTTAATCACACAAAATGTGGACACTGATTTTGAGCTGTTACCAAAAGTGTACAATACCTTTAACAAAGAATTCATAACCTACTCTTGGTAACATTGGCAGTCAGGTTGGCAGTATCTTTTCTCGACAAGGGGCACTAAGTGGTTTGGGTTTTCAGTCCCTACCTTACTGCGTGGGTTTTCCCTGGAATAATTCTCCGGGGTTTTCCTCCCACATCTAAAACTGAAACTTCCTTCTTTCTCTACTCTCCATGGGTTCTTGGCTAGTATAGTGATTATGTTTGCTTTTCTGAGAGAACTTGGCTTCACAGCCAGAATTAAGAAATGAAATGAAAACGAAACATTTCCTACCATGAACATCAGTACCGATGTTTGGTACAACGTGCACAGACACGAGTGGTTGTGCTGTGAGCATCACCAAGATTGTGTCTGGTGGCACAACTGTGCACAGAACTAACCGAGTACAGGTGTGTGCTGTGTGGATGCATTCACCACAAGATTGTGTCTGGTGGCACAACTGTGCACAGAACTAACCGAGTGCAGGTGTGTGCTGTGTGGATGCATTCACCACATGACATCATACTGCAGGCTGGCATAGTTTATCTATCATTCAAAACCACACTGGATGATAATGAATGGTCAGACAGTTGGAGGGATAAAGCAGTAACAATTAATTTCAAAAGAGGATCAACAAATTCAAGTGAAAAAAAAAAAACGTGGCTAGGGGATTTTTAGGGGTGAATTTCATATTCCGATTTGATTATTTTTACCTGGTGTCTGCCGAGTTCGCGGGACACATTGGCGTTATGCTCGCAAAGTTCAGCAAAGGGTTTTCCAGTCAACTTGTATCTGTGAGCCGTGGCGACGAACACATCTGAAAACTAGACAGAAAATTCAATTGACGTCGTCAGACGCAAAGTCGCATCTCCGATTAACCATAATTGGACGAGGGGACCTTGGTTTAAAATTTAAGAGACGGAGAGAAGCGGGCGTCCTACTTATCGGTTCTTTTTGCATTGTTTTCAAACGATGAGAACAATAGAAAAGGACCGGTGGGTGGAGACGCCCGTGTTCGTGTCAACATCCTCCCATTGACCACTTGCATGAAGGTCACAGGCAGCTACTGTCTGTCCCGCTTGCCATTTTTGGGAGTCAAACTGAAACAAAGATATTGAGCAAACAGGGAGACTGCCAACACTAGGGCTGGATAGCTCAGTTGGTTGAGTGCCGGCATGCCAATCCGGAGGTCGCAGGTTAAATTCCGCTCTACTCAATTTCTCTGTCATCAACCTCGAAACTATGGTAAGCGTGTAAACCGCATGCTTAATGCATTCGAACGCGACATCAGACCTTTTAAAGTGCTGCTTAAGTGGCACAAAAAGTAGCTAAGCAAAACAAAATTATGTACCAGAATAAGGTTACTGGCCAAACTACCTTGTCGCATGTACAATTTGTGACTGGTATCCTGCTGATTTCTGCTCAGCAATATTTTCTGCTTAAGCAGCTCTATGAAATTGGGGCCTGGTCAATACTACACGAGTTCGATTGGTGTTGTTTAACCGTGATGACTTACTGCATTTGTATCTTTCTTTTTGTAAACCAGCATGGAGCTCTGGTAGGGCCGGAAGACTTCTGGCAACCCCGCCGGTCCCCTGCGCCTGAATGTCATAGGGTTGCGTGTACTGGAGTAGTTGGTCGCCAGCATCTGGCTCTCCGTTTGGCTGGAGTTGCCCATCAGGGCGTGGCAGACGTCGCCATAGATACTGAGTGACACACCCACTGGACACTGTGAAGAACGAAACAAAAGAGAATAACAGCAAGAACTTACAAAATGATCGCATAGTTTATATATCATTCAAGACCACAGTGGATGGGTCAGACAGTAGGAGGGGTTGACTGTGTACTGTGTAGATGCATTCACCACATGATATCATATTGCAGGCTGGCATAGTTAATCTATCATTCAAAACCACAGTGAATAACAGAATGGTCAGAGAGTCTGAAGGTTAACGGCAGGTTACTTTGGGAGCTTCAAATCTCACTTCCTCAGGGTCTTTTCAAAAGAGATTCATACACAGCCCTGGACTATTCCCTTCCAATCTTCAAATATCGACCCTTTCTCTTCAACAAATTCTTACCACGCTGTCTGCAGGTCTCTTGGCATCTTTGAAAATGTGTTGGTAGAGAAATCCATCTTTGCCTCCCGAAACAAAACAGTGAGGGTCTCTCCAAGCCACACCTTATAAAAAAAACAAGGGTATTTGAAAATGAACTTCTGCGAAAAAGGTAGACAAAATTCCATTTACGGAGCACCTTAAAAACTGGATCGGTTCATTATTCCAGCATGCCTATGTGGACCTGTCCATTGGACCACCCGGGGCCTTTCCTTTGAAACATTCAAAATGCCAACGCGCACATTCTCTCGCGTAGAAATGTTCCCGCCGTTTCGGCACAATGTCGCGGTCCAGCGGAACATTGTGGCAGTCCACTGATTGTGGGCGTATGGCTTCTGGAACGTTCTTTTGCGCCAAGGACATGCCCGAATTTTGAGACACCCCCTTACAGATTTTGTTTTGTCTGTTTGGATAACACAAGAAAAGCGCGCCACTAATCGCTATTTTCCAATGTTTTAATAAAAATTCTTCAAAAATAAAAGAATGTGCCTCTTTGTATTATTCTTGTGTTGTCCCTAAGAAGGAAACTGCTTTTCATGCTTATGAGCAAAGCGAAGTAGCAAGAAATCAAGTTTTTCTTGGTGGAACATTTTTTTCTCTATCCTCCCAATCCTGCCAAAGTAAAAAAACTCCTTCCCGTAGAAATCTGTAATACCTGTTGCCATATCCTTGTGCTCTTCGAAGACGGCGAACGGCACATAGGGTCTACGGATATCCCAAACGCAGACCGCCTGGTCGACAACCTGCGAGCAGCTGGCAATGTGGAACTTCTTCTCCGGTCGCCACTTAATGCGGGCTACCGACGCGATACAGTAGACAGTGTTCTCGGCTGTGAGCTTGTTCTCCGAGTTGTCTTGCAATCTCCAGATCTATTGGAGAACAAAGATTTCCAGAAAAAAACTTCAAATCGACAATCAAACCAGCATTCCTACGACTCAACCGTCAATCCTTGAGGCAATTGCACTACGCAAACAGGCCCGAAACGCTACATATTGTACTACCACTAATTTGCTAGCAATGGTGGTTGGGTTGGCACATCTTTCCTCGCCTTCCACCTCCGGGACCCCGGTTCGAATCCCGCCGGGGACATTATGTGGATTGGGTTTTCAGTCCCTA
Organism: Pycnopodia helianthoides; assembly: GCA_032158295.1. Classification (NCBI taxonomy): domain Eukaryota; kingdom Metazoa; phylum Echinodermata; class Asteroidea; order Forcipulatida; family Asteriidae; genus Pycnopodia; species Pycnopodia helianthoides. The sequence goes on from CM063263.1 coordinate 2,142,674, forward strand.
CCTGATTACGTGGGTTTTCCCTGGAATCATTCTCTGGATTGGGGGGGGGGGGGGTTTCCTCCCACATCTAAAACTGAAACTTCCTTCTTTGTCTTCTCCCCATGGGGTTCTTGGCTAGTATAGTAATTAAATTCGCTTTTCTGAAGGTCCTAGGCTTCACAACCAGAATTAATAAATGAAATGAAATGAAATGAACCTTTGCATACCTTTTTTCTGGCTCTTTTTTTTACTGGGAAACTTTTCACAAAACTTTGCAAACACTTTCCTACCTTAATCAGCCTATCCCTGCCACAGGTTGCGATTAAGTTACGATCTTCCGGGTGCCAATCTAATGAGAATGCTGGTCCGTTATGCGCCATGTAATCCAACAATACTTTATCACTCCATCGGAAATCCCACATCTGGAAATAAAACAACGAGAACATTAAATTAAATTTAGGAAATTCTGACGTGGTCCAAGTTTTTAAAATGGACCTCCATCTGAAATCCTACATCTGATTGGAAAATGAAACAATAGGAACACTAATCTGAGTTTAAGAAATTCTTGCGTGGACCAAATTCTCAAATGGACTTCCATCTGAGACATTATAGGCTGGCACAGTTAATCTATCAGAACAACTTGGGTGATACTAAATGGTCAGACAGTAGGAGGGTTGACTTTGCACTGTGTACGTGCATTCATCACGATAACAATATTGCAGGGGTCGATTTCACAAAACTCTTCCTAACTTAGGACTAGTCTTAGGCAATGCTAAGAGATAGGAGTAGTCCTAAGTACTGGTCCTAACTTAGGACTAGTCCTATCTCTTAGCATTGCCTAGGACTAGTCCTAAGTTAGGAAGAGTTTTGTGAAATCGACCCCAGGGCTGGCATAGTTAATCTTGTAAAACAACTTGGGTGATATTGAATGGTCAGACAGTAGGAGGGTTGACTTTGCACTGTGTACGTGCATTCATCATGATAACAATATTGCAGGGCTGGCATAGTTAATCTTGTAAAACAACTTGGGTGATATTGAATGGTCAGACAGTAGGAGGGTTGACTTTGCACTGTGTACGTGCATTCATCACGATAACAATATTGCAGGGCTGGCATAGTTAATCTTGTAAAACAACTTGGGTGATACTAAATGGTCAGACAGTAGGAGGGTTGACTTTGCACTGTGTACGTGCATTCATCACGATAACAATATTGCAGGGCTGGCATAGTTAATCTTGTAAAACAACTTGGGTGATATTGAATGGTCAGCCAGTGGGAGGGTTGACTTTGCACTGTGTACGTGCATTCATCACGATAACAATATTGCAGGGCTGGCATAGTTAATCTTGTAAAACAACTTGGGTGATATTGAATGGTCAGCCAGTGGGAGGGTTGACTGTGTACTGTGCTGATGGATTTGTATGGATTCAGGGATTGAAATACCTGTAGGTTCCCACTGTCTGCTGTTGCAGCAAACGTTAAGTAGTTACTGTGTGGCCTGAACTGGATATCTCTAATGCTCTCATTCTGCTTTCCGAATGTAGACTCACACTTATTCGTTCTTAGATCCTGCACAAAAAAAAACAACATCAACATTTAATGAAAGGTTGATCAAACACGAGGGAGAAAGAAATAGGTTCCCCCCTTGTCTTTCACTTCTGCGGACCCGGGTTCAATAATAATATCATACTTTTCACCATGGTCAAGTGGTTAGACCGCAGGACTTGCAATCAGGAGGTTGTGGGTTAGAATCCGGCCAAACTAACTGCTGATTTCACAATAACTAAAATAAGTATCGTCATCAATTACTGGAACAGAATTTATTGATTTGTGCAAAGCATAGCCATAGACGTCAAACCAACGTTTGTATGAGAGAGATTGGCTGCTGCCCAGCTTGGCGTTTACATCCCTACCTTTTCCGAGTTCCCCTGTTGGGAAGATCAACTAAACTTACGAAAAACTTCATGGTGCCGTCCTGAGAGCCACTGAGCAGAATGTACCAGTCCGTTGGGTGGAAGCAGACCCTGTTGACTGTCCGAGCGTGGTCCATGAACTCTTGGTCGAGCTTATTGCCTTGGTGTTTGTTCAAGTCCCAGGTACACACATGACCGTTGGTTGCTCCCGTGGCAAGAATGTTATCTGTGGAAAAAAAATTATACCAGAAGTTTATTTTGGGGGGTTGAACAAAGAAAAAAAATTGACTAGAGCGGGATTTGAACCTGAGACCTCTGGATTATTGTGCCGGCGCTCTACCAACTGAGCTATCTAGCCATCCATACCAGAAAAACCAGGGCCAACCCCTTTTCTTTCAGATAAGTTTACTGAGTTCTTTTGCATGCATTACAAAACACCCGAGACCTACAACTTTACGTCCCATCCGAAGGACCAAGCGATAAAGGTTAAGTGTCTCGCTGAAGTTAAGGACACAAGTGTCAAGAGCTGGACTCGAACCCACACCTGGCTGATCTGAAAGACTGAAACACCAGAGCTTGATGCCAGTGCACTGAACAGCTTCGCCACGACATGCCGTGTGGTAGAAATAGTAACCCCATCTGAAAATAAATTGGCTTTAAAAGTTCTACAATCTTTTTGAGAAAACAAAGAATGAATATTCGAAATAAAATAAAAATTCCCCGAAGTAAACAACTTTCATAATAAATGACATCCACACAAAACTTGCTACACTTTTCGGTTTCAAGCGTGACAAAGGCCTGGAATTTCATGATTGAGAGGGCAAGGCCATTTTCATTTTGCAAGGGCACTTCCATTGGAAAATCTGAAAATCTATGGGAAACTTTTCAAGGGGCACCGAGGCCAAGACCAGGGGCAACAAAGGCCATGGCTTCCGTGGCCTCTGTGTAATTCCAGGCCAGGGCCCAATTTCATAGAGCTGCTTAAGCAGAAAATTTTGCTTAACAATTGCCTGCTAAGCAGAAATGAGCAGGATACCAGTCACAAATTGAACTTAAGACATGGTAGTTTGGCTGGTGACCTTATTCTGGTAAGCATAATTTTTTTATGCTTAAATGCTTTTTGTGCTTAAGCAGCTCTATGAAATTTGGCCCTGGTGACAGGTCCGGTAAGTAAAAATGATTAGTAATACTCACCTTTTGAAGGGTGCCACATTACGTCAGTGCAGCAGTATTTCAGAGTTATCCGACCCACCCTCAGGTCGAGTTTCTCTTTGAAGCAAGTCTCCTCAACGCTGAAAATTTTAAAGACTGAAAAAGACAAAAATGAAGTACATTGTTAGGGTTGACCTTTAGTGCACTCATGTTGATTTGAACGAATTTCGGTAGAGTTCCATTAGAACTGTGTGCATTGTGTGCCTGTTCATCTCTGACCTCTGACCCAAGTGGTTCGTTTATACTGGTTTTACAAATTGTACCACCAAAATACCAACCTGATCGTCCAGCTACAACGACTTGGAATTTTAGTAGAGTTTCATAGAACTGTGTGCACTTTGTGCCTGTTCATCTCTGACCTCACTGACCCAGGCGGTTCGTTTATAAATTGTACCACCAAAATACCAACCTGATCTTCCAGCGACGACAACTTGGGATGTATCTGCACAAGTGCTGATTGCATTGATGCATGGTTTGTTGATGCTTTCATCCACTTTAACACCCATGGTCATGTGACCCATGATGCTGCGGACTACAATCAAAAGAAACAAGATCAACTTTTTTGTTATTTTGAAACTGGCATTTTCCTGGGTAAACAAGATAGGGGGGTGCCTACGATCTTTGTTCAGACAGAGCACCAGACTCAAAGCTCTCGTGTTTCTGATCAGCAGAGTGTGGGTTCGAGTCCCAGTCAGGCACTTGTATCCCCGAGCATTATAATTGACCATAATTGCTTTGTCTTTCGGATGGGACGTTTAAGCTGTAGAATGTCCAGGCATAAATAGGATTGGTAGTCCACAGAAAAGAACACAGAACACTTTTTGTGGAAAAGAGTCGGGTCGGGTCAACCCCAGCATGCCCAGTGTTTCTGGCTCACATAGCAAGCACAGTTATTTACAGGTTTCTTCAGGCTTGCGAGCTACAGTGATTAAGTCAGACCAGGAATTACACGGGGCCACGGAGGCCATGGGTTCTGTTGCCCTGCTCTTTGCCTTGATTTTCCAATGGAAGTGCCCTCTGCAAAATGAAAATGGCCTTGCCCTCTCTCAAGAAGATGAAATTCCAGGCCTGTTAAGTTCACTTGTACGACATTGTATTTTGGCTAGTAATAAATACGGTAGTACTAGTAGTAAGTACAATGCTCCATAATGTCTACCTCCATGGTAAAGTATCTAAGTAACCTTATTCTGGTAAGCACAATTTTGTTGTGCTAAGCTACTTTTTCAATTGTGCTTATTATTTATTAGAAATGATGATCAAAACAGAAGTGACAATGATGTTGAACTAACCTCCATCTGTTACAGATCTTGACATTTTGAATACCTTTGTATTACAAAAATGATATTTCAAATTCACATAGACTTTTAAGCAGAATAATAAAGTAAGACAACATTTCTCGATCGGTCAACAACACGGTCAAGTCGATCCATCATCATCGTGTGATGTTTGTGTGATTGTTATTTATATATTTCAAGTCTGGTTCATTGGTTCGCTCCAAAATGAACACGGTAATGATACTGAGGTGTGAGCATTCTGTGACCACACACAGAGGAACCAGACTGAGAAAATTTCCCATGATGCACCTAAAATAGAAAATGTCTCCGCGTTAAGAAAGAGAGTGCACTTTTATCGAAAAAAAGTATCCCAATCCATCGCAGAAAATAAACCAAAAAGTAACGAAATTTGCAGTACATTTACTAAACAACACGTTATACAACCGCACTGTGATATTGTTGAACACTCTAACGGTGTATTTCATGATGAAATTATGCTGTAGTTTTTACTAGTTTTGGGGTAGTAGCATAGCATTGATCAATGTATAGACATTGCTGATGACGTAAATGAACTGCCACCATCATACGTGTACAAATTCGAATGGCTACTAAAAATTCAGTGCGGATGGAACAACTCTTTTGATCAACTATGCTAAATTCTTACACTAATTTGCAGCACTGAGACAGATTCAGGACATGGAAACACCTAGCATATAAATTTACAGGGAGTGCGTGCCAGTATTTAAGGTTCAAGCCGACAAAAGGATGCTGATGAAATAACTTTGGAAACGCATTTTTCGTTGGGTTTACGGACCGACAAAGGCTTGCTGACGACCGCCGGGGAGGAGCAGGTTTTACCGGCAGTTGGACACAGGGATTTGTGGCTGCCCGTAGCATGGTAGCGGTCTTCGTAGTCCGCCTGGACATTTTTAAGATGGTAAGGATTGTTGTTCAATTGTGATATGACCTGAAAGAAAAGAAGTACAACTACTGACAAAATACTGTTTTTTGCATGAACAAGGGGGTGGGCGGGATTGGGAGGTGGGGCATGTGGGGGGGGGGGTGAAGAAAAAGTGTGGTGCTGTTGAAACAAATAAAAAGACACCTGAATAGCTCAAAGTTTTTAAGCTTATAAAATTACAACACTATTGTAGATTGGTGAGATTGGGGAAAAAAACAACCATATTTAGCATGTTTAGATTTTGGCCTTGGGCAAAAAGATTGAATGATAACAGATGCGCTGGCAAAAATAAATAAAACTGAAAAAGTGGCAGTGGGAATCGGCATCATTTCCAACACTACCCCCTCCCCTTACAGGGGAATAATGACTAAACCAGTGTAAGTCGTAGATTTTAGTGCATGAAAGGGAACTCAATTAAAACTTTAAAATGTTCCACTCGCAATTGAGTTGAGGGAAAAAATTACTAATTTGGGGATTGCTATTTTGCAAAAGCTTTCAATAGTCTCATCAGTCCAGTGATTTGACCATTGTCAGGATTGTTCCTGATTTTAGTTTTTTAGATTTTAGTCAGTGATCTATCTTCCTTTGCCTTCAAGACATAAATTGAGCAGTCAAGCAGTGTTCTCCACAGACCTTTTTTTGTTGGGAGGGCGGATTGAAGAAAAAGTGTCATCGGATCGGTGCTTGTCGGTATGACATCATGGGACGGTGAACTCCGTCATTTTGAAAGCTGACGGTCACGATGATTGCAAAGTTTGGGGAACTCCCTGTTAAAAAGACGGTCCGTTGACTTTGTATGGCTAGTGTAGTAGCCTACTAGTCCCATTTTGAAAAATCATAAGAAGTATCAAGACATTTTTTTTTTAACCAAACACTTAAATGAAAACAGAGAGGGAGAGTTAAGTAGACGTTTTAACTCACTAGACGATTTTTTCTTAGACTGATTCAAGAAATTTTTGAGCGAAAACAAAGACAATGATGTGACCAAAAAAGTGGTCACTGACAATTGTGTTATTTAACTCTCAGAAACAACTTACACATAATTACATAGCTTAGTGCTCATTTTGCTCTTGAAAAGTGATGATATATCTTGACACTTTGCAAAACAGTCAGGAGCTCCTTAAAAAAAACCTGTATTTCTTAGCTTAGCTTTTGGAAGAAATTGAAAAAACATTACAATCTGCACGTATTTATCAAAGCGGGCACCTCATTGGCCATTGCATTATTAGCAAATACACTGACCAATCGCTTTTCACGTACAGTAAAGCTCGGACCAACAAGGCATGTATGGTACCTGTTCATACATCAGTGTAACTCGACGACACTCGAGGCAGGACCATATCAGTCCATCCGACACATGCAGGCTGCGACCGAGTATCATGAATAATACATAATCTTTTGCGGAAGCTGACCAATCAGGTGCTTCAATTTAGGCTAATAAGTTGTGTTGGAGGTCCAGGAAGGGTCATTGCAATGTTGCTGTTTGTTGGTCGGTAGGCACAGCAGTGCGGCTACTCGTTTGAGTGTGCCCCTGGCGGAAAATAGGGTGTATGGAAGGGAGCTTCTAACCAGTGCTCCGCACTGGAATCGATGTTGCTTTCATCCATGATTTGTCACTTTACTTTGGCAGGGCAGCCAATTCTTTGGCAGGACGGCCTTCAATGGTCAGCAGGCCCTCCCAAAACCCACACGTGGAGAACACTCAAGGGAAAAAGATGCACCCCCCCATGTCCAATCCTTTAGTTTCACATTGTGGTGACGTAAAGTCTGTAAATCTTCTGAAAGTTCAGCGGGTTTTTACTCTTGTACAGTCACACTCGTGACTCGTGTCACAACCTAAGGCTGTGTCCCAGTTGGTTGCTGCTGCGACTGGTTTGGCCACCACAATGACATGAGTTGAAGCACAGAATGCCCATAGCAACACCCTTGCCATCTGAGAGTTGAATAGTGACTGGTACAATGACTTGCTTAGTCACAAGTTACCACTCAAATTTGAATTCCTCAGACTTATGAGACTGTGGGTATGTGCACATATTTCAGGGCAAGCTTTTGCATAGTTACATAAGAGACAATTCTGAATGAATGTGTATGGCACAGTAGTACCAGGGTTTGCTTATCTAGAGCAGGCCTGGAATTTCATTTTAGAGAGGCAAAGCCATTGTCATTTTGAAATTGGCACTTCCATAGAAAAATCTAAAGTCTATGGAAAAGTTTTGAAGGGGCACCAAGGCCAAGGCCAAGACCAGGGCAACGGCTCCGTGGCCTTCATGTAATTCCAGGCCTGCTAGAGGTTGCTATACAAAAGCTTGCCCTGAACCATTTGACATAGCAATTCAAATTAGGTGGTAAATATTAATATTATATATTTTCTGGTAATGAAACTAAGGATGCCTCAAAGTGAGCTTAATCACTGTAGCTCAAAAGCCTGAGGAAACCTGTAAGCAAGGGTGCTTGCTATATGAACCAGAAACACCGGGGTTAACCCCTACTCTTCCTTGATAATTGATCCAAGTTCTTTTACGTACACTACCAATCCTAGTACATGTACATGGGGCCTATGGCTTAATGTCCCATCTGAAGGACAAAGCAAATTGTGGTAATTGCTCAAGGACACAAGTGCCACAACCGGGACTTGAACCCCACACTCTGGGATGATCAGAATTAAAACCACTTGGCAACAGCACACCACTTATGACCTTAAATTAAGCAAGTTATTGTACCAGACGTTGTTCAACTCAAACTCCCAAAATGGCCTATTCCGACACAGCCTAATTTGGGTAAACTATGAACACTTCTTGAGTATACTCCAAATTTGTCTGCTTAAGAATTGACTGGTGAGAAAATCTTGCTTTATAGGGAAACCAAATTGTAACCACTTAATTCCAGGTTTGTTTTGAAAAAGGTGAAATTTTATTCAGCGATAAACATTGGTTTTTTAAAATATTTTACCGAGGTTTTTTTTTGTTTTTTGTTGTTGTTTTTTTCCGTCTTAGATTTGGTAAAGGTCATCTGCTCATGGACCGACCAATTTTAAAGAAAAAAGGGTTTCATGATATGTAAACAGAAACTTAAATTAAATTGGGGTTTTCCCCATGAATGCACAAGCTAGCGTAACGGGGTGATGTGTGTGAATTGCAGACCGATACGCACAAATTGTGGCCGATACAGTATATTTTATTAATTTCTTTTACATTAGATCCAATTCACACAAAAATCATCAAGAAAGAAACAATTTAAGAATGCCCCAGGGCTTTTAAAACAAAAAAATAAATACCAAGGGAACAACATTCCAAGGACCTCCTTTCAATTCCACATGCTCAGGCCAAACTTCCAAAATTGTATGTGATGAATAATTTCCTGCCAACTTCTTTTTGGATTAGAGATCTGCTGTTAAGAATATATTGTGAAAGTTTTTGCCGATACTTTATGGGAAGACGTTCTAAATAATGCAGGCATAATTTTCTTCCAATTGTAGTCTGATTTCTTGTTTTTTTTTTGCCTGTGGAAAAATTTTGAAAAATTGTGATTGAATAGCCTGACAAGTCTAAAGCCTACACTATGTGTACAAACACATGTACATGTGTAGGTCAGCCTTTGTACTTGATAAAATGTTTCTACTTTTTTCCAAAGACCAAATATCATGTCTGATAATGTTTTTTGAATCCCAACTGTTACATGTCGTTAATAATTTGCTTGTCCTTTTGCATAAAACATTCGGAAATATAAATACCTTTATTTTTGTTTAAAAGTCCCATTTTTCTGCAATCATATAATTTTGAATCCATTAATTTTTTGCATACCACCACTCAAAATATGCATGAATTGCGATGCGATTGATCACAAAGGGATGTGTTCCATCACTTTTGAAACAATAGGCATGTTCTTTGTATTTTAACCCAACCCTCATATTGTCTGACCATTCAATGTCATCTAAGTTTTTAAATGAGAAATTATGCCAGCCTGCAATATGAAATCATGTGGTGAATGCATCTACACAGTACACAGTCAACTCTCCTACTGTTTAACCATTTAATATCATCCACTGTGGTTTTGAGTAATGATAAACTTTGCCAGCTTGCAATATGATATCATCTGGTGAATGAACCCACACGGTGCACAGTTAACCCTTCTACTGTCTGACCATTCAATGTCATCCACTGTAGTTGCAAATGATGAACTATGCCAGCCATTAACCCTCCTACTCTCAGTGACTCTTGGAAACATTTTTCAGTGAGTTGACCAACCATTTGAAACCATTCGACTGCCAAGGTTGTGTACGGTGGCACAACTGCACAAAATCAACCACTGTGTGTTCTCCAACTTTGAAAATTAGTTCTGTTTCAGGTAACCCAACCGACCCTAGTTTGACGCCGCGACCCTAAATTTGTTATTTAAAAAAAAAAACGGGGAAAAAAAAAACTTAAAAAAAAAAAAAATTATCTGGAAGAAAATCTCTGACTTTTACAAATTTAACATGTTTTAAGCAACATTGAAACAAAAACCAGAACATATCAAGAAAAGTTTACAGATATCTCCGTGATTTGAGTCTCATGATTTTGCGATGTCCTGCGACTCGACTTTGAGCGGAAAATACCCACAATTCAATGCGTTTTTTTTAAGCACCGGAAGCGTTGCAGAAATAGAGGGTCAAGGTTTTTTTTATTGGGAACCAAGCGCTAATAGCGCCGAGGCGCCAGGTTATTTCGAAGCCTGAAGCCACATGGAATCTGGCTGTCTTTTGGATACTATGTTTTGAATTTGTCTTTGATTTTACATATTAAAGTATTTTCTTACTGCAGTTGTACAGATACATATACATGTACTCATACTCCACAGAGGTCATTGCCTCCACCATGCCCCTGGTCATTGCCTCCATGCCCCTGGTCATTGCCTCCATGCCCCTGGTCATTGCCTCCATGCCCCTGGTCATTGCCTCCATGCCCCTGGTCATTGCCTCCATGCCCCTGGTCATTGCCTCCATGCCCCTTGTCATTGCCTCCATGCCCCTGGTCATTGCCTCCATGCCCCTGGTCATTGCCTCCATGCCCCTGGTCATTGCCTCCATGCCCCTGGTCATTGCCTCCATGCCCCTGGTCATTGCCTCCATGCCCCTTGTCATTGCCTCCATGCCCCTGGTCATTGCCTCCATGCCCCTGGTCATTGCCTCCATGCCCCTGGTCATTGCCTCCATGCCCCTGGTCATTGCCTCCTTGCCCCTGGTCATTGCTTCCATGCCCCTGGTCATTGCCTCCATGCCCCTGGTCATTGCCTCCATGCCCCTGGTTATTGCCTTCATGCCCCTGGTCATTGCCTCCATGCCCCTGGTCATTGCCTCTGTGCCCCTGGTCATTGCCTCCGTGCCCCTGGTCATTGCCTCCGTGCCCCTGGTCATTGCCTCCGTGCCCCTGGTCATTGCCTCGGTGCCCCTGGTCATTGCCTTGGTGCCCTTTAAAACGATATCGTACATTTTTTTCCTCACAGAGATGCCACTGCTTTGCCCTTACAATAATTAGCCCTGTTATAGACTAATGCTTTTTACTGCTGTGTTATCTGCTGAAGTACAAAGGTTGAATTTGTTGTTTTCTGTTATGCTTCTGCAGATCCATGTTAAGGAAACGACAACATAAATATTTGATGAAGCATCTCAACGAGTACGTCAAAGCCATTGGTAAAAATGCCAGGTCCACAGCAATCCTCAGGCAGCCGTAGCCGTATGTACCGTGAGAGTAGCCCTTCAGCTAGTTCAAGCCGAAGCCGTGTCTACCATGAAGACAGCCCTAACACGAGCTCCAGCCGTAATCGTGTCTACCACCAAGAAAGCCCTTCCGCTAGCTCAAGCCGTAGCCGTAAACACAAGAAGACTTCTAGGCATAAGCACAAACGCTCAAGGGAACGGGAGCGAAGAGAACAGGTTCCCGAGGTTAAGCCTCTAGTTGAGTATGATGACATTAGCAGCGACGAGGAGGTGTACTTAAGCCCATCCCCACCTGTTCAGTTTGTCTCGGAAACTAAAGGAAGCAAGAGCCACCGATCAGTTTCGCCGGCGACAGCTTTGAAAGAATACAGAAATGTTCAGGAGGAAAGAAACTCGCCACATTTACGGACTTCTTCAGGAAGCAGTAGGTCTTCACGACCTGCACACAGTGCTGTGGAGCAGCCCAAGGCGTACAGACACAAATCTCCTCCAAACCCTCCTAGGGCTTATCAAGCATCTCCTGATCCCGTCAGAAAAACAGAGAGCAAGCGGTCTCGATCTCCAAAGCAGAGCTCCCGGCATGCATCCCCGAGCCTGTCCAGGAAGAAACGATCGGAAAAGAGCCAACGCTCCAGACGCAGTCCAAGCCCAAGTCCAATGCGTAGAAGGCGTGCATCCAGATCGTCTAGTAGAAGTCCTACTTACAGGTAAGTATATATTTACACAACAATGGACAGAGACAAGTCTTTTAGAGGACCTCAAATCCAACTTTTTGCCTCTTTACAGTTTTCCAGTTTTTTATAAATCAAGCTTTTATCTTGAAGCCCATTCTTGTTTGTATGCAATTACCTTTCCTTGAGAAACAATTTTTCAGTGTTAGTTTTAAGAAGTTTATTTTGTTGGCGTTTATTTATTACCTGTGACACACATGTTGTGAATAAGATGTTTGCATTGCTGTATTTCTGTACCATGCTAACGGTTTCTTTCAGTAGGAAGCGTTCCCGACGATCAAGAAGCTTCAGCAGGAGCCCCTATCGCTCTCGGTCAAGATCCAGTTCAAGGAGCTACCAACGACGCAGGAGCCGGAGTCCCATTTTTGACTACTCCACGGCCAAATTTAAAATGGGCCTAGGCTCCGAGTTAAAAAAACACAAGAAGATTGTCGATATCAAGTCCATGGATGCAATGGCAAATAAGGGATTATCACGGAAGGCTGCAGTCCAGGAGGTGCAGTCACCTGCGACGCCGCCTACTCTACCTTCGAAGACCTACATGCGGCACAGTGAAAGCCCAATTAAAGTGACTATAAAAAATGAGGCTGCCATAAGCAGGGTCAAAGAAGAGTCTCCAGAAAGGACAGTGATGGAGGTACCCAGCCTGCGCAATCAGCCCTTCCAAAACTTACTGATCAGGAAGGAAGTCAAGCCTGAAGTTAAGGCGGAGCCGCCCCTTCCCACTCCTGCCACTAAACCGCCACTTCCTCAAGTTCCAACCCTACCTCCTCTTCCTCTGCCTCCAATGCTGATTGATGAAAAACGTTATGACGCGCCTCCTCGAGTAAAGGAGGAAAAGCCCAGGCTGTCGATGAAGGATCTTCCGCTGCCACCATCTGCACCGAAGTCGGCGACGAGCTCTCCACGTCTAACACCCACCGTACATTCCAAGTTGTTGAGGGAGGCAAAGCCAGTAGTCAGTCATAAGAGAGAGAGGATTAAGAAGAGGAGGGTGGAGCAGGTGTCTAATGAACCAAACTGGGGAGAGCGGTGTGTGGATGTCTTTGATATTGTGGATCAGGTTGGGGAAGGGACTTATGGGCAGGTGTACAAGGCAAGAGACAAGCAAACAGGTCTGTATTGTGATTTTAAGCTTAAGTAGTCGAGGTCTAGGAATTTATATCGACCATTCAAAGAAGGGGTTTGTTCTTTTAATATCCCATGCTCTGTCAAGGAAATAGATTGGTATGAAAGGCGTACATCTACTCCCGATCCTAACAAAATTGGAACTAAAATAAACTCATATTATGATTTTCAAAACTGATTGCTAAATTTTTCCCAGCAAATGTATTTTTGTAACTTTATGGACATGATCCCTGGACTCTACCCTGGTGTCCCCTTTCTGTTGGGTATTATTTGTTCCCTCATACAATATAGAAGTGCCCTTTTGAAATGTAGTCTCGCCCCTCCATGCTAAAAAAATTCCCAACCTGACACTCTTAAGCGTTTGACTTGTCTTTAGGTGAATTGGTCGCCCTCAAAAAGGTCCGGACAGACAATGAGAAAGAGGGTTTCCCCATCACAGCTGTCAGAGAAATCAAGATCTTAAGACAGCTGAACCACGCCAGTGTTGTCAATCTTAGGGAGATTGTCACTGACAAGCAGGATGCCCTAGACTTCAGGAAAGATAAAGGTGAGTCTTCAAGTCGCAGTTTTTGTTTCTTGCTCTGTAGGCTCACTTGCCTACAGGTGACCTTAATCTTCCAATGTCCTACTCCCCTATGCCTGGTACATGTATTTTGATCTTGTATTAGGGCCAGGTAGAATTCCTTTAGCAAAGGGCACGTCAATGAGAAATGTAAATTTGTACTGGTACATTTTTATAGAGACGCTTAAGCTGAAAATATTGCTTAACAATTTTCTGCTAAGAAGATATTAGCAGGACACCAGTCACAAATTGTGCTTGTGACATGGTAGTTTGGCTGGTAACTGATTCTGGTAAGCATAATTTTGTTTTGCTTAGCTAATTTATGTGCTAAAGCAGCTCTATGAAATTGGGCCCAGGGGGCATGGAGGAAGTTGCCTCGGTCCAATACCAGGCCTGAAATTTGTATTGGTATCTTTCCAGGGTTCTCCCCAGGATTTTTTCAAAACTGGGGAGGGGGGGGGGGGGCATTCTGGACCCAAACTTTGGGAGTTTGGCCAAAGCATGCTGAATTGAAACGAGGTACTCAGAATGTTTTCTACTTGGTGTTTATCTTGGTTTTAAAAGCCCTGCTGTGCAATCTGAAGCATTCTAAATGTATTTTTTTTTTCTTTTTTTTCTTTTTTTTTTCTTGGGGTCTTCATGCATATTGGTGTGCAATTTGCTTATATCAGACGGATATGCTAGCTTGTGCATGAGGAGAATCCTGCTTTCAAAAGGCATCAAGGCAATGAGAAGTATTAGGCCTGATGTTTCAGTAGAATTTTGGAAGTTGTGTAGGTGATCCCCTATTAACACCTTAATTTGTTTGTATCCCACAGGTGCCTTTTATTTAGTGTTTGAATACATGGACCATGATTTGATGGGGCTGTTGGAATCCGGACTGGTCAACTTCACCGAGGAGCACATCCGCAGTTTCATGAAGCAGCTCCTCGATGGCCTTAGCTACTGTCACAATCGCAAGTTTCTCCACAGGGACATCAAGTGCTCCAACATTCTACTCAATAACAAGGTGAGGAATCCATCTGCCAGACTGGTATAAGTGAAGGCGCGTCGTCGCTTCTCTTGATGCATAGCTGCTGGTAATTCTTTGGACGAGTTGCACGAAAAAGGGAAAACAAATTTCACAACTTTGACTAAACAAGCAATTCGTTGGTTATGCTTTATAATTTTTATCCGAGCAGATTCGTTTAAAAAGCATCTTCAGTCTAAAGAGAAATAAACGCAAAGAATCCAGGTTAAAGATCTTATTCCCTTGCTTATATCTCCATCTTAGGGTCAAATCAAACTTGCCGACTTCGGTCTCGCCCGGTTGTACCATGCGGACGACAAGTCCCGACCGTACACAAACAAAGTCATCACCTTGTGGTACCGCCCTCCGGAGCTCCTCCTAGGAGAGGAGCGGTACGGGCCGGCAGTGGACGTCTGGAGTTGTGGCTGCATCCTCGGTGAGCTCTTCACCCGGAAGCCGATCTTTCAGGCTAACCAGGAGATTGCTCAGCTTGAGCTAATCAGCCGAATTTGCGGCACGCCGGCTCCGGCCGTCTGGCCGGACGTGATACGACTCCCGTTGTTTCACACGATCAAACCAAAGAAGACATACAACAGGAAGCTGAGAGATGAGTTTGCTCTGTGAGTATGCTTGTATTATATACAGTATGTTCGTGGTATATATTTGGAGTTGCCAGAAGTGTAATTAATTGACTTGACTGTTGGTCTGAATTTATGAAAAGGAAGAAGCAGGTGCCTCTCAATTGGTTCAAAAAATATACTTTACTGTTTTACTTTTCTCATGACCTGCTTGTTCTTATGATTCTCTCAACTAACCCATATCTGCCTGGTCACAGTACATAAACAATGCATAAACAATGATAACAACTGTATTCATAGAGCGCCTTATACCTTCAGGAGAAAGTCCCTAAACGCTTAGAAGAGGAGAGAAAAAAAAGAAAAAAAAACTACATGTACGATGAATTGAACAGAAATATTTTGAGAAGAGTCTTGAAAGGTGTGCCGTCGAGAGATGGTTCCATAAATGAGGTTCAGCAAACTAAACAAGAAGTTCACCGTATTCATTATGATTACAATAACCATTCATTATTTACTGCCTTGCAAAGAAACATAACCCCCAACAAACTGTATACTGTTGGAAAGGGCACATCATTATCTTTAGTGTGGTATATATTTTCTCTCATTTCATGCCTCATAACGCTAGTGGTGAGAGAACAAAGAAAGACACTTAACTTCTTGTTCATCTGCGGGTTTTCCCGTAGTTTGGCACTAACAGAGTTTGTGTGTTCTACAAGAAATCCTGTAGTTGGGCAGATATAGGACTAGGCCCTTTTTGCTTAATACACAAAGCCCCAACCCTCCTATATCATTCAGTAGTGGAGAGTTGAAAGCTCAAAGGACCCGGATCCTTCTAAAGTCTCCTTGGTTTGGTTACGATGACTCGTGGCCTAAATCCGTCTAGATCCTTTTTAGACAGGGACCCTATCAGCACTGACCCACTCCCCCTAAAACCCAAATTTATCAGAATCCCATTGCAGCCAATCTGCATAAGACCCTAATCCTTCTTTCATTATGTCAAATACAGCCTGATCTTCCCCATGCCTTCTTAATCCTCCAATGCAGAAACCCACTACGTCCCTATTCCTAAAGTTGAGGTTAAGCACATCCCCTTTGGTGTCATTGTTAATTAGTTAAAACATCTTTTGCAGTTGTTTCTTTCATCGGAAAGGTATGTGTATGTCATCGTTTTATTTAAGAAAGTTGAGAATTAGAATTTCATTCAGCAACTTGTTGTTTCACTGAAGACATTAAAGTATGTAAGATAAATTCCATCTAAGTAGGAGTCTTCATCTTGGAGACTTCAAGTGACTTGGATCACTCTTCCCCCGTGCCTCCTTAACAACTCTTTTCCTGTCGCAGGTTGCCAAAGCCTGCACTAGACCTCTTGGATAAAATGTTGACCTTGACCCAGAAAAACGCATCACTGCTCCAGATGCCCTCAACTGTCCCTGGCTAAAGAGTGTTGACCCTAGCAAGATTGTCGCACCAAAGTGAGTCTGGAAATTACTTTCCTTTTTGAGTACCAGTTATGTTCCTCTTTATTTTTTGCGTTCAAGTTTTTATGAAATGAGACAATAAAAGCAATCCTGCAAGTTGTACACTATTGGTAAGATCAAAAAACACAATGTTCACAGATTCACACATAACTTACATGATTTAAAGTAAGTAATGGTAGAAAGGGTTCCTTAAAATATTTCTGCCTAAAATGCTATCGTTTCCGAGTAAAACAATAGTAATTATCGCGCGCGATAATTTGAAAAAACAGAAAACACATAAGATCTCTTTTCACTATTTTCTCGATGACCTCGATGACCAATTGAGCTCAAACTTTCACAGCTTTGTTTGTTCATGCATATGTTTAATCACACAAAATGTGGACACTGATTTTGAGCTGTTACCAAAAGTGTACAATACCTTTAAAGATTTTTAAAGTGCAGTTATTTTCATTTATAGACACAAATTTTTGTAAGAACTTGATAATTGCTGGTGTCATTTCAATGAAGAGAAATATAGTTTAAATGAATTGAGCCATTTGACTTTTTTTCTAATCACTCCAGCTTACCTTGTGGACAAGATTGTCATGAACTGTGGAGTAAACGGCGAAGACGCCTTGAAAAACAGCAAGCTGCTCAGTCACAATCCTCCTCCAAGCGAAAGGAGGTGGGACTTGGACTTGTGACTGATGAAAACGTCAAGATCCCAGGGATAAGTGGAGGTGGAGAATCTGCTCCACGATCGGGGGGATCTAAAGGAAGCAGGAGTGTCCCAAGTGATGGTGGAGAACCCGAAGGTCAAGACGCTGCCAGTAAGTCCGGCGAGAAGCAGTTGGCAGTGTTGATGACGCTGCTTCAGACACAGCCGTCGCTTGACGTGAACAAACTCGCCGAGGCTCTTAACATGAAGGTTGACAGGAGCACTATTAAGCTGCTGGAAAACTTGAACATGCAGTTGCTCATTACTGCTGCCGCCGCCGACCAGACGAAAGGTGGAGATGGTGCCAAAGACAAAGACGATGCGATTGTCACCAAAACTGCTGCTCTGCTTGCCCTCCTTAAAGGCAGCTCAGGAACAAAAAGTGACAACTCTGGAAGTGCTTCTAGTTCCAAACAGAAAGCCAGAGAAAAGCCCCCAGAGATACCATCAACGCTGACTGACTATGTTTCCAACCTGTTTGGGAAGTCGTCTGCTCCAGCAAACACGGTGGCGAGTGGCTCTGCTGGGACATCCAGTACAGGGAGTGCCTCCTCTTCTCTAGGCCAACAGGGTGCAGAAGGCGGGATGGACGGCGGCATGTACAGGCAGCCAGTGTCTAGAGACAGCTCATACAGCCCTGTCAGAAACCATGGTGAGTATGAGGAGCAGGACAGTTACGAGGCTGGGTATCAACGTAGAGGACCAGCCTCCCCACCGTCGGACAACGTTATGATGGAGGAAAGTAATGACGGGGTTGGTTGGAAGCCTCCAACACCACTGGGACCGCCACCTGATTCCCCAGAAGCAGAGCATGACACACAGCAAGAGGAGACTACTCTGGTGACTCCAGGGGTCAAAGCAGCTTTGATGCAGATGCTTCAAGCACAGGGGCTTTCAGAACTTGGCATGGACACCCAAGAGGAGTGCGAAGATACTTCGGATTCGGCTGAAGCCTCTTCTCACCACCATGTACCCCTTGTCGATACTTACAGGAATAACGCTCACCCTAATAACAACGTTCATCACAGCGCGGCCCCTCTGTTGAGTGACGACTCAAACGTCTCTCAAGACTTTCCGGGGTTCAGAGGAGGGTTGAACGCAGATGTGGAGAGCGGTTGGGAAGAAGGAACTGGGAATGGAAGTCTAGGAGGAAGTCAAAGTGGTCAATTTGGTAGGGAGTCCTTTTCATCAAATAGTAGTAGAAGTGGATTCGGGACAGGCTCCAACTGGAACTGAAACCAAAAATTTATTATCCAACGAAGAAAAAAAAGCGTGCCTCAATACCTTTTGCTGGATTATTTGTTACATTTGTTGCCTTTTTATGATTAAGATGTGCAGATAGTGACAGCTTTTGGGGGCTTATTTTTCTTACGATCCCCTCTCTCTCTCTCTTTGCTTAGATTCTAAATTTACAAAAGAGCCAAAACTTCAGATTTGAAGAAAATGCACACAATAAATTGGCAGATGAAGTTTATGGAAATGATTTTTTGATCACTGTGATTAAATATGAAAATTCACTTGTTTTTCATCTTGTGGCAAAAAAGGGGGTACAATTGCGGAATGCAAAATGATCCTTTGAACTCACTTGAAGGCACTTGGAACTGAAAGCTCAGGCTTTTGTTTCAAGTTTTCATTGTTAATTATTATTTTTTAAAGGGCAGAATAAAAATGTTCCAGGGGATAACGAGTGTGGTACCTAGACTTCAATGAGTTATTTACGAAACTCGATGCCAAAAATAAGCGAATCCAGCATTGTTGTTAATTGTTAATGATTAATTAATGTATTACTTTTGGCTTTTCGTTAATACTATTCCATCCCTGTTTTAAAAAGTTACAAGTTCACAAAAATATGTCTCTGTTGAAATTTGTACTTTTTGTTTATGTTGTATATGCTGACCTGTTGGAAAAAATTATTACTGGGAGAAATCTGCGCTCGGGTTTAAAAGGAAAAAGTACTTTTGGGTTTTCACCAATGCTTAAATCCAAATGATGTGCACCTTTTATAAGGTGTTTCCATTTGTTGATTAGTAGTGTATATTAGATAGGCCAACACTTTTTCACATTACACGTAATTTGTTCTGGTTCTAAACTATAATTATGAAATGATGTTTAGCTGTGTCCCTTGAAGCACGGAGAAACAAAGATGCATCAATTTATCTGAGCAGGTGTGAGAAAGTTCAGACTTTTATCTGAACTCGGACTTTTTAACGTCTGCGTGGTGAACAAAAAAATGCTGTATTTCTTCTCCAAATTAAATAAGTAAAATAAAAGGCTCTTTGATCTACTTCTCTAGCACTGAGGATACTGTACCAGTGTGTACCCAGAAGCTCCTGGCAATCTCTAGGGGCTTATCAAAAGGTGGACATGCGGGTGTTTCAATGTACATGCCAAGATCTGGACCACAGATTCAGACCTTTGTTGTCAGCAAGCAGCAACTCCTAGTCCTACCCTTGTCTAAGACAAAAGTTACTATTTGGTTTTACACTGTACTTTGTCTGCAAACCGATAGCTTGGGAAGCCTCTGGCAGCAGGGTCAGACAATTTATCATGATTACATGTAACCTATTATGTTGATTAACACCTAAGAGTTGTGAAACAATCTATTCATGGTAGGGATCGTCAATGCACAATAAAAAACTGACAAGTTCTAACTGTCGACAGCTTTTTTTCCCATGCTTTATTACATCAATTCAGTTTTACTTGGAATTATCAAATAGTTTGTATCGGCGACTTGAACATTTTATGCTACGGATACTTCAACGTCATTTTTGAGATTGAAAAATTAGTGACCACAGAGCTAGATGTGGCCACATTGTGCAGGTTTTTATTCACACAATGAACTGTATTTTATGTGGAATGAATGATGACTGGCCACTTGTTGTAGGTCTTGCCATTACTCCATTTGTCATGAGACCAGGTGAGATTTTGAGCCCAGTTTACACGGAAATATTTTGTGCGAAAAACTAAAACAATAAATGTAGCTGGTCATTTTATTCCACTGATATTAAAAGTGCTCATGTTTTCTCCATAAAGCTGGGCTCTTGACAAGACTGGTATTATAATATTGTAGATAATAGGGTTGGCACCCCTCTTTGAGGGAAAATAGGGGTGGCACCCTTCATGTCTAAAGCTGCACACCTGATATATGTAAATGTGACTGAGAAAAAATTGTCTTCTCGGCAAAACAATGTTTCTTAAAAAATTTGAAACAAAAACTTCATTGTGTTTGGAGAACATTTCAAGACACACCAAGATAAAGACCAAGATAAGTTGGAATTTCTGCAGTTGTCTTCAAGAAGAGGATAAGCAAAAATCAAGCCAACTTTTGACTGCTCCACAGAAAGCACCTGTAAGTATATCTTTGAACTTTTTGACAGATGTCTTTGAGGAAACGTGTATTTTCTTGAAAAAAAAGTCTCAAAAATGGAATTCAAAAGCATTTTGTGGGCACCAATGTATAATGATGGAAAAATTTAAATACTTCCTTGATTAAATATTTCACATTAAAAAGTTGCAGTGTGTGATTAAAAAAAAGATACTTTTTAAACGGCCCATCACAAGTAAAAGTGTTTGAAGAAATGGAAATGTTTTTGGCAATGACCATGATGGTGGATGGATATAAAAGGTGTAAAAGGAAAATACTGAATTTCTTTTTTTCAAAGTAACTGAAGAGAGCTTATTTTTATGTCAGGAGTGCACCTTTAAGTTTCAGTATTGTAAATATATAAATGGATAAAGAGTAGTGGCAAGTCTCTATAGTGTAGTTAAAGCAGCAACATGATGTATTTGTAAAAGTCCATTGTACACGTAGTATACTTGAATTAAAAGCAGTAGTTATCGGTAATTTTTGTGACCACTTTTAATGATGGAAGTAAAAGTGTACATGGCTGGAAAGATGAAGCGCTTCCACCACCTGTCGTTATTAAGTGTTTGTGACCTTTGACCCCAGAAGGGACTTCTGCGATAATTGACCCATTGCTTGAAATTTGTTCATTTTGGGGAAGAATGCTTTTTGAATGAACTGGGTCAAATTTGTTCCCTCATACACAATGCAGACTTTAATTTCATACTTAAAATGATAAGAATCAATAAATAATTAGAATCGACAAATGATTAGTATCCATATATATAACTTGAACATTTATTAAAGATATAACTTCAGACGGAAAGCTAAATTTGAAACCTTTTATTTTGAACAAGAATGGAGTTGGCAGGGACGTAGGGATGTGGTTGTACAGCGATGTTCAAGAACACATTTTAGTCAAATGAAAAGCACTGCAGATCTTGGGTTAACAGTTTGGAATAAGCCTAAATGGCACACCAAACTTCTTAAAATAATATTTACCAATAGTGCCCCTTTTTCATGGCATTGCGTACCACAGAATTCTGTGCTTACTGCGAAAAGCCTGTTATTCTGTTGGTCATGAATTCAGAATTCTGCAGTCGGCAGAGCCAAGAGATTGGACCTCAAATGCAACTCCTTCCAGCCAACTCTATCTTACAAAAATGAGCATTAAAAAGGGGCTCTAATGTTAGATCCAGTTTTGTGATTCACTTATTTTCCATTTGATACGAATCCTTTTGAAAATGGGAAAAATTACAAGTCTCGCATAGAAATGGTGTTAACTGCGTCGCATTTCAAATACAATATAATGTATTTGAAATGCATCGCCATCCAAGGTTTTGAGATTTAAAAAAAATAAATTCCACTCGAAGGGTACCAAACACAGTGGCAGTTAACACCATTTCCAATTTTTATGACAGGAAATAAATGCTAAGGTTACTACTTTACATGTGGTTTCAACCAGAAGCCAAGGTCAATTGAGGTCACACATTGTGTAGCGTTTGTTTATTTTTTGAAGACCTCTCTGATGATGTATAGTTGTTTGGGCTATTGCCCCGAACACCTAAATGACGTTTTACGCCTTTTATAATATGAGGCTGCATTGTTCTTCCCCACTTTCATGAGGACTCTGTCTATTAGGAAAATGAGTGTTTCACAAACTTAAATTTAACCTTGGAGACCCTGCTTAAATGGAAAAAAGGAAAAACACAATTTTGGTAACTTTTCAAAAGTATGACTTTAGAACCAACTACCGTAAAAAATGTCACAAGCAACTTTATCGGACTGTTTAAATTGCTAATGACCTTTGACCTAACGCCTCATTGGTCAAAAGTTTGAAAAATAAGTTGCCATATTTTTTCATAAAAGTTTCAGAATCACAAATGCTTGGTAGATCCGACTGTTCTTGAGCCATAATTTTGCGATGTGCATGAACCTACTATTACTCGCATTCTTAAAAAAAAATTAGCATCTCGTCCGCACACGCAGAAAGCTCTGCTGTGGTATAATTTGGTGAAAATGTCTTGCTGAAGGCACGAATGCTGTGACCTGCCACTCATAAACTCTAACCTGAGTGAACAAACTTGAATGCAATGCGCTAGGCCACAGCACCTCGGTTATAAGGAGCATACAATCTTGAGCCAAACGGCCTCTCAAACAAATTTTTTAGAGGGGGGGTCAAGCTATTTGCAGTCACTTTGAATGACTTGCAAATACTTTACAATCAATGACATAAAATTATGGAAAATGGAAAACTCTATATCGTGGGCAGCTGTAGAAAATGAATGTGTTGGGGAAAAGAAAAAAAATTGAAAATATTTATTTTAAAGCAATTTTTCTACGAAAGGAAGACAACTATGGAAAGTTCATAAAATAACCCTCTATCTGGGTTCTTTCAAGAATGGTTTTGGGGATTATTGATAAAGGTTAATTAACTAAAATCAAAACAATAGACTCTTGATCTTCGTATTTGCATGAAAGTGAAATAAAGGATTACATTGGTTTTACATGTTCCACTGCATTGCATTGTATCATGCTTGGATAACAATGTTGTTATTCATTTCTATGGCTTTCTACCATGCCAGCTTTGTCGCGTACCCAGTGTTCTGTTGTGATAATAAATACAGATTTTGAGTAACTTAAGGTCCAGACTAATGTGACCTTAGAGCCTCGGTTTGGTTACAATTGATTTGAATGGTAGAAAAACATGATGGCTGCATTTTCTAAATGCCTACATGTTTGGTTCCTGTACTTAAATTCAATGTATTATAAAATGATATCAATTGCTTTATAGGCATTTTGGGGGGATTAAAGCCATCATTAAAAAGGTGTAGACAAAACATGGTAATGATTATGTGAACTTTAAGGGTCCATGTCGTCGAGATCAAAGCAGGCCTGTTGCTGTACATGGAATTATGAACTCTCATCCAGTTACTGGACATCCCCGCGCTCCCTCCTTGGGTATAATGCGGAGGGAGGGCGAGCGGGCGCTTGCAGTAACTGGGTGAGAGTTGTACTTCCATATACAATCACAGGCCTTTTTCAGATTTTTTGTGTGAATTTATGCAAATATATTTTGGCCATTGTGTAATGTGTTGTACTATATAAGAGTGGACAAATTGTTTTTGTATGATTATAGAGACAATAATTGCATATTAAAATAAAACTCTCTAAAGCCCCTTTCACACTAGACAAATTCCCTGGAATTCCTGGGAAGTTTAGTGGACCTTTTCACACTTGAGTTGCTGACCCTGGCAAACTCCTGGGAAACACCTACCCCTGCTTGGGGAGTAGTTTTAAGCAAGGCAACCCCAAGGTTAGCATGCCGAGCAAAACGGCATCAAGTGTGAATGGGGTGGGGGTGGCAGTGGGGTTACAGTTCCCCAGGAATTATCTGGGGTTTAATTTCCTTGGAATTGGCTTGTCAGTGTGAAAAGGACTTTAGAGGTTATGTCGTGAACCGAGAACAGTCAACTCTCGTTACAACAAGGTCGCTGGGACTGGCCAAATTACCTCCAATACAACAGGAGCGTTGTTATAAGAGGACGACAAAACAAGGAAACTCAATTTTAGCAGAGTTGAGATTCGGGACTTCAGAATGTACTCTTGATAAGTAGAACTTCTTTGTAACGAGAGTTGACTGTACATGTATGTGAGAGGAAACTATGGGTGTCTGCCAATTAAAGACCTGGGTGAGGTATCAGGTAAGTTGTCTGCAGTCAACCCTGGAGAATGTGCTTGAGACTTTTTTCCACCAGGATCTAACCCTGGAGCTGCTGGTCTTGAAGACTTCTAACTCGGACGTCCAAAGATAATGTTGAAGACATCTGCTGCTTAAGGAAGATGAGGAACGCGCTATCTTAACCTTTCATGGAGTCTTCTTCTGATGGATTGTGAAGCTGTTTCGGGAAGGATAACTGCCATGGACTTGTATTGTGGATCACAAATATAAGGAGTTGACGGCTCGGTGTGTCGGACTTATTAAGAAAGGAACTTGTTGCCTCTTTCTTGAAGCCAGTGGGGTCGGCTAAACTGTACCTGTGAGTTATGGAAAAGGTAGGATAAGTAGCTATGTATTTTTTGTTAAAGGATTTTTTACGAACAATTACGAATTGTCTTGTGGAATGGATAGCTGAACGAGTATTGTGAAGAAATTATACTTTGTGTAATTGTTGATCCTGTATACCATAATAAAAAATAACTTATAAACAAAATATTGCTCTATTTTTAGATGTAATGAAGGGGAGGGGTGCTCCTGTGAGAAGTGGAAAATTTAAATTTAATTTTTTCAATTCGCCTCTCCTATGAAGTATTCCGATTACATTCACGCATGCGTACAGACACTATTGGTTGGCAAACGCCATAGAGAAGCGCACTAGACAAACACGTGTGCGTCATGCTATCATCAGCCCATACAAAAAGGCGCGATGTTTCCTCATTTTGCACACCTGTAACATTTGTGCACTGCGCTACGTGCTATTTGCATATTTCAAAGGAAAAGGTCCATTTCAGTGGATTACATCGGCTGTTATTTGGGGGGAGGAAATGACTTGAAGCTTGATCTTTAAGAAAGTACCAGCATTTGACCTTGCAGGCCTGGATGATCGTCTCCAAGATGGCAAGGCCATTTTCATTTTTGCCAACTTCACTTAGTCCCATTGAAAGCCTATGGGAGACTTGAACTGGTATTTGGGCAGAGACTGGGAGAAGAGAGGCCGTGGCCTTCATGAAATTCCAGGCCTGTTTATGAACTGATACAATTACTTAATGAACCATGAATACATGTTCATTTATAGGCTTTGGTTTTTTGGTTTTTTTAAGATGACCAACAGACCATCAATTTTGAATGTTTTTATACCAAGAGTTTTGCCCCTTCGTTGATTTTTAATATTATTTTATTTACAATTTTTAAATTTTTTTTATTAAAAGTTTTCTGATGAAGTCCCAGTCCTGATACTTTTTTTCCTGATAATAAAGGGCACCTTTCTGAGGGATATTTTAATGGGCACCAAGGCAACAAACCAGGAGAATGGAGGCAATTTCCCCCATGAAGTATCAGGGCTGGGTTCATTCGTCCTTTGAAGCTAACACGGGCCCATTTCGAATTCACGGCTTCGCCTCCAAAATCGGCTCAGGCTAGCTAGGCTCCCTCAATTATTTTAACTTGCGCATGCTTTGCGGTCAGGGTTCCAGACAAGAAAACTGGGCCTGAAGCCCAATCCGAAGCCATGGATTCGAAAAGGGCCACACTTAAACCTTGATAGACTTGTGTTTTGCTGAAATAAAAACAAAAAATACGTTCAGAATTGACTGCCTGACATGTCAGGTGACTGCTCACCTGATAGACCATGTGGCCTGTTTAAAAAAAAAAAAGGCTAAAGGAAGTTGTAATATGTGTAGTTGGTGAACAAACTCATTAGTTGTTTTTATTAGATGAAAGCTGCATGTGATAAAGAACAATTGCAAGGGCTAAAATTTTTCATAGGACCGCTGACCAGTAGTCCTGACCGCTGGCCGAGTCCAGTAGTTTGCCAGTAACCCCCAGGGACCATTAACCTGAGTCCTGCAATTTTAGCATTGGGCCAATAACCAACAGGGCTTGAGCCACTGGACAAAGCCAAGGAATTTTAAGCATTGGGCCAGTAACCCCAAAGGCTTAAAACACATACTGGACCACTGGCCAGAGTCCAGTTATTCCAGCATTGGGCCAGTAAACCCACAGGTTTTGAAATACCCACTGGACCACTGGCCAGAGTCCAGTTTATTCCAGCATTGGGCCAGTAAACCCACAGGTTTTGAAATACCCACTGGACCACTGGCCAGAGTCCAGTAATTTAGCATTGGCCAGTAACCTCACAAGTCTTGCAGTCTAGTGTTTTTCAACACATATACTTTTGAAGATTCGGTTGTTTAACCTTTTCAATTCCAAACATCCACTTTCATATTCTTTGAGGTTTTGCAAGATATATTTTTAGTGCAGTGGAAGTTCTGAGCAATACGATTTCCTTGGAGATTTCCTTGAAATTTGAGCCCTAAATGATGTACTGTCATACCTTTCCTTGGGATTTACAACATAAAACCTGGAACACGTGTAATTAAATGGAAATATATACTTGTATTATGTTTATCCAGATGTCTTCTACATGTATGTATCTCTTCCATTCATAGCAATGTAACCAAATGAGGCTGGAAGGGAATAGTCTGGTCCCTTGTTGATTATGATTTTTCAGTACTGTGATTATTACAAGGTGCAAAGGGAATACGACAAAAATGGCAAGCCTTGAATTTCATCCTTGAGAGGGCAAGGCCATTTTGCATGGGGAACTTCCATAGGAAAATCTTGAAGGGGCACCAAGGCCAAGACCAGGGCAACAGAAGCCATTGCCTTCATGGCCCCCATTTTTTCCAGGCCTGGGCAAAAGTGTGTCGACAAATTATCAAAGCACACTTCATGGTGATTCTGTCAAAATGTGTGAAGTGTAAATTACATCTCTCGCACGGTTCTACCTTAACAGTGGTCTGGGTTGCCAGATGCCAGTTCAACCGAGGACCAGTCAAAAGTGGTCCGGCTGGCCAGTTTCAGTGTTGAAATGCATCTCTGTTTTTCCCATTTCAAACAATATGAACAAGTGGAAAAAAGCCGGTGGACTTGCGAAATGACAAGCGAGGGAAAATCTGGGGTCCTGCTGGGCCAAGCGACACTGAAAAAGTTACGGCAAACCCTGCTCATGTTTTCCCTTCCGAAGTATTACACGAAGGGAAAATTTGTACTAGTATAGAAATTGTTAGGGAAAGTCTATAAGTGAGAATGATAGTTAGGTCAACATGGGTGTGGTCAACATGGGTGTGGTCAACAAAAGCAAACCTGTACGACAACATTTCTGCGAGAGAATTTTTGCTGAGGATCATCCTAAATATGGTCTCCAGCACCAAGACCGTGATGTAACAATGCAACGAGTTGGCAGTGGTGCCTTCAAGAAGTTCGAAGGTCAGAGAAAAAAAGGTAGGAGATTTTAAAAGTTTTTGTTCAGGTGAGATGAGCAATATTTGAACTGGGTGCCCTGTTGTTTTCTTACCCGGGTCCCATTTTATAGTTTGCTTGGCAACAAAATGGGTTGCCAGCCAAGATTTAAATAATTTTACATGTACTTACAGTCGACTCTGGACGGGCCAAATTACCTCTTTATAACAGGAATGTTATTATAAAAAGGACAGCAAAACAAAGAAATAGAAAGGACTTTAGAATATACTTGTACTCTTTATAAGCAGAACCTCTTTTTAACGTGCTCATTATCACGAGGTTTGACTATTGCATGTGATTAGTCCGACACTGATGTTTGCGTGGGAAATCAATTTATTTAGCAATTTTTGAAAGTTGAAATTGGTCCTTGTAGATGATGGCAAGTCAGCAGAATTACTTTTTTGTTTTGCCTTATAAAAATAAAATAAAATAAAAAACTGTTATTCAATAGGAAATCTTGGCTTTATGCCCAAATTGATAAATTAAGGCATTTTATCTTTATGAAATTAGGACGGTACATGTAACTTTTGCCTTTGTGAAATTAAGAAGAAAACAAAATTGTGGCAGAACCTTCAACTTTCTGTAACTCTATTTAAGGATATTTATTTTTAGATCAGCTCTCTGAAAAGAACTCTGTCATTGGGCAACCATCTTGTTTTTTTCCCCGATTCAAATCGATGTAACCAAATGGATGCTAAGGATAAAATAGTGGGTCCTTTTAGGTACAGTGAGAATCTGTCTTCAAATGCTATTTCAAATCTAGGGAACAAGACAAAGATGATGACATGAGCAGCCATAGCTAAAAAAGTGTTTGCTTTTCAAGACGAGCTTAAAAGATTGTGTGCAGGTTTGCTTTTTTTTCTTCTTAATCTGAAAGCTGACTGATAATAAAGTTCATTCCAATTCTCCAAAAAAAGCATATGTCTGGAATACTGTAAGAGTTCGAGGAGATTTTACTTTGGACAACCCTTCAAATAACCTACTTATTTTGATTGCCACATTTGAAATAAGCGTTTGGAATTGGAAAAACGTAATTGATAAAAGGTACGTTTTTTCGTTATCTTCACTTAACCACGACCTTCAAGTTTGATGAAGATTTCATCAGTTGATGTTACATTGTGTTTACTGAATGCAAGATAGGAATTAATTTACTCCTCCTGAAAAACAGATTATTTTTCATTTTAAAGTCAAGAAAGATACGTGTTGTGGTCGAGCCGTTAAGAGCACCGGACTCTAGCTCCATGGTTTTTGATCAGCAGAGTGTCAGTCTCGACACTGTGTCCTTGAGCAAGATACTTTAATATACATGTAATTGCTTTGTCCTTCGGATGAGACAATAGTAAGCCACAGATAGGCCCTGTATACTAGGATTGGTAGTGCATGTACAAGAGCCCAGAAAATCTATCATAGATGAGTAGGGGTTAACCCTGATGTTTCTGGTTCACATAGCAAGCACCCTTCTTTACAGGTTTCCTCAAGCTTGCGAGCTAGAGTGAGTAAGTTCACTAATTAGGCATCCTTGGTTTCATTACCAGAAATATATATTTATAACATAATAATATGTGGTCTCCACATCAGTTAAGACCCTATCACACCCAGGAACGGGGTGGGGCTGAATCCAAAATAGGTGATAGATGTTGGAGAAAGTGTTTTTCACAGCAGGGAGGGCGGGGATGGGAGTATGAAGTTGAAGCACCCATTGAATGAGAGCTACATGTGGCGTGTTGTACTTACTCTACACCTGAGCAGGATTGACGGACAATACTGGACTCCGTGAGGTAATGATGGATATCTTTGTAGCTGGTTCCAGTCCTCATGATGCTGCACAACGTTACTCCGCACTGGTTCCCCCTGACTTCTCTTTCATTACAGTGGAGCTGTTGCTTCCATTCATTTGAACCTGAGTTTAAAAAGCATTTCTGGTCGACACAACACAGTGGGGTGGTGAACCACCAAGCTGTGTATGTGGGTGGTTCGATTCCATCGAAGCTTTCAGGTCCTTTTGTCTGGTACGCAGTCACACAAAATGGTTCTTTCCTAGTCTTTAAAAATTCACAGATATTTATTTTAAAAACTGTCAATTTTAAACTGAAAGTAAAGACGAAGTGTGGCGAGGATTTAAAAATTTCAAAATCATCTTTTATTTGAATGAGTAAAAAAAAAATGAGTAAAAACAAACATACGTTTTTTTCAGTTTTGCAGCGGCAACAAAAAGAAAATTTAATTTGAAAAATTATTTCACAAGTCTCCCATCCAAGTGATCTGGGTTGGGTACCCGGACTTAAAGAAGTGTCTCACTCTTTGACAAGATCACTTGGAAACTAGGAACCAATCTTTCCACCATGTCTTCCACATCATCACATGACAGCTCTCAAGCCCTCTGATATAGAAGGGCAGGCATGGTTCCCTGAGCCCATTATTGGCATCTCCATGAGGCTGTCTACTGCACCTGACTATTTCTGACGCAAGCCTCACTCTGGTTCCCATAGGCTTAAAGAGGCCCCAAGACAAGATGGCTGAACAGACAACGGGTCAACGGCCTGAGTTTCTTCTGCTTCTTCATTGTCTTCATTGTCATTGGAAGTCTTTCAAGACATTATGTCTTGGATTCTTGGGTCCTGGATGATGATGTCATTAGGTGCTTCCACGGGTCCTCCACCATAGAATGTTTGTAGTACTTATTGATGTCAGCTTTCTGCCCACCGTCGGATGATTGTCCACCCTGTGAAAAAAAAAAAAAAAAAAACAAGTATCAAGCATGCATTGTTTCAAAAACCTGTAGACGAGAAACAAATACCGCAATCAAAAAGTAGTTTTTGGTCAGTGGGTTTTTTCTTTGTTCTCGTTTCTCCTTCTTCAAGACCACATTTTAGCTGGAAAAGTCTTATTCCTCCCAGCCTGGGAAAAAGACACAGATGCATTGCCCTGCTTCCCTTGGTCTTGGTTGGTGCCCATTACAAGAATTTCATTAAACTTTCTAACATTCTTATGGAACTTTCCATGATAAATTAACAAAAGTATGGTGTTCAGGTGGTGTGGACTGGAATCTGTTCACGCAAGATCAAAGTCTTGACTAACCTGTCCCCTGGAATAGTTTCTTGGGGACGAGTACGACCGCCTCCGGAGTTCCTCCCTCCGAACTGATACCGAGGCGAGTTGCCCCCTCCCCCTCTTCCGCGTCCCATTCTGTGTTGGTGGCTGGGCGCCTGTTGCATGAAGGGCGACGAGGGGTACATCGGTGAGAACTGACCCCTGGGAGATTGATGGGGGCTTGGAGATTGCCCTTGCGGTCCTCTGTTGAAAATGTAATTATAATCTTATAAGATTTTACATAAGTTCTACACAGTGAAGATAATTTAATAAAACAAAATTAGAATGAAAATAAATATCCATGTCATGACAACATAATTATTACAACTCAAGGTACACAAAAGTTACTCCTACTAAAACTTTGATGCTCGTTCCGCTATTTCAACATGGTCAATAGTGGAAGGAATGTCACTCGAGCACACAAAAACATCCTACTTTTCTTATTCAATTAAATCTGGTTTGTGGGTATTTTTTGTTGATAATAAAATACTTTGGACCTACATTATTTACTTTTACTTTTTCTTTAAGTGTTAATAATTAAATTTGAGTTACAATTACTAAAATTAAGTCTGCAGAAACAATGAAAACAAATTGAAACAGAAAAGGGTTGAACTGAACATCGATCCTGTAATTTGTAAAGATTAATTGGACAAAAAGGGGACATGAAATTGAAAAGAGGAAAATAATGCAAAGTTTTCAACGTCAGTATAGATAAAAATTACATGAAATTTAACCGTAAATGTAAGATCACGAAGTAAGGCATTTTTGGATAGAAGTCCTCCATGTGTGTCGAAAATACACTACTCTCTCATTAAAAACACTCAATAAATAAAATGTTACCTTTCGAATCTGTTGTGTGGAGAGGGTCCTCGCGGACCCCAAAATCCTGGATTTCCGGAATGAGGTGAACCTCTTGGAGGCATTGGTGAGTCTCCCCATCCTGGTACACCCCCACTGTAGGGGTTCTGGTGATTATTTCCCCGTCGATTCATTGTAATAAATGTATTTCTTGGAGAGACCTTTCTTGTAAATTTTCACAGCACCGACGGACGTATTTTATTAACCTGTTGAACACGAGAGGGCGCTAATCAGCCCTTTTTCAGAAGCAAGGGACACGTGAGTAAAGGAACCAAAAGGGGATCCATTCCAAGGTATTCCTTCAAAATTATGTAAAATTATTGCGAGAAATTGTAGTTGTTTTTAATTATGTGTGTAATTCCAAGTATTGAAAAAATCATGCGCTTTTTGGGTATGATTTGTAAGCTTTACATAACATACGGAGTCGAAACTTGCACTGCACGGTTTGCAGATCTAAAATTCCATTCCACCAGTATTTTTTTACCAGAGAAAATATTAATTATTATTAAATTAAAAAGTATTGCCATTTTAGTAGTTAAATTGAAGACATGGACACCACTAGGGTTGCAATTTTCCATTAGGATTTGCAATTAAAATACACCCGGTGCTGGTTGGTTTATATCCACTTCCTAAAATAATCCAAGAATTGGAACAAGAACCGAAGAAGTCTCGGTGAAATTCTCAGATACTTTTATTTTATAAAAAAATAGTAGGCTATCGTAATTATTGAGAAAGACTCAGCTAGGGTCGAAACATACATATAGGCCATTATGACTTTTACTAATGCACTTGTTTATCATGTGCAGACAAAGGAGCGGAATTTTAACAGATGGAGATCGTAGGCACAGCTGGTGATACCATGGAGGTGGAAAGCAAGAGTGGGTCTAGCGTTGCTGTTATGAAGGCAGACGCTGCGAAGGAGGAAGCAGCTCAAGAAGAGAAAAAGTCAGATGAGAGGCCGCTAAGCGAAGAGGACAAACAAAAACTTGCTAAGTTGCTCAATGAGAGACAAGGAAACGCCAAAATCAAGAGCGAGTAAGACTTGGCTGTACTCAGCCCAGCCCCTTTCAATCATTCTTTCCCCTTCAGGTGTTCCCATCCCCCTCCCCAGGGGAAAAAAAAACTTGCCAAAAAAGCAAAAACAACCTTTAAATACAAGCGTTAACCCTTGCTCCCTTGGCCCACTTGCCTACAGATGACCCCAATCCTCCTCTACCATATCGCTCCACACCAACATGTTTGGACTCAGATAAGATTTCCATACCTGGCCCAGTGATAAGCAATTGTTATTTGGACCTACAGTCCTCAAACCTCAAAAATTAGACAACTGCTTGGTTAGGGTCGCCTTGAGTTTTTGAAAGTTGGGACCTGTTGAAGTGCACGGTTCCCAAGAAAGTTATGTGTGACTGAAACTTACATCTAGTCTATTCCCAGAAAGATTGCTATGTTATCCATACAGGACACCCGCATAAATTTCAAGAAATCCCAAGATAATTAAAAAAGGAATAATTGCATCTTAAATGTTACTAGATGTTTGTTGTTCTTGTTTTTCTGTTTTAAGGCTGTTCCTCGACAAGCTCTGCTTTTTCGGAACATGCCTCCGCATCTTCTAAAACATATCTTCTAATTACGAATGTTAATGTGGAAATAAATGTTACTTTGAATTGAAATGAATTGAATTGTTCATGTATGATTTGTGTTCCATAGATTTATCAACTACAGTAAGGTACATTTGATGTACGGGTTGGTGCTTACCGATCAGCCACCCCAGCAAACGGAAGGAGCCAGCCGTCAAAAAGACAGTCGAGATGAACCGAAAAGTAAACGTCAAAAGAAGGCCCGAGGCATGAACCAGAATCGCCCTCGCAACAAATGGGTACCAGTCTCCGAGAAATTATGCCCCAAGGTTATCAACGGGCAGGAGTGTCCGTACGGGGACCAGTGTAGATACCTGCATGACCTCAAGGCGGCGGGGGCCAAGCGGCTGCCTGATATCGGAGATCGATGCTACAACTTTGAGATGTTCGGCAAATGTAATTTTGGAGTCTTGTGTCGATTCGGTAGTTGTCATCTGACCGAGGACTTTGAAAATGTTGTGGAGAGCGAGAAGTGTGAGGCAAATTTGAACAAGTCCACGACGTCAAACAGTCTGTCTGTTGACCTTAAGATAAAACTACGGAAGCGGAAGGCAACATTTGAGAGAAGCGATAAATTCTTGGCGCAGCTTGCAAACGAAAAGAAAAATCCAAGAAAGCCAATTGTCAACAAAGCAGATGTGAACACTGGTACTGCGCAAAGTAGTAACAGTAGTCCACTGGTCCCAGAGCAATCTAAGAACGTGGAATCTACTAAAAATGTCCAGAGCAGCATGAATATTCAACAGCACGAAACAGCCAATCAGAGTCAAGTACCAGCGGCTGAAAATACAACAACGAATCAGAGCTCTGAAGACCCTGGAATGAGCTTGGTTTCTCCTCCAGCAACAGCCAATCAGGACGTAGATTCTACTGCCGAGTCAACGAAACACTCCCCATCTGGGATTGTAACAGATCAGGATGTGATAAGATTACGAAAAAGTGAAAAGAAAAAATTAAACGTGGAAGGCAAATCCTACCTGGCACCTCTAACAACAGTAAGTGTAACATTTTTCAACACTTACCTTTACCCAGATTGCCCTTACCTACACCCATAAATCCCAAGCATAGCAGATGCTTGAAGTATCTCTCAGCCCTCCTGCTGTCTGACGGTATTGTAGGTCTCAAGACCCAATTTTTTTAGGTCTCGGCTGAATCCAGGTCGCGAATTTTGAGACTCGGGTCTTGGTCTTGGTCTCAGAGAAAATGTCTCTGGGTCTTGTGATGAGACCTACCTTAATTTCAATATGAAAATAGAAAAAGGAATCCAAAAGAACAGTCGCACCTGTACCACAAAGTTGCCATGTGACACCCATAGTGAGGGCTGATCGAAGTTGTTCAGCATTAACCCTCCTACTCTCAGCGACTCTTGGCAACATTTTCCAGTGAGTTGACCAACCATTTGAAACCATCCGACTGCCAAGGTTGTGTACGGTGGCACAACTGTGCACAGAACTGACTGTGCATATTGCAGGCTGGCATAGTTTATCTATCGTTCAAAACCACAGTGAATGGTATTGAACTGTCAGACAGCAAGAGGGTTAAAAAACCATTGAAAACAAGGAAAGTTGGCCTTGAAAAGTACAGTACAGATTTGTTGGAGGTCTTGGTCTTGGGCTTGGTCTTGATCTTGGTCTCGATGAGGAAGTCTTGATCTCAGTCCCGGTCTCGGACATTGAGGTCTCAGTCCCGGTGTCAGAGGGTAGGTCTGCTGTCTGACCATTCAATATCATCCAACTACAGTTTTGAATGATAAATGGTTTGGGTTAAAAAAAATAGCTAAAATATGAGAAACAACTTCTTCTGCCTAGGTCGGTAATCTTCCCTTCCGCCGAGTCTGCAAGCATCTTGGGGCTGATATCACTTGTGGCGAGATGGCAATGTCCACAAACCTCCTCCAGGGTCAACCGTCGGAGTGGGCGCTGCTTAAGAGACACTCCTCTGAAGACGTCTTTGGAGTTCAGGTAATAATCCTTTTTATCGAAGAAGGTCTTGAACCTCTTAAAGAGAATGGGGAATTGGGGGCGTGGGCCGGGGGAGGGGCGTGGGCCAGGGGGCAGGAGGGGGTTGTATTTTTAAGAGGAGGGACTTAAGGGAGAGCATCTTCTTCTTTTTCGGTTGGGATAGGGGAGATTTTTGAGAGGGGCAACTATTTTCATAAATTTACTGAATGAGGGAAGTGTGCCCAGGGCTAGAAATACACACTAGATAGCTGATCAGAGTCAGGTCATTTTAGCACTTGGCCGTAACCCTACAACCAAACAAGTCCAGCAGTTTGGTTTACTTTTCACAAACGCATACTTTTGAAGATCCTTGCTTAGTCCTAAATAAATGTACAATTGGAATGTTTCTATTTTTTTGTTAGCTTGCTGGGTACTTTCCAGACACTGTTAGCAAGTGTTCTGAACTGGTCAACACCTACTGCGACGTTGACTTTGTGGACCTGAACGTTGGATGCCCAATCGATCTTGTGTATCAGAAGGTACGTTAAGCAACGTTTTCCCTTAACAGAAATTGTAAACGAATTGTGCTTGGCAGAATTCTACAAAAGCAACTTGATATTTGTGAAGTCATAACTGAATTTTGTTTTTCTTATGTGTATTTGATACACCTTCTGACACCTGTTGACCTTTTTTACACCCTTTGACTTTTGACCCTTTGACCTTTCTTACACCTTTGACCTTTCTCACACCTTCGAACTTTGCTTTACTTCGAACAGGGAGGCGGCAGTGCACTGATGGGCCGGACAGGCAAGTTGGAAGAGATTGTCCGTGGTATGGATGCTGTAAGTTAAGCTTTGATATTTTTTTTATCAAGTATTTAGTATTAAACCACAAGGGAAACTGACTGAACAAAGAAAAATTTACCAGAGCGGGATTTGAACCAGGTTAGGCCTTTATAGTTGTTCAGTGATTTTTAATGATCTTTTATACGAACTTTTGGGTGACTTTTTTATTTGCCTCGTTTGTTGTTTCTTACTTTGTTGAGGTTTTGGACGTTCCTGTGACGGTGAAGATGCGAGCCGGCATATCGGACAAACATTACTTCGCTCACAAACTCATCCCAAGAGTGTTTGACTGGGGGGCCTCTCTGGTCACGGTGAGCTTTAAGAATACGTTTTTTATTTCCATTGAATTTTACAATTGACTTTTGGGGTCCGTTAAAATGAAAGGTGAGGTGTAATGATTGCCATATTTATTCAGGTTTTTTTTAAATGCTGTCGTGAATTGTTTTTATTTTCTTTTTCTTGTTGCCTTTGAGGAAGACTCTCCTAGGTGTGAAATGGACAGGTCATTTTGGTTGGTTACACTTTTTTTCTGTAAATTTTGTGTTTATTTTATTTTGTTCAATATAATTTCATATAATTTTGTTTATGTAGTAGTGATGAAATGTTTTCTTTGCATAATCCTGTAGGTGCATGGTCGGAGTCGCGAGCAGCGCTACACCAGAAGCGCCGATTGGGAATACATCAAAGAGTGCGTGGAGGCGGCTAAGCCCCACCCCGTCATAGGTAATAATTCCGAGTGATATGCCTGTGGGTTTTTTTTTTCGTAGAACTCAGGAAAGTACCGAGTATACAGTACTCAATACACTTCGGTGTAAAGGGTAAAGGGCAAAAACAAAAATATTATTCTGTATCCCGATGCAAAGTTGACATCCATTAGGCCAAAAATAAAAAGGGTTCTGTTTCCGATTACATGTCATTTAAAAATAGGGTCGGTAGGTCAGAAAGTTTTTTTATTTTGCGTTTTTTTTTTATTCCCATACGATTGACTATATATACGTCCACGATCGTTCATGTGTTGAGCGCAATCAACGGATTTGCACAACGAATTAGGCAAAATTGTGCGCAATCTTCAGTTTGCACTCTTTAGATTGGCAGTTCAAGCGGCCGATTTTGCAAAAATGTGCGCAATCTGCAGATTGCGCAAGCCCATGGAATGCACGTCACACATTTTTTTTATTTATTTTTATTTTTTTCCCCCGTTTTCACCCCGTTTTTTTAAAAGGCTGAATAAAAAGTTTAGGGTCGCGGCGTAAAACTAGGGTCGGTCAGGGAACCGGAAACAGAACCCTTTTTTTTTTTGGCCTTAATAATTTCCCCGAATACTTATGAAGTACAACAAATTGTTCTGGAGGTTATTTTTTTTAAGCGTTAGATAATTAAAACAAAACATTACGGTATACATCCTGTTCTTAAGTCTGGTCCCCAATGTTGTGTACCCTGTATACAGTAAAGGGAATAGTTTTGTGCACAGCCACAATCATGGGTACACATTTTTTCTGTGTCCATGTTATGAACAACACTTTGAAAACCAGTGATGTAACAGTTATTTCAATGTTTTTTGTAAATTGATTAACCAGCGGTGTGTGAATGAAGAGTAGAAAGTACTTGAGTTTGTCGAAAAACAAGATCTGCAAAGAGTTACTCAATATTTATGTGTCGTTCATTTGGTGTCTTTGTAACAAAAAAGTGTACCCATGATTGTGGCTGTGCACTTTTATAAAATTGTACCAGACTATTTGCGCTTCCAACCTCGGTTTGGTGCAGTGGTACGATTTGGATACGAGATGGCGTAGGGAGTAGGGAACCAGACTGATATAAGTTATTGGCATTGTATGTTCCACCAGGAAACGGAGATATTCTTTCTTATGAAGACATGACGGCTCACTTAGAGAACTCCGGAGCAGCCGGAGTCATGATCGCAAGGGGGCACTCATCAAGCCGTGGATCTTCACTGAGATCAAAGAGCAAAGGTCAGTATGAATATGCAAGCATCTCATTTAAATATTCAAGACCGCAAGTATCAAATTTGAATATGCGTGATTGGCAAGTGCACGCAATGAATAAACATTTTTTTATGAGTTTCAAATACTTCAGTTTGCATTCTTGCTTTATTTTTTCTTTCTTTGATTTGAAAATCGAGACAAAGTTGGGTTCAATCTGGGAAAAAGTTTGTTATTTAAATGTTATATTACTATTTTGTTTGACCTTTTTTTTTTTCAGACATTGGGACATTTCAGCCAATGAGAGAATGGATATCCTCAGGGAATACACCAATTACGGCCTGGAACACTGGGGCTCAGACACTGAGGTAAGATTAGACCTATGTAAAACATGATCTGATTGGTTGCTGCAGATACAATGTTGCAGCAACTTTTACAAGTACACCAATAGCAGCATCCTACACTTGGTGACTGACACTGAGGCAGGAGTTGTAAGAGGTATGATCTGATTGGGTGATGGAAATGAAATAAGTAATGTATTTGTTTAAAAAATGCACCAATAGCAGCAAGAAACACTAGTTTATTGGATGGTAGTAAAGAAATAAGAGTTGATTTTGTATTGATTATTTTTGTTAATGAGATGTCGCCTTACTCACAAGGCCAGATGGCCACTTCAAGATGAGGGCTACACTGAACAGATTTTGGCTGTCGACCCAAATCAAATGTCACCTATTCCTCGGGTTGAAACACGGTTACCCCCTCCACGGTCCGTAAGGATGTAGGCATGGGTATCATCCGCTAGGAGCCTGGCTGGTAGAGCAGAATTCACTACCTTCCCAACTTGAATCATGTAATCGTGAATCATAAAATGAAGTTGGGGGAACAAAATCAATCAGTTTCAAATCTGAAATGAGTTTTCTTGTCCATGACCAGGGTCTTGAGAAGACTCGCCGTTTCCTTCTTGAATGGCTGTCATTTATGCATCGCTACATCCCGGTCGGCCTCCTGGAGAGACTGCCGCAGAAGATCCAGGAGCGACCCCCGTACTACATCGGACGAAACGACCTCGAAACCTTGATGTCAAGCACTAACTGTAACGACTGGGTCAAGATAAGGTAGGAAAGAGCACCAGTTAAAAAGTAAGCTGGCTCCCAGCTGGCAACCATGGCTTAAAGTTTGATTAAAGATTGATTTGTAGGTGGGGTTTACTCAGGTTGAAACAATTATTTGCGGATTTTTATTTATTTTTCAGTTTTATTCGCATTTTTCATTTAACAACCTTGTGATCATTACGGAAAGGAAAATGCAATTGACAACCTTATAGCTCTAAGCCGACTAATTTACCAAAAGTATACCCTGCTTTGAAAGATAATCTCGGCTCATCTTATGATCTTGTCTTGAACGTTGTAGTTTCTCAACTTTCATATTGCTGTATTTTCCTTTTTCCTCAGTGAGATGTTACTTGGTCCGATTCCAGACAGTTTCTTGTTTCTGCCGAAGCACAAAGCCAACTCTTACAGCTGAATGAGGTCAGCATCTTGATCTATCGTGAGAAATCGTGAGATTTGTGATTTGTGGACAATCGTTGAAAACAGCAATCTATATGAATCAGTGTACACACAAAAAATACACCAAAGTTCAAGAATATTTCATTAGTTTCGACTAACATAGTTTTAGTTTTGGATGACATGCATCTTTTTAGACAAACCGCTGATTTCCCTTTTTTTTTTAAAGAGGGTTTTTCCAAAGTCAAAATGCACTTATTTTCCAATAGAAAGTGACCTCATGAAAGTGGGGAAGTTGCAAGTTTCTAAACCTCTCGTTAAAATGGTGTAAACTGACATTTTATTTGATACTCTTTCAAAGGGGAATTTGCAACATGACGTCATCAGACCTTGGAAACAAATAGGTCCGTACATTTCAAAAAGAAATTTGTGCGCCAGTCAAATAG
Organism: Pycnopodia helianthoides; assembly: GCA_032158295.1. Lineage (NCBI taxonomy): Eukaryota > Metazoa > Echinodermata > Asteroidea > Forcipulatida > Asteriidae > Pycnopodia > Pycnopodia helianthoides. The sequence goes on from CM063263.1 coordinate 2,182,516, forward strand.
TTCAATTCAATTCAATCTTGATTTAATATCATCAGAATTCAGGAATGAACTGAATATTCTCTGCACAAAAAAATGTACAAACCGTATATTTGAAATGTGATGTCATCAAATGCTTTGGGATTTTTTGACAAAATTGCACTTTTAGGGTGTCAAACACAGTGGCTGGCATTTTACACCATTTTGTTAGAGACTTGTAATTTTGGTTTACATTTTCATAAAACTCTATCTGTTGAAAAATGAGTGGATCACATTTGACCTTGGAGCCCCTCTTTAAGATAACTGGCCATAGAAAACTGAAAAACACTAGTTTTCTGTACTTAACCATTTCCTTTTCTTTCTTTGTGATTAACCAAGAGTGGTATTTTGTTTTAGTTTATTATTTTTAATAATTTGGGGTTGAGCAAAGAAAAATTGACTTGAGCGGGATTTGAGCCAATGTTCTCCGGATAAGTCGAACCATATAAGTTCATATAAGTCAAACCGGTTTGGGTCTTACTTTAGTACGCTGTCTGAACATGGCCTAAGAGCCTTTAAACTCCAAGCCATCAAGCCATTTGTGGAAGATGTTATTGATTTCAGCCAGCAGTGGCTATTAGCCCGGGCTTTCGAAAAAGCACTTACCAACTTAATACCAAGATGCAATGCGTGACTTAAATGGTTTTTTTTTTTTTGTGCGTGTTCGGAAATTGATTAAAACTTGTTGTTTCAATGAGAACAAATGAAGAGTTACTTTTTTTCCTTTTTTGTTATGTTGTTTAAAAAAACTTCAAAGGAATCAATATGAGCGCCCCCAAACAAAAGAATTATTTTATCATTCCATAGAGTAAGATCATTCTATCTAACTTGAAATTATTGATTTTTGATTCAATAAAGAAAGAACTACAAAAATTTAATTTAAAATGTGTTCATTCTAAAATTATTACCTTTTTTTGTTAACATTTTGTTTTTTATTATGACAAGGAAAATATGTTTATATTGCTGTGCGTGTTGCGTGCACTGCGACCCAGAACACCCCCCCCCCAATCTGTGCCTGTTAGAAGCTCAATCCGCCCACCAAAATACAGATTTTAGATTCATGTCAGCAGAGGGCGTGCTTCTCAAATTCCATTCGGAGCGCAAAATTCAAGATGGCGGCTCCTGCAGACGCTGTCGCCAATAGCAATGAAACTGTCATGCAAGACCTCCAGAAACAGTTAGCTGTGGCGAAAATTAGCCTGCCGGAAATGTCAACTCTTGCTCAGAAGGGAAATGAAACGGTATGTGCTTGTTTTATTTGTTTTGGGACTTTTTTGGAGAAAACTATCTCAGTTAAAAACGGCTGTCAAAATAAATAGACTTTTGACTTTTTTGACTGACTGCACTGACGGAGTGACGCTGCATGCCATCAGCAGATCAGTGACGACAGCCAGGCAAAAGACAAGTGAAGTGTCAAATCAAAATGACACTGGGAAATTTTTACGCAACAGGCAACATGGAGGCAGCAACCAACTCCATTGCATGCACAAAAAAGAATACTTTGGTTGTATAGCACTAGATAGAAGACATTTAAAAAATAATATCTTGTTAATGTCCGAAGAAAATCCTGTGGAAAGTGACTTGTGACTGTGAGGGTTTTTTCTTGGAGATTGTCTGGAACTGGTTGCCTGCCTTGCTCTTTGATCTTCCAAGACAGTTCTAGCATGGCTTACAAAAAACTATTTTTCATAAATTGAATTGATTTGAATTGACTCATTGGCAATATAGTGGCAGTTTTGTTGATGTTACTTTTGTTTTTTAATGATGATCATTCAAATACTGCCTTACTAGAAAGAAGAAAAAACTTAGGCGATTTTAGTCGTAATACTTGTTATAGTGTCCTACTTTGGATGTAATAGTCCTAACACTTCTTACTTTATACTTAGCCCCATCATAAATGTCCCAATTTCAAGGGAGTCCAGTGTATTTGCTCTATTGACATTTTTCTTTATCAGAAGCACAAATAAATCTGATGTAATTTTTGTGTTTTAATGTAAGGCGCCTTTACTGTTTGGTCTTAAAATTAAAAAAACTGTCTTTTGTTTGTCTTTTCACTTTCAGCTTGTTGAACGGTTTTTGTCAGAGAGTGTTGAAGTCCATGGAGATTCAGAAGATATCCGTCAAAGTCAGCTCTACATTGGTACACATGATTTAGTTATATTTTTTAGTTTTTTGTTTCCCTTTTAAATTGGCCTTAAAATTCCAGTGACGCTTACAGAACATTAAGGCAATACTTTTTTGTTCAATTGGCAAAAGGTCTGGAATTAAAATGGCCTCTAATGTCACCTCGCCTTGGTTCCAGTTTAAAAAAGATCCAAATTCAAAAATAAAGAACATTCTAATGATAAGGCTTATTACTAAAAGAAGGTTTCGTTTTCACTCAAATTCCAGGTCTAGAAAAGCCATGCAGATAGAGGTACAAAGTCAGAAACATTGTTTTTTTTCACAGAACTCAGGAAATTACTGAGTATACAGTGCTTTGTATACATCGGTGTTAGGGTCAAAACAAAATAATATTCTTTATCCCCGATGCAAATTTATCATCTATTAAGTTGTTGCGGTACCCACTGCTAAAACATAGAGTTCAAACTTCCTCTATCTACCGGGCGATCTCAGTGGTCTAGGTGGTAAGACATCTGCTCTAGAATGGCAACGGTTGTGGGTTCGAATCCCCCCGAGTAACATGCTTGTGGGATTTTTTTTTCACAGAACTCAGGAAAGTATTTAGTAATACAGTGCTTTACATACATCAGTGTTTGTTATTATTATTATTATTATTTATTCGGCCATTTCTCAAAACAAAACAAAAACATACAGAACAATGTATACAAAATTTAATATTCTGTTTGGAAAAAAGAAAAAAAGAAAAAATTTAAAATTACATAGGTGCCCCATATCAAGTTGGCCAGGATTATCAAAAGTGTACTCAAACACTGTGACTCGAAAGTCTGCTAATTTAGAAGGGTAAAAACCAAATGACATTGTTTTTGTGATTGTTTTTTAAATTGTTTATTTCCAGCATCCTTTTGGGGGTTTTATGATGTTGTGAAAGCTCTGGTCGTGGCGGGAGCAGATGTGAATTATCAAAATAAGGACACGTTGTGGACATCGCTGCACGCTGCTGCATTCCAAGAACATGGAAGGGTAAACACCCCCATTGTACCTTTTTCAGTTTTAGACCTTGATGTTACTTGGCCAAATCATTTTTAAAACATGTTTAGCGTCCCCGCCAGCTTCCTTTTTAAAAAAAAAATTTTTTTTTTAAAGGATCAATTTTACAATATCTGACGATAAAGATTAATTACGAAATACATAGCATTGCATTTTTTTTACTTTAGCACACCGAAAAACACACAGAAAAAAAGCTGGCAACCATCTTGAAAAAGCGAAAACAAAAAACACAAAAAGGCCCGCCTCCTCCTTTTTTTTCAAAAAGGCAGGACACTAAACATGTTTGTTCTGTTTTTTGCCTTATTTACCCATTTGTGTGTTCTTTGATTTATTATTTCCTTTTATATTCAGGTGGGTTGGGAGGGAGAGATAAACAGTGACAGATTTTAGTGGATTTTTTTTTCAGGACATACAGAGATGAAATTCCAGGCCTGCTATTACATTTTATTTGATCTTTTGGGAATATCTGCAGCAGTGCAATAGCCAGTATTCCTGCATCTTGATGAACATCTTGAATAACTGCATCTTGACGTACACCTTCTTGTCTTATCAAAATACTCTCAGGTGATAATGTTTCTTTTGGAGAACAGCGCCAAGCCCGACATCCAAGACAAAGAGGGGAGGTAGGTGAAGATCTGTCCTCACAAACCTGAAGGCCATGTCACATAAGGCAATACCAACTAATCCATGTTGCTACATTTACCTAACGACCCAAATCACCGTACGATCAATCTTGGTTGTGTCTTTTTTGGAAGTCAGATTCCGTTCGTGTTACTGTTTGTAAGCCAAAATTTTGGTGTCGTTGTCCTCATGGGTTCCCCAAACACTTATTAATTAGCCAACCCGTCCCCCCCCCCCCCCAACAACAGGAAGCTGGTGTTCAAAGTTTGATTTTACAAACTCTATTATTACCTTGAAGATTTTATTTAACAGCATAATGAGTAATACAAATTTACTTACTTATTGAATTTCCTTTCATATAATTCAAAAATTATTGAAACCAAACACTTATTAATTAGCCAACCCGTCCCCCCCCCCCCCCCCGTAAATCTCATCCATATCCCCCGGGGCATAGTCCTGCACCTGTCTCATCCTCTGTTTTTTTATTTTCTGTTGTTTTTCTCAACATATTTTCTGGTTGTTTTTGTTTCTGTTTTGCACAGGACAGCGACGGATTTTGCGTCTGCCTCCGATAAGATCTGGTCCCATTTTGCTGTCCTTGGTTGCAAAAGGACGTCAAAATTTGACCTCATAGAAAAAGGAATAATTAAAAAGGTCAGTCTCAAGTTGAGTAAAACTAGTTAGTAAGTCTACTTAACCCTCCTACTGTGTGACCATTCAATATCATCCACTCTGGTTTTGAGTGACATATAAAATCGTGGTGAATGCATCGACACAGTATAAACATTTACATATAGTTCAGTGCACAGTTGTGCCACCATACACACCCCTTGCAGTCGAATTGATTAAAATTGGTTGTTAATGGGAATCATTTCTAAGAGTAGGAGGGTTAAAATGAAATAATTAATTTAATTTTTTTGTAAGACAGGAAAGATGGTTTCTGAAACTGACAGCAACATTTGTAATTAGCTTCAAATTCGAAGAACCCTGTAAGATCATGAAAGTAGGTTATTTTTATGTTACCCGTTCATATTTTTACCTGTAGTTCTTGTCCTTTTTTCTTCAAAAGGTTACAGCACCCCCCTCAGCATCAAGGAATACCCCATCTCCGTCCTCTATGGGTACGGACGGGGTACGCATGGTAAGTTTAACATTTTCACCGATGTGTGTCAAGCACTGTATACTCAATTCTTCCCTGAGTTCTGTGGAAAAAAGTCCACAGGCATATTACTCGGGTGGGATTCAAACCCACGACCATTGCCATTCTAGAGCAGATGTGTTACCAACTAGACCACCTAGATTGCCCGGTAGCTAGAGGCAGTTGGAATGCTATACATTTTTTTCAAACTGCCTCTAGCTACCGGGCAATCTCGGTACCAGTCTAGTTGGTAAGACATCTGCTCTAGAATGGCAAAGGTCGTGGGTTTGAATCCCACCCAAGTACTATGCCTGCGGATTTTTTTTTTTCACAGAACTCGAGGAAGTACTGAGTATACAGTGCTTTACCCTTGATCCCTGGCTACACCGCAGTTGCAGGTTGAATGGCTTCTGACTGGCATCCCAAAATATTGACAAAATAAGGAGACCGCCGTTGTTATTGCTAGGGCTACATAGCTCAGTTGGTGGAGCGCTGGCAGGTTAATTGCCGGAGGTCGCATGTTCAAGTCCAGCTTTTGTCAATTTTTTTTTGTTCGACCCAAAAATATGTCTGGTTTGGGTTTTGTTTTTTGTTTTTTTGTTTTTTACGAATTTGTTGAATTGTGTAGTTATTTACTTATAAATATATTTTTGTATTTATCTAACTGAAAAGGCATCATTGTCAAGGCCTGGCTCAGCATATGCAATTAGACCAGATCCCTTCGTTAAGAACAAGAAGAACCCAAACGATTGTAAGTAGCATTCCTTTCATTTGATTTATGGGGGGGGGGTAGAAGGGGGGACATTTTGCCCCCGTAAAGTAGCTACCAAATCAGTGAATATTTCTATCCCAGTTCATCCATCACTGTTAATCGTCAGTGATCAGGATGATAATAATAACTAGTTCTCATATATCGCATTATACAACATTTCAATGCGCTTTAGATTAGTGCCCTGGTCATTGGGCCAATAGCATTCATGTGATCTTTCTGAGCTCCCTGGGGAGTATACAGCCCTGTGCTGCCGTGGTGCACCAAAGGCTTTTTCATACACAATATCAACCTCTACCCTCGCTGGTACCCATTTATACCCCTGGGTGGAGAGGAGCAATTATAGTAAAGCATCTTGCTCAAGGACACAAAAGTGTCATGACCGGGAATCGAACCCACACCCCGATGACTCAACCACCAGAACTTGAATCCGATGCTCTAAACCGCTCGGCCATGACACCCCTACAAGGGTAGCAATGAGCTCACGGGTGAAAATCGGTAATTGAGTTATAAAACATTTTTATGGAATAACCCTCCCCCCGACAGCTTCGCAGATGTTTGCGGCGATGGGCGGGGACGTTCTAGCGGATGAAAAACCACCGAGCTCGGAGGCTACAACCAAATCGCACTCGCAGGAGCCCTCGTTCTCCGTATGGAGAAATTAACAAGAACGTCTAGCGGTGTAAATATATATTCGGATCAGAGTGAACATATTTTATTGTCTAAATTAATTGTCTAGTCTAGCTTTTTGCTGTGGATATCACGTCCATCGGTTCGTGGTAAGATTCCATTATTCCAGTAAAAATTTACAAACACCTGTTACTTTTTTAGACACCCGCTTTGATTAATATTTTTTGGGTTGTGCCAACATGGTCATGCTCTTTTTTACACGGTTCAGAATTTCTCGTCGAATCTCCAATTCAAATTGTTTTGTTTTTATTAAGTTTTTATTTTTGATTGTGTTAATTGGGGTTTTTTTAGCGCAAATTTATGGAAATGAATTATTAACTGTTCAAACCAATATTTACTTTCTCCACGTGTTGTTTTTATTTCTATTCAACTGGGTATTAATTAGCCCTACACCATTTTACAGATATGACAGTGAATAAAGAGTGACGTTAAAAGCAGCGCACTCCAGAATTTTATCCAACTATATTAAAGGAACATTACAGAATTGGTTTTTGCTAACAAAACAGTTGCTGGCAGTGTTAGCACTTTATGTAATTCACCATATACATAAACTGACAAACCTGTAGAAGTTTGAGATCGATCGGCCATCTGGGTAACGAGAAAATAGTGAAAAACCGATTACACATTTGCATGAAATCATATAGATTCAACAAATGAATAAAATGCTCACTGAGCGATAAACTCCAATCGGAAAATTAGTTTATTCATTTCTCATCAAATATGGCATTTCAGACAGAAATATTTCAAGGGAAGTTTTCTACTATCATCATCTTTAGACCGTGTAAGTTTCATGTAAATCTGTGATCAAAAAGTATATTTTACTATTTTTTTTCTTACCAATTCTGTAATGTTCCTTTAACTTTCAATCACCAATAGAACACAAAATTACAAAATCTACTGCTTTTTGCAAAGTAAATCTCAAGAAAAGGAAATGAAAAATAATACACAAAAAAACTAAACCAGCCAAAATTTGAGATTGTCAAACACTAGGTGGCAGCCGAGACTAGCCCTATTAAATTTATTTTCTCAAAAAAAGTTCACATGCCTAGAATTAACGCCAGCATCAGAACATTGCCAGGGTCCAATTTCATAGAGCCGCTAAGCACAAAAAGTATCCATTACAAAAATATGCTTACCAGAATAAGGTTACCTGCCAATATACCATGTCATTATGCACCATTTCTGACTGGTACCCTGTTCATTTTTGCTAAGCGCAAAATTTGTAAGCATAATTGTTGGCTTAAGCAGCACTATGAAACTATGGCCAGGGGCCAATTTCAGGGGGCCCTGATTGCTGGTAGATACAGTTTAAAGGCTACGGCCGTATCCAAAATGGCGGCTTCGGCTACGACTGTTGCTAAGGACGTCCTATACTTCAACGCACGATGACGCGGAAATCTAGCCGAAGCTGTAGCTGCTAATTCAGAAACGGCCTCAATTTCGCTTGTGACTTGCAGAGCACTTAAAAACGTGTTTACAATAATTATACGTAAAATGAAAGCTACTTATTGTTCACATAAAAAGCACATTGTACATTCTGCAACGACCGAACAACTACATCCTTTTTCTTTTGAACCTTTACCCACATACGTTTAAAATTTAAGTAAATCACCTTGAAGAAAAGTGTATAGTACTATTTGTATTGTGTATATATATTATCGTGTATAGAATGTAAAGTACCGTATAAAGAATAAAATGAAAGAAAAAATTAATCGGAATATCTTATTGATGTTGTGGTTTCTACTACTATAGATGCCTTGCCCATGACGTCATTGACCACCATCTTTGACGAAAAACAATGGAAACGTGCACGCGCCGCGCACCACTCTCGGCCAGTGATAGCTCTTCACGCGTGCACGTTTCATCAAAGATGGCGACCAATGCAAGAGGTCTATGACATCCCAAGCTCAAACAGTGCCCTCACTGCGGTCAAAGGAGGACCTTTCATTGGCCGAGAGTTGTGCGTGGTGCGGCAAGTACGCGCTTACACGTTTCTACAGACCTTATGCGCATGACGTCATTTGAGAAGGGCGCCCTCGCCTGGAGGTAAAAAAGAGGCTGTTCATTGGTCAATGCTGTGCGCCGCGCGTACAAATCTGTGCGTTTTCATTGTTTCATCATCGGTTTACCTCTAAGATGGCGGTTGGATGATGTCAGTGCATAAGGTCTGTTGTTTCACCTCAGCGATGGCGAACTATGCTAGGGGTCTACTGACTCACCTACTCAGTGAGACCTCAAAAACAGGGCCCAATTTCATAGAGCTGCTTAAGCACAAAAAGTAGCTAAGCACAACAAAATTATGCTTACCAGAATAAGGTGACCAGCCAAACTACTATGTCACATGTACAATTTGTGACTGGTATCCTGCTCATTTCTGCTTAGCTGAAAATTTGTAAGCAATATTTTCTGCTTAAGCAGCTCTATGAAATTGGGCCCTGCTGGGAAACGGTCAGTAACCCGGAAAATGGGTCTGACCCACTGGGACCCAAGTTCCGGGATTACGTTACATATATGCTACACAACTATGTACAGTGATATCGCTGAAATCAAAGATGTTGGTAGTAGACCCCTGCGCTATACGGCTTAAATTGATGAAGAGGCCAACCACATTGCGCATAGCTAAACAACAGTTGACTTCCTCATTTGAAATCTGGTCTTTCTGGTGCAGGCAGGTTTCTTCCAATATCCACTGGTTCTTATCTTGCCCTGGCATCTACAAAAAAACAACAGTTCAGTAGGAGGGGTGTTGGGGTGAATGATGGGTAGCATAAGGATAGGGTTGGTGTGGTGGGGGGGGGGGGGGGTTAACGATTTGTGATCTGAAATTGTACATTGACTACCTGTGTGAACAAATGTGAATCTCCAATGCTGGTTTGTCAATATTATTTGCAAGACTTTGTAAATTTCACCAATTTAGTATTATATGCTTGCACACCAACACCATAGCAGCCAATTTTGACCAAAATTTGTTTGAATGCCGGAGTGCAGAAAAAATCTTAAGTGCTGTACATGTATACGGTTTGAACGTGTGCACCAGCGATGATTATTGCAATGTCATGGGAATTTGAACCGTATTCCCGAGCATGCGCAGAAACGTCAAGAAAGAAAGCATTGTGTAGGGGCCTCCCCGTGATAATGCGGTCTGCGTTGCATGCTTCGCGGCACTTGTCGAGTGAATTCTTGCAGTGTGTGTTATGCTAGGGTTGAATGCTAGCCCTGGTGGCCTTTCACTTTCGTATTACACTACAGTGACGTCCTGGATATCAGGTACCATTTCTGGGGCGGAAAAATTTCAAAGCTTCACAACTCAAATCTTACCTGCAACAAGCCACTAATTTCACCAGATTCACACTCAATGGCAGCATACACTTTTCTGCGGTGGGTTTTGGTCGTCATATATTCCTCACAAATCCGTCATTTACGTGAAATAATGCAGCTCCCAACGTTAAGAAATTCCCGTTGTGATCGTATTTTCACGATCACAGTTGTCTGCCTTGCGTACGTGTACATTCGCGCGTAAGACGCAAGATGACGCATGACGCGCATATCGTGCATTGCGTTTGCATGTTAACGCTGGTGCACACGTTCAAACCGTATACATGTACAGCACTGGTCCGCGCGCTCATGGTCTGCGGGGCTTAGTTTATTGGAAATTTTGGCTTCGTTTCTAGCGAAAAACAACCCAACGTGTAGGCTTCATTTTACAATGACACAATTTAGGATACTCTGGATGGACAGAAAGAGTATTTAACTGTATGATGTAAGTTTGGTTTCTTCTTGATTTTGTTTTGTTTTCCAAGCAAAGAGACATTTATGTGTGTGTTTATAATGCTAACCGTGAGGTTTTAGCCGCCGGTGACGTCAAGGGGTCATATGCATATCATTATCATAGATAAGTAGTTTTTGACTCTCGGCTGAAAAAGCCGCGCGGAGAGGTGCATTTTTTACTTGAATTCTTTATTACTAAATGCAAATTTTAAGTTTAAAATGGTTATTAAACGGTATCTACGATGTCTATTCGGCCATAAAAAGGTAATAGTAAAAAATATTGAGAGCATCCTGTAACCGCTCTTTAAAATATAAAATACACAGTTCTGATAATCAACTGTACTTGGGTCCTGATATCTTATTTAATTCTGTACACAGTTGCAAAACATGACGAAAGCCTGTTAGTGCCATAAAGAGCATTTAATTTTTATTTCCAAAAGCAGTTATTTTTATTTCCAAGAGCAGTTATTTTATTTCCAAGAGCGGTTATTTTTTTTTCTCAAATTAAGAGCACTTATTCGTACTTTCAGGAGCAGCTATTATTATTTTTCAGAGAGTTATTTTTATTTTTCAGAGCAGTTATTTTTGTTTTCCAAAAGCAGTTAAGAGCAGTTATTTTATTTCCAAGAGCGGTTATTTTTTTTTTCTCAAATTAAGAGCACTTATTCGTACTTTCAGGAGCAGCTATTATTATTTTTCGGAGAGTTATTTTTATTTTTCAGAGCAGTTATTTTTATTTCCAAGAGCGGTTTATTTATTTTCATGAGCATTTTTTCTTTTCAAAATTAAGAGCACTTATTGTAATTTTCAGGAGCAGCTACTACTTTTTCCCGGAGCAGTTATTTTTATTTTAAAGAGCAGTCATTTCCGGAAGTTGTAATCGTTCATGGCTGCGGCGGCTTCGAAACTTGAAAATAAAAATAAGGCCCCCCTAAAAAGAAAGTTTTGTGGCCTAACCTCGCTCACAAATAAAAAAAAATAACTGCTCTTGAAAAAAAATAATAAACCACTCTCGAAAATAAAAAAAATATCGACGGCCTTAAACGGACTTTCGCACAAAATCAAGAAGGAATGATCAATTGTTACTGCCAAGCACTACTTTTAACAGATGGATTGCAATAAGCGTCATTGGCCGCCATCTTTGATGTAAAACAATGGAAAAGTGCACGCGTGTACGCGCTACGCACGACTCTCAGCCAATGATAGCTCTTCACGCGTGCACAATTCATCAAAGATGGCAGCCGATGACGTCTATTGCAATCCATCTATAGAAGGAAACCCCATTACATACTTGCACGAGTTCAACAACCTCTCCTTCTGAGTTAAGAACTGTTACAAGAGGTTCATAACTGAGTTTGGGTTGGCATATCCGGGTGGAGGTCGATCGCCGTGCTCTTCCATCACCTTTGGAGGATTCCCTGTCCCTGAATAAATAAGGGAAGTTTCTCAGAATCTGCTCATTCTGCAGCGGGGTGAGTGTGACAAATGATCTCTGATAGTTATAGCTGGAGTTGTACAACAGTTGCGGATCTTGTTCAAGTTCTTCAATGGCAGATCTGTGGGACATTATCTGTCGTCGTTGACTGAGACTTAGTGGGTGGATCGACCCGGTTGAACACTCGGGGCAACAGGAGTTGCCGTAAGCCGGTGACACAGCAATATTAGCAATAAACATGATCGTCAGCGCAGACCACATGGTTCTAGTTGTCTCACTCAGTCAAGGTATCGTCAGGTGTCATAATGAAATCAAGGTAACCACACGAACCGCGGCTTTTATCAATAAGTATGGAAATTTGGTTAAACTTCCGTTAAATTCCGTTAATAGAGCCTATGACGTGCCCCTTTTCGGGTTGTATATAGAATCTGCTGCAAGAAAGGTTTCTGAAACAGCAACCATGACCACCATTGCATTTATGTCACGAACTAGCGTAATGGGACTTGCGCAATTAATTGCTGCGCAACAAGCACATAGTGCATAGGATTTTACACAACAATGTGCTTGTTAAGGGGCCATTTATTCGCTAGTTCACTGAGCCGGTCTTTATATCGCAAGTTAATACACCCCCACGTGACCAGTCTTCGATCAATCAGAGTGCATAAACTCTCCAAGGTGTTTATTAATAATATATAATATTCCTTTATTTGTATGACCTTAAACCTGTATAATACATTTCCCTCAGAAAAAAAATCATCTGAACGGCTCGTTAGATATTGACAGTTATGAGTATAGAAACATATAGCCTTGATCAAGGCGTGGGAGTCTGTTTTTTGCCATCATTCGGCCGCCAATGCCAACCAGTTAGGAAGTCTTCGTCTTATTCGGCTCTGAAAAAAGGTGCGTTGGAATCCAAAGTTCCTGGGGTCGATTTCACAAAACTCTTCCTAACTTAGGACTAGTCCTAGGCAATGCTAAGAGATAGGACTAGTCCTAAGTACTGGTCCTAACTTAGGACTAGTCCTATCTCTTAGCATTGCCTAGGACTAGTCCTAAGTTAGGAAGAGTTTTGTGAAATCGACCCCAGGTCTGTCCATGCACAACAAAGATAGACGTATAAGGCCAAAAATAATACATTTTAAAAACATGTTTGGCGTCCCCGCCCGCTTCCTTTTTAGAGACGGCCTCCTTTATTTTATATATATATATTTTTTAATTCCTCCATGGTTTTATTAACGCGCTGTTGCACTCATTTTGCTGGTACCAAAATGGCCTGGTATTTTTTCTTTAATGTTTGAACAATAACATTGCCCAAAAATGCAGAGAAGCGTCCAGTGAATTGTACGGGTACTGTTCGTGTTGCCATGTAGAGCTATAGTTGTATAAACGCTGCGTTCTCCCGGACATTGAGACAACTGCCTTGCCGAAAGTCCTCTCTGCAAATTGGTGGAACTGCTTCCCAAAATGAGTTTTTTTCTGAATGGAAAAGTTGCCGTCGTCACAGGTACGTTTTTTTTCTGGTCCTTGCTCTATGGTTTTACAAATGTATCCAGGCGTGTGTTGTGTTTCTACAATGCCCACAGTGAATAATGGTTGGGGTTTTTTTTATCGTGTGTTGGCTTGTACAACAATCGATCTGTTTTAATACGCCATCGTTAAAATAAAGCCTTTGATAAGGGGCTCGTTTTCTGTTTTACTTCTAATTTCGACGCTGTTGATATTAATGTTCCAGTGTTGACTAGCAAAGACCTGTGTTTGGAGAAAAAAATAACTCAACTGTATAGTACACTGTGTCATTGCTATTCTTGTTTCAGGTGCAAGTTCTGGTATTGGTGCAGGTATTGCCCGCCATCTTGCCACTCTGGGCTGTAGTCTGGTGCTCGTTGGTCGAAATGAGGACAACCTGCGATTGGTTCAGTCTGCATGCGAAGAAAGGGGACTCGACGCCAATAAGGTTGGACTCCTTTTTTGCCTCGCGTCTGATCTGAATAATCTTTTCTTCTATTTTGTATACTGCAAACCGATGAGTTACTCGATATTTTGTGAGGTTTTCTGAATAATTTTAGATTGTGAAAAGGCTGGAATAGATCAGCTTGAAAAATAATGTGTTTTCAAAAAGTTACACCACTGCTTGCCATCGTGTTGTAATTATTTTTTTAAATTCCATACCATTTTTTTCCATATGCAGATTCTGCTCGTCAAGGCAGACCTAACTTTAGAAAAAGATGTCAAAGAACTTGTAAAGAAAACAATAGATAAGTTCCCAAGCCTTCACATTTTGGTGAGTGTTTATGTATGATTATGTTTTGTAGGATCATTCAATCCACTCACAAGCACTTCTAGGTGAGGAAGTCGCTTGACGACATTATTCAACAGAAAAGATCTGCGTTGCCCCCAAAATTATGGTTGGTATCCTGCCTCAGAGGGGCGATGGTAATTAACCAATAATTCAGTTGGACTGCGACCTGTCATGGCCGAACGGTCAAGGGCACTGGACTCACTCAAGCTCTGGTGTTTCTGATCGGCAGAGTGTGGGTTCGAGCCCCGGTCGTGGCACTTCCTTGAGCAACACACTTCACCATAATTGTTTTGTCCTTCGGATGCGACATTAAGCCGGTAATGGCCGGTATTCATAGAAAGGACTTGGGTACCATAACTGTGAAAAAAATGTATTGAGTTGTTAAGAATTTGTTTCTGTCTCGATTGCGTTATAAGGTAAACAGTGCAGGGGTGCTTTCCTACGGTGGTCTCTTGGAGACGACAGTGGACCAGCTAGACGCGCTGGTGTCCGGCAACATCCGTACCATGTTCTTGGTCACAAAACATTTTACATCCCATCTTGCTAAAACAAAAGGTATTGTTCATTGCCTCGTCTGCTGGGGATATTGTGCCCTGATGTAAACGAGAGGGCGCTATAACACCACTAAGTTTCAATTCATGTAACTTTCTAAAATAAAACGGTATAATTAAAATTGAAATTTCTCCTAAGAGAGAAAACTGTTTGTCTTATATTTTTGTTATGGGGATTGTAACCAGAAGCTCCCTTTTCTTATTTCAAGGTGCGATTGTCAATGTTTCGAGTACTTCCAGTAAAAGAGCGGTAAGTACATTTAATAAACTTGGCATTCAGTATCTCAGTTGTTTACCTCATTCTGCGACCCCAGTACGTTTCGTGGCGAAATCTACAGCCCTACATGTGGATTGGGTTTTGAGTCCCTATACCTTTGATTACGTGTGTTTCCCTATTTGGTGTTTTTCTCCTACAAAACGGACATTTCTTCATCATCTTCTTAAACACGTCTCTTCAGGCCGACAGGGTCACACAGTGCTGGTCACTTTTGAGGGTTTTGGGTTTAATTACCAGAGAGGTATTAAACACGTTTTAGACGGTAGGTTTTGAATAATATTGCACAGCGAGCTCCCAGTCTGGTACCAATAAAACATTTTCCTTTTTTGTTTTCTTTTCTTGTAGTCTCCAGGTCTTTTGGGATATGGAATGACCAAAGCAGCCGTAGATCACTTTACAAAAACAGTTGCTATCGGTAAGTCACACTCCACAAAATCAATGCTACCGTGTTGCTCGATCGGGCGCCGTTTTGTTTGTGGTCTTAGTGTTTGTAAAAATCCTTAAAATGATTAATTTACTTATATTTGTGTTGCTCTTTTGACTATTATTTTTCATTTGAAACCCACAGAGCTTGCTGACCAGCAGATACGGGTCAATGCGGTGAGGTAAAACAGCTATAAATTTTGAGTTCATTATCAGTTTTAAAAAAAAACCCAGTTTATTTGAACTTGTTTATACCAAAATAAGAAGAATCGATCAAGCCTTATTTAGTATAAGGCAAAACATGGCAATAAATATTTGCTATGGGTTTACACAACTGAGCTGCATTATTATCGATAGTCGAGTCTTTCGTAAACAGGAAGAGGTGACCGGGGGCTGTCAGGTCGGTCCAAGCGCCTTTGAATAGACCTTTCCATTGTTGATAAACAAACCGCGCTGGTTGGCATGGAAGGCCAAATGTTAGCAAAACACTCAATCGTGTTAATAGATGTTTCAACAAAATTTTTACATTTTCTGCAAACTTTCAACTAAGTAAAGTACCTCTCATGATTGGTTGCTTTGTTTCCAACAAATTCAACACTATTTTTGAATATTTGTGTAACATTGTTAAAAACTGTGGCGATCGTTTTTGTTTTGCATTATGGCTTTCCATAGTTTTCCGACCTCGGTTGGCAAAAACTCGGGCTGTGACGTTGCAATAGAAAGGTCTATAAGACGCTGGTATCGAGCAAACGTTGTATGGGTCGGCCGTCTAACAGTTTTATTCTCCCCCTTTCTTGCCGCAGTCCCGGACTGACGGTCACTCCTATATACCAGAAAGCTGCTCCCAAGTGGAATCCAACGGATGAAAATGTAAGCATTATTTTGTATGTTTTCAAAAATGTAGTATCTTGCCATACCATCGTTTACCCCTTTGCTACTATGAAATGCGTCAGGCAGTGCACGCCTCGTCGGAAGAAACCGCAAGTTCGGTAGAGCGCCCTCTGTTGAATTCCATGTCGCTTTTTTTTACAAAATTAATCCTATGCGGGGTTTTCGCTCGGCCCCAGCGGCCTATCCAGGACCGCTGGGATGGGCTAATCAGCTTGCACAGATTCTTGTTCAGGAAGTACGTCATGCGTGCAGTGCTTGCAGTGTGAGTGTGATGCATGATGGGACTGAGCATGCTTGTCACTGAGCGTGCTTGATACGTTTGCCCATCCCAGCACCTTTGGTTTTAAAAGGCGCTGGGGACGAGCGAATGCGGGGTTTTGCCGCGGACGTCAAAATGAAAGTCGTACAAACATTATTGTTAGTAAGAGAAACTACCCGTTCTTCTCCCCGTAGGTCTGTATACACATGATGCATTATTTAAAAAAAAAATCGTACTCCTGAGTCAAATTGGCTTCTCCAAAATCTCCTTGTCTGCGAAGGCCGGGGATTATGTGTGCTGCCCCCCCCCCCCCCATGATGTCACCCATACGCGTACGTCGGCGAAGTGTGTGAAGAAAAAAATGATAGCCTCCTTTTTTGACTGAACTTCCTTCAGCCCGTGTAAGGTACATCCGAAATGGGTTACAGCTTCGGCTACGTATGTTACTAGGGTAATGCTAAGGATGTACTATACTTCAACACATGATTACGCAAGAATCTACTAGCCGTACTTTTCGCCATAGCTGTAGCCGCCAATTCATCGGCGGAGAGACCCTTCCCATGAAATATGTAAATCGAACATCGCGCGTGCGCACTCTCCCTACTGGTTGGCAAAATGAGTGAACATTGCGCCTT
This sequence comes from Pycnopodia helianthoides, assembly GCA_032158295.1. Taxonomy (NCBI): domain Eukaryota; kingdom Metazoa; phylum Echinodermata; class Asteroidea; order Forcipulatida; family Asteriidae; genus Pycnopodia; species Pycnopodia helianthoides. The sequence goes on from CM063263.1 coordinate 2,199,458, forward strand.
TTTGTATGGGACTGATGGTGGCGTGACGCACACGCGTTTGTGCGTCTGCCTAGTGCACAACTCTACGGCGTTTGCCAACCAATAGTGTCTGTGCGCATGCGTGAATGTAGCATATTTTATGGGGAGGGTCCATTATACCGTATGGGGGATATGCACACCGTGGGACATGACAAAATCCCCCTATACACCGGCCCGCCTTTCCTTTCAAATTCCTCATGCAAAGATATGTCTTCGTGTTTTATTAGTTGGAGGACGAGGGACGACGTTGGCACCCGTTGGGTCGAGCCTGCACCGTAGACGATGTTGCCAAGTGCGTGGCTTTCCTCGTCTCCGATGATGCCAGCTTCACAACGGGGGAAATCTTGCCGGTAGACGGCGGGCGGCACATCGCTCAGTCTCTGCGCTAGGAAAGTGAAGGATTTGATCTGTCATTTTTTTTTGCAACGCGCAGCGCACTTACGCGCGCTACTGTCATGTCCGCCATTTTGGGAGTCAAAATGTTAAGGAATAAAGACCTTTCCATTGTTGATAAACAAACTGTGCTGGTTGGCATGGACGGCCGGATGTTAGCAAAACATTAAATCGTGTTAACAGATAATATGGCCAAATTCAACACTTCTGCAAACTTTTGTAACCAGCTATATAACCAGCTTGATTATACGCTCCAGAAGAACACGAAGTAACACACGGCTGTTGGTAGTTGATACGTTTATTTACTCAATGCTGATGGAGGCTCTCACTGCCTACTACCTAAGTTTCACGAGGTACTTAGTGTAAAACCCAAGACTACTTGTTACAGCAAGTATAACCGTATATTAGGAATTGTTTTACACCTCCTTAAGAATACATTTGAATAATTATACAATACAAGAATATGTTTGGATGGTTTTATAAAAGGGGTTGCACTAAACAAAATGAGTAGGAAGAAGTTGTCCCATATTTGGGCACGCCGTCGACCAGTCCGGTGTGTTACTAAACAGTGAAGTTACTAAAAACACATCGATGTAAGCGTTAAAAACAACTAAAACTCGTTATCCCGATTCAATATTAATAACATCTATTAAAATAGGTATCCTGATAATAGTTGATAATATTGTTAAAATTGTCATTTTGGCTGACGGTTATTCATTAAAGAAGTTTTTATGATGCCAACTGTTTGTCGTTTCGTTTCATGCTTGATGGGGGGGGGGAGTGGCAAAAGAGGGGCTAGGGGTAAGTCCTGATCGGCGACGATCGTTTCACGTTATCACCGATATCGCAATGAGAATTACTGGGGAAGAGGTATCTGGTCTTACAAAGAACAGTTTTGAACCTAATTCGTAGACTTGCCCAGTCTCCGAGCGAGTGTTGCGCCCTCTAACGGCGACAAATACAAAACAAAATTGTAGAGAATAAATTATTTTAGTATGGGGTTGAACAAAGAAAAATTGACTAGAGCGGGATTTGAACCAAATCCCGCTCTAGTCAATTTTTCTTTGTTCAACCCCATACTAATTGAAATTTACCCAGTCAGTTTCCCTTGTGGTTTTTTACTTGACAATAAATTATTTTCGCAGTGAAACCGCAGTATATTACGGACCACATGATGTGGCATAAAACACGTTTCCTACATTGGAGTTGACCTACATTGGAGTTTCCTCGTTTCTGGAAATGACAAGGGTCTTTAAAAAATAAAATCCTGTGGTTAGAGAGACCCTTGACTCTGTGAATTTAGTCCAGTTTAGCTCATTTTTAGAATTAACTTTACAAACTTTATAAAAAGTGACATTAAGTTCCATGTATTGGCACCGATTCTAACTGAACCAATCTTACACATGAGTCGGAGTGTAAATTGTAGTTTCCGTGGCAATTGTCATGCCAAGTTTAGAGGATGTGTACAACATTGGTAAGATTGAAAAACAAAAATGTGCAGAGATGTGCACATAACATGGTATAAAGATGGTCATGGTGGTAAACTTCCCTTGAAATAGTTTTGCTTGAAATGCTATAGTTTTTTCGGCGCGTGTCAAAAATCCGATGTTTGAAAACAGTGAAAGCATAATAATGGGGTTTTTCACTGTTTTCTCATGACTCCAAAGACCGATTGAGCTTAGCTAACATTTTACAGCAGATACGGGTCAATGCAGTGAGGTAAAACATGTTATTATTACTGTCATTTTATGTATAATTTATGTTGGATCACATAAAGTCCAGATACTATTACTAGTCTTTGAAAATTACCAGTGTTGTACATGTGCTTAAATAGACACGGGACACCTTTGGTAATTTTCAAAGACCAGTCTTCTCACTCGGTGTATCTCAACATATGCACAAAATAACAAACCTGTGAAAATTTGAACTCAATTGGTCGTCGAAGTTGCGAGATAATAATGGAAGAAAAAACACCCTTGTCACACAAAGTTGTGTGCTTTCAGATGCTTGATTTCGAGACCTCACGCGTGAGGTCTCAAAATCAACTCAATGATATTTTACTGAGAAATTATTTCTGTCTCAAAAACTACGGGAGCCGTTTTTCACATAAAATTTATACTATCAACAGCTCTCCACTGCTCGTTACCAAGTAAGTTTTTATGCTAACAATTATTTTGAGTAATTACCAATAGTGTCCAGTGCCTTTAATTGATCGCAAAGGACCGAACAACAGAATTGCAGCTCACCTTGTTTGTTTTTCGGGAAGCGATGGACGGGAAATGGACTGCTGTGAGAGTCCTGGGGATTTGACTTCACTTATTTTTCCCGATATAAAAAAAATAAAAACAAAAAAACACCGGCCTTATCACAGGATACAGCCTTGGTTCTATTTTAAAGGAAATATCATTTTTACTAAACGCTTTTTTAGGACAACGTTATGCTTATTTTGTTTTGTTTATTGCCCTAATTTCCCCCTTAATTTCTACAGAGAGGGGGGAGAAACAAATACTAAGTACTAATTGTTGTAAAGTTTTAAAATAATGATAATTAAAGCCTACGACACCCGGTATTCCCAAGCGGTCTCCCATCAAAGTACTAACCGGGCCCGACGTTGCTTTACTGCGGTGTTCGGACGAGAACCGGTGTGTTCAACGTAGTATGGTCGTAGGCGATGGACATTGCTATTCATAAATACTTATAGTCATAAAATTATTGTTGGAGTACGGCCACTATGAATAATTCATTATGCGTGCATGCAATGAATATGCAACTTATTCAGTATGACTCGACATGTACAAATACGGTACTATGCCATGCTATAGTACTACTATAGCATGGCACAACGATGTACAACTCCTTTTATAGACTTTGTTTTAAAGGTATTGTACACTTTTGGTAACAGCTCAAAATCAGTGTCCACATTTTGTGTGATTAAACATATACATGAACAAACAAATCTGTGAAAGTTTGAGCTCAATTGGTCATCGAGGTCACGAGAAAATAGTGAAAAGAGATCTTATGTGTTTTCTGTTTTTTCAAATTATCGCGCGCGATAATTATTATTGTTTTACTCGTTTCTCGAGAACGAAAGCATTTTAGGCAGAAATATTTTAAGGAACCCTTTCTACCATTACTTACTTTAAATCATGTAAGTTATGTGTAAATCTGTGAACATTGTGTTTTTCGATCTTACCAATAGTGTACAGGGCCTTTAAATTATCTAGCACCCCCCTTGATTTCTTAATCTACCTTGAGATTGTCTATAGCTAAGCTTTTCATTTATTTTCATTCAGAAGACGTTGCTATTTTAAATAGTTTAACCCGCTCACAAACGGAACGTCTCGCAGGAAAATTGTTACTAGTTTGTGTTCTCGATGTCCGGTTTTAATTTTGTATCATCTGATTTCAGGAAAATTATTTTGAACTAAAATTACAGCTCGGCACTCTGACAAATCATTTATAGACCCACGCCATAAATGGGCTAGGGGCAAAAACAAGTATTATGTTATAAAGTTTGTACTCAGTGATTCTGACGATACGATCTCTCACTATCATGACTGTCAGTGACATTTTTATAGGTGACTCATTGTTCTTAATTAAACGAATTAATCTTTCAGTGGTGCGTCATCTTACGAGGGCTTTTAAGAAAAGTTGAGTAAATTAGAAACAATTTTACAGACAAGACTCACCAGCAGTGAATATTCAAACAACAACATCGACATTCTTTGATTTTAAATTCACCTGTCAGCGAAAAAATAAAACAATATGAACAAAACAGATGGAGTCAACTTTGAACAATAATATAATTAATGTAAAGAATTTGGAACTGAATTATACCAGTAAAATTGGGAACTGAATGACAACAGTAAACAACAGTAAAATTGAGACGAGCATTCAGACCACCAAATATAGAGCAACGCTGGTCTAACCATGGAGGTAGAACCAACACAAGCCGCTTGATATGCAGCCCTATCATGAATAATTCATTGCTCAAATTTACATACATTTGAATATGCAATCAGGGTACCAGGAAGAAGGAAGGATATACAATGTATGTACATGTACACCGTCAAGATTGCCAAGGTGCGGCCGACGATCCCAGCCCTGGGCCCTGTTGTCGGAGTTGGCTTGTACTATTTTCGAAATTTTCACTGAACCGTTGTTCACGACAGGTAATGGCCCAAAATACTCATCGAAAATCACAAATTTACAATGGCATGGTAGCGCCTTCTGAGCAGGCTTATATCTATTCCTACCTCCATGCTTATACATGTCAGCTTCGATGCTAATTTGTGTGTGTGCTTGACAATGATGATTATACAGGGATGTACATGTACATGTACACTTACATGTGTTTTGTACACATGTGTGTTGACTTGTGTGTTGCACCATAGTTGATTACCATGTACTTTTTATAGTGTACATGAACATGTGAAGGAAAAATGCTATGCATTAGCTTTCGACCCAACCCGGACCTCAGAGGTACTAAAGCAAGTTTATTATGCTTTCAGTGTTCTTTTGGCAAACTTACCGTATCCGAACTCGTCTATTTCATCGTCAATATTATTGCCTTATTTGTTTTTGAAGGATTTCTATTTTTACTTTAGGGGAATGAAGTTCAACATGCAAGACGTGTGTGGAAGGTCCAAAAAAGGCAAATCTCGTATTCTGTGTTCATGTCCATGTAAGGCCATTAATTGCCCCTTGCTCTAAAGAAGATGTGAACAGGCACTTTAAAAATTGTCGACAAATTTGATCATGCTCGTCGATCGATAGCTGCATGTTGTTTGGTTTGCCCAACGGGCAGACCAATTACATTTCCGATACCCATATTTGGTTGATGAGGGTGGGGGGGGGGGCCTAAAGCTCTGGTTATATCTTGTAAACGTGAATCACTAGGTCTTTACGCCCCGTTGCTGGGCTTATTAAAGCCAACTCACAAATGTGTTATTATTATTGACCTCTATATTAAATAAATAAAGCATTAGACCATTGGACCCTCCGACCGCAAACACTGCAGACACGCCCATTGGGTCGTAACTGATGACGTCATCATTTACATACCTTGCCCCATATACCTTGTTGACACTGTGAATGACAACAGGGGTACTATCTAAGTATTTATTATGCCAAAGATCAAAGCAATAAATTCAACCCAAAGTCAATATTACTGTTTTTCACACGGTCTAAATCGCTATCCCAAAAAAAGCCTGCCAGATAACTTGCCAAGTGATTCAAGAATTTAGTCTTATGAAAAAATCAGGGCGTAATATAATAACCCATTTATTGAGTAGTGTTGTATTTTTTGTTCTACAATTAAAAATAGGTAAAGCCGAATGTCATCTTAGTGTACAACAACAAACAATTAGCTAACAAATGACAGTGTACTTTTTCATCGGTTTGCAACCGGCTGTAAAAACTGAAAATTCAATTTCTTGAGGCCGAGGAAAATGATTGTGCTGAGGCCCTATGGTAGATCGATGCACGGTATCTGCTGATGTGGTCACTGGTCACCACCATAAGTAAGACTTTTCATGTCTTATCTCCATGAAGACGAAGACCAACTATTTTGCAGATAATGTAGTTTTGACTGGTATTGTCTATCCTACCATTGGCACAGGTGCTATTTGCAAATCTTACTAGATTGGATCTCCACCATGCATATTACTTTAAATCCTGCTCATGTTCATGTACTGTACATGTACATTGTGTTACCACAAATCTTACTAAAGTATATCCCCACCATGCAAATTGTTTCAAATCCTACTCATGTACATGTACATCATGCACATGTAGTTATTGCAAACTTTACAAGATTGTATCTCAACCATGTCAAGTTTCAAATCCTACTCATGTACATTGTTTTACTGCAAACCTTACTAGATTGTAACTCAACCATGCAAATTGTTTCAGTCCTACAATCTTGTTATACATGGTGCTACCACAAACCTTACTATGAATAATTTATTATAGAGTTCACGATTTTTAAAAAAAACTACTGTTGAATGGGGGCTGCAGCGCTATTTCCTCCACGGTATGGCAACTTGAAACTTCCTCAAATTTTAAAGGAAATTACAGAATTGGTTTTTGCTGGCAGTGTAAACACTTTATGTTTTCCACCGTATACATAAACTGACAAACCTGTAGAAGTTTGAGATCGATCGGCCATCTGGGTCACGAGAAAATAGTGAAAAACCGATTACACATTTGCATGAAATCATATAGGTTCAACAAACGAATAAAACGCTCACTGAGCGATAAGCTCCAATCGGAAAATTAGTTTATTCATTTCTCATCAAATATGGCATTTCATTGTTTGCTACTGTCATCATCATTAGACCGTGTAAGTTTTATGTAAATCTGTGATCAAAAGTATATTTTACAATTACCAATTCTGTAATGTTCCTTTAAAGGTTGTGCTTTTTGTCGAAAACCACAGCATACAAAACAGCTTTAGCCCTCCAGACAAGTCACGGTACGGAGGCGGTCAGACAACGGTTGGTTCCACACAGCACACAATAATGTGGTAACAACAAGTCAATTGTGGAGCTTTCTGGTTCGACATTTTTCTGTGTGTGTATTAATAAAAGAACGCTCTAGTGATTCTAGCTTGGGAGGTATTTTCCCCGTGCGTGCCCATCCCATTTTTGCCAACAGCAGATGATCAAACGACGCGTCACATCACTCGGATGACTCTTACAGAATGACGTCACTTTAGAAAAAGGGGGGTTTGCCACCTTTCACCTCAATGCCGTGGGTGAAGGTAGTCATGTCTTCGCCGAAATTGACCCCCGTGCTGAGGGCACTGTAGAATGGGGTTGTGACTGGAATGGGGACCTCTTATAGGGCTCTCAGATTCCGAGTTCTTCGTGGGTGTAGTCTGAATAAACATGTTTTTTTGACTTACCGAATGATGAGGGCCTCAAGTTGACTTCTCAAAACGAAAAAACGCTTTTCGTATGCTAGATTTAAAGCTCGTAAATTAGGGTCTATACAAGTAAGTTTAGATTTTGCATCACAATAATTTATTAGGCCTACATTTGAAATTCAGACTACCATAAAGCGGCCAGTTTGTTTTGTTTTTCGTAAAAATAGCATGTTCCCTTTGTTGGGGATACCTGTTCACTGCTACGGGAGACGGGGAACAAGACCAAGATCTTTCCACTGTAGGATAATGGCATTGTTTGCCAAGTTAAAATTCATTTTAATATACTACCCAAAGCTACTGTGCTTCTTACCAAGTAAGTTTGTTATTGCCATTAATTTTCAGAGTCATTACCAAACGTGTACAGGGGTCGATTTCACAAAACTCTTCCTAACTTAGGACTAGTCCTAGGCAATGCTAAGAGATAGGACTAGTCCTAAGTACTGGTACTAACTTAACACCTCATTGAAAGAACCAATGTACTTTCCCGTATAACTGTACATCACCTACAGGGCATGTACAATGTGTAGGTTGTAATCCACGAGTTGGAATTTGGTTTATTATTTGGTGAATGCTGAATGGAATTATTGTTTGTCTGGAACTGGAACCTTCGGGGTACAAATCATTCACAAACCAATGACCTCAAACAGTCATGGGTAGAAAAAAAGCTGCATTATTAAAATAACCGACCTCCCCAACAGGCCAGTTGTATAAAGTGAATTCATTGTTTGTGGGTTTGGAGGTCACGAAGCGTGTGTGTGTGCACCCCACTTAATAGCAACCAATGCTAAATGCAAAATATTCCGAAATAATACAAATGTATATAAAAAAGTCTCACAACCGTTTGAAACCACAGTCTACATTGCTCTATTCTGTAAAGTATGCACTAAATGATATTTACATGTCTAGTCTTTATGTTATTCAAGTAGAGACGACCGGAAAACAAATGGAAGGGACATTTGCATATCGTTTCATATCGTTCTTCGACCTTCAACCAACCGCTTTCTAGTTTGTTTGAATCTATCACCAGAGACTCAGATATTGAGCCTTAAAGCTTGGTTTGAAGCTTGTGGAGGCAGGGAAGAAGGGGAAAAAATAACAGGGAGTGTAATTGGGTCATGTGAACATTAAATTATCTCTACATTTGTGTGTCCCGAACACCTGTTTGCAAATTGGTACCAAACTCCGCGTGTTCCATCGTGAGACGGTAGCTAGGATAATCCATCGTATCATCAGTCATGACAAGTTTATAATTGTGACGATCGATTTGTTTGTTATTGTAAAGTCAAAAGCAAAAAACAGCAGCAAATAAATGCCCCTTGCATTGAGGCGGTCATCCGAACCTAGCAATGTTATTTTCGGAAGATAATGCTTAAAGGCATTAGATACTTGTTGGTAATTACTCAAGAATTACATTACCATAACAAGTTAGTTGGTAAGGAGCACCTGAGAGCTGCTGATAGTATGAAACATTTTGAGAAACAACTCCGTCTGAAGTAATGTAGTTTTTGAGGAAGAGGTAATTTCTCGCTGAAATATTTGAATTTTGTAGGCGTCTGAAAGCACACAATTCTATGTAACAAGGGTGGTTTTTCTTTAATTATCTTCTTGCAACTTCGATGACCAATTGAGCCCAACATTTCACAGGTTTGTTAATTTATGCATATGCTGGGATACACCAAGTGGGGATGGCAATCTTTGACAATTACTAAACGTGTATATCCTGCCTTTCTCAAGAAGAACTACAGTGTGTAGATTCGGCTGTATAGGTTGCCGCTCTCTTCTACAACGACTTCAATTCAGTTGGTGAGCAGTTTGCAGTTGCTTCAACTCGACTTGATGTTTTGGGGGTTTATTCTGCTCGGTAAAAACTCTTCCCCAACCCATGGCGTGGTCCATTCTGAATGCACCATCTTGCTGAAAGCCACACGTTCTGTTAATAATATGTTAATCTTATAACCACTTGTTTTGGGCCTCCTGTCAAGCTTTGGTATGCGGAAGTATCAGGTGGGACTTTTTGGCGATGACGTAGTGGTCTGGGTCACGGAGTAATGTCAAGACGCCGCCGCCTGTCTGTAACCTGTGGTTTATGAATGGGGCCGAGAAACTCGTTCCGTTCTCTTGGGAGTAAGGGTTGTTTTCAACGGGAAGACTGATGAGTCTGTGATTCATAAAATTCCACAACGGTTCGACAAGGCGAAAACATCTCACATAATTTTTTAAAGTTATTTATATCCACCAGCATGGAACTGTAAAACTGATTTCTGTATCGACCGTTCAAGCATGATGGTTGAAGTAGCCAGACATTAGTATTGATATGAGGTCACGGTGGTGGTTTGTTCCCCATGGTGATGAGGGCAGTGAGCTAGTCATATACTTAAAGGTGATCTCTATGAATACAACTCCAACTTTGACCAGCCCTCAATTTACTCTGCAAATGATCTACTTTAATTTTTGAAGGGGGTATAGCAATTACTTGAATTTAGCCCCGATGCTCCATTAGAGGGACTCTGCTAAGCAGCAATGCCAACATGACAGTTATGCATTTTTGTTTGAAACCTCCTCCCTGCTAAGCACATTATTATCCAGTTCGCTGGGAAAAGGCTCAATTTGACAAACAAATAATTGCCAGTTTTCTTATGAAATGATTGATAAATAACCCTGCTGAAAATCAGCAAGAAATTTCCCCCAAAAATCCCCTTTGATCTTTAGGCCTGTGTATTTTATACAGAGCAGGAAAATGAATTTGATCCAACAAAACGAAAACAAGTGGTGGACTGATAACAATGTTAGTATAGAAGATGAGAATCTATTTCGATTTAGATAAACACAAAATGTGTACAGTGTCAGTCATGCAACGGCCACACCGGGTTTAAAGGTCGCCTGTTTTAATAACTATGACCACAGGAGTGGCCATATTTATTTAAGGGGTAAAAGAACAAAACCATCGGTGTTTTGCTGTCCCGAAAAGTAAACAATAAACTCCTCTTTCATTCAGAGAGAGGCTCTTTCTGTTTATATGAGTTCATAATGCCCCTGGCCAAGTTTCGCATCGGTTTCAAGTTGACTTTACCTTTTATGGTCGGCCGGATTATGTAGCCGTACTGGTAATAAATTTGCATATAATTATACAGTGTAAAGTGAACCTTCCTCATACGTCACTTCTGTAAAACAAACTAGCCCCAAAGTTGTCACAAGGGCGAGCGAACCCTTGAACATAAACTTAATGACATACAAGAATAATCGCTATTTGTAAACATGTTTTTTTCTTCCGAGGTTTCCGTAATGGATTCTTTGTGGAAAATGTTTAAATGTTCTCATGAAAAGCTAATGTCTATAAATTTTCCCCACATTTTCATGTATGTACATTCGATTCTTCAGTAACCACCTTTCCTTCTACCCCCCCCCCCCCCCCCACTGTCCAAATCACCTTCAGGGACGTGTTGACAGGCTCCAAGCTGCAAAAAGTGTCCTTCAAAAATAATCGGCCTTCATTTCGGGTTCATCTCTCGGTGAAGTTATTCATCACTTAAAATCGCTGGCCTGTGAAGCAAAATGTCCTCCCACATCTCCACCACTTTTCAGATTCCCTCAGTACATTTTTGACAAAGATGTTGGTTCTTTTTTAAAGGAACATTACAGAATTGGTAAGAAAAAAACTTGTAAAAATATACTTTTTGATCACAGATTTACATTAAACTTACACGGTCTAATGATGATGATAGAAGAAAACATCCCTTGAAATATTTCTGTCTGAAATGCCATATTTGATGAGAAATAAATAAACTAATTTTTCGATTGGAGTTTATCGCTCAGTGAGCGTTTTATTCATTTGTTGAATCTATGTGATTTCATGCAAATGTGTAATTGGTTGTTCACTCTTTTCTCGTGACCCAGATGGCCGATCGATCTCAAACTTCTACAGGTTTCAGTTTATGTACAATGTATATAGTGGATTACATAAAGTGCTTAATAATGTTCCTTTAAACAAGAAGGGTAACAGCCTAACTTTCCCTCTTTTGTCCTTGCATACAGGGATAAAATTAAAATGGGTGCCCTGCACTTATCAAAGTCGTAACACATGGAGGAAAGATTAGTCTTCCAATGTCATATTGAAGTTATTTCATAACCATTATTTCTCTTTGTAAATGGTTCGAAAAAAGGTGGATCCCCCATGGATGTCGATTTTTTTTTTTTTTTTTAATGATTGTTGGGTAGAGACCGAACAAAGGCAGGTACGACGGGCCCCGACACAAGAGCTCCACTCCCTCCACTCCACAGGCTCCCAACCAAGGAGCGTGAGCGTCACGCTCGGACTCCCCGGTCTATTTCTACCTCCACGCCCGGGCGAGCCTCACAAAATAATTGACTCATTGTGAACACGGCCGAGCATGATTAAAGGGAAGTTCTATTAAAACACGTTGAAACCAACGGCCATTGTCATTGTATGGTTCCTTGAGTAAGACACTGTACAAAACAGCGTTGATTTCCAGGCACAGCAGGCACCAGACTATCTGTGCACACGCAGCCTCGTTTTGGTTGTGTGCTTTGTTTTGAAAAACAAGATTACTGCGGCCATAGAGTCAAACCGTCGATCAAAGCATAAAGGTTGTTTGAAAGATTCAATTTTTGATCATAAAGTAAAAAATAAATATCTGCTACAAAATAAAGATGTTGCCATGTTGGAATATTGGTATCATCTTCATAAAGGATTTTAGGTCGAGGTAAACAAAACTGCAATTTTTATTGTGATTGGTAGCACTTTTATTTCCTCAATACGGTGGGATGTGGGATGAAAATACTTGGAATGGCGTCATTTGAAAAAGTTCAGGGATACGAATGGAGTTATTATTTTTTGTTCGTATTATTAGGAGTCATACAAGTCCATTTATAATCATTCATCTTCCACCAAAACAACCCAAGACGAACAAACAGATAAATTTTGTTTAACGATAACATTAAAAAATAAATAGGAATAAACAAGAGCAAAGAGAATAGATTAGGCCAACAAAATTTGAGACAAAATAAGACAATACTCAGTACAATGATTGTCATCAATATTTGAATGATGTGAAATTCCCTTTAGTTTAATCATCAAATGAATGAATCACGTCTCAGCAGACCATGGAGGAGGATCCACCGCGAGCAGACGGACCATTGAACCGTGGATGATCCGTCCCATACACCATATGTCATCTAAAATTCCCGTCTCAAGTTTCATCAATAAGTTAATTGAAAAAAATATATAACCTGAAAAGAAGTGATAATTGAATTGTCTTTTTGGAACCGTTCGGTTGTTGTAGTGTGTTTCTCTTTGTTTGATTTTGATTTGAAATCATACTTTATCTCTCTGAAAGGCTTGGAAAGCGTCATGATTATAGTATCATATATTTTGCAATAGAAGAGAGTGTTGATTTGATCAAATTAATTAATTTAAAAAAAACTTATATAAAATGTAACTTAAAGCACATGTACAACATTGGTAATTTTCAAAGACTAGTATCCACACTTTATGTGACCCAACATATACATGACATGACAAACCTGTGAAATGTTAAGCTCAATCGGTCTTTGGAGTATTGAGAAAACAGTGAAAACCCCCATTATATGTTTTCACTGTTTTCAAACATCGGATTTTATCACCAGTGATAAAGACGAATAGTTTTACTCATTTCCTAAAAACTATAGCATTTCAAGCAAAACTATTCCAAGGGAAGTTTACCACCATGACCATCTTTACACCATGTAAAGTTATGTGCAAATCTGTGAACATTTATATTTTCAATCTTACCAATGTTGTACACACCCTTTAATAAAAACTAAGTAAGAACTAAACAAGTGACTTTCGGAAAAATCCCTCTGTTTCTTTCTTTTTTTAGTACGTGTAAAATGCTTATTTGTTTCTCAGCCATTTACACACCCTACGCTTCTATCTGATCGCTGTGTCAGCTCGTGTGACGGGCGTATTGGCGACTATGGGTGGTGCTCCTTTAAACCTGTCCTGGCTGGCACTTTCTTTCTACAGTGCAGGATCCCTGGCAGATTAAAGGGGCTCCTCACCAGAAACACTGACCACATCCTCTTCTTTATCTTCACAACACTCGGATGGCATTTCCTTATTGCTGGGACCGAATTCCACCAAACGGGATATACCGGTTTGAAGTTCCTGCTCTTAGCAGGAAACAACATTACAGACAAAAAAACTTAGAGAACGGTAACATAATAAAGTAGATCGTGCAGCGGTACATATTGAAGGTTTCTCTTTACATGGATGAACCTCTAGAAATTGTTTAGTGTTTCCTCGTCTTGGATTTAGTGCTCGAGTTACCCTGGAGCTAAAAACCTATGGAGGAAAATACTCACTGGGTTTTATAATCCACACCTCGCTTTGTAATGGAATAACATCTAAAACAGATCAATCTTCACTTAACACAGATGTATTAAAGAGAAATGCTTGAGTTTTCTTGTTTACCCCAAAAAACAAAACAAAACGTGTGTTTTTAAAAAAAAAGTGCAACCTCATGCACAATTCACAGCAGATGCTTGCTGAAACTATTAGTTGATCTTCCTATGGGTTGATCTGACAGTGGTAGAGCATCTTTGTTCGGTTTGGACGAGGTGTTTTTGACGGTTGGGAATGGTATTGATTTCTCAAGTTTTGTGTCCTTGAAAACTTGTGTATTTTCAAATTTGAATTATTTCTGGCATCATGTATAAATAAAGACATCACAGTTGAGAAAGAATAGAGCATGTGGTGTGATTTAACTGGAAGTTATACGGTTTTTTACAGATAAAAGCAGTAAATTTGTTATAAATTGAGCTTCAGTTTCAAACAAGGAAACAAAAATACTGGTAATTTTGGACCTGGTGTACACACTATACGAGGAGCTGAAATACACGTGTATAAAGCCTTATTTTCGATCTTCATGTTCATTTAAATATAACATGAACACAAAAACATAATATTCCAATTATAAACATCCCTTGATTCATTTTTTTTTAAGACTATACGTTTTTCGAACAAAAATATTAAATTTCACCACCCAGCTATATAACCACCTTGCAAAATAGATCATCGTTGTACTACATGAAATTGCACCGTGCCACTCCACATGTACATGTACATGTACATGTATTTCCTCATTGCAAAATGCAGTGGCGATCACGCCCACATTTCTTCCTGCATAATGACCTTCTCCAAAACTCGAAAATTCAGAGGAAATAATAATCTACCCTCTGACCCTCGTTTGGGGGACTCATCGAGGAGACACGCCCTGAAAATCTCATGGTCCAATTAGAATCAACCAGGCTGCATATTATCGAGAAAAGCTGAACAAAGCTGTGTATGGTTATTCAAATGAACCCCAGCCAGGCTCTAGAATGTGACCATATTTGGTAATGCTGTGCGTCGCTCGATCACGTGGTACGATGGCCGCGCATATATTAAGGGCTGCTTGAGCAGACACCTGTTATTCTTCACAGTTTGCTCATACTAGACAGTCAGGTTTCGTTGGAACGTGGATAGCTTTGGAACTTTGGTGAGTTGGACATTTTCCTGTTGGGATCTTTACTCAATAAAAAGCTAGTTTTGAAGTTAGTGATCAAGCATTGCTCAATTGTCAATTTAAATCGATAGAGAGTGCAATTGTTACATTTCATGTGATTTTTGTTTAAGGTTGCTTGTGGATCTTTGCAGACCAAATTTTCCGTTTTCAAAACCGAGTGAAATATAAATGCAGCGAAATCTCAAGAAGTGGTAATATGTTAGAAATGCTAAATTTTGACAACTGCACTCGCATAGTTTTGATGCACATGCAGTCGTTTTTGTATGCGACTCAAAGTTATTAATCATTTAGAAATGTTAATCATTTTGAACATGAGTCACTGAGCTTGAGTCACTTGATGGTTGAGATTATGAATGATTCACTAGCTAGCTGACTCATCGCACTTGTATCTGAAGATAGGGTCTCCATTAGTTATAATTATTTATATGCATTGAAGTGTAATTCTGGGATTTTATTGAGCACACTTATTTTCGAATTTGAATGCTGCGATTGAATTGCGAAAACTGCTGAAACATTTTTGTCAGAATTCATTTCTGTCTGTTTGAGGGAAAACAAAATGTTTTTTGACAATGCTGAGGATCAGGAAATGAATCGATATTCTTAAATAGTTGTATTGCCCTGAATTGTAGAATCTGTAGACGCATTATTCATTTTAGGTTGGCAACAGCTCTGAAATTTACTGGATTGTTGTAGTTTGCGGGAAAAACTCAAAAAAGTCCATTTCCTTGTTAAAATGCACCGTGCCAACGCCCCTTTTTGATGGGTACCCCTAGCCCACGCTGCGATCATGCCACCTGCTTCACGCTCATGCACCGGCCGGCTTTCCCCACACGTGGCTTTCCAGCTATCGAGGCACGCCCCGTTACCTTGCCCTGTGGTGGCTCGCCATTGGTCAACAACTGCCTCGCTATTAGCATAATAAAATATTCAGCGAGGGGGGCGTTGGCACTACCATATTTGGTCACATTTTCTGCTTGGTGTTCGCCTGGCTGACTTCCTTGTTACAGATAGCGTGGTCCCAAGTCAACAAAAGACTTGGAGATTTGCATAACATTATCGCGTTGGCTTTGCTTCCTGTTTGCAAAGAAGCGGAAATAGTTCGATTTATCTCGCCCTCTTGAAAATTATCTCCTGCTTTTAAAATTTATCTTGTTTTTATAATGGTTTTTCAAAAGACGGAACAGGTAGTGCCGATTACTCGATCAAACTTGTACCTTTTTTTTAATGTCGAATATACATACAAATGAATACTGTTTATTTAATACGCACTTGTTCTTTTTATTTTGCAGAATTTTTATACTTGAAGAAGTGAAACAAACGAATCAAACAAAATGTGTGACGAAGATGTTGCCGCTCTGGTCGTAGACAATGGCTCCGGTATGTGCAAGGCCGGGTTCGCCGGAGACGATGCCCCAAGAGCCGTCTTCCCATCCATCGTAGGGAGACCCCGTCACCAGGTAAAACTTCATCTCTCATTCTTTCTCAAGAAAAATCCGAAGACATTATTAGCATTGTTGCATTCTCCAAAACCATCCGAAAGCTTTCTTTATTAAAAGTTACTCTTGGCAAGTCTTCAACTGGAATTCGAACTGTAACCTGTTGATTTATTTTCTTTAAAACTAAGCTGTACTTTGGTTGCCATTTTGGAGTAACCGTTTATATAATTTTGTTTCGTCTATAGGGTGTGATGGTTGGTATGGGACAGAAGGACAGCTACGTGGGAGATGAAGCCCAGAGCAAGAGAGGTATCCTGACCCTCAAGTACCCCATCGAGCACGGTATCGTCACTAACTGGGACGATATGGAGAAGATCTGGCATCACACCTTCTACAATGAGTTGCGTGTGGCACCAGAGGAACACCCAGTGCTCCTGACTGAAGCCCCCCTTAACCCCAAGGCCAACAGAGAAAAGATGACACAGGTGAATATCTTGACAAATTTCTCATTCAGCATTTCACTTTTAAAACAAATGTCCCCACCAAGTTGTTTCTGAAGCTGAATTGACTCTCTGCTGACAAATTGCTTTAGTTGACCTGACATGAATGTAATCGATTTACCTTGAATTGTTTCTTGCAGATCATGTTCGAGACTTTCAACACACCCGCCATGTACGTTGCCATCCAGGCTGTACTCTCCCTGTACGCCTCTGGCCGTACCACCGGAATCGTCTTCGACTCTGGTGACGGTGTGTCTCACACTGTGCCCATCTACGAGGGATACGCCCTCCCCCACGCCATCCTCCGTCTGGACTTGGCCGGTCGTGACTTGACCGACTACCTGATGAAGATCCTCACAGAGCGTGGCTACTCCTTCACAACAACTGGTGAGTTTCGTCTAATATACAATGGAAATTTTTTTAAATCAAATCTGCGTCCTTTTTTTTGTCACGCAAAATTTCCAACTCGTGATTAGTACAGTGAAGAGTTCAAACAACTTTTTTTTATTTTAATCTGAAGAAGAAACAAATCGGCCGTGTTTTCCAATTAGCCAACAGTCTTTTCATCTCAAATTCTTGCAAACTTTGAACGAACTTGCAAACCTTACAATTTCTGTTGATGTTATATTTAATTTTATATTGTCTTGACTTTGCAGCCGAGCGTGAAATCGTTCGTGACATCAAGGAGAAACTCTGCTACGTGGCCCTTGACTTCGAGCAGGAGATGCAGACCGCTGCTTCAAGCTCCTCCCTGGAGAAGAGCTACGAGCTCCCCGACGGTCAGGTCATCACCATCGGCAACGAGCGTTTCCGTTGCCCCGAGTCGCTCTTCCAGCCGTCCTTCCTGGGAATGGAAAGTGCTGGTATCCACGAGACCACGTACAACAGCATCATGAAGTGCGACGTGGACATCCGTAAGGACCTGTACGCCAACACCGTCCTCTCCGGTGGATCCACCATGTTCCCCGGCATCGCCGACAGGATGCAGAAGGAGATCACATCCCTTGCCCCACCCACAATGAAGATCAAGATCATCGCTCCCCCAGAGCGAAAGTACTCCGTATGGATCGGTGGCTCCATCCTTGCCTCCCTGTCCACCTTCCAACAGATGTGGATCAGCAAGCAGGAGTACGATGAGTCTGGCCCCAGCATTGTTCACCGCAAGTGCTTCTAAACAAACTGTTGAGAGCATAACCAAAGAACTGAACTTCTGGTTTTTTTTAGTCTCGATCCTAACACCATACTGAGACTCGTTCATAACCTTTTACTAAACTTGCTATGATCAACATCAACTCAATCTGTGCCTGATATTTTGTTCACTGCACCAGAAACCTCCCCCATTTTGTTGGCGTATGCGTCTTGTTCTTAAACAAAATATAAAAACACAGGCTTTAAAAAAAATGTTCGCAGCCTGACTCGTTATAACTTATACTAAACAAACATACGGCTCGTTTGAGTTGGCTAGTTACAATTGGTACTAATTACAAACTGAAATGTCGTTGAAAAAAACTTGCAACAACACCTTATCGACATTGTTGCGGCTTGCGAAGAGTTATTCTATTAAAATTGGCTCTGGAAACAAAATGGTTAAATTAAAAACAGAAGTTCTTGCAATTAACCCTTTTTGTATCGTCAGCCATTTGCGTGTAGAGCCTCGAATTGGGGAAGAAAAGTGAACAGGAGCATTATATAACTCTGTATTAACGGGGTAATATAATGACACTTTCATCCAAACACTTAAAAGCATTATATGTATTGTCACTGTAATAATACAATGCAAATGAAACATGAAACCGAGGCTCTACACGCACATGGCGGATCCGTGCAAGTATAGGGGATAGCTTTCTGCAGTTGGCTGTGAATAAATTACACGGTCGCTGTGGAATTTTTTTTGTAGGAAGATGGGAGCAACTCTGAGCACCGCGGAAAAAAAGTTATTTCTTGTAACTTGAAACTTGTATATTTAGATAAATTTTTGTTACTGGTGAAGGCAATCGTTAATTTGTGTACTATTTTGACTGTTAGCAGGACACGAATATTGCTATGGCCAAAAAATAAAAAAGTGTAATTTCTTTGTAAATTTTGAGAGTACTTGTTAATTTATTATGTGTATGGAGGTTTATTATGTGTATGGAGGTTGCTACAAATTGTATCAGTTAGAAGACTAATAATGGTGATTTATGCCAACTTACAAAATGGGAAAGGAGTCCATAAATACAACTGATTATTATTAAATAATATTCAAATAAAAAATGACAAAATTTATTAGCATTTCAGAAATGAGGAGATAAGAATTTTGGGGAAATGAAAAAAACAAGCTGGTAAAAATAATTAATAAGCAATTCAGAAATGACAAGAATTTTTTTTGGAAATAACTGAATTTGAAAAAGAGGCTGGTTTAACATTGTACTTTGGGGGGGGGGATTTCTGAAATTTTAATAGAGGCTGGGTCAAAATTACACTTTGGGGGTGGTTTGTTAAAAGGAGTTCGATAAATTCCAGGGGTGTATGAGGGCGGTAGATTTGGTATATATGTTCGGCACAGTTGTTAGATGGACTTGCTTTCGACCCAGCATTAATCGTGTTACAGGAATTTCTCGAGCGCCCTCTGTTGACCTTTCTTTTTTCGACACACGATCGTAAAAAAAGCCCAGACTCTAAAGAAACTCCGCCCTCTCATAATCTTCATCAAGCGCAGCCGCGGGAAAATGCACCCACGATCGAATTACCCACAATCACTGATAATCAATTTTGCAACCCAAAACAAAAAGAACACTTACTTCGTAAACTTGGGGCAACATGGCGTCCATCTTGGCAGCTTGATTTATTCCTTAACTGTGCTCGGGTTCTCATGATGCGTTGCAGTTTCATGGCGACTGTGCTTATTAAGGGCTGTTTTGAAAAGGCAAGTTAGAATGGATGAAAATGAAGATCTAGTTGGGCTTGATGAAATCTGAGAAACATAGCCGCTATTTTACGACAAATCTGCCATTTTGACCAGTTCGATGTGGTATTGTTACACCGACATTGCAAAGCCTTCGTAGCCGAGCATCCTCACCCCCCCCCCCACCACCCCGCCTCAAATTTGGACCTACACCCTGCACTATCACCATCAGCATCGTCAAAAATTATATTTCATTAATTCGGTTTCGATAGCACATCGGGATCTGTTTCGGTTTCATGTTGATCTGCCATTATTTATTTTAACAAAAGGGGTACTTCAAAAGCCTGGTTCAATTTACAGATCTGCCTAAAGCAGAAAAAGTAGTTATGTAAACACATTTCTGCTAAGCAAAACTAAGCAGGGTACCAGTCACAGATTGATTAGGTATACGGTACTTTGGCTGATAGTCCCACCTTTTCTGGTAAGCGGGATTTTGTTGTGCTGCGTCTATGGTCGTTGGCTGCGGCTATGGTGGACGTTGGCTGCGGCTATGGTCTTTGGCTGCCCGCAAACAAAGACAAATCAGTCACAGCAAATGGACAGAGAAAGCAACCACAACAATTTTTTACGAGGTATTAGAAATAGATATTTCTGTTTTTATTTGTATGTGTAACATTTCATGCAAATCTACCTCACTAGTCCCCCCCCCCCCCCACCTTAACCAAAGAGTCCCCTTTATGCGTCCATCGTTTCCCTCCACAGTCTCGTTTTAGATAGGCCTATAATATCGAATGAGGGTTTTTTGTTTCCTTCGATGACAAAGGTTAGTTGGAACAAAGAGGAAGGTTTGGAAGTCCGCTAGCGAAGTTCAGATCCGGTCGTGCCACAACATAGTTAAAGGGGCACTCGTGCCTCACAAAAATACTTTACAAAAAATACCCAATACGTAGGCCTAATCAGCAGAATCTGGGCATAACTGCATTGTTTTAAAGACGGGGATCGAGTTGAGTTGTATGGTGATTTGTATTGTGACATCACACTTTGCTGAACAATTAAGATCGATCCACAGTAAAGATCGATCTTAGCTCTTTTGGAAATCGACCCCAGGCTCATATAAGGCATTGGCATCATAAAACAATAGTGTCTGTGTCATTTTTATAATCAATAATATTATCCTCGTTCAATTTATGCTTAATGGAGGCCTAAGGATGACTTTGCTATTTGGATGCACTGGAGACATGGCACACATCTTGATATTATTAAAAACCACAAATTTCCTCCTTTATTGGTTTTGTGAACACGGAAATATAGAACCCGGTGAAGGTTGACGGTTTTGTTCACCTTCATCAGGTCAATAATATACACAATGGTAAGCACTTTGGGTTTAATGGTCTGCTCCAATAGAATGTCGCCATTTTAGATCGATTTGTTTCGCAAAGTTTGTCTGTTCGCCGTTTAACTTCATGCTAAATAGCCGAAGCTACAGATTTGAGTTCAAAGGTAAGTGTGCATTTTTGGGATAATGTTGTTTCTTTGTTGGTTTGAAGAGAAGTTTATTTCTGACAAAATGAGTTTAGATTCATCTTTATGTCGAAACTACTCGAGGCTGGATGTTTGTAGTTTGACACCAGCTTCAAAATAAAGAGTGATGTTGCACTCTTATTGTGAGAGTTGTCGGATTGTATGCTAAATTTTGTTCGTGTTCTGCTTTTTTGGTATCGGGGTGTTGGTGTTGGTGGTGTGTGTTGCACTGCAAAAACGGGGGTGTTAAAGTTGACACCTCGGGTGTTGTCACATAGATACCAAAAAAGGAATTACAATGTACATCGTAGGATGTTAAAATAACACTAATTTCTGCCAACAACAACATTGCATTGGTGTTATTTTAACACCCTATACTTGTTGTTGACTAGTTGTTGTTGTTGTTGTTGTTGTTGTTTGTTTGATTTTGTTTATATTTTGTTTCTTCATGGTGTCAATTTTAACACTCCAATTTTTGTAGTGTGGGGTGTTTGTTTTTGCTTTTTTTTTATCAGAGACTAGAAGTGCTGAAAGATGAGTCGAACACCGGTCGTTGTGATTGATATCGGGTCGTTTCTGACCAGGGTGGGGCTTTCTGGCCACGATGCCCCCGTGGAAACGTTACCCACTATTGTTGGAAGGCCAAAAGAGGTAAGGGTCAATCAATCCAAAATAATAACATCGTAGAGCAAGGAACCTGCTCTGTGATAACATAATGTTTAATTCAAATATTTATGAACCTGTCACAAAACCTAGTTGTATACATGTATAGACCATGCGAACGTTGTTTACAATAATTGTGACCTTGTACATTCTTTGAGTATTCTGGCAGGCAAGATACTACACTGGTCCTATGGGAAAGTTGACATTTTGTGTCATAACTTGCTGGACAAGTTTTTAGATGTGCCCCCTTTCACCATATCAAAAGTTGATAAGAATTAGACAGTGCAATCTCCATAAAACATAAGATTTTATGCTTTCTTCCATTGAGCTGTGTACAAATCGTGCCTGCAGGAAGTCCAGGCTCTGTGGCTCTTTTGTAAACATGTGATGTCACAGGTTACATCGTCTATAGCTGACTGTCAACTTGTGTGTGAATACAGAATAGACATGTAGACATGCATGTATTGCACACAGTATACAAAATACACTGGTTTGACTGTGCATTATTCACTTCAACAGGAATTGTATAGTATACAACGCACTTAGCCATGTTTCCTGTTTCTCATTCTAGTCAATGTAACCGAACCGAGGCAGGAAGCGATATTTTTTCCGTACCACACTAGAGCCAATGCATACACGCATAAGGTATCGGCGCTTTCCCGGATCCCTTCACTGTTGACCCCGTCTCAAGTGTGGTACGAAAAAATAAAATTGCAGGCAGGAAGGGAAATAGTCAGGTCCCTTTCTGTTATACTACGTTGATGCTCATTGTAATATGACAGTGGATTGAAACCGAGGCAGGAAGCGGAAATAGTCAGGTCCCTTTCTGTTATACTAAGCTGATACTCATTGTAATATGACAGGGGATTGAAACCGAACCGAGGCAGGAAGAGAAAATAGCCAGGTGCCTTTCTGTTATATTAGATTGATATCCATTGTATTATGACAGTGGATTGAAACCGAGCCGAGGCAGGAAGAGAAAATAGTCAGGTGCCTTTCTGTTATATTAGATTGATATCCATTGTATTATGACAGTGGAATGAAACCGAGGCAGGAAGGAAAAATAGTCAGGTTCCTTTCTGTTATACTATACTAAATCTATTGTAACAGGGGACTTATGACAGGGGATTGCCTGCCATTCAGTAAAAGTAGGTGTAAGATTTCAGAGAGGGATCATGTTGCTGGAAGTACGGGTAACATTTTTTTCCGACAGGGAGCGGAGCCGGACACCGTCCTCGTGGGGGCAGAGGCTCACGAACAACGGGAGACTCTTGCCCTGAGTTACCCGGTGGACAAATACAGTATCACGGACATGGATGACATGAACCGTATATGGGAGTACTGCTTCATCGATGTTCTTGGATGTGATTCGATCGCGGAGGTACCGGTGATGCTGACAGACGGCCCCGTGGGTGCTGAGCTGAGGACCAAGAACAGGGTCAAGATGGCAGAGGTCGGGTGAAATCACTAAATAACTCTTTTCAAACTCTCAAGTTATTTTGAGAGCCAGTAAAAACTTCAGATTTGTATTTATCGATTTATTTATATCACTCCGCCCACGCACTTTCTAAATCAATCACCTATTTATATATTCATTTATTATTTATTAATTTGTTTAATTTTTTGTTAAGAGTGTTTGTTAATTAATTATTACTCTTATTTTTTTTTTTAAAGTGGAACTGCAGTCTTTAAAATAAAGTAACACTTGAATGCTGTAACCCAGTGGGTTGAATAATGTTGCACGATTTACTCCGTGTAATAATTTGGGCCACAATTGAGAGCATTAGACATTGTTCGCTCGGCCCCAGCGGCCTATCCAGGACCGCTGGGATGGGCTAATCAGCTTGCACAGATTCTTGTTCAGGAAGTACGTCATGCGTGCAGTGCTTGCAGTGTGAGTGTGATGCATGATGGGACTGAGCATGGGACTGAGCATTAACGTTAACAATACATTTGCCCATCCCAGCGCCTTTGGAAGGCGCTGGGGACAAGCGAATAGACATTGCTCAATACGAGGAATGGTGTACACCCCCCCCCTTCATTGTGTGCTTGGAATCTCAGGAATTCTTTTGAGGATTTGTTTTTTTGTGCGTAAAACTTGTTGTCCACGTTTGACTGTTTTTTTGCAGGCCATGTTTGAAATCCACAACGCGCCGTCGTTCTACGTTGCCCTCCAGCCGCGTCTTGCCCTCCAAAGCCTGAACAAGACGACGGGACTGGTTCTCGACATCGGAGACAGCATGGTCAGTTCGGTTCCTGTCGTTGGGGGCGTCGTGGTGACGTCGGGTATCGTCACGACGGACGGTGTGTCCGGTCGGCGCATGACGGACTACCTGCTGAAGCTGCTGAACGAACGAGATGGCGTCACAATCAGTAAGTTATGCATGTCTGAACATGGGTTGTACATGGAGCTATTTGTAGAACTGTTTCTGCTCTTCTTGCATGACTGCCTTTAATGTATGTGCCAGTTATTCATGACCAAACAAAGGTTGTTTTTCCAAAAAACAATGTGACACATACTTCACTCGCTCCAACTCTCGTAGTCGCCCAACATCATGGTTCTGCATCATGAATCACACGTGTGTACATACACCTTTATTGAAATCACGTTTGTTCTCGGCAAATCTCCCCCAACAGCCGACCGCGAGACTGTCACTGCCGTAAAGGAAAAGCACGGCTACATCGCATGGGACTACGAGGGAGAGTTCAACCTGTCGAGCTGCAAAGCCATGGATTACACCCTGCCCGATGGACAGGTAAGAGCACCGTGGTCCTTGTCATAATAGTGTCTGGTTTCCTAAACATGCTGCCTTGAAAATGGTACTGAAATAAGCAAAGGGACAGTCTATTTAATTAGTGTATAAACATACCATGCCCGATAGGGGGAAGAGGTTACCCCCCCCCCCAATGTTTCCATAATTTAACCATAGAGGAAACTAGTTTCCTTCCTCCATGCTTTTGCCTCACTATTTTCCTCTTGTACGGAAGTAAACAACCCTCCTAAAATCCTCAAAAGGATTCCTGAGATTCCAAGCACCCAATGAAGACACAATATAGAGGGGGGGGGGGGTACCACCATGCCTCGATTTGACCGCGTGATATGTGAGTGTGATATGCTACTAAGTGTTTGTTTGGTGGGGGTGGGGGTTGAAAGAGACCCGAGGATCTAAAAAAAAAAAAAAAAAAAAAAAAAAAACACGAAGTATTAAAAACACTCAATTGATCTACAACTCCCTAGGTTATATCCCTGGGGACCGAGCGATTCCGGTGCGGCGAGCCCCTCTTCCGAAGCTCGCTTCTCGGTGCGGAAACGGACAACGGCATCCACAAAATGGCGCACGAAAGCATCCAACGGTGTGACGAGTCTGCCCGGAGCGCCCTCTACGAAAATATCGTGTTGGCCGGCGGCTCGAGCTGCTTCAGCCACCTACCGGAACGCCTTCAGAAGGAAATACAGGCCTTGGCTGGGGCAGAGACTAAGGTGAAAGTGTTGACCCCACCCACAAGGGCGTGGTCGGCTTGGCTGGGCGGCTCCCACCAAGCCTCCGCAGAGAATTTCCCCGAGTTGGCGGTGAGCAAGAGCGAGTACCAGGAACACGGCGTGAACATAATAAGTACAAAGTGCACAAATTAATCTGGGTTCCGTCTCAGCCCTATTCCCGCATCAAACGACAAATAATCAGCCAGCTTTCTTGTCAAAATCTCAACAAACATTTTGTATGTGATAAAGGGAAATTTTTCTAAATTGTCAGTTGATTGGCTGTTTTTTGTTCCAGTCCAACTGTGATACGAATGTAATCACTTGGTATTGTTTGAAGCTTTTGTAATCACCTGGGTTGCAGTTCACCACAGTATGATTTCAACAGGAGATCCACTCGATTGTGGTTCAGTTCGCATTTGGTAATCCTATACAGGGGTGTGGGGGCAGCGGCGGCACCAGACCTGTTAATCTGGGGGGGGGACAAGAGGGGGCAAACTAAAAAAAAATTGGGGGCAAACAAAAGTCTATAATGTACTGTATAAGCCTACAATTCACTCTAGAAATAAGATTTTGCACTGTTTGTGCGAACTGCGTGTACAATGGCTGCTTACGGTTTTGGGCAGACAATGCATTTCTATTTATAGCAAGTTTCCAAGCTTGTACAGATAAATAAATCCACATTTTATTAACATTGCCGGAGATGGAAAGTGTATTGGGCTTTTTTGATGGTGCCAGCTAATTATGATGGATGAAATTGAATTTATTATTTACAGCGCAAACAACATTGTAATCAATTGGGTGCAATGGTTTGGGATTAAACTCAATTTCCACCATCGGGGAAAAAACTGGGGGGGGGGGGGGGCAAACTGGGGGCAAAACAAATAACTGGGGGGCATTTGCCCCCCCCCCCCCGTGCCCCCATTAGCGCCGCCGCTGGTGGGGGGGGGGGGAGGTACTGTCATCACGTTTTACTTTGTATTGTTGTGTCTGGTGTAATCATCGTTTCATTTTAAACATGTTTGTATTTTTGATGTCTGTTTGTTTTGTAACTTCTTCTTTGTTTGTACCCTGTGAAATAATTTTACAAAAATTATAATGAAGAACAATATCGGTTACATCAGCAGAATTATGCACTGACTTATTAATTTGGTCATCATCATTCTATGAAGCGTGTTTTTAATGTCTTTTATCGTCAAAATACAAGCTCAGTATGTCATATTATTTACCCTTTGCCAATATGTTTTTTCCTGCCAATTGTTAGTTTTTTCTGCCAATTGTTTTTTGTCCCCTGTAATATTACGACATCTTTTCATTGTCGATAGCTGTTGATGTTGATCATCCGTCTATAAATTGATACTAATAGACCTTTCCCATGAAAAAATGCACAAGATGTGAACAAAAAAGAAAGATTTGAAGTCCATGTTAACAATAAATATTTTAAAATATATTAAAAAGGTAAATTAAAGATATATTCCACTTAAATGCCGTCTTTGTCATAGTTTTATATAATAAGGTAACAGTCTTTTTCAATTTGAAACCACAAGAAATAATAATTTCTTCTCTGCCCATATAGGAGTAAATGTTCTTGTTCGCCGTACTTATCGATTAATATTGTGTACATGGTTCACCTTCCAGTGTGTATTTTAACAAACAAATAAATTACGTCACACATGTTCAGTAAATCTCACTGGTTGCAAATTGCTGTCTGTGTTTTGTCTGCTGTTTGTCTTTTAAGCTATTGATGTTCATTGCCTGGTGAAGATGCACAGAATTGAAGTATAACAACAACACGGCAATAATTGTCTCTACGCACTTCAATTCATTTGACATGACTTCGTAGTTATCATTAACTTGAATTTTATTTGTAACTTTTTGTAGTGTGATGAATACATCATGTTGTGAATACATTCTTTGTGAACACATTATTTTGAACATATGACGTATAAAAACACAATGAGTAGGCCTATGACGTGGCATCCACAAACAGTGCTCACACTGAAGTCGAAGAAGTGCCATAGGATCCCTTGCATATGACGTCAGAAGCCCAAACAGCGCCCTCACTGAGGTCAATGAAGGCCTATCATTGACTGTGACTCTGTCGACTGACGTGCATCTGCGTGTTTACACCGTCTCAGCCGACAGTCGCGTTCCCGCAGAATTTCTAGTGTCAACTGACCCCTCGCAAACTTGGAACGCAACTCCGCAGAATGCACGTCTACCATTTCCACCGTTTTGTTGTTGTTGTTGTTGTTGTTGTTGTTTTTTGGGGGGGGGGTTGTCAGTTCCTTTGTTTACAATTTGACTCACAAAATGGCGGACAGGATGGGCGCGTCTAAGTGCGCTGCGCGTCGTGCAAGGAGTCCGTACAGTGAGTGGGCTTTCTGGTTGAACTCGACCGTGCATAATGCACATGTAATCGTCAACACTAATTTGTGGTTTCTT
Source organism: Pycnopodia helianthoides (assembly GCA_032158295.1). NCBI lineage: Eukaryota > Metazoa > Echinodermata > Asteroidea > Forcipulatida > Asteriidae > Pycnopodia > Pycnopodia helianthoides. The sequence goes on from CM063263.1 coordinate 2,227,286, forward strand.
AATGAGATAAGGTTGTCATTGATCTACCGACTAACAAAGTGCATGCCAACCAATATTATAGATTGTTTGAGGTTTTCACCTTAAGCATTTTTTAAAACCCACCACCAATCTATAGCTTCTAAGAACACTGTGATGCAGTACAAAGTGCTTAAATTTTAAAGTTACTGAGAATACAAAAAATAGTCTTGCGCCACTCTCGAGGCAGTTTGTTTAGAAGCACTTGCGATGAACAATGCTGGGGCCAGACTCGTCGTACTCCTGCTTGCTGATCCACATCTGTTGGAAGGTGGACAGGGAGGCAAGGATGGATCCACCGATCCATACGGAGTACTTTCGCTCTGGGGGAGCGATGATCTTGATCTTCATTGTGGGCGGGGCAAGGGATGTGACCTCCTTCTGCATCCTGTCGGCGATGCCGGGGAACATGGTGGATCCACCGGAGAGGACGGTGTTGGCGTACAGGTCCTTACGGATGTCCACGTCGCACTTCATGATGCTGTTGTATGTGGTCTCGTGGATACCGGCACTTTCCATGCCGAGGAACGCCGGCTGGAACATAGCTTCCGGTGACCTGAAACGCTCGTTGCCGATGGTGATGACCTGCCCATCCGGAAGTTCGTAGCTCTTCTCCAGGGATGAACTGGAGGCAGCTGTGTGCATCTCCTGCTCGAAGTCGAGGGCCACGTAGCAGAGTTTCTCCTTGATGTCACGAACGATTTCGCGTTCAGCTGCAAATAATTAACATAAAAGAATGTTATTCCTATAAGATCTCACAATGAGACTAAAGCCTCGTTTTCAAAATCACACATTACCTTAACCTAAGGATGTTCCCGCAATAATCCATCAATTCAAGTTTCAAGCGTAATTACTGGCTTCATTTTGGATTGGTTTTCAAACAAAAGGCTTTGGAAAAGTCTACTTTGTGTAACGCAAGAGTCGAAACGGATTATCGTGAACCATCTGTTTTTGATGACAATTCCTCTCCGAATGAAGTGAAAACTCACCAGTTGTTGTGAAGGAGTAGCCACGCTCTGTGAGGATCTTCATCAGGTAGTCGGTCAAGTCACGACCGGCCAAGTCCAGACGGAGGATGGCGTGGGGGAGGGCGTATCCCTCGTAGATGGGCACAGTGTGAGACACACCGTCACCAGAGTCGAAGACGATTCCGGTGGTACGGCCAGAGGCGTACAGGGAGAGTACAGCCTGGATGGCAACGTACATGGCCGGTGTGTTGAAAGTCTCGAACATGATCTGCAAGAAACAATTAAACGTAAATCGATTACAGTCATGTCAGTTCAACTAAAGCAATTTGTCCGCAGAGCGTCAATTCAGCTTCAGAAACATCTTGGTGGGGACATTTCTTTCAAAGTGAAATGCTGAATGAGAAACTTGTCAAGATATTCACCTGTGTCATTTTTTCTCTGTTGGCCTTGGGGTTAAGGGGGGCTTCAGTCAGGAGCACGGGGTGTTCCTCTGGTGCCACACGCAACTCATTGTAGAAGGTGTGTGATGCCAGATCTTCTCCATATCGTCCCAGTTAGTGACGATACCGTGCTCGATGGGGTACTTGAGGGTCAGGATACCTCTCTTGCTCTGGGCTTCATCTCCCACGTAGCTGTCCTTCTGTCCCATACCAACCATCACACCCTATAGATGAAACAACATTATATAAACGGTTACTTCAAAATGGCAACCAAAGTACAGCTTGGTTTAAAAAGAAAAGAAATCAACAGGTTGCAGTTCCCAATTCCAGTTGAAGAATTGACAAAGGAACTTATTCCAATAAGCTTTTGGAGGGTTTTGGTGAATGCATGGAGGGTTTTGGTGAATGCAACACATAAAAACTGTTAATTAAAAAATGACAACACAGTTTATAGTTTGTCTATAAAATTGGGTTTAGAAAGGAACGTAATATTTTAACAGGTTGCAGGTTTCATTTTCCGAAATGATTAGTTTCAAAAAGAACATGACGACTGGAGCAGAACAACATAACTTCTACTTCACGAAAGACTTGGATGGTTTTGGAGATTGCAACGACGCTAAACGTCTTCAGACGTCTGGATTTTTTTCTTTTCTTGAGAAAGAATGAGAGATGAAATTTACCTGGTGACGGGGTCTCCCTACGATGGATGGGAAGACGGCTCTTGGGGCATCGTCTCCGGCGAACCCGGCCTTGCACATACCGGAGCCATTGTCAATGACAAGAGCTGCCACGTCATCGTCACACATGGTGCTGTGTTCTTTGTCTTGATCTTAGGAAGATGATCTGAAAGTACATGTCAATATTTTTTGAATACCGTTTATTTTGTTTTAAAGGAACATTACAGAATTGGTTTTTGCTAACAAAACAGTTGCTGGCAGTGTAAACACTTTATGTAATCCACCATATACAAAAACTGACAAACCTGTAGAAGTTTGAGATCGATCGGCCATCTGGGTCACAAGAAAATAGTGAAAAACCGATTACACATTTGCATGAAATCATATAGATTCAACAAAATGAATAAAACGCTCACTGAGCGATAAACTCCAATCGGAAAATTAGTTTATTCATTTATCATCAAATATGGCATTTCAGACAGAAATATTTCAAGGGATGTTTTCTACTATCATCATCATTAGACCGTGTAAGTTTTATGTAAATCTGTGATCAAAAAGTATATTTTACAAGTTTTTTCTTACCAATTCTGTAATGTTCCTTTAATATTTATCTGGTGCCTAGATATAACAATAAAAAACAACTCCCAATCCCTGTAAAAATACTTGTTTGTTGTTGTTGAGGGTATTATACAGGATTGGTAGAGCTGACAAAATAGTCGCAGACAGTGTTCATGTTTGTTGTGATCAACCATTCACATATAAAATAACAAAACTGTGAAATTTAGGCTTAACACGTTGTGTAAGTCAGGAGAAAATAGTGAAAAACCATGCACAATGTTTAGCATGTAAACACATTGTCCTTATTTTTGGTTGTAACAAACGACTGCTGTGGTTTTAGTTTTTTTTATTTAGGTTTTTCAAAAAAGGTTTAAGTACAGTTCTAGAATTTAACTTCATTTTAGAGGGAAACATTTATTCAGTAAGCTTGTATACTAAAATGAAGCAATGATGTGGTTTCTCACACTGTCTATACGCCACGTATGCCGATATAAAAGTGAAAATTAATAAAAAACAAACACGAACACGAAAATCGAACACGGTTAAAATGAGTTAAGTCTCAACAAAGAAACTTTTGTCTGAAGTGTCAATTTAAACAAAGGAAACAGCCTATTTTATTGTTCTCATCGCATTAGCGACTTCACCACAATGTGGTTCTGTCCCTGCATGGCCTCAGCGTCTAATTATATTGACAGCCATCGCCCAAACTAGGAACAAAGAAAAGCAATTATTGTCGGACAGTAAATTCAAATTTCCTGATCTGTGGGTTGTCTGGTATAGTGATAAAATATAATTGCCAATTATGTTTCAGAAATGGTCATTTCCTCCTAATTTCCATCGAGAAACGAACACAATATGGCGATTATTCTTTTGTTATAGCCATCTGTATACTCCACGAATTACAACTAATACGGGAACAAGAAAATTGTGAATTGTATAATGATCAGATGAGAAATCTCTTCTTTGATTTCTGCTATATATGAGCTTCCATCAGGATATTTAAAGGCAGGGTATCCTTTGGTAATTACTCCAAAATGTAACGAGCATAAAAACTGAATTAGTATAAGAAGCACTGCAGCTGTTCATAATGTATAACATTATTTTGGAGAAACGATTCCCTTCGAAGGAATGTGGTTTAAGAGAGACTGTTTCAAAAACATTTCAATCTGAGAAACGTTTCTGCATGAAGCTTTTCTCAGGTTGTGTACTCCAATTGCGGATTATTCTTCCTGCGTCGGGACATAACCGCTGCAGATTTTCGGCGATATATCTCTATAAAACGCTACCACCTTTTGAAACGAAATGCTCACAGGTTGGTTTTATTGTATAATATTATCAACATTCACGTAGGATTAAAACAGCCAAACGGTTCCACAAACCAAATATAATTTGCCTTTAGGCTGAGCCTTGCTCTGTATACCCTTGGGGTATGTGTAAAACCACATTTAGCTGGGTCTGGTCAATCGAGTTTTGGCAACAAACGTCAAGGACGTCAATAAATCAAAAGGCTAGTGGGTTATTCGACAATGGAGAAGAAAATAATAATAATTCCAATTGATCGTGCGTTGATGTAGTGGTGGGCCCAATTTCATAAAGCTGTTTAGCAGGAAATAGTGCTTGACACATTTCTTTGCTAAGCAAAAAATGAGTGGGGTACCAGTCGAAACAATGTAAACTTTATGGAATGTTGGCTGGTAGCCAGTTTCTGGTAAGCAATTTTTTTGTGCCTATACAGGCTTTATGAAATTTGGCAGGCCCAATTTCATAAAGCCCTTGTGCAGAAAATGCTGCCTAGCAATTTTTTCTGCTAAGCAACAAATGAGTTGGGGACCAGTGGCAACAATGTGAACTTTATGACAATTTTGGCTGGTTACCTGTTTCAAATAAGCTAAATTTGTCTGTGCTTAGCAATTTTTTTGTGCTTACAGGCTTTATGAAATTGGACCCTGGGCGATATATCCATAAACGAATAATTTTTTGGCGGGTATAACGGCTGAGTATAATTCTTTAAATAATGTTACTTGCAGAGGAAACCTGACAGGAAAGCAGTTATTTATATATTTTTTTTAAACGCGGGAAAAAATAAGAGTCACTATTTTTGATCTTCATGGAAACCATTAGAGTATCTACCGGGGGGAAATACTGCCGAGGCGAGTCCGGCCCTTGACCCCAGTGGGCGTGGTTATAGATGAAGGATTTTTTTAACGTATAAGAATTGCTCCCTTAGAGGGACGGGTGTCAAGTCTCGTCTGCTATCGCCGGCAGGAGGGAAAGAAAAAAACAAGTTCACCTTTCTAGTGAATTGTCATGACTAATATGAGAGTAGTCCCCCCTGGGATTTGTCTATCTGTCATCTGGTAGACTGGTCCAGGGTCTGTGAGTCATTATTAGCGGGGGGGGGGGGGGTCGGGAACGCGATCTAAGAAATGTTACGCAGTGTGGTTATTGAACCACTTGTCAGACATGAGTTATTTTAATATTTAACATCTACAATCAAAGAATGAATTCGCCGTGCAGTTGAATTTTATTAAAATTTCTCTCCTGTTATGCAGTAAAAAAAAAGGTGATGAATAGGCCTACACTTACATCTAAATATTCATTAATTATCTGTCATATAGTTGAGATAAGTTTTAGTTGATTAAATTGTTGTGTGGGTTTTTATTTCATTTATTGCATGAATTTAGTATACAATTTCTAGTTTGCAATTGGATATGAATCGACTTGAGAAACTATGTGTCAAATCTTGCCATCTTCAACCTTTTTTTTATGTAGTTCCTCCCGCACGGCTGGGAGAAGGTTCGTTCACCAATGTTGTGGAGAATCCATACACAAGTGCATAACTTCAAAACAGATGGCGCATAAAAGGGTAAAACATCTGCACTGTTTCCAGAAACTAGCCCCCTTGCAGTTTTACAAACTTTGTAACATCATAAAGCCGAAAAAGGACCTGTGCTAACCATTAATTGTTTAGAGTAACTTTTAATATCATCACTAAAACACTACCTGTGACTATTTTAACTACCAAGGTTTCCACAACATACTCATTGACAACAAAATTATTGCATGTATGTTGGCGAATGGTATAGGGCCTGCTCCTTAGAAGCTGATAAGAACAATTTTTCCACCCATTGGTCGTGAGGTGTTATTTCTTACTTAGGCCTAACTGATGAGTTTACTGAACTCTATTTTTTAAGAAGGCACTAAAGAATTACAACAAAAGCCCCGAGCATAGCCACAAGAAAAAGATTCCTTTATTTGATTGCAGAGTTACTCAATATTTGTAAAACGGTAGGAACTATAGGGCCTATACTGTTTCCTGATGTTTCTAAAAGTGAAGACCAGCTGGGCCAAGTTTCATGCTTAGCTTAAACGAAGCAGGGAACCAACCACAAACTGTGCACATGAATAAAAAGTTTCTTCATTAGATAAATCAAGAAATCATCAATGGCCCGTGAATTGTACATCTCACAAAACCAGCCACCAACACTTTTCTCTTGAATTCGGCAATCATTCCTTAGTCTAAACTTACCACAAAAATAAAATCTCTCCTTCGCCCGCAAGCAACCTGTGCGCCTCCCCTGCTTTCTTCAAGAGTGTGCCAGGCGCAAACTCATAGCAACGCCTCATATTGGCTGATCTCCCCAGCGACCACTGAGCGGTCCTAGCCAAATATGGAAATCGCTGCGTTGCCATTTGCATGCGTTGCTTCGGGCCACGCCCACTCATTTCATCGAATTGTGCTTTGTTTTTTTCCAGGTTTATCAAAATCATCCCGGCAGTAAAACATCTCGGCCAAATTGCAGAATCAATTTGTCTAGTCTACGGTTTGATTTTGACGAGTGGACCTCAAGAAGCAGAAAAATAAACCAAACAAACAAACAAACAAACAAACAAAACAAACAAACAAAATCCTAGTGTATGCCTTGTCACAAAATGGCTGCGGGCTATTTTATATATATATATATATATATATTTAAATATATTTAGGGGCCTACATGAAACCAAACCGAGGTTAGATGAAAATAGTCCAGATTGTCTTTCACGACTATATAGTTTATTATCTTGTTTGCAGATGATCAGACCCCCAAAAAGTACACGCATATTTGTTTTTTTTTTATGTTTAAGCTCAAAATCCAGGACACCTTCCTTTCAGAACTAGGTACCCGCTTTATTTGTGAAGGTAGGCCTAAAATATTAATGTTAAAATAAAATTGTTTAATTTCATTTTTGTATTTGAAAAAAACTACGACTTGGGTCTGGGCTCCGTCCGTGTGCCTGTTTGAGAAAAACAGCAAAAAAATTGTCACGATATTTTCACAAGAACGTCGAATCTATCCACGTTTTAGCGAGGTGACAGCGCCGGGGAACCGCATCTCTTCCCGTACAGCATTCGCGAACGGACACAACGGAAATTTGAATTTCCAGTCAGTCCTCAGAAACCTGGGCGAGTCATGTGTTATTCGTTTTTGTTTGTTTATTCAAATGTTTTGGGGTAAAGAAAATTAACCAAATCATATTACTTCGAACGTCGAGGGATACCTCTGATGCTCAAAATAGTTTATACTAACAACAGCTGCAGTGCTTCAATACTAAGTAGGCCTAAGTTTGTAATTATATGGCAATTATTAATTAATCAATCAATCTATGACCATTATAAAACCCAGGTTCTCAGGTAATAACACCAAGCGAACTTAGCTACGGCTTTGGCGAGTGGCTGCAGCGATGACGTTGAAGAACAGACATTTTTGTCAGCGACCCCGGACTAGCGACTGGCCGAGGCCGTCAATTAGAACACGGTCACTACGTGTGAAGGAAATCAAAGTTAATGTCACCGCACAATAAATGCGCGAGATTTCATTACAGAGTGTATTCACACTATTATTATTACTTCCCGGGGAAAAAAAACACCAGGGTAGCGTCTTATCCAGCTATTGAAACCGGATTTGTTATCGGGTAAAGTATCGAATTCCATACTTGGTCATAAGCCAATAAATGGGCGGGGCGTCAGTTTGCCATAAATTATTTGGGTGCGGTTTTAATGCAGTACCAAATTGACTGGTTGTTTGTTTGTTGGAGGGGGTGGGACAGGGAAGTCAAGTTGACCAGAGGCAGAAATTTTCATCATAGTCGCTTGGATTTCTAGCAAAATGTACTAACTTTGTAAAAAAATAAAAAAATTCAAAATAACAGGCTTTCAGCCTTTATGTTTGGGCGCGTTCTTCCTTGTCAAATTGTGGTTACGCTAAGATTGGACGTCTTTGTCCAGCCCCCCCCCCCCCCGCCCCAGATTACCAAGAAACTGCAAGGTGACCCGTGGGACTCTGTTGAAGACGTGCTATTCCAGCCTCGTAGATTTTTGCCATCACACATCGTGAGGCACTTCACACCTGTAAAATTACCAATCAAAAGGTCACCAAACAAGAAACAAGAAACGTGCGTATTATACATAACTACTTCCATAATTAGAGTGGTTTTTGCACGTTTGTAAACGTTGTAATGCTTATTTAATTTTAGTTAAAGCGAAACAATGAGTAGGTTTGTTGACAAAAACAAAAAACTAAACAAACATCAAACATTCTCGGAACATTGTTTGTTACTCGGGTGTGTTTTATTTTTTGCATGGTAACATGTACGTCGACGTATTGCGCATCAACTGTTTTACTTATTGAAATCGTGTTTGATTTATTAACAATACAATGTACACGGAAAACATGTTATGTGCGGGTGAGCATTTTGCGTGCAACATGATCATGTACTCTGACGCCCAGCAGGTCAACGGTGACTACGAATAGCGCCCTCTTTCGTGAACAAAGTTGATAACTTTATCTATTTATTTGGGGGGGGGGGGGCGGGCGGCCGTGTCCGTGGTCAGACAAGCATAAACAATGCTTTCCTCAACAATCCACTTCCTTAAATAGATGATCGTTTTAATAGTTATACTTTGAGTCAATTCCAAGGGCCTTGCGGCAACTCAACTTGGAGGCAACCAACTGCAGTGCATGACAGGACCATTTTTGACTTTGGTAGCACAGTAAATTTTCAACGGTAAATGAGTAATTTTTCAAACAATGTCTTACGATCCCCAAGAAAAATATGTGCAGATTCAAATGTGGATGCCTTTTCTTCATGGAGATTGCGTGGAACTGGTTGCCTGTTAATTGCCTAGTGTGACACTGGTGTGGAGACATGACCATAAATGCAATCAGTTCCAAGCATAGAGAAGGGGTTCTACACAATCTCCCATGCTTCACACAATGTTCACATACTTTTCTTTGGGGATTTTAAGAAAGAGGAAGGCATACTGTTCGTAAAAATTTAACTCCTCTGCTACAGGTGTTCTTTTTGCACTGAGCTGCCTCCCCAAGTTGGCCTGTAAAATTGGCGTTGACGCTCTATATTCCCAACAGCCCCTGTGATTTACACGATAGGGTTATTAGGGTAAGACAGGGTTAGGATTAGGAAAATTACACTAGGGGTGTCTGAATATAGGGGTGTCTGAACATAGGTGTGTAACCCACAAGGCCCATGGGTATCTTAGGTATTCAGAACAAATCAGAAGTGTCACAATAATATGGGTTGAATATACTGTATATGTTGTTTATTTACTATTTACAGTCACAATTATTGTTTAATTTTAATTTAATTCTTGCTTATTTCACTGCCACCTTTACACGGAAGATAAACACTTAATATTTTATTGACACAACTTTTTTTTTTCCCTAGTAAATTGAAGATGAAACAGCTTTCGACAATAGTTACTGATGTGGCGGAGCCAGGCTTCCTGCAGGGGATGAGATTTGACAATTATGTGAAAACTCCAAGAATCTACCGTATGTTGCAATTCAGGAGGTTTACAGACTCTGCGCATCACCAGAAATACAAAACTAGAGGTTTGGACACAATGTTGACTATTTCTTTCTCCCTTTTTGGTGGTTGCTTTACATCTTTTACAAAACAATTTGAAGGCTCGGGGTGATCAAGAGAAAATCCTGTATCAGAAAAATCTGAAAATCCCGACTTCTCACTCACTCTTTGGTAAAAAAATCGGTTGAATTACTTATCAGTCACTCTGTACAAAAGTTAGCTTAAACCCAGACATGCAACTTTGTTTTGGCAAAACAAAAAAAAAGAAACTGCCTTACCTAGCAAACAAAACTTTATACAGTGTTTTTCAGTTTGTCAAACCACTGAAATGAATGGAAAAGAGAAAATCATCTGGGTCCAATTTCATGGCTCTGCTTACTGCCAAATCTACGCTTACCATCGCCATTCCAAGCTTACAGGCAGCAAGGGCAAACGAATTTCTGCCTAGCTGTGCAAGTGAAGAATGCCTAGTAACTGGAGTAGCAAAGGCACCAGCAAAAATTCCCTGCTAACCTGTGAAATACGCTTGACGTAAGCGCAGAATTCCCTACTTCTTTAGGTGTCGATTCTTTGCCATGATATTGGTCCCTGATCAGTTGGAAAGTTGCACGCCTGTTGACCAGTAGACAGGCAAGAAAACAGTAACAGACGATAATACAAACCTGTTTTTCAGCTAAGCAAATGTTTTTCTGTGATTGGCAAATTGACTGTTGGCCGATCGAGACTTGGCCCTCTCCCAACTTAATTGTTACATCCACATTAAGGGTTTGGCTGCGGCTATGGCTAGGTTTCCGCCATCGGCTATGCTTTAAATGTAGCTCAGCAGCCACAGCCACAGCCAACAGATTCTCAATACAGATACAGTTAGTCAATAGCACAGTCCGAGCAACCCATATTTATGCACAATGATTCCGACCCATCTGTTTTTTAAATAACTGAAGGGGATGTTCCTGTGTTAATGGGGAAATGGCCTAAAATTTGTCCTACAAAAGGAATTCAGTAGGTTGGGGGTGAGGAAAGAGTGTGGAGGGGGGTGGGGGTGGGGGATGGGGGACATTACTGCTTGAACCACCTGTATCTCTAACTATACATTCCTGAATGGCAATAACAAAATCCACAGTAATCCAATCAAACCGAAGCAAGTTATTTACAACAAAGATCTTCCGTTACATTCCAATCCCTTCCTTTTATGTCGGGCGATTTTGTTTTTTAAAGCGAATGGTACTTAAAATCTATACAATAGCTGAAACCAATCATTCCATGTTTATGCCGTCACAAATATCTTCCTTTCAGCGTAAATAAATATGAAAAGATGAAGAATGACGCGCCCAAGCACAAGTTGAACGTTGATGATGTTATTCAGAATTATTTATATCATAAATAACCTTAGCATCTAATTTTTATTTTGAACATAACTGTTCATGATCGCTCACCTCCCCCACCCCCCCCTTAACCAAAACCCACTTTTTAAGCCCAACATTTGTGCCTAAAAGGTTTGTTTAACGAGTCCCAAAAAAGAAGATTAAATATCTAAACATAATTTACAAATGAATATAAGAGTAAAGTAACTATAAATAGATAGTTCCCAGTAGACGCCATCTTTACAGGCAAATTGCACTTTGGCTTGCAGGTGCGTCAAACGCTCAACTTATTAACGCAGCCGCGTTGTTCACTGACCAATCCTGCAATGAGTTTCGTGAAATGCGCTTGGTTGCACGCCGTTCTCACACGAAACGCACGACTGTTTGTTCTAAACTGCCCGTAAAGATGGCCGATTTACGTCATACTGCAACCTATCTATAGTAAAACCATGTAAAACCTCTCTTGGGAGTAGTGTTGGTTCCGAGAAGAACCCAATATCAGAATGTTTGGTACCAGTTATAATTTAAAAGTTTTTTTTCTCCTTCCTCCATTTCATTTCCAAATTCTGTTTCACTTTATTTTCAGTCAGTGATCACCAGAGCCTTCATCTTCGATACTTTCCCCCATAAAAAAAAAAACAGCGAAGCATCCGATGTCCAGAATAGACTGGTGCAGTTTTGATGGTATGTTTTCCAAATGTAATTTTGGCACTCAAAGTCAAGGAAGCAGTCTGATCACTAGCAACTGACAAGCAGCTTTTGAGATTTGATCGATTTCATGGCATTGTAGCAGCCATAGGGCGTGATACATTTTTTTAAAGTATAATTTACCTTACTAATAACTTTCTCACAGTTTCACTGCAGTCTGTTTCTCACTGCAGTCTGTATCTTCCAAAAAAACACCCAGACTCCACAGCATTGCGATCACAATGCACCCTGTTCCTGAACACACACAGTCAAGGCATTGCGTTGATCATTTTTGACAAAAGGAAAATTAACTGTCCGTAAATGGAATAATTTGAACTCATATAACGCTGCAGTAACCCGAGCATCCCTGGTCCCCTGCGCCCTTCTGCCCGGTTAACGTCAATCCTCGTGATCTTGTGTCGTTCTCCCACAACCCAGGTGTTTGTATGATCTGCAGAGAAAAGGAAGAACACCAGCGTTCATTTAAAATAAAAATAAAACAAATAAAAAAAAAACTACGATTCTAAACACAAAAGCTTGATTCTGAAGTGAAAGTCTAAAAAGCATGTGCGGTTACACGATTAGAAAAAAGAAGAGGCAATCAATGGGCACAGCCTGCTACTAGACAATCTTTATTAAAGCAAAAATAAATAAATAAATTCAACATGCAGTGTTTGCGAAATCACAAGAAGGAAACTGGATAGTTTCGAGGCCACCATGGAAGGAGGGCATTAACATTTTCTACAAACCTACATGGCAGAGCTGAACTTCGCCCTCTAAAATTGCATACTGCTATAAGCGCAAAACTCATTAGTAAGCAGCATTGAGTTTTCTCTCACCTTTTCTACAAGTTCTTCAAAGGCACACTGCACTCCGTCTTTTGTCTTGGCACTGCACTCAATGAACAACATGGTATGTTTTCTGGCAAACCGCAGTCCCTGTTCCCTGGTGACCTCACGTCTCTCCTTGTTGTAGAAACAAAGCCAATTCAAAATGTAAATATCGAGACATCCACCACGCCTGGAATTTCATCTTTGGAGAGGGCAAGGCTGTTTTCATTTTGCAAAGGGCACTTCCATTAGAAAGTCTTAAAGTCTATGAGAAAGTTTTGAAGGGGCACCAAGGCCAAGACCAGGGCAACGGAGGCCATGGCCTCCATGTAATTTCAGGTCTTACGTGAACTAGAACGTAGAGACCTGCTATTAGGTTGGGTTGGCGTAGTGGTATTGTTCCTCCTCTTCCACCTATGGGACCCCAGTTAATAATAATAGCTTGCATTTATATAGCGCTTAATACAGGCGTTTCTAAGCGCTGATATATTTTTTCCTGCCAGGTATGTGGAGCTACGTTTTTGGAGTATGAGGCCTATTCATTTATAGCACCATGTATTGGTTTACAAGGTGCTGTGGCGCAATATGCAGCCGATCAAACCAGGAACACCGGGGCGAACCCCTTCTCTTTACGATAAGTGTACTGGGTTCTTTTATGTGCATTACACAACACACGGGACCTACGGCTTTACGTCCCATCCGAAGGATGCAGCAATAATGGTTAAGTGTCTTGCTGAAGGACACAAGTGTCACGACCGGGACTCGAACCCACACTCTGCTGATCAGTAACACCAGAGCTTGAGTCCGGTGTTCTTATCCGCTCGGCCACGACACAACCAACTCCCAGTTTAACTCCCACCGGGGGGGGGGGGGGGGCACTATGTGGATTGGGTTTCCAGTCTCTGGATAAATTCTCTTGAGGTTTTATTCCCAAATCTAAAACTGAAACCTCAGACATGATCCATCTGTATATCTTTTCCCTCCATAATTGCCCTCAGCCAGAGCGGTAACTTACCATGTCAATTTTATTTCCAACAAGCATTTTGATAATATCTCCCTTTGTCGAGTATGTGTCCAGCTCATTGAGCCACTGGTCGAGCCGACTGAAGCTGGCTTGGTTGCTAACATCGTACACTAGAGAACAGAAAAGGCAAATCGTCGGTGAATATCGGTCAGTGTCAACAACTCAAAATGCTTTACCTGGGGTCGATTTCACAAAGCACTAAGATTCATCTTAAGACGAGTTATCAGTATTACCATAGTGATTTGTATTGTGACATCACTCTTTGCTAAGCAACTGCGATGGATTTGCAGTTACGATCAGCCTGAACTCTCTGTGAAATCGAGCCCAGCTGTATTGTTTTGTATCACAAATCTTACCCAATTGTAACAATCAAAGCCTACTCAACTCTAAAAGGAAAAAGAATCAAAAAATCTATAAACAATAGAAGCTAAGATACGTTGGCCATCATTCAGGAAACTTGTTCTGGTTTTAAGAATACTATTTTACTATTCCAGGCCTGGAATTTCATCTTGGAAAGGGCAAGGCCATTTTCATTTTGCAAAGGGCACTTCCATTGGAAAATCTTAGAGTCTATGGGAGACTTTTGAAGGGGCACCAAGGCCAACACAAGGGCAACGAAGGCCATGGCCTCCGTGTAATTCAAGGCCTGCTATTCCATGCTTTTTTTCTAAAACTTTTTGGTTCGTCTTGACGCCTTTGAATTTTCTACGATTAAACCAATATCATGATATAGTCAACAAAATAAACTTGTTTTATTCACGGAATGTGGGATTTTTCCCCACCCCCTTGTTAGTGCCTAAAAGTGAAACCAAGTTCAAACGCTTTATCGTGGTTTAGACTTTCTGAAACCCTACGTACCTAATATGACGCCTTGTGCTCCACGGTAATAGCTCGGTGTTAGCGTTCTAAACCTTTCTTGGCCCGCCGTGTCCTACAAAGGAAGAAAAACAAAATAATATTGTTTATAAATACATTCAACTCCTCTGCTGTTTCTTGGTGTTACACGCCACTTTCACTTCTGACACGCAACTTTGTAATTGCGAAAAAAGAGGAAATGCAGAGAGTAAACATGCATTTATAAAATTTGTTTTTATCTCATCGTGCGAACAGACTTTTTTCATCTTGTAAGTCTGTTTTTTAAGAAATGGCATTAATAATAATAATAACCGAGACTCAAGACAGTAAAGAGACCTTTTATGGCAATCTCACTTCCTGAAAAATACAAGCCTTTTGAAAAGTGATGGTTTAGTTGAACTAATTTCCTCATCAAAGATATTTTTTTTATAAATGGCCTTGCTAGGTTTGGTCACCCACCCATATTGCTAGTTTCGCTGTGTTTCCTTCCACAGAGAGTGTTTTCACTTTGAAATCGACACCTGTGTAAAATGATAATGAAAATAAATTTGTTTATAATTTAGTTATTTTAGGATTAGATAAGACAAAATATAAAGTAAGATATTGTTAACTATAATTTGTAAAAGTTTGATGCACGATAAAAATTGATTGATTTTATTTAATGATTGACTCATAAACACAAATTAATCAAATTAAAACAATGCTGTAAACAAAAACGTAAGCCCCAACTTGTTTTACTGTCCCAACAATAGTCGAGCTAACAAATGATTTTCACAATGACTAGAATAAGTATTCTCGTCTAGTTTACTGGATCTCAATTTATCGATTTGTGCAATTCATAGACGTTAAACCAATGTTTGTATTCGAGAGAGATTGGCTGTTGCCAGCTTGGTGTTTATATCCCCCTTGTGGGAGCTTTGCTGAGCTCCCTTCAGGGGAAGATCATCTAAACAAACAAACAAACAAATAGTCAGGCCTGTCCCTACGTTCTTTAAAACGTGTTTAAACTTTAGACGAGGGCTGTCCCAACTCTCGTCCCAACAACGTTCAGATCAAGGCCATCAGTTGGCCGGGGCCATAGAACTGTTGCAACTCACCAATCGTTGCAGATTGTTCCGGATCAAATGTATCGTCTGTAAATCTCAGAAGCAGACTGCAGGAAAGAAAATAAAGAAGACTGAATGCTCAGCAGCCGAGTCAAAACCTCGTGCGCAAACGCTCCTTACAAGAGCGTCCGTACCAGATTACGTCAGAGTTTTGATATTCTAAAACTTGTGTTTCACATAAAAGCTAATTTAGAAGATAGGACCTTGCTGTATAAACTATAAACCCGACGAACTATACTTTCTCTGCACTCCACCAAATTACATTAACAAACATGTTTATTATTAATGTTATTGTAATAATAATAATAACGGGAGGGCCAGGGCCGGGAATTGCTAGTTTTTAGTCAATAGTAGAATCGATGTGAAAATCTCATTAAATATGCAACAGACAGATGACAGAGTTCTGACAGTCTGAGTTGTTCAGAAAACATTGATTTGTGTTTACTTTGATTTAGAGGGAACATTTATTAACATGGGCGATTGTTCCCATAACAGCAGCCTGGATTCACAAGACCATTTAATCTATCGTTTGTTTTGTTGTGACAAAAATAAACATTCTTACAAAAATACATTGTCATTAATTTACTCTTCCGTTCTTCGTTTTCAAATTGGTAATTCTCCTTTACAAAAGTTTCATTGAATCTCTCAAATTACCTCGATTTTCCAACCCCACTTTCTCCAATGATCAAGATCTTTAGAGTTGTGAGCACATCTCCCTCATCCATCTTTGTAAAAAAGAACAAATCTCAGTAGTAAATTGAATGTAATTTCCACAGAAAGTGTTTCACAATAAATTGTGTGTGTTTGTTGATTTCCCAACTTCTTATGATGACGTTATGTTTTA
The DNA here is from genome assembly GCA_032158295.1 of Pycnopodia helianthoides. Taxonomy (NCBI): domain Eukaryota; kingdom Metazoa; phylum Echinodermata; class Asteroidea; order Forcipulatida; family Asteriidae; genus Pycnopodia; species Pycnopodia helianthoides. The sequence goes on from CM063263.1 coordinate 2,243,515, forward strand.
ACTTCATTTGACCTCAGACTCTTACAAAAACGATAAAATTGTTTTCGTTTTATTTTAAAAAATGATAATAATTTACACTTTTTAAGTTTTAATTAATTTTTCATTCATTTAAATTATAGTGTTTTATAAATATTAAACAAATATGTTGAAATATAATTGATATTACTTTTGAAAATTCATAACTCTTTCAAGAAACCCTTGACCTTCAATTTCCGCCATTTTCAAACTGCTAAAAATGACACACCAAACGACGATTTAATCCATTTTCTTTGAACACTTTCTCCACTTTATGAATCTTTGTATGAATTGAAATTAAGGTGAGTATTTACATGTTTTTATTGCTTTTATTTATGATAGTGTTTTTTTCTTGTGATGTTTTAGCCATGAAAAAGCGGGTTTTTGTAGAGCCTTTGTGAAGATTTCGCGTTACAAATCTCATTTGTTATGAGCGCGGTAGAGAGGGCGCACTTCAAAGTTTTTATAATGTGCTAAGTTTTGTGATATTGTGACATGACTTATTGTAATGAGTAAAATCTTGCAAAATTGTTTTTAAAGATTTCACATGAATTAACTCACTGAGTAGAATTCCTTGCTCTATGTTCAAAGTCACTAATTGAAACATTGTTAATAATATTATTAATTTAATATTATTAAGTTCATATTCCAATCTGTCAGTGTCAATTAATATTAATAATAATTGATTAATTATAATACAAACACCACCACTCTGGTGTTTGTTCTGTAGTGTTTAGACTTTATATTAATAGTATTGGAGTTAAAAAACACTACCAGTGAAACACTAACACTATATTAACTTAGTAATAGTATAAATATTTATATTAAATTAAAGCCCAATTTATTATTTAATTAAGACTTTGGACTTGGCTTTGTCTAGGCTATAATATTAATAGAGAGAGGGAAGTACTTTTGAGTCTAATTGTAACAACAAATGTTATTTTCATTGAAATTGTGAATCAGAGAATTTACTTGGTATAATTTAGGGAAGATGTACAAAATAGTTTCTGTCCTATCTTTGACAGCTTCAGGATGACCACAATAAACCAGAGTTGTCCGGTTGCAAAGCAGCCTTCGGACTTGGACTCGGAACTGGCCAAGTTAACTGGTAACCTGCAGCAAGTCCAGGATACGTTCCTTAATCACTGGACGGGAGACCAGCTGACGAAGTTCCTGCAAGATCATCTGAGAGAACACGAGGCATTGATCCAAGAAAGTAAAGGTAAAGATGCAATAAGTAAATTATTCAGGTCAAATCAATCAATCAATCAATCAATCGTACAATCAATCGTACAATTTGTAAGGCCCCAATCCAACTCTTCTTGCTCATACTAACGCCGTACAATAAGCTCTCGAAAAAGGTCAGTTTTAAGTGAAGTTTTGAAGATGGCTCTTGAGGGAGATTGTTTGATGTTCACAGGAAGATTATTCTAGATCTAGGTCCAGCGATAGAAAAGGCACGATCCCCCCAACTGTGTTTGCTCACTTGGAATGCAAAGGACAGTAGTTTGTGAGCAGAAATGCAAACTTCAAGCAGTGTAAACCAACAGACAAATTACAAAGTATAGTTTTTCCCTCAAACTTTCTCAATCACCTTTTGAGTCCTCTGCATGCGTATGTGGCACTACTTACAGATTGATTGATCCGTCATTGTACCCCTCCTTATTGGGCTGTTATATAGCTCTCTTTTAACATCGGTCTTATAATAAGATCAATGATAAAAGAGAGCCATATAACAGCCCAACAAGGTGGGCAACTGTCGTTGATACTCAATTGTTCCCCCTTTTCAAAGAGTTCCTCCCCTTGGTACAACTTGAGCAACTTTCAATGATCATTTTCAGACCAAATCTTATGCATCCAGAAGGAATTAAAACAGCTGGAGCAACAGTCGCTGAGCAACAAAGAAGGTGGGTGGAAAACTTAAACTCCTTTGAAAGATGCTTGGTAAGGAAGTTGTACTGTAAAAGAAATCTCCCTTGATGTGATAACTCAGACAGGATGTGAACCTTTTTCTTGACAACTTAGTAAGGATTTGAAAGACTCTTACCGATGACTCACTTCTTTTTTTACAATTCTGCCAGTGTTAGAATCCTCTTTTTTGACCAGTCCGTTAGAATTTCAACCCTCCTTTATTTATTCAAATCCAACAGCACAATTAGCGCCAGTCACAGGATGATTGATATGAAAAAGCAAACATTGCAACCCAAACCAGCTCTCTGTTTCTAAAATACTAGACACTAGACAGGATGAAATGTTAAGTTTTAGATGTGGGTGGAAAAATCCCAGTGGGAAAAACCCACACGATCGTGTAGGGACTGAAAACCCAATCCACATACAAGCTCTAGTCTGAGATGGGATTCCAACCGGGGTCCACAGAGATTGAAGGCAGGGAACGAAACCACTGAGCCAACCTGATCCTTATTGTTGACCATGTAACAAATCTGCTATCACAAAAAAATGATGTAGTCATGGATTTTGTACCCTGTGACTGAGATGAACCCAAGAACTTTATCCTCTTTTTTTTATATCTTGACAGCCGGGGAAGATAACAAGAAGAAACTTCTCGCCCTGAAAGCGGTGATCAAAGAGTCTGCTCTGAAACTTCAGGAGCTTCTCTTTGAGAGAGAACAGAAAGAGAAGGAGTACACTGCAGGGATGGAAAAATACAACCAACGAGTGGAATGTAAGCTGAAGACCTAAACCAGCCTCACTACCATGGGTAGAGCGCCGTATCGATACCTCTCGTCACTAACCCCTGGAAGGGAAGCACTGAAAAACAATGCTGATTGGTTAACTATAAGTGACTGCTCTGCGCGCACGCTTGTTAAAAACTTTCAAATGCTTGTCGGGCGCTAAGTATGCATGTGTCAAAATGCACAATTTTTTTTTGCAATACACTTCAAATGAATCATGTTCTTACATGGTCACCCTAAACTGTACACACTTAGCCATATCACAAGATCAAAAAAGAATGAGAGGGGACCAGTTATCTATGACTTGAAGCAATTTTTAAAAGGTGCACTCTGCGTTGTTTCTGAGCTGCTTAAGCAGAGAACTGTGTTTACCAACTTTCTGCTAGCAAAAATAAGCAGGACACCAGTCACAGATTGTACATTATGGCATGGTACTTTGGCTGTTAACCTTATTCTAGTTAGCATGTTGTTGTTTTGCTTAGCTACTTTTGTGCTTAAGCAGCTCTATGAAACTGGGCACAGGCCAGCAGAGAAACTTAAAAACACCGTACAAAGTGAAGTGAGGTTGGGCCATTTCTGCTGTTTTTCTTAAAACTGCAAAGTTACTTGTCTGAAACTGCTGTCACATTACAAGAATCAAAAGCTTCATCCAATCAAGTAACTGAAATAAATGTATCTGTAATAGATATAAATACCTCATATTTCAGGAGCTCCGATTTCACAAAACACTAAGATTCATCTTAAGATGAGTTGTCTATTGCCTATGTGACATCACAGTTTGCGTAGCAATTAAGATTGATACATATCTTAAGAGCAATCCTAGCTGTTTGTGAAAATCGACCCTGGATCACGATCTTAGGGCTAGATAGGGCTAGATAGCTCAGTTGGTAGAGCGCCGGTCCGTTAATCCGGGGGTCGTTGGTTCAATTCCCACTCTAGTAAATTTTTCTTTGTTCAACCCCAAACCATTTTGAAATTTACCCAGTCAGTTTCCCTTGTGGTTCATTACTTGACATACCTCATATTTTGTAACATTAACAGTGGTAGAAGCGCAGGAGAAAGCAACCAAGACCCGACTCAGAGAACTCAACAAGGCTGAGAGTCTGTACAAGGAGTGGTTGGGACTTCAGTTTAAGAAAACCAGCGGTAAGAGTTTGTGATCATCACAGATTGTTTAACCAAAAGTAGACCTGAAAATCCTTGTACAATGTTCATATGTACGGTCACGTGGATATATTAAATGCACAAGATTTGAGCCAACTTGAAATAAATGCCTCTAGCTACTGGGCAAGCTTGGTGATCTAGTGGTAAGACATCTGCTCAAGATTGCCAAAGGTCATGGGTTCGAGTCCCACCTGAGTAATATGCCTGTGGATTTTTTTTAACAGGGGGGGGCGAAGTACCAATTATACATTAGCACACATCAGTGTTATGGGTAAAGCACAAATAATATTATCTCTCCTGATGCAAGTTTAACATCAATTAAAATCATTTTTTGTTGTCATATTCCTAAATCTTAGTGCATTGTATCTTAAGCCAAAAGAAGCCAAACTTAGGTATTTATCTTTTATAAATATTTTGGTTTATCTGTCTTCAGAGGATCACTTGCAGTTTGTGTTCTCGTATCTGGATCCCAAAGACCACAGTCGAACTTTCTCCTTTACAGTAAAGATTGAGAACAACAAATACAACGGTAAGAAAGAGCACTTGAGGTCGGCATTTTCAGAATTGGTTTTTGCTAACAAAACAGTTGCTGGCAGTGTAAGCACTTTATGTAACCCACCATATACATAAACTGACAAACCTGTAGAAGTTTGAGATCGATCGGCCATCTGGGTCACGAAAAAATAGTGAAAAACCGATTACACATTTGCATGAAATCATATAGATTCAAAAAATGAATAAAACGCTCACTGAGCGATAAACTCCAATCGGAAAATTAGTTTATTCATTTCTCATCAAATATGGCATTTCAGACAGAAATATCTAAAGGGATGTTTTCTACTATCATCATCATTAGACCGTGTAAGTTTGATGTAAATCTGTGATCAAAAAGTATATTTTACAAGTTTGTTTCTTACCAATTCTGTAATGTTCCCTTAACAGTGGTCTGCTGGCCAAATTCCAGTGAAAACACCAAATGACCAGTAAATTTTTACCTTGTGGTCCGGTGGCTAGTCAGTGTTGAAAATCTTATTTAATGTGACATTTAAAAACTTGCAAAATATACTTTTTGATCACAGATTTACATAAACTTACACGGTCTAATGTGATGATAGTAAAAAACATCCCTTCAAATATTCTGTCTGAAATAAATTGTAAATAGACCAGTCACAAAGCTGCCGGACTAGTAAAATGACAAGCTTGTTATCAGTATGATTTTCCTTCCTTTTTTTTGCAGTGGCAGATTGCAATCCTTCAATCGTTGGCTTAGACAAGATGGCCGCCAGTCTGAATGAAACCAACAACTTGACGGAATTCATCGTCACAGCTTGGAGAAAGTTTAAAGAGCTCTTGTAGAAGTTTTTATTATTTTTTCAAAACTGTGGAATAAGTTTGTAAATAAGTTATTTCATCCATGTACAGGGACATGTATAAAGTTAATAGTCCCTGAGATTGGATGGTTAAAGGAACATTACAGAAGTGGTTTTTGCTAACAAAACAGTTGCTGGCAGTGTAAGCACTTTATGTAATCCACCATACACATAAACTGACAAACCTGTAGAAGTTTGAGATCGATCGGCCATCTGGGTTACGAGAAAATAGTGAAAAACCGATTACACATTTGCATGAAATCATATAGATTCAACAAATGAATAAAACGCTCACTGAGCGATAAACTCCAATCGGAAAATTGGTTTATTCATTTCTCATCAAATATGGCATTTCAGACAGAAATATTTGAAGGGATGTTTTTTTACTATCATCATCATTAGACCGTGTAAGTTTTATGTAAATCTGTGATCAAAAAGTATATTTTGCAAGTTTTTTCTTACCAATTCTGTAATGTCCCTTTAATGATGGTGTCTTATGAGCTTGTTGGAAATTGTCACCCAATTTTATGTTACATTTTATTTTTGGATTCTCCAAACTCATTTGTCTTCCTGACTTCTCCAAACTCAATCTTCCTCGAGCATAAACAGGTTTTTGGTATTTTAATAATCTCTTGTGAAATTAATTTGAAAATATCTTTGTGTACTGATTTTTGCATTCATTTATCTGGAAGTATTTGTGACTTTCTAAAATCATTTTGACAAAACGTAACTTCTGGGAAGTGGAGTTGGTAATAAAAAATAATGACTACCAATTTAATTTGCACTACACTCATAAGCATGTTGTAGTCAAGAAAATGCCAGAGGCTAGTCTTGGCTTCAAGTCTCTTGCATTTATTTATTGCATTATTGATCTTTAGTGCGCCCTCTTGTGACTTGGACAAAGACTAGCCAAGGAGACCCCCATTGGATTTTGATCGAAAAACTTAAAGTGCAAGTTTAAAATATCAAACTATAATTTTGTTAGTAATGTTTATTGTATGAATTAATAAACCAAAATCATGTTTATTGTATAAAGAAAGTGTACAACCTGACAGTTCATAATTCATAGTTCAAGTAAACTTGAAAAATGGTTTCGTTTATATTAATCAGTCTGAAACTGTCACAAAGTAGAGTAAAAATACACTAAAAGTAGTTATAAGTAGTCTTCTCAGTTATGTTTTGTTTCGGTTTATAATGTGTCTATTTACTTGTAAGGTGGGCGTGAAAAAAACGGTATTTACTTATTGCCGGTTTGGGATATAAAGTTATACGTTTTGTTTTCAGTTATAGTCCAAAAAGGAAACTAAAAAAATCCCCACTTGCAGTTGGTGTTCAGCTGATTATAATCAAATTTATTTCCAACTGAAACCGCAAAATGCGCATCATTTCCCAAACCATTCTCCACAGGCGACAGTCCGTGACTAATTTTTACCGTGGGTGGGGGGGAAAAAAACTTGACAATGTATTGGGTAAAACTCTGGCAATGAAACCAAAACTGAACAATGACTTCTACCAAAGAGAATTGTTTCCAATGTTTGTGTATTTGACTAAACACCCGCACAATGACTAAGGGGGGTTGCCAGTCACAAACTTCCACCGGAAGTAGAATTCGCAATCTGGTTACAATTCGCTCATAAAATGGCATTCATGTGTTCCACCCTCTCTCCGTGGATCGGAGGCCCCATTGATGTGAACAGTACCACCTACACGTTATAAATCGTACAATTTGACATGAGCCCGGCTGGGTCTTCTACGGATGCCTTGGAAGAACACAATTAATTAGACAACACAATTAAAGGTGCCTCATACGTTTGGTAATTGGAGCCTACTGATTGTGTTAATCCTATATAAATGTAGGTACATACAATAAAACTAACCTGTGAAAATTTCACTTCAAAAGGTGGTCGCGTTTTTTTGAGATACCACCGAAAAACCGGAGCGAATATTTCCACGCAGGAAGAATATTCCCCATAGGAATACACAGAAGCGTTTCTGACAGAAACGCTTCTCAGATTCAAATTTGGGGGAATAAAAAGTGATATATTTTTCATAACAGTAGTACTTCGAAGTTAAAAGTTTCTCAAAATTCATTATACTACCCAAGGCTGCTGTACTTCTTACCAAGTAAGTTTGTATTGCCATTAATTTTCTGAGTCATTACCAAACGTGTTGCTTAATTTATCTTTAAACGATTCAATTTCGATTGAATTGTTATTAGCGTTTTACAAATCGTTTTTTCATTAAAAGATCCAGATGTAATAAATGTTATCATCAGGAATTTAACTCACTCTGCAGAGCTGAACAAAGTTAAAGTGGCCGAAAATATGTATAAAAAGATGTCACACAAATAATATTTTACCACAGAAGTTTATAGGATCAATATAATAAGATAAAGAAAGCAAGTTCTGTGATATTAAATTAAATAATACTCTTGTCCATACGTTTGTGTGCACTATTTGGGTTTTTTTCTGCGTGATTTGTTGATGCAATGTTTAAATATATATTTTGTATATATATTTTTTATTTTGTTAGTGGCTGTTGATGTAGATGCTCTGTTTTTAAAATTAATTGGTTGACTATTCCGAAGAACTCTAACACATGTTAATACCAAAAACAGGAAAATGTTATTTCCCCCGGCAAAAATCCGGAAATAGAATCTGATAATGTCCGGTACGGGCCGCCGTAGAAAAATAAGTGCAGACGAACGGGCAGTTCGTGTAAAAAAAACGCAAATTATCTAAGCACGCTTTCCACACAGCTGCACCTAAGCAACCCCCATTACACCTACTACACGTAAAGGATGTTTTAAAAATCCATTCACAAATAAGTTAGTGCTGGGAAGTTGCTTGAGAGTGTGGATAAAGGCGATATTTTCTTCTGCAAAATTGGAAGTTTTGTCACTGACAGCGATGGCGTCCGAAGAGGACAAGAACTTAGACGACAAAATGTGAGTAGTCCTTATCATTTGTGTGAGATGACAACGTTTGTGTAAGACGTTTTCAGTCATAAATTGGCAAACGAGTAACTGCTTTTCGACAAAAAAGGGTTGTCAGATTGTGTTGTGATGTGACGTGCTGCACCCACTGCGTGCCATACGTTACGAGGAATAATGCATTCTCATTTCGGGAGCGGTTTGTTTACAAAACGTGGGTCAATGTGATTTTCAAACTGAATGTTTTTAAAGTCAATTTAGAAAGTGTTTTAACCAAGTGTTGCGGTTTGGTTCAATTTTGATAATATATTTGTTTAATCTTAAATCAATATAGGAGAGGATTTTAACATTGACCTTGTTTTGTCATACACAAATAATTAAACAATAATGTATTTTAAGGTTTTGCTAAATTCTAAAATAAATTCATGCAAAGTTTTAGAATAATTTATTAGATTGATTTCGTCGTTTTACCCTACCCAAATTTAAGGTCAGGTTGTTGAAGTTGAATTAAATTAATAGTTTATCTGGAAAAAATCTAAACATAGCTTTGGAGGAATTGCCTTCTTCCTCTACTGTATCATTCCTGCTTTAAAATACAGCTATTTACAGCAAGTACAATATACAACTAAACAGTTGCATTACGTATTTGTATTTTTTGAAGAAGCTGTCAAGTTTGTTTTCGTTCTTTTGTTCAATAATTATTTTATAGCTGTTTGTCATTATTTCTCCACCAAACCTGTTCTTCGTAACCAAATACATGTAGGCTAAACTCTTCCACTTTCTGCTGTTTCATGATTCATGGAACTGGATGTGTTCTTCCTCTACGATAACAAAAAAACAGTTGAAGATTTCCTTGTTTTTATTTCGATGCAATTGGGGGGTTTTCAGATCCATTTTGCCAACATCAACAGGGCTCAAATTTGGGGGAAAACCCACAAGACCACAGGACTTGTATCTCAAAATGTTTACTGGACCAGAAATAATTTTACAAGACCAGATTCAAACTGAGAAAAGACTTCCTTGCACAGTTTAACTTGCATGTAATTGAACGAGCACTAAGACATAATTTGTTTCTGTTCAAGATATTATAGAGTGAGGTACATGAATTGTTATTGAATTGAAAACACAAGACCGCCGGACTTGTCCGGTCATGAGTTTACTGGCCCAATGCTAAAATCACTGGCCTCGGGCCTGCGGTCCAGTGTCAAATTCGAGCCCTGATCAATAGCTTAGGAAAACATTCTAGGCATGACTACTCCTTCCTGTTGTTCTTGTAAATTCTTCATGTTGCAAACACAGGTAAATAAATGTTATAATGTTGTTTTTCCCAAGTATTGACCAGAAATCCTGTAATTTGAGTATGTCATTTTGTCCTGGCACTGAACCCAGATTTCCTGAGAATTCGTTTTGCAACAACGACATCAAAATGATGCTGCAAGTTTACTTTGTCCAAATGATCCAGTGTGTATTGTCGTGAGTTCAACTAAGGCCAAGTAAAATAAATAACATGTTGCTCATCCCCGCCTGCACCGATTTTGGAGGCCGCAACAAATTTTTTGTTATTTTGTTATTTAAAAAAAAAAAAAAAAAAAAAAATTATCAATTTTTATATCGAGAGCTATTTCAAATGTATGCTTCATTTTTATTTAGCAATTTCATCATCTGTTATGCATGTAGGCCTACAAAAAATGATATTTCCACAACGCAATCGTGAGAAAATCCTCATTGAAACGTCTTGCCCTTCACGTTTGCATGCCACAGTTCTTTTTTGAATGAGATCTTTGCAACAGGACGTGATGTCACATACACAGAATAATTTTGGAGCAAAAGCAAGAAGAACTCTTGGAAAGAATAACAATATGTATCGAAATGGACACATAAACACACATGGTAACTTTAAACAGATTTTGAGGACCTACAGAACAAGCTCATAAAACCATAAAACCATCTTCAAAAACGATATGGCGGCCATCTTGAAAAAAATAACAAAAAATTTGAAAATAACAAACAACGAGGACCTCCCTCACCCACTTTTTTTAACAAGTCCGGACGAGCAACATGTTATTTATTTTACTTGGCCTAAATAATCACGTAAGAAGTCAGTTGTGCGAACGATGCACAGTCACTTTATGACTACAAAGCACGTCTGTCTTGGACGATGCCAAATTTTTTGAGGTTCTTAATCAATGTTTACAAATCAAATGTGTTATTACGCTTCTTTATAATAAGAATATTATGGTGCGTCATTCGCCAACAGAGGGCGCTAGCTCGGAAGGTTCAGGTGCGCAATGTACGCAAAACATGTTTAGCAGATGAATTATCGCATAGCAGATGTGGCGCATTATTAAACGCGCAAGCCAGTCACTGCATATTAACCACTGATATCAATAACTAATCAATCTAAAATCAATTATTGTTAGTCTATAGTTTCACAATCCTAACACTACACAAACAAACCTTTTTTTTCTGAGAAAAGGTCGTCAGAATGTTTTCTACTTGATGTTTATCTCGGTTTTAAAAGCCCTAGTGTGCAATCTGGAGCATTCTAAATGGTTTTATCCTCTTGATTTAATTGTGAATTTGATCTCAACTTAAAAACAAATATTTTTGTTGCGTATCGGCTGCAGTTTACGGGTATCGGCATGCAATTTGCGCATAGCTGATACACCAGCTTGTTGTGCATGGGGAGAATCCTGTCTCAAGATTTGTATGTAATGATGTAGAGAGTCTGTAAACCTCTACAGTAACACATCCTAATCAGAGGGTTTCGTCTCCAAACCAAGAGGGCCCAATTTAAGTACAGTAGCTTTAAAGCACAAGAAAATAAGGCTTAACAGTCATAGTTACCGGCCAAAATACTATTCCACCATCTGTGACAGCTAAGCACACAAAAATAATGCTTACAGTGTACAAGAATTGGGTTGCCAGCTAAAACACTATTCCACATTTGTACATGTGCCATCTGTGACTGGTTTCCTGCTCACTTTTGCTTAGCAGAACAGTGTTTTAAAAGCAATTTGCTCTTTTTGAAGAGTCTTTTTGAAAAGAATTTGATTTGGTTTTGCCCTTTCATCGGTGTGTGTAAAGCACAGTATACTCAGAACTTCCCTGAGTTCTGTTAAAAAGCAGCATAAAAATCTAGCCCTGGTTTTTCAGGACTTTTCAGTTCAGTACAAGTTGCATTTTTCACCGATAACATGGAAACAGTGTATACTGCGATACGACTGTAGTGCTGTGGACAGTGTACAATGTAACATCTGCATAGATCTGCAGTGAACATCTCATAAGTCTTGAGAGTCTTTCGAGGTCTTAAGACAGTACAGATGAGATTGCCATACATGTATAATGCTGATTGTACTCAGCTGTCTGATGTTTTCTTAGCGTCAAGAGACACAGTATGTGTAAAACATTTAGTGATGACCTTCATTGAAAAAAAATGTCCATTTTGTTTCATCTTCCATGACGTCTGCGGGTAGCATCTTTTTAAGAAATGAGCAGGCTTTAGAATGCATGAATTCACTAATCACTTGGGCAAACAGTCTAAACTTCTCCATTATTACACAGCAGATGTAAAAATTACTCTGTTTGGAGCAGTTCCTGTTTGATGTGATCCTTGTATTTCCTCCCAATTACGTTCGTTTCCTGTCAGAAGGACTACCTGGGTTAAAGGAAAATGGCCGATCTTCCTGCACAGCAAATCTTTTCATGTGATAACACCGGAAATGTGTTGACTGTAAACAAAATGCAAATCAAATTTAATTACATGACAATTGTTTGGTTTTTCCCTTCACCGAAGACATTAAAAAAACACTTTGAAATTAAGTGCTTCCGGGATCCATGCGGAGAAAAAAAAAATAAAATAGATGGACAAAATATTATCTGTGGTAAACCCTCTATTAATCTAAAGACTGCTGCATTTATAAATAAATTTGTCACACCATTAATTTCCTATTTGGATTGCTTTTAATGTAAATGGTTAATTTAACTTTTCCGGTAGTTACATTAAGGGTGTGATATCCCAAAACAACAAGCCTGTGTAGTTTCATGTTATGAGAAGCAAATACGGCAGCCCGAAACAGCTCACTGTGGGTAAAAGTCTAGACAACTTGTTTAATTATTTATGTGTTCTTATAAGACATCCATCAGCACAAATAGCACCAATTAACGGGATGAATAGGAAACGAGAAGAAACGCTCAGTTTTAGACGTGGGAGGAAAAGCCCCAGTGGGAAAAACCCACGTAATCAGGTAGGGGCGGATAAGCCAATCCACATGCAAGGCTCCGGTCTGAGGTGGGATTGGAACCGGGGTCCACAGAGGTGAAAGGCGGGGGGAGAAGAAACCACCGAACCAACCCGCTTGGTTTGTAATAACTTCATCGGTCCGTTTATGTGTGTAAATCCTCATAGTTCACAGTGTAGACTCGGAAACAACATTTTAAAATACAATGAGCTATTTCTTATTATTTGGTTTTACCCATACACTAATGTGTGTAATAAACTCCACTAGGCATAATGTGTATTACTTGAGTGGGATTCAAACCCACGACCTTTGCCAATATAGAGCAGACGCCTTACCACTAGACCACCGAGATTGCCCGGTAGCTAGAGGCAGTTCGAATATATTTTAGCAGCAGGTACCACAACAATTTGATGGGTAAAACCAAATAATATTCTTTATCCATGATCTATGAATCCTTCATTGTATGGATTCGATCATAACATTTTGAAGTTTATATTGGCTTTGCTTGATGAGTACAACCATGGAGGAAGAAACTCTGTCTGCTGACTACAGCTTTACTACATGTTTCAAAGTGTCGCTGTGCTCTTCAAACAGAGAGATTAAAATCACAAAACTTTAGGAGCATTCCTGGTTTCCAAAGCATTCAATAGGGGGAGGCGTTGATTTGTAGGGAATGCGGTTTACGTGAATAAACACTTCACTTCCATCGATGAAACGTTCATTGTATGGATTCGATCATAACATTTTGTGAAGTTTATATTGGCTTTACATGCTTTGATGAGTACCTACAACTCTCTGTCTGCTGCTGCAGCTTCAAAGTGTCTCTGTGCTCTTCAAACGGAGAGATTAAATCACAACACTTTTACAACAGAAGCATTCCTGGTTGCAAAGCATTCAATAGGGGAAGGGCGTTGATTTGTAGGGAATTGGGTTTACGTGAATAAACACACTTCGTACTGAGCTGAAGGTCAGGGTCTTTTGTTGGTGGTTATCGGCTGCCTTCAAAAGTGCACTAGGATAATTGGTTTTGTCTGTGATTATATTATTAGAGATCTCCGTCTGAGTACATAATGCACAAAGTGGGAGAGACTCTGTTTGGCCATCATAGTGGCGCGATGAGTTCACAGACTGAAGAAGCATGGCTTACTGATGCATACATGTCAGGTTTTATTATGAATAGTACGAGAGCCTATGTGTAGCTCTGGGGTTTGTTATTGTACTCTCTTGTCCTGAACATCTTTGGGTAGCATACAAACATAGATCCCATTATTCTGTTTGGAGGCCATTTATCCAAAGTGTTCTACATTCTCACAGAGTTGGGGGGGGGGGAGAGGGCCATGAAGGGCCTTAATGTACAGTCGTTTGCAGTGAAACAAGAGTTGACCAAAGACAAATCTATGCATGTCAAATCAACGACACACACCACAAAAATATTGGAGGCAGTTTTCTTCTGGAGACTGTTTTCTTAGTCAACTCATTCATAATTGATTTGAACCCGTAATTACTTTCACCCAAGGGTCATTTATTTGTAATTAATCTCATCTTGGCGTTGGGGATAACGACATCGTTTGGTAATCACAAGCCATGAGTTTTAATTAAGGGACATGGTTGGATCAACAGCTCACAGCTCACAGCTTCAGTTATTTTTGTTTTTACTTTTTAAAGGGCAAAGATAAAAGCGCTTTTAATGGCGTGACGTGGCCGCGCGGATAAGAGCACCGGACTCAAGCTCCGGTGTTTCTGTTCAGCAGAGTGTGGGTGCGAGTCCCGGTCGTGACACTTGTGTCCTTAAGCAGGACACTTAACCATTAATGCTGTGTCCTTACCAATCCTACATGCACATAATACCTTTAAATTTCAGTAGACTACTATTTTAGACTACTAGCTCTTGTCATAAAAATATTGACATTCTCTATTGACATTCTCTATGCGCATGGAATGCCATTCTTGTTAGGGCAAGGCCAGTGTCCTAATGTAAGTAAAAGGCCCTTCCATTGAACAACAGTGGTAGACATTAAGCCTGCACCAACGCCAAGACCAGGGCCCAATATCATGGAGCTGCTTAAGCACAAATTGCAGCTAGGCACAAACAAAAAGTTTTTTGAGAATAAAGCAAAATACCATCACACATCGTCTCTGTTTGGTTTCCTGCTTACAGAAGGAAATTGTTTTTAAAAAAGCAAGATTTTCTGCTTTATAGCAGCTCTATGAAATGGGGCCCCGGGCAACATGGGCACGGCCTCTGCCGGAATGATGCTTTGATCTCAGAATGATAAGGCAGTTGTTGTTTAAGTGGAACGTGACAAAAGGGCACGGCTGTGAGGTTCATGTAAATTTCTATTGAACACTTCAGGGGCACCAAGGCAATGATCATCGGGTTCTCCCCATGTACAAGCTAGCGTATCGGGACCGATACGCGCAAATTGCGGGCTGAACATGCGAGTATTGCGGCCGATACTTCAGATCAAATTCAGAGTTATCATAATCTAGATAATTAAACATTTTCGAATGCCCAAGATTGCACAGTAGGGCTGTTAAAACCAAAGATAAAAACCATTCTGAGGACCTCGTTTGAATTCAGAGTGCTTCGGCCAAATTTCAAAAATTCGGGTCCAGCATGACCCATAGTTTTGAAAAAATCTTGGAGACAACTCTAAACCGGTGCGCATTGAGGGATTTACCACCCTTTCCCTGTTGCCTTAACCCTCCTACTCTCAGTGACTCTTGGCAACATTTTCCAGTGAGTTGACCAACCATTTGAAACCATTCGACTACCAAGGTTGTGTACGGTGGCACAACTGTGCACAGAACTAACTGTGTACTGTGTACATGCATTCCCTCATGGTATCATATTGCAGGCTGGCATAGTTTATCTATCATTCAAAACCACAGTGAATGGTATTGAATGGTCAGACAGCAAGAGGGTTAATGAAATAAAATTCAATATTTCTCATAGACTTTCAGATTTTTTAATAGATGTGCCCTTTGCAAAACGAAAATTGCCCTCTCAAAGATGAAAGTCCAGATCTGCAGTTAATGACAAAGTGTAATTTTCCTGTAAGTGTTTTAAAATAGTTTGAATGTACTGAGAAATTATATCAAATGAATATATATTGTTGAAATGCCATCCTGGAATAACTCAACAACTTTCAGCACTTTCGGTACATGTAAATTTCCATCTAACACACGTTTGTGTAACACCAGTATTCACCACTTAGCAGATAATCCAGACCGGTAGCACGTAATTGACAAGCGTGTTGGTACATACACTCTCTGTATAGTGTTCACCCTTATAGCTGACTCAGTTTACTGGACCCCCAATATTGCGCAGTCCATCACTTGCAGACGTGACTGGAATTACATTTCACAGACCCTCTTGACAACTGTGGCAATTAACTCCTAAGCTGGTGACACTGGTGCCCCCCCCTGACTTTAATTACCTCCATTCTAATGTACAAACTCCTGATGTACGTGGATCTTGGTGTGTTACCTTTACCCCCCCCCCCCCCCCCCGTGCAACTTTAATTACCCACATTCTAATGTACAAACTCTTGATGAACATGGATCTTAGTGTGTTACCTTTACCCCCCCCCCCTGTGCGACTTTAATTACCCACATTCTAATGTACAAACTCTTGATGAACATGGATCTAGGTGTGTTACCTGCGACTTTAATTACCCACATTCTAATGTACAAACTCTTGATGAACATGGATCTTGGTGTGTTATCTTAACCCCCCCCCACCCCTGCGACTTTAATTACCCACATTCTAATGTACAAACTCTTGATGTACGTGGATCTAGGTGTGTTACCTTTACCCCCCCCCCCCCGTGCAACTTTAATTACCCACATTCTAATGTACAAACTCTTGATGAACATGGATCTTGGTGTGTTATCTTAACCCCCCCCCACCCTGCGACTTTAATTACCCTCATGCTAATGTACAAACTCTTGCTACATGTACATGGATCTCGGTGTTTCATCTCCCCCCCCCCCTCCCTCTTTAATTACATTCTAATGTAGGAACCCCTGTTACATGGATATATCTGTGTGTTATCTTGACTCAGCATAATTTAAGATGTGGCGGGAACATGACTTGGTGCAAATAGCACCTTGGGTTGATGGGATTGTACTGGCCACATGCCCTGTAGGTTCTGAAGAAGCATACACTGCCCTGTAGCTGTACACAAAAACTACAGACTGTCATTTTGGGGACAAGAATTTGCTATAAAGTTTATTCTTTCTACTGTCCACATTAGTCATGCCCTGTAGGTTCTGAAGAAGCATCACTGCCCTGTACACAAAAACTACAGACCCTCATTTTGGGACAAGAATTTGCTTAAAATGTACTAATTTTTTGTGACGGGTGGACCATTAAATGGCAATGATTTGTCTCCTAAAGGGCATGCCTGATGCTTCGTTTTTGAAAGGGCAGGGGTCGATTTCACAAAACTCTTCCTAACTTAGGACTAGTCCTAGGCAATGCTAAGAGATAGGACTAGTCCTAAGTTAGGACCAGTCCTTAGGACTAGTCCCATCTCTTAGCATTGCCTAGGACTAGTCCTAAGTTAGGAAGAGTTTTGTGAAATCGACCCCTGGGGCACCAAGGCAATTTCTTCTTGGTAAAGGGCACCTCTATGCAAGGAAACTGTAGAGTTATGTTGGAGCATTTCAAGGGGCACCACTGCAATCACCAGGGGTACGCAAATGCTGCCGTTGCCTGCACGAAGTATCAGGCCTGCATGGGTCCCACAAAGTAAATGTACATCGACAAACTAGGACACACAAACAGTCGTAATGAAAAAATAAATAATGATCAGAAGACTTGTTTGCATCATTGACACTACTCTTGTTAAAAGGCCTAAACAAAGACGCTACATGTATATAAGAGAAAACAAATCAAGGTAAAGGGACCAACTACATGTACACATCTAGGTGTAAATGTCCTCCCAAAATAGTTTTAGCTACAGTGTCAAACACTGAAAGCAGTTTTATTCAATCATTCAAACATTGATATTCTCAATTGAGCTTCTTAGAGAATAAAGAAGTGTCAAATCCTTTCAAAAATCGTGGAACTCTCGATTTGTACGATGACAATGGCCATGGATCGCGTTTGGTTTTGTACTGTATTCAGCCTGAGTGTTGAATTACACACAAAGCTGTCGCGTTTGAAAATTTATCTTCAAGTGAAACTGACCAGAGCGGCTTTTGTTTCCCTGTGCTCAGAACATTTTATTTGCCTTTTTTTTCCTGTTTTACGGGGCGGCGGGTAAAAAGACATTCTCAAGTTTCTACTTGAAAGCAGGCATACTAGATTATGATAATTGGTTGAACTGTGACTGAGGAATTCAAACGGGAAAAGACTTATTGAAAAGTCTGGGTTGAGAAATACCTGGATGTATATTTGTCACATTTAAGTTTTTTTTTTAATATTCCAAAACAATTTCTTGAAGTAATTTATGAGCACTGAACATTTTGGGTATATGAACTACCTGTTTATTCCCCATTTTCTATGAAATTGCAATTTATTTATTTGTTTATCTTTTAAGGTAAAAAAAGGTAGCTGGAATTTTTTGGCTTCATAATTGAAAATTGACATTGAATTGTTTGATTTAGTTGAAAGCATTATTCTGGGTTCATTGTAATATTATGACCTATATTTTAAAATAGACACGATTATGAAAGCAATCATGGTGAATTTTCACCCAAAAAATTCTGTTTTTTATTTTTCATTTAATATTTAGAATTGACATTAAAGCAACAATTAAATCTTACAAAGATGTTCACCAAATGTAAATATTTTCTGCTTGGGATTAAAAATGCTTGGTTTTTTGTTCAAACCTACTTGAATAAAAAAGCCATTATTCAATTTCATTGTTTGAAAGTAACAAACACGTGCAAGTTTTACACCCAAAATATTAACCGCATTCCAATAGCGTTAAACCTATTGACTTTACCTGCTTGGGTTCTTTGTACACTGATAATAAAAACCTCTGATGCCAGCTAAATAAACAAATTGATAAATAGTTATGAAATGCTTACATTGTAAACCAGCAAGCTACACTACATTACCATGGGCCCATGTAAGGCAAACCACAAAAATGCACCATTGATTGCCCCCCTGCATTCTTTAAGAGAAGAAAAAATCACAAAAAACCCCCCTAACAAAAAAAATAATAATAATTTTGATTTAATTTCCCGATATATTTTAGACTTCTACAAAGCCAGCAATTTTTTAGTCTGGCTGCTTCTTTGCTTCTTCTTTGCCACATAATATGAAAGTAAAGTGAGCAGGGAAACATACGACCTGTTTATCTTATTAATTGCCGCAGTGGCAATTTGAATGTTAAAAAAAATCTTGGAGACTAACACAAACTGTTTGTAGTTGTTTTCACTAAAGCTTGACCACCAAATTTTATTTTAGCTTTACACAATATATGTTGGGTCAAAGTGTTATTTTTAAAATCTATTATTTTAAACACAGTTTGAATTTAGATTTTCAGTGATTTTTTTGGACCCACCCACCGACAAAAAAGAGATGTTTTAATATTGACTATTCTGAATGTCCCCTAATAGCCTAAAAGGTCTACATTTATATCAGCCCTTGTACTAAATAAAATGTGCCTACTTGTTTTCCGTTAACCAAAATATCTGTCTGAAACAATGATTGACTTTTCCCTTAAATACATGGATTACTGTGGTAGTAAATGTGTAGATATCTTTTCTGGTCAGACGTGATAGCAGCAGGGTTTCCCTGTCATGTTTTTACAGAAAAACCCCTGCGGGGATGCTGTATTTAGGTCATCGAGAGCACTAAACATTGATTTTGATTTCCGTGGAGACATCACTATTCCCTCTCTCATCAATGTAGTTTTTGTTGTTCTTCCTGACCTCGGTTTTTTTTTTTACTGATTGTAATTCTCGGACAATCTCGTAAATTGATGAGAAGTTGTTTTGAGGTCACTTGAAAATAGTCGTAGCTCGTTAGCGATCCTCCTGGTCATCTAAGAAGATGTTAATGAGATGTGATGGAGACAGGGTGTTTTTCTTGCCTCTAAGGATGTCTGTCTGTGCTCTGTGTTGTTGTTTGCAAAACAGTTTAGTACATAAACACCTGCAAAACTGCTACTGTGCTAAGCTTCTGGGCTCAAAATACCCACTGGACCTGGAACACTGGCCAAATATTGTCAAATCATTAGTCAAAGTCAGCATTTGAACATACATTGTAATTTGTTTCTGTTCAAGATATTATAGAGTGAGGTACATGAATTTTTGTTGAATTGAAAACACAAGAGTTTACTGGCCCAATGCTAAAATCACTGGCCTCGGGCCTGCGGTCCGGTGTCAAATTCGAGCCCTGTTAAAACAGTATTTATAAGTCTGGTAACGTACTACTTTGAAATTTTGTGAACAAAAAATCTTCATGAATAAAAAAAACACGTTTGCTTCGTCTGAAGAATCCTGGCTTTAAAGTATTCCTGCAGGAAATAATCTGTGGATGATACTCTTCCGATGAGCAGCAGTATGATCCCCCGTCTCGGCTTGAGCATCTTAACTGCCAGTAGTGTGTTCTCTGATTATTAAATTGGGAGTGAATTGTTTCTTATCCCCAGGATACTTTCGGTATCTCGGATAAGTTTACAGCCCCCCCCCCAAAAAAAAATAAGTTAATAACATTTTTCCCGACGGAGGTGTGGGGCATAAGAACACATATACCTGACACAGCTACAGACCTCTCGATGGTGTTTTTTTCATAATTTCGTTGTGGAGTTGTAACTTTAGGGCAAAAGTCATTACATACATGTACATGTACCTCCACTGTGTCGAATTATGAAGCTGTTCTGAGAGTGTTCTGTACACGCAGCCTTCGGAGCTACTCAGAATTTTCTTTGCATCCAATTTGTTGATGGATAGTCTGAACATTAAGGAAGAAGAGGATGTTCTAGATAATAATATTCTTGGGAGTGTCTCTTTATTTTTATCAATCACAAAGAGTCAAGGCTCGAAATTGTACACTGGATACGAGGCCCAAGGCCAGTGATTTTTTCCTCGGGCCAGTAAACTCACGACCAGACAAGTCTGGTGGCCTTGTGGAATATCAATATTGACTAACAGTACACTGTGTAATAAAAAATCTGGTAAAAAAAAAAAAATGATGTTCTAATTTGACTCTGAGTCTGGTAAAAATTGTTCAATTGTGTTAAAGGAACATTCATAATTGGTTTTTGCTAACAAAACAGTTGCTGGCAGTGTAATCACTTTATGTAATCCATCTATATACATAAACTGACAAACCTGTAGAAGTTTGAGATCGATCGGCCATCTGGGTCACGAAAAAATAGTGAAAAACCGATTACACATTTGCATGAAATCATATAGATTCAAAAAATGAATAAAACGCTCACTGAGCGATAAACTCCAATCGGAAAATTAGTTTATTCATTTCTCATCAAATATGGCATTTCAGACAGAAATATTTTAAGGGATGTTTTCTACTATCATCATCATTAGACCGTGTAAGTTTGATGTAATTCTGTGATCAAAAAGTATATTTTACAAGTTTTTTTCTTACCAATTCTGTAATGTTCCTTTAAGCATCGGAGCATACTTAATATCATAAGACAAATGAGAGAATCTTCTCTTAGTGCTTGTTCAAATAAAAACAGTGTAAATGTTTAAACTGTGAGAAGGTTACATGTATTTCTCATCAGATTTTGGTCTCGTGAAAAAATTCTGGTCCAGTACAAAATTTGAGCCACAGGCCCTGGTGGATTTTTCCCCTTTCCTCCGTGAAGTATCATGACTGAACCTCCCTCTGTGCATTTAACGCATTCATACCTGAGTTCCCCCCCTTTTTTGGCACAATTTAAGTACCCTCCTTTTTGTTCTGCTTGTCCTACTTCGTATACTTCTCTTACTCTTCAGTCTAAATTTTTTTTCCGGGCACTTGCACACACCGTACATTTCAGAAACCTCCAGGACTGATGCTTTGTTTCTGAAACGGCAGGTGCACAACAGCGTTTTCTCCTTAGTAAAGGGCACCTCTCTATGAGGAAGTTGTAAAGTTCTATCTAGGAACATTCAAGGGGCACCAAGGCAATAGTGAAAAACCGATTACACATTTGCATGAAATCATATAGATTCAAAAAATGAATAAAACGCTCACTGAGCGATAAACTCCAATCGGAAAATTAGTTTATTCATTTCTCATCAAATATGGCATTTCAGACAGAAATATTTTAAGGGATGTTTTCTACTATCATCATCATTAGACCGGGTAAGTTTTATGTAATTCTGTGATAAAAAAGTATATTTTACAAGTTTTTTTCTTACCAATTCTGTAATGTTCCTTTAAGCATCGGAGCATACTTAATATCATAAGACAAATGAGACGAATCTTCTCTTAGTGCTTGTTCAAATAAAAACAGTGTAAATGTTTAAACTGTGAAGAAGGTTACATGTATTTCTCATCAGATTTTGGTCTCGTGAAACAAATTCTGGTCCAGTACAAAATTTGAGCCACAGGCCCTGGTGGATTTTTCCCCTTTCCTCCGTGAAGTATCATGACTGAACCTCCCTCTGTGCATTTAACGCATTCATACCTGAGTTCCCCCCCTTTTTTGGCACAATTTAAGTACCCTCCTTTTTGTTCTGCTTGTCCTACTTCGTATACTTCTCTTACTCTTCAGTCTAAATTTTTTTTCCGGGCACTTGCACACACCGTACATTTCAGAAACCTCCAGGACTGATGCTTTGTTTCTGAAACGGCAGGTGCACAACAGCGTTTTCTCCTTAGTAAAGGGCACCTCTCTATGAGGAAGTTGTAAAGTTCTATCTAGGAACATTCAAGGGGCACCAAGGCAATGACCAGAGGCAACGGGGGCAATTGCCGATGTTTTCCCTCCATGAAGTATCAGGCCTCAACCTCCCTTTCTGCATTTTAAACACATTCACACCTGAGCTCCCCTTTTTTTTTTTTTACAATTTTAAGTACCCTCCTTTTTTGTCTGCGAGTCCGTCATCTTTCAGGGTTCTGCCCACAGTGGTTGGTGCCCGAAAAGCTGCCCGGCACTCAGAATTCCCCAACCCACCACTCGCAGAATTTTTCCTCTGTTTCCTACCGCCACACATTTTCCAAATTGTTAAATTAAACTTGCAATTTCCTTGCAATGGTTTTCTATGAAATGTAAAATTGGGTAAATAGGCCCTAACCAGTAAAAAATGGTATCCAAAGCCATTTATTTTGAGTACTTATTTGATTTGAGTCTATTTCTATGATCTTCCGTGTAACTGATCCATCTCGCAATGGTTTCCAGGGAAACATTTTTCCGCCACTAAAGAAATCCTGGGCAGAACCCTGATCTTTATACCTCTCTTTATACTCT
Source organism: Pycnopodia helianthoides (assembly GCA_032158295.1). Classification (NCBI taxonomy): domain Eukaryota; kingdom Metazoa; phylum Echinodermata; class Asteroidea; order Forcipulatida; family Asteriidae; genus Pycnopodia; species Pycnopodia helianthoides. The sequence goes on from CM063263.1 coordinate 2,266,315, forward strand.
GCTTCGGCACACAATTAAGAAGTCTGTCTTTTTGAATGCATTCCTCCAAGAGGCTGAATAAGACAGTTCATGCACCCTACAGGGTCCCCATGCCGAGATGAGGGTAGGAATAGGGGACCATTGATTAATACACAAGGCAGGGTATAGGGGTGTGATCTCAGTGATCCGTGGCCAGGCTGGAATATTTGCGGTGAGAGGAAGGGAAAAAAAGATGAAGGCATCCATCGGGCATATTTTTGATGTAAGGGTTTATAACCACAGACGATCAATAAACCAATTTCTTTTAAGATGGATTATTGCCGGCAGTTTTTTGGTTTTTTAGCCTGCAGAAAGTGAATGTTCGATCTCTCTTTAGGGCCATGTCACACAGGGCAAGTTTTGGGGTGCATCTTGAGGCAACCAACTGCATTGCATACTCAAGGAACACTTTGGCAGCACAAGAGACATTCTTCTAGCTGTAACTCGCTATATCCCCAAGAAAACAATAAGAAAAACTGAAATGTGAGCGAAATTTCTTCATGGAGATTGCCTGGAACTCGTTGCCTGTAAATTGCCTCGTGTGACATGACCTTTACAATTATCTGGTTGATCTGTCGTTCCAGCCCCCCCCCCCCAAAAAAAAATTAAAAATCAGCAAACAAAGGTCTCTGATCTCTGTCTAAGATTTCGTCCTAGTTAGTACCCTTTTTTCAGAACAGATGGCTTTGCCTATCTACAAGTATTTGCTAGCCTGGTGTACAGATGACTTGTTATAGCTCTCTTCTTATGTCTTGTCACACTGGCTCCTCCATGCTGCATATCTCTCTTGCACATCCCATGTACCCCCTTCTCCTTGGCCCTCAAGGCTCCACCCCTTTGCATCCCCCCTGTTATGGCTCTCTTGTTATGTCTTGACACACTGGCTCCTCCATGCTGCATATCTCTCTTCCACATCCCATGTACCCCCTTCTCCTTTGCCCTCAAGGCTCCACCCCTTTGCATCCCCCTCCCCGTGGTTGCTCGGCTCTCACACTCTCGATCTCTCCTCCATGACAGCTCAACCCGCCCCGCTGCAAACACACACGTCCAGAACGTCCACCTCATTGCTTCCATTTCATGCCTTTTTTACAGTGTGAACTGAAGCAGAAACCATCCACTGATCCCCCCCACCGTACACCTCCCTCGCCTCGCTCGCTGGGAGGAGATCGTAGCCTCAGTGGCGACGTCGCTTTCAGGTTTATTACGTTAGGTTTGCCGAGCCGTGTCTGATCAGCCTTGATTTGTTTTTATGAATAGAGGCGAGCCTAGTCGAAAATTAGGTCACCACAACATCCATGTTATCTCATGTTGTTATTGGAGGTGAGGTTATCCCCACCTCCACCAGCCTTAATTTCTGACAATTTTCTCATCTTTTCAACGAAATCCCGTGTTATTGTCAGGGGGTGAGATAGGGGAAAGAATTTATGAACGTTTTGATCGTTTGAAATTTTCATTACAATGGGTTGTTTTTTTTTTTATAATGAAGTGCCATTTAAATGAATGAATTTGTGTATTGAAGGGGTTTCAACAATAACTACTCTTCAAGATTAGTTACATGTTATTGAAATGGATTGTAAAATGTTCTGAAGAGATCTTGTGGCCAAAGGTACGGTTGTATCAGGTGAGCTTGCTGGTCACCCTTTTACTCTTAGGTGACCTTGCTGGACCTTGTTGTACACTTAGGTGACCTTGCTGGTCAGTTTTGTACCCTAAGGTGACCTTGCTGGTCACTCTTGTACACTTAGGTAGGTTTGCTGGTCAGTCTTGGACTCTTAAGGTGACCTTGCTGGTCACTCTTGTACACTTAGGTACATCTGTACTTGTAGGTTTGCTGGTCAGTCTTGGACTCTAAGGTGAGCTTGCTGGTCACTCTTTTGTACTCTCTAAGGTAAGCTTGCTGGTCACTCTTGTACACCTACATGTAGGTTGGCTTGCTGGTCAGTCATGTACTCT